>OX419338.1:24334712-24367212 GCA_948470475.1 Galaxea fascicularis
AAATAAAGTAAACTTGTCGAGTTTTCAACTCAAAACCTTTTTCAAATTCGTGCTTCGGTGATTAGTGCGCGGAAAGCCAAACATGTTGAAGTCACAACCATGTTTACATACTCTCATACAAACACGCCTCTCGGCCAATCCGAGCCCGCGTACTATCTTAGTTATTTTATAAAATCATATAATATAATGAACGGAAATTTTAGAAGTCCAGAATTAGTTAAAAGATAGGAGTATTCATATTACGATCTTCATACACCGTTGAATGATAATGTTGGAGTTAATAATCGACAAAAGAAAGATAATCATCTTTTTGTAGTAGATATAACAGTTCAGAAGCCAATCAAATCGATTGGTATAACAGTTATATTGAATTTCGAAATGGATTTTAAACTTTTACAATTAGATCAAGATCAAGCAGGAGTTGGTATTACTCAAGGCATAGAAACCTTTTTGTACAACGACCAATGCTCATACTTTTATAAGAGAAATACAAGTTGAATGTAATGAAATCACTGTTTGTAATAATACAAGAGCTCATGAAAGTTCAAATGTATTATCACTTTTAAAGTATACTAAAAAATATGCAGAATCAGTAGCCAAGGTAAAGATCAATTTTTCTATCTTGATACGTCAACATGAACGGCGGTGGTGGAACAGAGAATCAACTCTGAAGTGTAAATTAAAGTGCTAATAGAAACCCATGAAAAACCCACTGGGCGTTAGCCCTAGTAAAGGGTACCAGGGAACCACACGAGGCAAAGAAAAAATTCTCATGACCTCGGTGGGAATCGAACCC
Source organism: Galaxea fascicularis (assembly GCA_948470475.1). NCBI lineage: Eukaryota > Metazoa > Cnidaria > Anthozoa > Scleractinia > Euphylliidae > Galaxea > Galaxea fascicularis. Next base: position 24,335,509 of record OX419338.1, read on the forward strand.
ACGACCTCCGGATTAGATCTACCGTTGCTCGGCCGACTAAGCTACGAGGTCGGACAGAGAAAGTCGGGGACGATTAAGATGGTGAATCGCGGCGAAGAGAAGGTAAGGGTACATGTATATGTTGTGCCGCGTAGCACTATAAACACATACAAGTGGTGGAATAGAGAATTAACTCTGAAGTGTAAATTAAAGTGCTAATAGAAACCCATGAAAAACCCACTGGGCGTTAGCCCTAGTAAAGGGTACCAGGGAACCACACGAGGCAAAGAAAAAATTCTCATGACCTCGGTGGGAATCGAACCCACGACCTCCGGATTAGATCTACCGTTGCTCTGCCGACTAAGCTACGAGGTCGGACAGAGAAAGTCGGGGACGATAAAGATGGTGAATCGCGGCGAAGAGAAAGTAAGGGTACATGTATATGTTGTGCCGCGTAGCACCATAAACACATACAAGTGGTGGAATAGAGAATTAACTCTGAAGTGTAAATTAAAGTGCTAATAGAGACCCATGAAAAACCCACTGGGCGTTAGCCCTAGTAAAGGGTATCAGGGAACACCCTGACTTTCTCTGTCCGACCTCGTAGCTTAGTCGGCAGAGCAACGGTAGATGTAATCCGGAGGTCGTGGGTTCGATTCCCACCGAGGCCATAAGAATTTTTTCTTTGCCTCGTGTGGTTCTCTGATACCCTTTTACTAGGACTAACGCCCAGTGGGTTTTTCATGGGTTTCTATTAGCACTTTAATTTACACTTCAGAGTTAATTGTCTGTTCCACCACTTGTATACTTTGAACGCTTTGGTGCTTCGTGAAAACGAAATCGAGCTTTACACTTCTAGCGGAAAATTGCTTATTAAAGCATAAGATAGTAAAATTGTTCATACCATTACAACACTAATAGTTTTTATAATTATGTAACATATATTACATATGATTAATGACACAATATTTTTCTCATGGAGTAAATTTGAGTGAAAATCAATTTAAAACACTTACAAGAGCTATCACCAATAATTCACCTATAACAATTCCACTAGCTCATCATGAATTAATGAATTGATCATGAATTGATGTTGACAAAAACACAAATCAACAAAATAAAAAAAGGCCATTAATAAAGGTGTTGCTTCAGATATTAAAATTTCTAAAACACAGATCAGAAAGGTTGTTAAACAGGGTGGTAGTTTGTGGGGATCACTACTATCTTTGGGAACGAGAGCGCTTACTATGGTAACAAAAGCAGTTGGTAAAGTAGCGCCTCATTTGGCAACCGGAGCGTTATCTGCTCTTGGTACTTTAGTGATTGACAAAAAATGGAAAAGGTCAAACAGGAGGAATGCTCATACCATTTGATAAAATTCAGCCATTGATGGCTTTGGAACATATGCTCACAAATAAACAAAAACAGGACATTATAAATGCTCTACAAACAGGAGGCGCTTTATTTATTCAGCCAACTCAGAAACAAATAAATGGCTGTTTTTTGGGAGTGCTTGAAATTCCGTTAGCTATTGAATTGGCTTCAAAAATATTTGGTAAAGGTTTGAGTGTACCTCGAAAAAATAGAGGTGAAGAATTACAAGTTTCTAAAAACCGATGATTATGTCATATTATCCACCTCCTTTCATTGGTAATGGCCCGGAAATAATGTTGGTATGGGAGTAAAAAAAAAAGATCCGAAATGAAAAAGACGGCCTCCGGTCTTCTCCTCGGAAAATACTCACCGTTCAACAATATCCCAATGTTAGGAGCAATACTGTAAAACCACAATTTAAACACATTCCATTATCCAATACTGGTGTAGCTATCTGAATTTTCCAATCAAGGGAATTTTTAGCAGAGATGAGCATATCCCAAAAAAACATTCACCTTGCATAATTAACCGAAATTAAAGATTACAAGAAGAAAATCGAAATGTCCAAATTCGCTTTTACAACATACTAGAAAGTTTTAGTCGATTTACGCTTTTGTTTGTGAGGTAATGATTTTAACCTTATACAATTCATAATAATATATAATCATTAATATAATAATAATTATATAGCGCCGATATCAATATTCCTATTTTCATCAGCGCTTGAAACGTAAAACTACATAAAACCTACTAAAAACGAAGTTAAAAAGCACAACATAAAACCTACTTAAACGAGATCAAAAAAACACACTGATAAAATTATCAAAAGGCTTTCTGAAATAAAAATGTCTTGGTGCCTTTTTAAAAGATGCTACTGAGGAGCTGCTCCTAATCGCGTAGGGCAATGAATTCCATAGTTGAGGAGCAGAATCAGCAAAATGAAATGAAATTGTCAGATGAAATTATAATTGATCTTTGCCCTCTTGTTGATAAATTTGGAAAACAATACGAAGATATATTCACATCTCGTCCTTAATTAATCTGTAAGCAGCATTCCACCATTGCTCATAAAATTTTATTTTTTATTTGCCCGCAACTATTAAACAATTTTTCCGTTATCAGTAATTAATTTTTGTAAATCACAACATTTTAGATTTTTTGTACAATCTGATCTACCAATTGTTGAAGACAAAAAAGGCAAGTGATCTCTCCTATATTCATTATGAATAACTGAATTACAACTCATTCTATATATAATAAGTACATATTTTCTTTTTATATTGCTTTCAAAACAGAAACCAATTTGGGAAAAAAATGACAGGCTCTTAATATGAAACAATTGTAAAATCAGTAAATAACTGATAGAGAGAGGTAAGAAGCATCGGAAATCTGATGCTGGGAACCAAAAACAGACCACCAGGAGCGTGATAGAGAGGCATTTTTGAACTGATGTTATATACCTCTTTTAGGTAAATAGTATTAAAGCTGTTATTTGGGAGAGACAATTTGATAGTTTTGAAGGGATTCTTTAGAATAGAACAAAAATAAGGTAAAAAGACAGAAAAAAGTGGCTTGAAACCCGTTGGGGGTTCTACCCCAGACTGCAATATATATCAAAATGGACCAGAACCACCAAGTCTTATACTACTCACGGGCGGTGCGCCGAGTAAGTGTACAAATAATTGACTTCGGGAGACTATCAGACGCGTTACGAGATGGCACTCGTTGACATATTTCTTAAAATTTTCTTGGATGCTGTTCAGAGTTGCCGTAGTATTTCCCGCATCGGTGCCTTCAAATGAATTGGCATGGCCGCCATTTCGTTCAGCCTTAACTTCGTCTCTTAGGTTGCGTAATTCAGCAAAAATTTATTGAATCTGATGTTTTAACTTGTCATTTTCCAGTTTCAATGATTGGACTGTTTCTTTTACCATTTTGGTCAAGGTTTCAGCAATTTTTAGACTCAAAAGCTACTCTATAATGAAGAGCTTCCAAATAAGTGTCTTGTCTGCTACGCACACATGCGCACGAATTCAAGGTGGTCATTATATCCGACGCTCCAAGAGATTTGGTTTAAACAGCACGAGCTCTGACAATAAACTGAACTGCAAGTGGAGCGCCTTTTTAAAACAAGCAGTAAAAATGTGAAGCTTGTGGGATGCGGTTTAGTGTGGCAAGCTACTGGTATTGCAGGCGAGGTTACTCAGTGCTCGTCTCTGTGTTCCGTGTTTTTATTATCTATAGCTGATGAATTGTCCGTGGATAAATAAAGATTATCTATCTATCTATCTATCTATCTATCTATCTATCTATCTATCTATCTATCTATCTATCTATCTATCTATCTACCTACCTACCTACCTACCGGCTGGAACGCTCAAGTGGATTTTCCAACACGAGGGGATTCATTTCTGGATAATTGTTTTAAAAATAGGCAAGATCTCTTTGGAAAAACTTATCCTATAAAGATGTTAATTAAGACGGATCGCCTTGGATTTATCGTTCCAGCGGGCAAGAAACTCAAGCCTATTCGCCAGAAAGTGCAATTTAGGGATTGCCGCACCGGAAACGAGCTCTTTACCTGGTCCTCGCCTCGGAATGCTGGGATGAAGTTTTGAGGTAGATAATATCGAAAAAGCTGCGAACATCTTAGAATTGAAGATCCTGTGAAGCATTAACAGGTGTATGCCATTACGAACGGTTACTATGTCATCGCGTGATGACATAGTACATACATGCTACGAGCGTAGTCTCGAATTTCGGTCTTTCGCGTTGATCAGCATCAAGAACTTAGGCGGAGGGTGTCAGAAGGATGCTTCTAAAAAGGCCAAGCGAAAGAAAACCGGAAGTAGTGGGAGGTAACACAATGCTTTTAGAACCTCTAACTGCCAAGATAAAAGAATTCATGTTGACGTAAAAGAGGCCACCAAAATCTACGAGGACAGACATCGGGGACAACCGTAGGGTGTACAGGCGATAGTTTGTCTCGAGAGAAAGCGCAGCAAATCAGGAATAAGAATAATTGGTGGAAAGGCGTCAGGGTTTGCAAAAAGATCCCTTTGGCACGAAGGACTTTGAGAGAAAAAGGGAAGAGAAGAACCTGAAATGGAGCTCTGGACATTCGACGGGAGTGCCATTTAATCAACAGAGTGACCCGAAGGCCCGCCAAAAACACTTTGAATTCTCGCCCAAACACCACGCGATAATTTGGAATCTTGCAAAGAAAGAGTGCGAGAAGGAGGGTCAGCAACATTACTCTTGGAGGGAATGTGATAAAGGTTAAGGTGAATGTTAGAGTCAGCTAGAAAGAACAGCGAACAATCGCTTCAAAGAAGCAATAAGAGAGGGAGATTTAGCCGAGTCCTTGGCGGCGCCAAGCTCTCAAGAGCACTTGACTGTCCGTGAACACGTCAACCCAGCAGTTACTAACGGTAGAAGAAAACGACTTCAAGGCATTACACAAGGCGAGATCGAATTTCCTTACAGTTAATACCGAGAGAAGACTGAGAAGAAGGCCAGTAATCCCGAATGGCGACAGATTTTGCATTGGGATTAAGCACTGCTCCCCACGCGAAAGCACTAGCATCACAGCAGAGTATTATCTGACGATGAAATTCCGACCGCCAGGGAAGAAAACACTCCCAGGATTCTAAGAAGGTCCAGGAGGCAATTTCTACATTCAAAGGCCCAAACAGGGTAACGGGACGGGAAAACCGAGTGGGCTTACTATTAGCCAAATTAATCTCGTTTGTGAACAAACGTGCACCTGGGACTGCCAAGGCAAAAGAAGTGCACTTTCCAGAAAGCCGTTGCAAGGTCTTAAGATCAATCGAGTCAGATCCAAGGACTAAACAAATGAGGTCACAGAACTTCTGTTTTTTGTCATGCAAGAGCAAAAAGGCCTGCTTAACAGAATCCACCATAAAACCCAAATAAGGAACAGCCTGGCGAGGAAGGAGAATGGATTTACTAAGGCCCAGGAAATATCCAAGCGCAACAAGGGTATAACAGAGAATGAAGATCGCAGAGGAAACCGACGCAAAAGAACGCCACAAAATGGGGAGGTTCTCATAAACTGAAGATTGAAAAGGTATGCACAGTTCCCTGGTGTGTCGGTCGTCGATATACAACGAGCATGGCGGAATAGAGTGAGACCGAAAATAATGTGAAGAAAGCAGACCGGTTGAATGATAAATGTAGGCCGATGCCTTCCAACCGAAAGGGGTGGTATTGCTAACAAAGTAGCAACCAGCCCATTGAAAACCGAAGAATGTGCGGCTTTCCGAAGTAAGTAACAAATGGTCATAACCAGACTTATCGTCACAAACAGATTGCTTTGAATTAGGAGAAACGTAGCGAGGGAGGGTAGCGAGAGAATCGAGCTTAAAGGGAGAATCCTTGATCCAAACATTTAAAAACCTCTTATCATTGCACAAACGTGGTTTTGAAGGCTCGACGGTAAGGGGCATTACTAAGTGAGGCGGAACAACCTCCCCAACTTTAGCCCAAATAGCTCCCGAAGCTAATTTGTTAACTATAGTATCAGATATAATCTTTACATAAGGCTTACATGAAACAGAATTTTGAAAAACCACCAAAGGGGGAATGTCAGAGTCATAGTATTGTCCTTTAAATTGTCCTTTATAAGGTTGAAAAAAGGAAAAAACGCTAACTTTATTCCTTATCCAATCTAGCACGAGTGAGGTTTGTTCATAGGGAGCGATTTCTGCAATATGCTCCCAAACCGCGGTGTGGTTATGAAGATTTTCTGCAATAAAACTCTCTGGATCACGGAAAGCCAGCATGGAAACATTGGCCAACTGTTGTCCCGCGGCCACAGCATCCACAAAGCTTTGTGGAATGTGTACATTGTTGGCTGTCAACCCCTGAGTCTTATCTAAACAATTCCCAGCGACATCAATCCAACGTGGAGAGGTCCGGTTCACAGTAAGAGCACTGAAGGCTTCAGTACATTCCCAATCCGGAAAGGAAGGATGAATGCGCAGTCGCTTGGGTAAAGGCTAAAAGGAATGAAGTCAAATAAGGTGAACAAAACGCTGGGGAAAAAAGACGGGAGAGTAGACTCAGGAGATGACATTTTGAGCCTCAGTAATCCGAGCAGGAATTAGACTCCTGTTCAAAGCTGTCACCCTTGAGTGGCGCGGGATGGAAACAAGGGTATACAAAAATAAAGGTAGACAAAGATAGGCAGTAAAGAAATTTCATTATCGCAAATTGTAACATTAAATTGACCACAATCCTTGAAGGTAAGCAACAAAATCAAACAACGAAAGGCACGAGCTTGGACCTTGGCTTTGGCCAGGGCCGGCGCGGGCCGGACCAAAACCAAATGGCCTGGAGTATGGAAAAAGCGGGAGCCGGAACCAAATCTGCTCTGATGTCCTTGCTGGCGCCTACGGAAGCACATGGAGGCAACATGACCCGGGATTCCACAGTGGAAACAAGCAACTCTTGACGAACGAGGGCTGCGAGCGGAGGGTGCATTGGAAGATGTAGCAGATGCGTTGCTCCTAAATGTCTTATCCACCTTAGCAATGCATTCCAACACCTTTGTGTAATCTTTGTCAGTAAACAAAGCCAAAAAATACGCTTGAAACTTATCAGTGGGCTTATCTAACTGCGCTCTCAAGGTTTGACAGGCTGCGTCAAGGAACGAGGCTTTGGGATCATTGACACGGTGAGCCTCCATAGAGGTAGCTTCAGCCATGGACACCGCCGTATAGCGATGTTTCTTGTTTACAAACATTGACGTCAAATTTCTTTTGATATTCAAATTTGCCAGCCACCGAACAATAGCATGTATTGTTTCAACAGCCAACAAACCTCTGGTTGGCACATTAATAACAATAGGTGACGTAACGAGAAACGAAATCAGCTGCGCTGCGCAGGCCATACTTGTATAAACGAAGCAGTTGAAAAGAAAAATCTCCCTTTGATTGATCTTCAAGGCATTCGATTCGTTTTAGAAGTGAAGCAACATCAGTCTAAAACATAACGAAAAGGACGCAGTATAAGCGCGCAGAACAAACAAAACAGTGATAAAACAGGTACAATGAGTGCTGCATACAAAATTTGCAAACACGCGGGAAAAGGAACGTAAAAAGGTGTAAAGTATGTAGTTAAAAAACTACATACAAAACTCGCACTGAAATAAAACTGGAAAGGAATCTGAACTATGAAAAGTTTTGACTGGACAAAACCCGTGCGAAACAAAACAGACGGGGCCAAAACAATATAGCAGAATCATGCAAATGAACCTAGACAAAACTAATGCGGAGAATAAATTTGCACTAAGCAAAAACAACATCCAATACCGCAAAGCTTAGGAGACGAAGATTATAGGAGCTGAACTACATCCCACGCCACTACACAACACAACTAAAAGCACAATTGAAATGGCGTGAGGAAAAAACTAAGATAAATAACATTCCATGCAATAACAAAATAAAACACCGAAACCATGAACAAAAGCATGGAGAAACAAATATAAATAAGCAACATTCCATGTAACATGGGGAAAATTATTCAATGAACACAAAAGCAAAATTGCACGGGGCAAACAAAAAAAGCTAAAACTACATAAATCTGCAAAAAACGCATTGCGCAAAGTCTAATAAAGAACATAAGAGCAGAATGTAACCTGTAATAAGAGAAAAGACAAAAGAAAGCGCCAACAGTACAAGAGAACCTTACAAGTGAGAAGAGTAAGCGAAATGCTAAACACGTGGATGAACCCGGCGAGCGACGCATGAAGAAAAGAAATGAAAGAATAAATACCTCTTGGACTTGAGACGGATCTACGCGAATGTCCTGATTTGGGGCTGCAGGTTCCACAACAGCGGCTAAAGCAGCAGGATCCTGTGGAGGATGGGGCGCTTGCCGTTCAGGTTCATTACGAGAAGACATGTTGCTTAAAACTGTCTGCTTGAGCGGACTGATAATGATTCATCGTTGAGTCCCTTATAGTCGCTATGGGTAAGACCGCTGTAAATAGTCCCAAATACTGTGGCGAGCGAGGATCCTACCATTTTGACTGTTTCTATCGTGGCGATATTCTGTTCGGTGAGAATTTTACATTTCTCTGATCAACTCAAGGCACTGAATTGCCCACAGCCCGTAATTTTCATAATCTCCGAAGACCGAAATGTGTGATAAAACTTTGCGTTGTGATCGTTTGCTATCTGCGATTGTCTGCGATCGTTTGCGATTATAAGGAAACCAGACTTTACAACAGTGAATCTGCACTGATTCACGGGCGAAGTTTCTCCAAACACAAACAAATAGAGCTTTCCAGGTGAGATTCATCAGGGAAAACCGAGCCAATAGAAATTTGAAGATTGAAATTGTCCAAAACAACATCAAACAGTACTACTCTGTGGCTTCTGATTGTTTGGATGAATCAGGGGGGAACGCAATGCTTATTTTGTTTAGGAACATACGGTGCGCTTCTGAAGCACTTTTTATTATCCGATCCAACCAAAATATGGGATTTCTAATTTCTTACTTGTCCAAACCATCGATACTTTCCAAAGTTGGTCCCATGTAAGTCCGTTTGAGGAATTTAAGGCAATACTTATCCTGGCTACCGACTAAACATTTCGGAACAGCCCGAACGTTATGCTGCGTTGATCTAATATATCAAGCTTCATGTTCTCCGGACGAGGCGAGGAAATCGACAAAGACTTAAAAGAGGCAGTCAAGGGCATGTACAAGCACAGTTTGACCCTTCCTCGAGTCTGTGCCTGGAGCGATTCGCATTCTCCTCGGTGAATTACAAAGAAAGAATGACTGCTTTACAGTGGAAGTCAAATTGAAATCGTACACATAGCGCAACTTAAAGAAGAAAAGACATTTCATTTACACAAGGTTACTTATTGTAACCGGTGTTTGGTACATCAACCCCGGTTTATTACATGAATTACGTATCACTTATAACACAAGTTTAGTGTTTGCTAAAGCTAAACGATTTCTAGTGAAAACTGAAAAAAAACGGGGGAAGGGGGAAGGGGGGAGGGAACAAACGAAAAATAGGGGTACAAGTGTATTCCGTGCTTTTGAGAGCTTCGCTTGTGGGTTTTTTATTTTTATTTTTTTATTATTATTATTTTATTATTATTATTTTTTTTTTTTTTTACTCCGTCTTCATGTTGCCTTGGATTTCTTCAGGCGACGCAAGCATATGCAAAAGCACAAAAACCTAAGAAAGTTTGACAAAGGTAGTTACGATCACAATAATAAAAATTACTTCGATCCTGGAGCTTGAGTCACCAGTAAATACCCCCACACGACTGTTCAAACAAAGAACAATTCCATTGATATACAACAGATTGCTAAAACACAATGAGCAAATGTCGAATTTATAAGGCGGATGGTGTCACCGCACAAAGCAAGTAAACCGCTTTGTGAAGAATCCGGCCAACACTCTTACCATATTTCTGTTCAGAAAGTCAGAGAGATCTAGGCCAGGGTCACGCAGTTACCACATGACTGAACATTTTCAGCTTCTGAAATTTTTAAACTGACCAAGGTCAATTTACTGAGTTAGTATGGCAACTATTCGTCATTCTCTAACAAAGCGCTGTCTTCACTGTGGGTGCTTCGGGCAGTTAAATTCTGAAACAGAAGAGACAACTCGTCTCAAGGTTATGTTTTAACATCATAAATTCAAAAAGGAACCTGAAAAGGTAAAAAGGTAGAAAGAAATAAAAAGAAAAAACTGAACATGTCACTCCTTCGTTATACCATCAGTGTTTTTCATTTGGCTGGCTTAAAGCTAAAAGAACCTTTCCATATGATGTACACGGCTACGAGTGAAATGTTTTTGACTTACTCTACTGGACTCTAGAAGCTGCAACTTTACAGCAGTCTCGTTTAGTTCCCGGTCAGCGGACATCAGTTCCTGAAATTGATTCAGGCAAAACATTATTACCAAATCAGACAATCATAGGGTTGTTTCCCGGGGAGAGAAAAATGCGTGGGAACATCATTCAAAAGATCGGTGAAATCATAAAGCATTTTACCTTTTTCAGTGACTCTATTTCATAATTCTTTCTTTTCAACTTTTCTGCTGCCTTTTGCTTTTTAAGTTCTTCCTGTAAAAGGAAAACAGATAAACAACTTATTCAACATTTTGCACCTAGAGTAACAGCGGCGTAGAACGCTTGATGCAGCAAAATTTCTCACTTTGTATCTACTGTGTTCGTCCACGTAACAGCTGTGTGTCGGTTTCTTGGTATCTCGTTCATCCATGTCCATAGCGAATTTCTGTTTGAATAAATGTTAAAGTTTGAACCAATTAGTTTTTAACAGGCCATTGATTAAAGAATTATTATCTGGCAGTCAGCTGATCACTAGCCATGGAACTAATAATAGAATGCCACCAGTTCAACAGCTTTTACATTCAGAATGTAAAAAAAATGGCGACCTTTGGCAAGTTTTTCTCAGATGTGTAGTGAACACACTCACTCATCTTACGACCAACTACAAGTTTCTGGAAACATTTTCCCACTGGTTATAAAATTGATCCCATTCTTTTGTAGCCTGCGTGGCAGGTATAAAAGGAGAGGGTGGTGGGAAGTAAGAAAACGAGAGAAAAATGACGGGGGGCTGGGGAAGAGTAGGGCAAAACAACGTCTGCCCGCAAGACGCAAACTAAACTCATTTTCATGTGAATGAAAATTGATTTGCATATGAAAGGATGAACGCTAAGACTCGCTTTGAAAAAAAGCCCTGAGGTAATAGCCCTTATCCACGATGTCAGCCATCTTTGCGGGCGCTTAGGTGTTTTCGGGAAAATATTAGGGTCACGTGGTCACTCAGGGGGCAAACAGTTGAATTCCCGGTAAATTCGTAGTTGGTTGTGATGTAAACAATGCTTTGTTAAATCTGGTTTTCGCGAATTTTTAAAGATTTCTGAATGCTTATTTATACTTAACGATATTTTATGTATGTATATACGACATTTTGTATTGAAATATAGGAAGACGGGCCGGTGTGCCATTTACGAATGCGACAACGATCGAAGATATCCGGACAGGCAATTGTAAGTTCTCCTGCAATATTTTTTCTTTTCTTTTTTTGTTGTCCCGTAAGTTGTTTTGTTTAATGATAAGTTAAATTGTTTCAGCCCAACGTCTTTGTTTGCCATAAGTACATTTATAAGGGAGAGGAGAGAGAAGTACACTTTTATCGAATTGCACAGTAAAATGGTCACAGCTCATCAACAAGAAAGGCTTCAAAGTTACTAAGTTGACGAAAGGCTTGCTCCAATCATTTCAGGGTAGGCATAGGATTCACTTCCAAGCTTATATCTAAAGGGATATTTGACAATGGATAAAACAGAATTTCACATCTGATATGGTCAAATTTTACACTGCGTGTGTGTTCCGAGCTCAATTAAATACTGTACAACGACGATGAGCCGGAACTTCACGCAAGTCCTTGTTTTCGGGAATATTGACAAACAATTCAGGAGACCTAACTTGCTGCGGACGACAACACAAGATGGCTTGCTTCTGTAATACCGAATATATTTCTGTGAAAACAGATACACAGCTTAAGATCGTGACATTACATACTAATGGTGAAGTTGTTGTTCAAGAATTGTTTGATGGATCGACTAAATCTCTCATTACAAATACGGCGCAAACAAACATTTGGTAAATGAGGCTTAACCGTACCCTGTGGGTAAAACAGCTAAAACATCTCTTCCCTCAGGAGGAGCTGCAACTGCCATTTCTTGTTCCGATTTCAACGTAAATTCGCAATTTACGACCAAGTTCAAATCGGCTCAGTAAAGCTCGCGATAGCAAGTTCTCTCGGAAGTTTGTTTTGACCAGTTTAATTCCAATGGGACCTACTGTCAAAATTAACCAATCAGAATTTTGCGTCCGCCGACGGACGCAAATATCAGAAAATTGGGGTCTTACGGGCAGGCGTTTCTTTTCCTTTCTGCTCCCCAGCTCCCCGCCATTTTTCTCTCGTTTTCTTGCTCCCCATCGCCCTCCCCTTTCACACCTGCCACGCAGGCTAATTCTTTTGAAGCTCCTTGCACTCTAACAATACCTTTCTTTCCTTTAAACAGACATTCAGTCTCCTCTGTTGATCTAACTCTTCTCTTAATCTGCTCATTGAGGCTCTAAGGTACGCTATTTCTTCTTGCCGATTGCGAACATCCATCTGTGTGATATGAAATAGCAAAAATGGAGTACATGTATGGCGTATCCTTTCAGCGTCGTTTGCGCGCGCTCGTGCACCCGTACATTGAAAATGTGGTGGACTTCCCTTGACACTAAACTTTAAGAAGAATGGTTATTGTCTCTACAATGAGCACCGCCGCCTAACAACCGCATTAATTAAGCTTAGTAATCATCTCCATTGCAATGACATCCACAGAAAAGGAGTTATCGGTAGGAACGCGAGCTTCGTTATTACTTAAGACAAAAAATGGTGACCTAAAGAACGTGCACCCAAGCAACGTTTTGGGTCAATACTTCCTGATGTTGTACGTCTCTGCTTAAAAACAGTATTCAACTGCCCCTTACGTTTGATGCAGCGCATGTGCTTTTTTCTGCCTAATCTGCATAAACGTCTTTTTCTTACAGGGAACCTAATAGGGTGAAAAAAATAATTTCATGTGCACTTTTTTTGGAGCTCTTAATCCCCAAAATTACTCCCTTACAGCTTCTATGGTGTCAAACATTTTGATCTGACAAATTACAGTTAGTGGTTCAGCTCTTCTTTCATCTGTGTGTGTAATAATAAGCTGAAAGAGTATTACTGGTATTTTTGCCTCTTAGCGTTATGACTTCCAACGGGTTGGAGGAGGTTTCCAAGCCCCTTTATACTCATAGTGACGTCTGTGTGAAAAAAGACTGACCTAATTTCTATTGTTGAAAATTGAATAACTAAGGAAAATATAACAGACGGTAGTCTTTTCTCTTTTGTATTTTTGTAACCATTGAAACCAATTTAGTTCATTGCTTTCAGCAAGGGTTCAACTTTCTGTCTAATGTCAAACGTATTTATGTCCGGCACAGAGTATTGAATATAACTTGACGCGTTTTCTCAAGAGACTGGGTGCACGATAAGTTAGAATGTGCTCTTAAAACAATTATCACATAATGCCGAAATGCGGCATTTTCAATGAGTCACTCCCTTTATAAGCATGGGCACCCTCTTTTTTAAGCAACGGTCGCCATGGCGATCAGGCTCTTCACGTAATACCCATTTCGACCAAACATTATTTTCCAACATCTTGCGAAGTTCTCACAGAAAGAGGGAGATGAAAGCAACTTATCTCTGGGATCCTGTAGTCACGAGAACGTTAGTTCGGCTAAGGACAAGGAAAATGCGGATAGTATGGGGATGAAGAAGCGTTTGATGTCGTAATGCTTGTTGAAATGGCCGAGATGATTGCTATCTACTGAGGAGGAACCAAAGAGACACTAGAGAAGTGTGGCAATGAGGCAAACCAAATTGGTTGAGAAGTTCACCAAGGCTCTTCTTATGTTGTTTGGAGGTTCAAAGCACCCTCTTCTCTAAGCAGCGTGTTTGGTTATTGGTGGTATCTTGCCATAACCTTTGCTGCCAGCTTTCAGTGCCAAGTGTCTGTTATTTCTGTCCTCCCTGCCTGCCACGACTATCAGTACCAAATATCGTCCAGTGCCTGTGTGCCTGGGACAGAACTGGAACTTATTAATGAGTGGATCGTGGAAGGAATGAACGGAATAACACGAGAAGCAAGAATGCGGAAAGTGCGAGGAGACCAACAAATATATCGGTGACCTTCGGGTTCCTACGGTGGTTCACGGGTGAACCTAATTGTCGGGAGGCAGTACAGGAGATTGCTAATAACCTAAGGCTGATAATGGCAACAATTGAGTCTGCCACAGTGACATGAGGAGTTCTTTTAAGCGAATGATACACGGTTCAACATTTGTTGAGCAACAAATGTTGTGGCAACTTGTTCACCGGAATAGAGCCAAGCACTATTTCCGTTCAACAACGTTCAACAACTTTCAACATGTTGAACGGCATATTTCAACGTACATCACATGATAATTTTTTTTATTAGTTTATTAATTTACAATACTGATAGTACTAACAAGAGTGAACAATACTTACTATAGTTACAACGTTGAAACATTACTTACAATACTAACGTTACTCTAACTTTAGCTTACAGTACTAAACGTAACTCAGTAAAACTCTAAATATTACTTCCAATACTCACATTGCAAATTCACTACAAGACGGAACATTAAGGAGGACAGAGAAAAAAGGAATGAAAGCCCGTCAGATCGAATCTAAAGGCTAGTCAGTAAAAGAAAGTCACATGACTTGTCTTTAATACGTTATATTTCGGGGGTTTTTCCGGAACCATTGAGAGCCGGAAGATAAGACAATTGAGAATCCTTCAATCTTGGGAATTATTTCTCGTATTTTACAAATCCATATGTAGTATCTGGCGACTACAAAATAAAAGTACTGTTGTGTGTTAGAAATGGAGTCTCTTTTTGGGCCAAGGACTAAGGCCAGTGAAATCGGGTTGTTGTCTTTTAGTGACGTGTGATTTTTATCCAGCCAATCTTGAAAAAAATTGCCAGAAACATCTAATTACCCTACAAGACCAAAACAAATGAATAGGGGACTCCTTTTCGTCCTTACAGAAAGTTGACAGTCGTCTATGAAGAAGTTTAAACTGGAGAATAATTGATTTGGATATTTTGGCACAGCGAAAGGGAAGTTTGTATGCAGCCTTCCAGTTGATTGAATCAGAGCAGAGCTATCGCAGTCAGCAAGCCATTTGTTTTGGGCTCTTTGGGGGCTGGTCTGTTTCGAGCTCACAAGTTTCTGATAAGCTATCCTATTGGATTTTTTAGCTCTCAAAACAACGTCAACAAAGTTGTCGTGGTTTCCTTTTGGCGGACGCGGGTCTTCTGCGTAAACGAGGAAGTTTGATTTGATGTCGAAACGTTTCTTAAATTCAGGAAAGGATAGGAATTTGTTTCGATCTACCATCAAGTGCTCCACCTTTTGAACTCCTTTAGCAGACCACGCTTTGCGATAGATTGGCTTCTTCACGATCTATATAAGAGAATTGTGCCTAAGATTTAAAGAGCGAAAACGGTCCATGGATTTTAAGCTACCATCAAAACCGATTTCTGACCATATTTGCAGCCGTAAAAGGAGTTAAAAGGATTCGTCACATTAATATTTTTACACAAGTCCTTTCTGTTGAGGTTGCTTTGGAAGAAATCTACTCCACCAAATTCTTGTAATTCAGAGTTAAACAGCAAACTCCATTTTCCGTTATTATCGTTGTTTAACTGTTTTCCCACCCAGGATAACTTAAGTGCTTTGTTAAAGGAGATGAGATCAAGCATCTTTAGACCTCCATTTTCAGAGTCACTAATCATGATAAATTTTGTCCCCCTTTCCGTCCCAAAGGAATTTAAAGAACAAGTTGTTTATCTCGTCCAACACCTGATGATTGGTTGGTAGGGAGGAGAGAATATAAACAAGCTGTGAAGTGATTAGACTCTAAAACCTTTCTCGTCAGGCCTTTAATGTATGGGTCCATATCGACCTGTACATTCTACAGACGCATGGTTACTCTTTAAGAATTGGAAAGTTGAAATGAGGCATTGATACTTTGAAATTACTTTGAAATGGTTAGTGCTTTGAATTTTAACACCCCATAAATGCGCTACAATGGCCGATTTCCATTGAACATGACTGTTTGGTTCCCTACAAAACCCAAACTGTCCGAAGTGAACGCTTGATGGTGATAGGCTAGGGGCTTCTGAAGCGGAAAATGGCTCGAAAAAACACTTATAAGTCGCATACTTACCAAATTTCACGCCGAGTGCTTGAAAAACAAGCAACAGCTAGCGTGACCAGCGTGACAAAAACAAGAGAGCCTTCAGTGCTGAAGATCAGCGAAAATCACCAAGGTAACGCCAAATAAGGAATCACCAGATCGTCTCGATCGCTGACACTCAGAAAATTTCAGAAATGGCTGAAGAAAATTTGGACAAGGGTTAAGCACAAGGGTTAATCGACTGTATTCCAGCAGCTTAAACAATTCCGAATCTTTTCTAATTTTTCACCGTACATTTGCGTTCATACTTATTATGGGATTTGTTGATATCCAGACTCCTAAGGTCTTCACTTTATCTTTAACCCATTTCAAATTCTTTTCTGGTCGGAGCTGCCCTTCGCGACCAGTACAAGAGCCAATCCAGAGAACCTCTGTTTTCTTATTGTTGAGCTTCAGTCCTGAAATAATATAAAGAAGTTCTAAATTGTGTAGAGCCGACGTGCATGATTTTTCAGAGCCATTGAGAATAAGCGTAGTGTCGTCCGCGTACTGGCTGATTTTAATTTCGCACTCATTAATAGAGATTCCTTTTAAATCTTTGTTCTTTCTTATTTTTTCTATTTTTTTAAGTGCAAAGAAATTACTAGCCCACCCGTTATTTAAGATACAACTTTCTATATTACAGTAGCAAAGTTTAATCCCAATTATACCAGGGCCGCGAAGCGGCCTGCCAGTATAATTGAAATTATATAAACAAACGAAGTGAGAAATATATGAGAAAACATAAGGTAGAATGACAATTACTGTGTTACGAACCACTCTTTAACGCATCTAGAATAAAACAAAATAAAGCTGTCCCCCCCTGGGTAGGAAAACAGTCACACATGACGTAATACCATAACTCCCTGCGATCGCATATAGACCGCTGACATCCCAGCCTGTCATCTTTTAACGCTGTGGACGGTTACCACTATTGTTCTTGTATTGGCATCATTGACGGGGTACCTTGAGAGTAAAATGAGGTGTCACCGCCGACAGGGACGGGTGGGTGGGTCCTTATACTGATATTTCTCACTTCGTTTGTTTATATAATTTAAATTATACTGGCAGGCCGCTTAGCGGCCCTGGTATAATTAGGATTATATTACACAAACTCCGTTCGAAATATATGAGAAAACATAAGGTAGAGTTCAACGCTTAAGGATGGTGCCAATAATAGGCAGACAGTATCAAATAACTGGAAAGTCTTTAATGTGAACATAATACTGCAGCATTGACAAGGTCGTTAATGGAAAGTGAGGTAATTCACAATAACATGAGCATATTGCTTGACTGAAAAACCAAAGTCATAAGCTGTTTCTAGACTCAATGTACGGAAAGTACAGAGTTACAAAACGTCTCACTGGAGAACAGCATGTGCAAAATTTTAGCTGTGAACAGGTTTATAATAAAACTTCTGAAATGTGGAAGGAGACGACCAATCAGCTATCTTCAAAATCTCAGGTAATGGGACGTTGGAATTGGCAGCTGCAGTGGTTGAAGCTCCACGCACAGAATGTGCCTTAAAGATATCACTATTGACTCCGGAGGCCTTCAAAAGAGAGCGTAGCCACCTCGCCAAAGATAGAGCTGAAATTGGTTTGTGAGGCTTCACATACGAGATAAATAATGGATCTGGCTTAGACGAGGGGATAACTGGACGAATTGTACGTGTTGTCTTTAAGTACTTGGAGTTGGAAGGGAAACGTGCGAAGAAAGCCTGTGGTAGTTGATCAGCTGTGCCTCTTTTACGAGGGGACGAGAGCATGAACTCAACACCCTCAGGAAGGATGTGGCAGTGGCGTAAATCCAGCTTGGTAAGTGCCGAAACTCTTTCGGGACAAGTTAAGGAAAATAACATTGCAAGTTTCCATGACAACTGCTTGAGAGACAGAGACCTATTACTGCCAAGAGACACGAGATATGTAGTCACTGAACGCACTTCCCAGGTGTGGGAGTATCGAGGTTTAGGGGGGCGATTGTTAAACATCCCCTTAAGAAGCTGAATGACTAACGGTTTTGACCCACAGGAAGGCCATCCAGTTTGGCGTGAGAGGTGGAGATCGCTGAGCGCGCTACATTAACAGAGTGGTAAGCTGCACCACTGTTGAAGTACTCAGATAAGTATAACAGAATGTCGGTTAAAGGCGCTGAAAGAGGATCGATCTTTCTCTTAACACACCAGCCACTCCAGCATCTCCAAGCTGATTGATATGTTTTCCTGGTAGATTGGCGGGATGCCGAGAGGAGAATCTCCGTAACATTGTCTGGAATTCCCAGTGCCTGGTACTGTCCCCGGAGACATGAAACACGGCTAAGTGTAGTCTGGGGAACATTGGATGAATTCTCTGAGGGTCTGCTGGGTCCCTCAGGAGGTGACTGGAGCTCGGCAGGAGGACTGGATGCTTGATCAGGAGGCTCAGTAGCAGTGGCCACCATGGTTGTGCCGGCCAGATGGGTGCCACTAAGATGATGTCCGCTTTGTCCTGAGACACTTTGTTGAGGACAGCTGGGATCAGATTGAAAGGTGGAAAGGAGTAACCCTTGAAGGGTGCCCAGTCCATTGTCAACGCATCCGCGTGAACTGCCTCTGGGTCCGGACGCCAACTGACGTACTGGAGAAGCTGGGTGGATAGGCGAGAAGCAAACAAGTCGAAGTCGCACCCCTTGAGAAAGGGGGAAATCGTTGGAGGGTCTATCTTTCACTCGCTGCTGTCGTTGAACACCCTCGGTTCCGAGTCGGCTATGGTGTTCAACTTGCCAGGTAGGTGCTGAGCTGATATCATGATGTTCCTCTCCAGGCACCATTGCCAGAGTTCCAATGTGAGTGCTAAGAGGCAGGGTGAATGGGTACAGCCTTTGTTGTTCACATGGGCTACCGCCGTTGTGTTGTCCATTCTCAGGCATACCACCTTGTGGGATTGGTTCTTTAGGAAGGACTTTAGGGCCAGAAAGGCAGCCTTGAGTTCCAATACATTTATGTGCTGGGTGCGTTCGCTGTCTGCCAACGCCCGTTTGTGCGTTGATTTTCGTAGACTGCGCCCCATCCTGTCTTGGATGCGTCTGTTGTTATAAACAACGTTGGAGCTGGAGGTCTTATTGGGCTGCCGTTCACAGAGTTGATGTTGGACACCCACCAATGAAGTTCTTCCAAAGAGTTGTGATCCAGAGTAATAATCACATCGAAATTCTGGTTGCTCGAATGTAGAGCTTGGATCATTCTGATTTGCAAGTATCGAAAATGAAGGGGAGCTTGCCAAATGGCTGGGCGACATGCCTCTAGAGTGCCTAGTACACTTGCTATTTGACGAGCAGGCATAGTTCTAGTTACCTTTGCCTTCAAGCAAATGGATTTCACCTTTACAACTTTCTCCTGTGGGAGGCTTACAGTTTCTACAGTGGAGTCGATTACAAAGCCCAGGAATGTTATTATCTGGGTCGGAATCAAACATGACTTTTCCAGATTGACAGTGAAGCCTAGGCTTTCCAGGAGGGATACAGCCATAGCTGTGTGACTCTGTGCCTCCTGGTAAGTTGATCCCAAGATGAGAAAGTCGTCCAAATAGAGAATCATACGAACACTCCGTTAGCGAAGAAATGCTGCTACGGGTTTTAAAAGTTTGGTGAAGATCCTTGGTGCAGTATTTAACCCAAAACAGAGGCCTCGGAAGGCGTAACATTTGTTTCGCCAAACGAATTGAAGGAACTTTTGAGAGTCCTTGTGGACTGGGACTGACAAAAAAGCGTCCTTCAGATCCAGGGTGGTCATATAATCGCCTTTTTGAAGTAGAGACTTTAAACAATGGATGCTTTCCATCTGGAAGTGAGAGTTTTCCACGACCTGTTCAGAAAACCCAAGTCTATCACGGGTCGAAAAGTTCCACCCTTCTTGGTGGCTAGGAACAAACGACTGAAGAAACCTCTTATGAGGGGAATTTCTGCAATAGCCCCCTTGGTGAGGAGGTTCTCCACCTCTGAATCTATGAGGTCGGCATTTACTTGGTTGGGACTTGTAACTGGTATGGAAGATTGAACTGGTTTGCAACGCAACGGGATTTTGTAACCTAAAACAATACTGAGGATGTCTGGATCTGAGGTTATTTCCCTCCAGTTGTCTATGAATGAGTCGATTCTTTTGCCTCCTGTTTGGGGGCACGAAAGGAACGCCCGTTTTTTGAACGGTTGTTGTACTTAGAGTAGGAGCCAGCAAAGGGCTTCTCCTTGTTAGGAAGCCACGCTGACCCTGAGCGTGGGCGTTTAGCCGGCCGGGAGGCCGCACCCAAGTTCTTTGCGAGGCCCCTTGAAAGGTCTGCTTGCTTTGATGCAATACTTGGAAAGTCGTCCCCGAAAAGCAATCGCTTAGCATTGGGGAGAGGCTGGTCAGCCATCTTTATTTATGGCCACGAGGATTTTTTTCCTCCTTAAGGCCGAAACCTGGAAATTTGCAGAGCCTAACAAACATAGGGACTGCTCAAGAATTGATTTTATGTCATCTTTGGATACGTCTTGGTCTGAACATAAAGCATCATGTAAGCAACAAAGGGGACCTGTAATGTTTAGCATGGACCGCTGCACAGAGGCCAGTTCTTTGTCACGCTCGTGTGTATACTTTCGAGACTTTAATGGGGAGATTTGATTAAAAACAGAGTTGTCCAAAGTCGGTGAGAACAGGCAGTCAACAGATGGAATTGAATAACTATCAAGTATGTCGCTTACTTGATCGTAGGATAACTTCCGACGGAAGTGTTTTCCCAAAAAAGCGGTAAAATCCGCCTTTGGCTCCCATGAGGGATGTTGAGAATCTGGATCATATAGATCACCGCCATTAGCAGACACATTTGGCGCGTTTGGCCGCTTCGCAGCTTCATCTGGGGGTTTATTAGCCCCGCTTTGAGGTTCAGAAACCTCTGTTGGTGGCTCATTAACCCGTACTGGTGGCTTTAAAGCCGTATCCAAGCCCTCACCATCGGATACATGGTCTTCGTCCGAGTGAACCATCACAGAGAGTGAGTCAGTTTCCACGCTAGAATTTGGCGGGAAGACTGGGGCGTTTTGATGCCAATGTTTTTCCATCGATGACACACGATCGTTTGTGTGTTTAAGGTCTTGCTGGACTTCTTGTAAAGTCTTCAGGATAGCCTATAAGGAATCCTGTTCCTCATTTGAGGATCTCGGACGTTTATGAGGGCTTGGAGGAGGAGACTGCTCCGGTTCGCTTCGGCGGCCATGCTTTGTTCTCGAACGAGATCTCGAGCGTGAACGATAACGTTTCTTGCTCATTGCGGATGAACCAGAGAAAATATTTCCTGAAAGAGAAGCAACTACTTACCCTACAAACGAAAACGACTCTAAAAGAGCCGAGGTTAGCCGTAATACGACCAAAAAGCATGAAAAAGGGGTGGTAAAAGAAACCACTTACTTGTTGTAGTTCGTAGCACGAAGGAAAAGATGACAGGCTCGGATGTCAGCGGTCTATATGCGATCGCAGGGGGTTATGGTATTACGTCATGTGTGACTGTTTTCCTACCCAGGGGGGGACAGCTTTATTTTGTTTTATTCTAGATGCGTTAAAGAGTGGTTCGTAGCACAGTAAGTGGGATTCTACCCTATGTTTTCTCATATATTTCGAACGGAGTTTGTGTAATATAATCCAGTTCGTAATAAAAGGTCCGAAATTGAATGAATCCAGTGTTTTCCATATAAAAGGCCATTCCACTGTATCAAAAGCTCTTTCAAAATATAGAAAGAGCAGTAAGCCAGGGATATTATGGGTAACAGGGTGAATTTTAATTTCATCAATTAATCTTATGTTTTCACCCATAAATTTCCCTTTTAAAAAGCCGGTTTGATCTTTATTGATAATTTTTGGAATTACATTTTTGAGATGGTTTTCGATGGCTTTTGCTGCAATTTTATAATCACAGTTCAAGAGTGTTATCGGCCGCCAATTCGTGACATAGTAGGGCTCTGCATCTTTTTTTGGGTATCTATTTTATCACCCCACGTTTTTGGGTCACTGACAGTTGTCCACTCCGGTAAGCACAATTGAGAGAATTTCAAAGATAGTGAGATATTTCATTCCAGAAAACCTTATAACATTCAACAGGCAGTCCGTCAGACTGGCTGGTGTTTTGTTAGGGCTAATCTGTTTTAAGGCTTGTAAGCATTCCCCCTTGGTTAAAAGGCCCTAATATTTTTCTTTATCTTCTGAAGTTAACACATTGTGAGCAGCCTTAGGCAATAAGATGCCCTGGATGCCATTATTATCATGATCGCTTTTAGAGATATAAATATTTTTATAGAAAGATTCACATTTAGCCAGGATTTCTTTATCAGAAGTGGCAAATTCATTATCGCTAATCTTAAGCTGGCTTATCACACCATCTTTATGGTGCCTCTCTTCAAGATTTAAAAACTACTTTGTATTTTTTTCTCCTTCATTGTGCCATCGACACTTTGCTCTTAAAATTGCGCCTTTTGTTTTGTGCTCTATTATGCTCGAAGTCTTCTCATCCTTTCCTCTAGCTCTCTTTGGATTGTTTGCTTTGCGTGATGGTCACCTGTGTTACGCTCCATTTCCTTTTGCAGCCAATTTCAGTATTGTATTTTCTAGTTCTTCTTCTTCCCGTGAAAGCTTAGTTCTTCTTACTTTCGCATACGTGATTTCCCAGAGCAAAGCAGCATTAACCGACATGTCTTTTTGATATTCGCTTTGGACGTCCTTGAATGTTTTCCTTATTTGATTTACCTACTCTTTCTGTTTTAGAGGAGAAGTGGTTAATTTTCAGTAGCCTGGTCCTCTGGGATTAGAATGAAGTGCAAATTTTACGATTACCGAAGAATGATCTGTTTTAATGACCTGTCAGCATTTGTAACATTACATGTAAGACTCTGGCTTACAAGAAAAAAGTCTAGTCGGCAATGAATACTGGGTTTTCGCGACGCCAAGTATACCTGCGGGTATCAGGATTTAGAAGCCTCCATGCATCTACCAAGTCTAGTTCAGCCATGTAGTCCTTAGTTAACTCGACTGCCTTGGTGTGCGTTTTGGCAAGGCCTCTGCTTATCTCCCCGTCCTTATCTCTGCCCAGTACTAGATCAAAATCGCCTTTTATAATGATGTCTTCGCATTGGAATTCTTGCAAATGGTGATGAAATCTTTCATACAATGTTGGATCGTCCTCATTCGGTGCATATAATGTGGCAAGAGAAATATTTTCTCGTTTTAATGTATAATAATATACATACAAAAATTTCTGCAATCTGATTGGCAGAGAGCATGTCAATTAATCCCAAGTCAATTAATCCCAAACAGTGCAAAAACATTTTGAGTGCTGAAAGACGAAATTAGTGCAAAAAGTTGAAATTAGAAATGATTGACAGGTACCTTGAAAGACCGTAACAAAAAAAAGTGGCGGACAGGTTTGGTGAGAGCAACAACATCTTAAAGGAACAGTGTCACGACTGGGCATGCGTACTAATTCGTATTACTTTTGAGAGATTATTTGAGCAGTCCGCCATCTTGAATTTTGCGCAAGGTTAGATTCATTGCAATATACTCAAGAATACGCACTGGAATAACCAAGATTTTTTACTTTATGGTTTCTCTTTTGTTTGTTCTCGAACATACTTAACTGTGGTTGCGTGTCTCTCAATAATATGGGCGGTGAAGTCAGAGAAGATTCCACGACGATAAGTTTCTTTCGAGCCTCGTATGAACGTGACAAAATTGACTTATGATTTTTTTGATGTGAAAGACGATTATAACTTACACCAAACATATATATACCTCGTAGGAAAGCTGAACCTCGTGCTCGTGCAAGAGTACATGCTCTACGAAAACGACAAGAGGAACTAATCGGGGTTGTTGCAAAGCTGACCTTTATCACCATTCGAGTGATAGATGTCTTCCGAACCCGGAGTCACTCGAGTAGCCGCACTTGAGCTTCGAAGAGACCCACGACGAGAAAACAATGTTGTCTAAGTTAATTCGTCGCTGTCCTCTTTGCCAAACCCTATCACACTCCTTTTTTGACGAGATTCGCCTTCTTGCGCTCCCAGGACGATGGCCGGCACGACCAGACATGGTAGCAGGTAAACAGACTTCTCAAATCGGTCTCCAGGAAGCAGGATGTTAGAAATAAGTTAACAACTGTAAACTATAGATCCAGCTTCAAGAAAGCAATTCGTTTCTTTAGAGATTTCTGCACGGATGGCAAAGATATAGTACGATATAAATCGATGATTTCGCTCGTCGACAGATTTGAAAAAACATGCCAGTTAAATCAAAGTTTTCGAGCGTTATTGTGCATGCGTCACTCTCATGACACTGTTCCTTTAATTCAAAGTTTAAAGGATAATGTCAAAAACAAAAACATGCAACAAAGTACAAACAACTGGATAAATGTTTGGAGTGCTTGGGCTGAACAAAAGGGGCATGACAAAAATATTGAGGGCTACGAGCCGGCGGCCCTGAATAAAATTCTTGAAGATTTCTACGCAACACTTCGTAAGAAAAATGGAGAAGACTATGACCCTGACAGCCTTCGCGTAATAGTCACTGCCATGGACCGTTACCTAGTTGACAAAGGGTATAAATACTCAATAATTCGAGGTACAGAGTTCCAAAGTTCAAAGCAGGTTCTTGAGGGAAAAGCCAGAATGCTCCGACAACAAGGCAAAGGTAAGCGGCCGAACAAAGCTTGAAGTCTTACTTACGTCCACAGAAGAAAATGAGTTGTGGGAAAACAAGAAGCTTGTACTTCTCAAGTCCCTGTCCAAACAGTTTGGTGGCTCCTGACCCAATACTTTGGTCTTCGTGGCCGCCAGGAGTATCACAGCATGACAGTTGAAGATTTCCCCTTTGGCTTAGACGAAAACAAAGTGGAATACGTAAAATTCGTAGAGAACCCGACAAAAACGCGTCAGTCTGGACTATCTGCTAAGCCCCGAAGCTTTCTTCCAAAGATGTTTGCGACAGGAGATGAAAGATGCCCCGTGACAATCTTCAAGGAGTTTTTTTGTCGCGTCGTCCTCCAGAAATACGCACAACCGGCCCTCTTGCGTCAAAAATGCGTCATCGCAAGTTTGGTTCAAGCGGCAGCCAATGGGAGTAAACAAGATCAATGACATGATGACCTCGATCGTCGAAGGAACGACTTTGGAGTCTTCATCGAAAGTATTTTCCAACCACAGCGCCAGAAAAACAGTAGTACAGAAGTTGAAGACCGCGGGCCTTGAGCGAAGCTCAATCGTGAAAGTGACGGGCCACAGAAATTGAATTTTTCCGCGGTTTGAAAATTAGCGGGAAAATATTTTCTCGTTGGCATGAACTATCAAGGGACTCTCGGGAGAGTATATTAGGAGTGTTTGTATGTAAATTCATCCTCTTGGTGTTGTCTGGAGGCGACTCGCTTTTATTTTTATTTTTTCTGTTCCTGTCTTCATGGGTAGCGAACAAGAAGCTGGTGGCTCTCTTTCTCCTGAACTGGCTGTTGTTTTAGATGCTCAGAAGAATGCAATCTTGACCGCTGTTAATGCACAAATTCAAGGTCTCCAGACCAATTTGCTTCAAGCGCAGTCAGATTTAGCCGTTCAAATAGCGTCAGACCTTCAACCTGACACCTACGTGTTTACGAAAAAAGGAAACGAGCAGCAGTTTAGTTTCAATCGTAAAGTGGCCAAGACGAGTGGTACAGCACTGAAAGCCTTGGAGAGCGGAAACATTCCTAAAGCTAAGGAGGAACTTAACAAAGGTATTTCTTTGATTAATTCTAGACAGAAAATAATCAAGCTAGCTGATGAATCGGAATTCGGTAGGGCCACAGTCCAAGAGTACGTTTCTGATGTTTGGGCCGACGACGAGGCCGACGCCTCGAAGATAAAAAAAGCTGAGAAGAGAGCCGCTGTTTAGATTAAAACACTTCAAGAGAAAAAGAGAAAAACCAGTTCTAAAAATTCCTCGGCTTCTGCGCCTCCATCCTTCAGTGCTTCCAGACCTGGCGGTTCTTTTGGTTCTTTTTCTTCAGCTTCTTGTTATTTTCACCCCCAAAGTCGATGCTCCTACAATTCATTCAGAGCTTCCGACATATGCTTTCGATCCGGCAAGCGAGGTCACTGGACCAATTTCTGTAATTCCACAGATAAACCTCTGTCGTCAGGATCCAAACCTTGACTGTTTGGAACCATGCGAATTTGAATGGGATGTCGAAGGATCGAGCTCGAGTTTTGTTCAAGGGAAATTATGTGCAAACTTTTCTTTTTGGCAAGATACCATTCGGACTTTGTTCTAGACATCATCCGTAATGGCTACAAGATTCTTTTTCGGGAGACTCCCTTGCCATATTCGATTGAAAATTGATCTTCTGCCCGTCGTCAACATAGTTTTGTGGAGGGGGCGATTTCAGAATTGATGTCTCGTTGTTGTTTAAGAGAAGCTTCAGAGTATCCTCAATTTTGTAATCCGTTACATGTTGCTGTCCAGTCTTCAGGAAAGCTACGTCTGATTTTGGATTTATCTCATCTGAATAAATTTGTTGTGAAGAAGTCTGTCAAATATGAAGATTTAAGAACTGTTCTTTAGCTGTTTTCACCTGGTATGTTTGTGTTTTCATTTGACCTTAAATCGGCGTATCATCACATTGATATCTGTGAAGAACATATGAAGTTTCTGTCTTTCAAATGGCCTTCAGTCGACGGCGTGATGAAATTCTACGAATTTAAGGTGTTGCCTTTTGGTCTTACTTCAGCGCCATCCGTTTTTACTAAAGTTATGCGCCAGTTAGTTAAGTTTTGGAGGGGTTGCGGCCTTTTAGCCTTGATGTACTGTCTTCAAGATAACTTTATTTCCGCCAGAGGTTTTTCTTCAATTACTGGTCAGATTATTTCCATGTCGTACGCTGTGGGTAATGTTACAAGATTGTTGACAAGGAATTGTTATACAGCAATCAAGCAGAGAACCTCCTGGGATCAACTTCTGTTCGTGTCCTCTGAGATTCGTAACGAGCTTTCCTTTTGGCCAAGCAACATCGACTCCATTAATGGGAAGCCAATGTCACCAAAGGCTAGTGCCGTGGGAGTTGTTTATTCTTACGCAAGTGATACTGGTTTTGGTGGTTATTTCGTTCAATGCGGCCAGGATTTAGTGTCACGCACTTGGTCCGACGAGGAGATGCGAACGAGTTCCACTTTGCGGGAGATCTTGGCTGTAAAATTTGTTCATCCTTGCTTGATCAGTTGTTCACAGACAATCAGAATGTTCCCCCGATCGTTTGGTCTGGCAGCAGCAAACTAAAGGTCACTTGCAGTCTGAAGCATTGTCCATCTTTAACATTTGTTGCAGTCGTGGTATTTCGATTGAGATGGAGTGGATTCCAAGAACTCAGAATGATAAGGCTGATTTCCTAAGCCCCATTTGTGATTCCGATGACTGTGGCCTTTCGTGGAACATATTTCAAAACATTGATTTGGTTTGGGGTCCGCACTCCATCGATCGTTTTGCTAATTACTTAAATGCAAAGCTTCCTAGATTTAATTCGAGATTTTGGAATCCAGGTTCGGAAGGAATTGATTCATTTGTTATGGACTGGGCAGGAGAGACCGTTTGTCTTATTCCGCGAGTGTTATTACATATGCGTAATTGTAAGGCGTCAGGAACTCTTATTGTTCCGTTGTGGCTCTCGGCTCCTTTCTGGCCCATGATTTGTGCTGATGGTGTTAATTTTCTGACTTTATCATTAACTGGATGGATATTCCGTCAAGCAAAGAAGCCTTCACTCCTGGCAGGTGTAACAGCATTTTTGGCAACGAGGATCTGAGTTTTAGAATGCTCTCTTTGAGGATTCGATTTTGACGGTTGTCAACTTAATTTGTCCGTTAGCTATTTTCTGATGTTATTATTACCTGATTTACTTTCTTGTATTTATTTTGTTTTGCATTTCGGTTCGATCATTTGTCTGTTCATAGGTATTTTGTTCTTCATATACACTTTCAATTTTTGGTTTTTCCATTTCCTTTCTTTGTACTCTTGGGGCCGTGGGGCCTCCAGTGAGCGCACGATAGCAATTTTTGTGTGTATGTTTTTTGGTTCATTTCTTTTTGCGCACGGGTGCAATATTACCAGGGAATTTAGACGAGAGCGAGAAGTTCCTGGATGACTATGACGAAGGAGATGACAATGAACAGAGACAGCTCTCCCACACCATCAGCAACGCCAGAAAAATCAGCAACCAGTCAGGCCAAAGTAACAGCTCAAATCTCCACAACGTTTCCAACAACTTTGCGCCTTTCAACGCATTAAACCAAGCCGTGCTTGCTCCGTGGAATTTGCAGATGCCAAATGACATATCTGGGCAGAATGATCAGCGGCAGAGTTTTATGAACGTTAATTCCTTCTACAACTGTCAAGTTAACTTTAACATCGGCAGCGGAAACTCAGGTCCTGAAATCAACACAGAATCATCTGCATGCCTTGGACGCCGATGCAAAAAACAGTTTCTGTTAAAGTGCCCATGTCACCAATTTTTTTCTTTTTTCTTTCAAAAGTCCACATTAAAAAAGGAATTTCTGCGAAATTTTTTTTTATTTGAACAAAACGCGAATTTTCTATAATTTTTTTAATCGTACTTTTGTTTGGTACACCCCTTCCGCTGATCGAGAAAGTACGGGCTCATCAATGACGGCATGTGACGTATTTCAGGAACGCTTGTTGCCGTGTCTCCCGTGTTTACTACAAACGAAAGAGGTTATCAAAGTTATTTTCATCGAATACGAACCGACTAAGTAAAAAAATCGCGTTTTGTTCAAATCAAAAATTTTTTTCACAGAAGCTCCTTTTTTAATGCGGACTTTTGAATGACAAAATAAAAAAATTGGTGACATGGGCACTTTAAGCTTAAGTCTTACAGTAATAGCCCACGTATAAGAACCTGGGTTTTAAGAACCCGTTAACCTAAAATTTCTTAACACTGTTAAGGCAACTCGAAAAACAGTCAGACAAGCGGAGTTAAAGTTAAAACACTCGTTCGCACGAAAAGAAAACAACTGACAAACAGACAAGCAAGTCAACTCGTTTGCGACCCGTCCAAAACGAGTGTAGATGATTGTTATTAACATCCACTCGAGAGAAAAATACGAGTTTTATTCCTGAACAAAAGTAACAACGATTAAACCAAATGTTGAGCTTCCATTTTTTATAATTCACCTGTGTTGTAGAGATTTTTACCGCTTCAAAATACGCATCCGCGTCTAAAGAAAGAACTTCTTCCACCAAGTTTGAGCTACTCGTTCTTCCCATCAATGGCAACCTGTTCTGTGATTTGTTTTGTTGAGCTGCAAGATGTCGTGGTGAATGGAAAGTCCTTGACGAAAGGAATCATTTGTTTTTCAACCACACAGTCCCGTTACGCCAGGCGCCTTGTAAGTCGATCCAAGTTTTAAGCTTTTCATGAAAAAAATCTGTTGCTCTTCTCCTTATCACTTGAAAATTCACCTTCCAGATTATCTTTTAAACCTAGTTCTTGACCTTTATGCCTTTTTCAGCGAATGCAACGCGAATTAAAAGACAAACTTCGAAGAAGATGAAGTTGTTTTGCTCAAAAAGAAAAAAAAAACAACTGAATGTGGAAGCGGTTTGTTCAGCCAATCAGGAACGTGTATTTTTGGCGCTCGACCACTCGTGAGCGAGTAATTTTGCTCTCTTCACAAACAAAATAAAGAAAAAATGCCCTCTTCATTGACCAATCAGCATTCAGTAATTTTGCCCTCTATGTTAAGGCTAAAATTTTTAAGTTAGGTTCTCATCAGTAAGGTTGCTGTCAAAGTGTATAGGTAGAAACTGCTGAATTAAGATCATCTGATTATATCTATGACTATGAGTTTGTTTGAGCATATTTCATGTTAAGGACATAACTGCACTGTACTGCCTTTAGGCATTATGGCAAATTAATGATCTATCTTGTATTATGAGATGATATTTATAATATATTTAAATTGAATTCGTATGAAAATATAAGAACCAATTTTAAGAACCTGGTAGCCTAAAATTGCTTTAAGTACCATTTATATAATAACCTATTTAGGCTAAATTTAAAAATTCAGGTTCTTATACGTGGGCTATTACTGTATAAGAAAGTTGATTATCCAATTACCGTGCAAACAAGTTGAGCTCTTGAAACAACCAAGCCTGAACTTTGCCCCGTTTGTTTTATTTCGGGCTTCTAAAAGAGAAAGATTTTAACACTTGTTCTTTTTCCTCAGAGGATATTTTTTATCTGTATTCCGCAAACATGTCAACAAGGCCGCGTTGTCATTTTTTGGACCAATCAGGTTCTTGTAGGCGGAGCGCGTTAACCGCGCAAGGCAAAATAAAGACATACTGTCTGTTGTTTGTCTGAAATTTGTGTACATATATTATTAACAAGTAATCACAAGATTTTTTTCGGGCAATTTGGAATAAATAAGCACTTGTAAATTTTTTCAGGTGTTGATATTAATCCTTCATTGAAAGGATTTCTGCTATCTAAAGATAATTTAAATTTAAATTATTTTTGAGATGAACTACAGTAAATTTGCATAAGGAGGTAAGCTGTTTACTTTAAAGCGAGAGCGCGTATGTGCTTAAAAGTATTATCATTACTTGACTTTGGCGTTTCTCAAACCATGCTCTTCTCGGGCTTTTATCGTGGCTTTGATTAACTTCCTTCGTTCATCTTGGATAACTTTGGCGTACTCATCCGTGATATAAGCATCAGGGTGTACAGTGGATTGTTTGATCTTACCTTTTTTTGACCAAACGCGATCCCTGTCTTCTCGACAGACAAACCTGGCAATGATGGGTCTGCACCTATCTTCAGTTCTCCTTCCAATTCGGTGAACTGCATGGAATCGGATTTCAGAGACGGCAACCCCAAAGATCTGTTTCAGTGATATCGCAGACAAGAGCTTTCGTCTTCAGTAATGTTGTTTTCACGTCTAGTGTACTGTTCAAGACTTGTATTTCTTTCCACTTCTTTCTGTAACTTCAGCTCCAGCTCATCAATCGTTTTGTGCAAAGTTTCGAGGCCAACCGCATGCCTCTCCGATTCCTGATTAACTTGCTCCTTTAGCGTGTTGACCTCACCTTGGGTAAATTGTTGCTCAACAAATGTTGAACCGTGTATCATTCGCTTTAGAAGGCAATTCAACAGTACTCTCTGACAGAGACCATTTGCATCACATGGAAGAAAACGAGGGATGTGGAGGGGCTAAAATGGCCATGGAAATCGTTACTGTTTGGGCTGACAGAGTACTGGTTCACTGCCAAATTCTGCTACCCATGCAAAAAGAGTTCATGAAGAAGGACAAACCTCAAATTGCCCGGTGGAGCAACTTGCCAAGACCATTGACAGTTGCTAGTGAGGTAATTATGCTAGGAATCACACGCGAAAAAGTAAACATGCACTCAAACGGCAGCTTTTTTGACTAGTTTT
>OX419338.1:24372212-24379712 GCA_948470475.1 Galaxea fascicularis
AGTTCGATGGAATATTTTCTTTCATGAAGGCTGCTGCTCCCGCTGCTGTGTTCTTGGCGGTGGATTGAACGAACGTCGATGTGGACGTTGATTTCGGGGCGACGTATTCAATTTCAGTAATGTCATCGTAATCATCCAGAGATGACTCCCTTGCATATCTTGTGTCTAGGCTGACCTGCGTTCTTCAACTTCGCGACGACCGATTTTCTGGTGGAGTGATTCGCGATCTTCTTCTTGCACTGTTCAGGTAAACAACTAGCCACCGACTTCATTGTCTGCCCAATATGATGTTCCCCCATTCTGATTTTGGCGTACCAGACATCAGTGGTCGGATCGAGGAATAATGGTTAGATACAGTGGACCAGAATTCTTCATACATGACGGTCTGTGAGCGAGCCATTCTTCGAATAGTCGCATTGGATCTCTTCCTCTCCACCGTCAGTAGACCACATGTACATTTGAGGTGGGGAGCTTAGTGATGGATTTAGTAAGCCACCTTGCCTTGCTTTGGTTGGATCTTCGTGGAATTCGACAACTTTACTAGTCCCATCTGCCGTCTCTACAATCGTAAAATCCGCCTCTGAAACCCACGGTTTCCAAGAGATTTTTAAAATTGACGTTTGTCAGAGCTACGCCGGCCATTGAAGTTGCCAAGTCTGCCTTGGTACCAGAACACCTGTTCGTCTGCCTGAGTGCATGACTGAGCTTTATTTGGCCGTTTTCCTTTCCCCTGCTGAAGCAGAAGCTTCGCTTTTTGAATTCGCTGCCCGTGAGAATAATTCTTGGATAGTTTTTCTGACGAAGGTGTCGGTCCAGGAAAGCTTGCATGACTCGGAGTGACTCTGGCTCGTACTTTGGTTAGAATTTCGTCAAGACTTTACGGGTTGAAGCTCTCTATTTCTTGCCGCACACCATTTTCGTCACACTGTCATAAACATTTTTGTCGTTCTCGCCGTGTTTTTGCTGGCGGCTGACTCGTTTATTTCTGTTATTTCATCGTGTGATATCACTGAAAAGCGAGAATTATCTTGTTCTGGCTCGTTATTACTTTCATTTTGCAAGAGATGTTGCAGTTGTTCCTCTTCTTGCATGTTTTGTGTTTACAATGTTGCCGTTCCTGGCACTTTGGAGGAGGTAAACGTTTTCCTGCTGGTCACCGGTGACCGTGTCGTGCCTGAATATTCTGGTAAACTTGCTAACAAATTATCGTTAGATTGTTCGAACAGACATGGTGGCGCTAGGTAAAAAGAGACATTGGGGAAAAAATCCCCAGCAGCACTAAGGAAGTATCTAAGGTGAAGAAATCCTCCATTTTTTCAAAGAGGTTGTAGCTACAGTTGCCATAGAAACTGTAATCTTAATTGTGATTGGTGAATTTAGTACCTGGTTTTTAATGTGACTGGCTCATAAAACTGTCCAATTTCACTGTCCGATAACAGTGAGCTGTCCGATTACACTGTCCGATTACAGCTTTGCAGGATAATTAATGTAAAATAGAGCAGTTAATGATCCAATCACATTCGAGTAAATTATAATGGTTATGATTAAGGACTTAAATAACAATAATGAAATCTAAGAGCAACCTCACAGATTCCTAATATCCTCAATGAGCACTTCGCCACAATAGGTAACAGACTCGCCATCAAACTACCTTCTCCCCAACAACGTCATTTTGATTTTGTCAGTAAGTCAATGTAAATCTCCAATCTCATCTTTTCTTTTGCAGCCGGTTGTTCCGGAGGAAAATGATTTACAAACACTGTCCATACCCAACGATAAATCATATTGTACATTGTTAATAACATACAAACTAACATGAACTCATGTGGAGTCTTCATAGACCTTATTTACAAAAGCCTTTGACACCGTTAATCACGATATTTTGCTCGCTAAGCTCAAACATGATTTTCGTAGGATAATTAATGACCAGTTCTCCTCTTATTTGCAACATTGTGTACAAACAACGCAAGTTGGTCAGCACATATCAAACAAAGCAAACATCAATTGTGGTGTTCCTTAAGGATCTGTTCTTGGCCCTTTGCTTTTCTTGTTAAATGTCAATGATAATCACATATCCTCTAATAAACTCAGGTTTTATCTCTTTGCTGCGGACACTAACATCCTCTATTCTAACAAAACTGCAGTGGATCTTGAAAGAATAGACAACATTGAACTAAAAAAGCTTTATGACTGGTTAACAGCCAATAAGCTGACCCTTAACACGGGAAAGTCAAACTTCGCATTTTTTCACCCCTATCATAAACGGGGGTAGAGGCATCCGGTAGCGATAGGAAATATTATAAGGAGACTCCTTCCCTCCGCTAGACTACGGGTCATCTGTGGGCAGGGTGTAGTACCCGGACAGTCCCCCAATCAGAATTACGTGAAGTCATGGGCGCAGTGACGGATGTCTGTTGAGGAGGTACCTGATGTCATACACAGAGTATTGGCTCCCCAAACTACTGGTTGGGGCTACCTAGCTTGTAAAGATACCGCCTAGGAAAGAAAGACCCGCGACCCTACTTTCCGAAACAACCAGTCCCAACAACCTGAGACTGATAACAATGGAAACAGAAGGAAAAAGAAAGAAAGTCATCGATGTTGGCAGTGTGTCCCCCAGGCGGGCAGCATCTCGAAGGCTACTGGGGAAGAGCCAAAGGCCAACACAAGTACTGCTCCTGCTGATGACGGCAAGAAGCCCGATTCCGTGAACTGAGTTAAGGAAAAATGGCCCTTGGTTGAACAACTGAGTCGTTTCGAGCGTTGGCCCTTCGTCAGAGCAAGTAATTTTGCCTTCTTTAAAAGCAAAATTAAAAAAAAAATACCCTCTTCATTGACCAATCAACATCGAGTAATTTTGCCCTCTATGTTATTACAAAAAAAATTAATATCAAAGCACTCCTTAGTCAACTCATATTACCAGTGCGAGACATTTCAAGCTCACCTAATAGTCCTACTATTGTAGGGGGAAAAAGTCGCCGCAATTTTGTGATACTTCTAGTACATGTCACGTCTTCAAGGTCATATTTTTATTTGAAAACATGTCGGTTTAAATTCTAAAAAACGGTGATAAAACCCGGAGAGTGTTGGGGAGCGTTTATACCCTGGCATAGAAAAAGCTTTGTAGAAACACTTCAAACCATTTCTTCTAACCTGTGGTCAATGAGCAATCTGATAGGAATTATAGCTCTTACTAAAACGGGTTCAAATTACATGCTCTTACAGGATGAATCTTCTTCTTCTTTGTTTTAGCTTCTAACGACGAATATTGTTCTTGTTTTCACAGAAATAAAATATGAACAAGTATTGGTTTATATAATCGTGGAAAATTGCCTCAGAAAAGAGATATTTACATCGATAAACAAAGCATTTTTTCTACCGATTTTCTTAAACTCTGCCGCCATCTTTAAATTTCCACATCCACAATGCATCGCAATCGTAATACGTACAACGCACTACGATTGATGGAAATCAAACTTCGTTCAACATAATCCAACGTTATCCAACATCGTGCAACATGGTGGCTCCATTTGGCCGGCCCCTTAGGCCGACGGAAATTTTCAAGGTTACTTGGAAGTGTACGACAAAGCTCAGGAGGTAGTTCGGCCAGGAGAAAGTATGTCAATCATGCACTTAAGGAGTGTCGTTATTTATGTGTATTCCTACAAACTAACCGTCTTTTCACTAAGGTCCAGCGCTTCCTTTGTTTGACGATGAGCACTTTTTTCTACCTCAGTCTCGGCCAAGCTGGCAGAAGCTTGCTCTCGACGAACTCTCAGCTGTAACGTGAGAATGTAGATTTCCTTCACTAAAAAAGTGAGTTGCTACCTATTATGTATCATATTAATGAAAGTATCTCCGCAACTAGTCGTTAAATCTGATCATATGACAGCTCTGGACGCCGCTCCCGTATTGAGCCCTGTCCTATACCCATCTCCTTTGAGACTGACTGGTCTCTTGACGAGACTCGCACTCTATCCTTACCTCAGCATGTATCTCGCCTTCGCTCTTGTGGTAGTCTTCCTCTTGTGAAGCTAGCCTTGCTCTCAGATCACTTACTTCCTTCCTGAGCGACACAATCTGTTGTAGAGCTTGTTCATGATTGGGAACTAACACAAAAACATCACGCCGTCACAAAGGAATATTTTTTCGATATGTAGGTTTTCTTACATTTTGATTTTCTCCCACCATGGCTTTATTAATCCAAGAGGCACATTTAGTTACGACGCCAAGAATGGAATTGTTAGCCGCGTACTGCACTGCAAACCCTCAATATTGAGGATCTTCAAATTTTCCATTCTGGAAAAACAACTTGTAGTAATTCCAAAAATCCATTAGTTTTCTAAACACGTATTCCTGTTATTGTTTGTATAGCAATAAAACAAAGCTGTCAGACCTGAATTACATTTTAATAGAGAGGCGTCCTTCTTACAAAAAACGTTTTCTGTTTAGTTTTTCATCGTAAAATTAAGAAAACAAGCAAGTCTATAATTAAAAGTTGATATCAGCTTTAACGTCTCCCAAATGTAAGAAAATGAAGGTGTTATCCAATGAACAAAACGTCTTCCCGCCCTCCCCTCTCCACCCACCCCCCCAAGCAGTCTCACGAAATCCACATGGATGTCATTCGTTCTTGTGGCTCCACTAATCATTGCACACTTCCTTCATAGAATGGTGAGTCTTTTTTAATTACGTATTGTCAGTGCTCTCATTTATGTCTGTATTGACGTTCCTGAAGTGTGAATTCAACTAAAACTGACTGTCTGTGTTTCTGCAAATATGGAACTGAAACCATGTTAACTTCCAACATCATCTTCTACACTACTATGCTGTGTTTTTACTTACGTGGTGGTTTCAGTTGTTCAAGTGTTTTTGCTCGACCTCTCAGTTCCGCAAGAGCTTCTTTCTGTCTCGCTATCACCAGCTCGTGCCGCTCTCCCCTACACCTCAAACCCAAGAAGTGCAATTCACCTGCCTTGAGATTCTACAACAACCATGAATACCTTAAAATCAACTCTAATATGAATTTAAGATACAAAAGAGACGCAAGAGATGGAACCACACACGTCAAGGTAATTAACCTGGGCCACCAGCTAGCGCGTGTTCAAAACATACAGCTAACAAAAAGAAGTGATTGGTTTATGTTGTGTACCAATCTAACAAAACGCACTGGATTGAGCAAACCCTCATTAACTCTTCTGTCACTATAAAAATATCAAACATTGCGTGACTCAACATGTCCCCTCTTGCCCGGGGCGTAACAAACTACAGTTAACTGTAAAACTGCACTTAGGCCCGGTTCAAACGCCGTCCTTCATATGAGCCCAACTGAATTCAGCCCATTAAGTTCATGTGAAGTTTGGCGTTTGACCTAATCTATAGTTCCACTGATTACTGATTTTATTTTAGATAGAATAACACAAATTTATATTATAGTAATCAGACAAAAGGGACAAAAATTAGAGCAGATGAAACTGGGTCTGAAAACGTAGAGTCACGTATTTATTTGAAATGAAGATGACGCCGAGTTACCTCTTTCTCAATCACCTTAATTTGTTCCTCTTGCCTTTCAATTTGGGAGGCCAGTTGCTCTCTGTACTCAACCATTTCAGTTCCTTTCTTGGCTGTGTCTCGTTTTTGCTTCACTAAAGCCTATTAAAAAGAAAACCGTTTTAGTAGAAAACCCAGAAGAAAGTTATTGAAAACAAGACACTTCATGTCCCTAAAAATCCAATATATCCATTGCTATTACTCCCTTCTTCCGTTTGTTCTTCTATAATGCACAATGGAAGCGTACATAAAAAAAAGAGATTAGATTAGAGAGATTATTGCAAGCTGTAAGAGTTACTCAATTAAAGCTATTATGCAGCATTTTCCTGTGATACTACCGGTGTGTGTTTTTAGTCTCGTCACGCAACGCTCCTCCCCACGAGACTAAAAACGGCTGCGAGGGAGACTACCGGTGTGTATGCTACGTATGAAAGATATATGTGACGCGTCTGTGGATGAAATCCAAAGGTGTGCTCATTGGTCGATATGAGCGGCACATTACAGTGGAGCTATTGAACACGTTGTTTATTGATCTTGATTTATCAAAACGTGAGTACCCTTGCGTGAGTACTCCCATACCTTGTGTTGTTCAGTTAGTTTGTCTTCTCGAGAGTTTATCTCCTTCTGTTGTTCATCAACAAGGGCAGATAACTGTACTAGTTGTTTTCGCTGCTCCTCAAGCTCTGAGTCCTGTTCTTTGATTCTATCCTCATACTGCTCGAGTTTTTGTTTTTGCTTGTCACTTAATTCGCCCGCCATGTCAGACATGCGCGCTGCGGCTCCTGCCAGATCCCGTCTTAAGGCTTGTACAACATCTCCCTGACTTTCTGCCTCCTTCTTAGCCTGAGCTGCCTCCCGTCTGAGGAAACGAAAAAAAAATTGTATGTCCAGAAATGAACGGTAATGAGATTAATTCTCCTTATGGTAGACATCACAAAGTGTCCCCTAGCCCTAATACTCCAGGGGGTGGGGCTCAGCAAATCTATCTACCCACCCATTGGCCGAAACGCGCAAGCAGCAGAAAGCCATTATGATGCCTAAAATAGTCATGGCGCTGCTCCTCAATACATGATGGATATGTTTACCGAGCAGCTGGGACATAAAATGTATGACCTCCCAAACTCTAAATTTAACGTAGACGTCCCACCTGCCCGAACAACATTGTTGAAAAGTAATTTAGCTTTCACAGGGGCGTCTGTTTGGAATGCACTACCAGATAACCTGAAACAATCACCCTCCGTGACTGCTTTTAAGAACCAAATCAAAACCTTTAAGCTTGCATGGACAACAACAGATTAGTATTTTAACTTTGAATCGTTGTAACAGTCTTTTAGCCTTTTGCAATATTTGTATGCCAAACGGCTTTTAGGTGGACCAGATTTAGTATGTAAAATGCATATGTAAATTACCGTGTTTAAATAAAGTTTTCCTATCCTATCCTATCATGTCTATCTATCGTATTGCTGTGCCCATTTCACTTGATGTTGTGTCGCAGTTATACCTTAGCAACAATACAAGTTGCTCCAATTTATAGATGTCTGACTGTAGAGTAGCCTCTACGCTTGTTTGGGGAACAGTTTCCGTCTCCACTGA
This sequence comes from Galaxea fascicularis, assembly GCA_948470475.1. Taxonomy (NCBI): domain Eukaryota; kingdom Metazoa; phylum Cnidaria; class Anthozoa; order Scleractinia; family Euphylliidae; genus Galaxea; species Galaxea fascicularis. The sequence continues at coordinate 24,379,356 of OX419338.1, forward strand.
TCTCGTCTGTGGGTTAGTATCTTTCCTCGTGGACTGGGGTCTAGAAGAAATCATAAGGTCTTTCTTGGGAGAGGGGGGTTGGGGTGACTCCTTACGTGGAGAGGATGGTCGATTCCTGCCTGTAGCGAGAAAAAGAAAACTATTTTACAATGTTAAAACTTATTTCAGCAGTAACTCAAGGAAAGCAAATAATGCCTGGGTCTCCGTACGCTTTCGCTAAGATTACAAAAGTTGTGCAAATCCTTCATGTTGCTCGTGACATCGTTTGATAAGCTAGCTTATCGAGAATCCTTACGTTTTCTAACCAATTCTTTGTAAACCTCTTAACCTACAGTTGCAGTTTGTATCTACACCTCA
>OX419338.1:24384712-24474712 GCA_948470475.1 Galaxea fascicularis
TTTTACAATAACATCGAGAACTGTTGAGCGAATCATTACAGTCTTTCCCGTAAAACCGTGAACACCAGAAAAAAATTCTGAAATGTTTATTGTTTCGCGACCAATCAGATGCGAGATGAAACCGCAAACTAATTACCGTTACAGTTTGCAGTTTAGTTTTCTCGCGCGTGATTGGCTTTTTATTTGAAACACAATAACATTCCATTAATATTTCTAGTGTTCACGGTTTTACAGGAAAGACTGTAATCGACTTTACCAAATTCGTTGAGAAAAGTGACTGCGACAGACTGATCAAGTGTAAGCCATGAATCAACTCATGTGATCAAATGCAAATCTCGTTTAGTTGAGGATGGTTGTATTCTTGACTTCGATCAATTACAAAGATTGCAAACTACAAACCTTGACTACAAGTCATGGGTGGTATCATTTTTGACATCTCTGGTAATGATCACATCTGATTGGCAATACCAACAGACAAACCAATGGATTTCTGAGAAACATTTGTAAACATTGAACAAAGACAAAACACGAAGATTTTACTGCAATTACCCTTGAAAGTCTGCACATGCAATTGATGGACTTTTTTTCCTCGACTTTGAGTTTTTGCCTCCAATAAAATGTTTAAAGTCTCAAACCAACATCGCTACCGATGAAAGATCGTAAGTTTGGTCTCTTGTTGTCTTCAGCGGGGCGGTTATTTCCCGCGGGTTGCAACACAACTAGGGTATCACATTTCACTTTGGCTTATATAGAGGGGTGAACGTATGACGTCCTAACCAAAATTTCACGGATTGATGGGTTACCATGAGCGCTTACCATTTGAATGGAATTTCGGTAGTTTTTTCTGTACAAATGGAACTGCACTTTTTCGCACTAAGGAAACGGAACGGATTGAACCGTATCATTTGATCGGAAGTTACGGACGTATTAACAAGAAACATGGCGGCTGAACTTCTCGTCGTGTTAGACGTTTTAGCGGACGACTTGGAAAACGACTTTTTTTTTTAGAAGACGACGACGATTTCATCTTTTGGCTGGAGAAATTTGAATCGAATCCTTGGATATTTTGAGTACACGACAGCAACGTATTCTCGGGATGAGTTTCAAGCTCATTTTCGTAAGCAGAGGGCAACATGTGAAATTCTAGTGAGGGATGTCACGGCTACGGGAAATATATCAGCTAATTTTAATTTACCAGCGATCAGCATCCACAGTGTTTTCCCGCGATGTAGCTCAGAAGCACGCTGGAACCTCGAATCATACAAGTAAAAGAAAAACACAAGTACCGACGACAAAACTTGATTCTTTTTCACCTGCTGGATTGCAGTTGTTTTATAAAACGTCCGCCAATACTACCGATGAGAAAAGACACACAGTGCATCGATAAACGTTTTGGAAATCTGCCTTAGTCTGTCAGATCTTAAGCATTCTTTCTCGGACGTTTTTCTGTGAAGAGCATGCCACTGGTGTTGTGTGCGAAATGGTACAGAAATTTCCGGGAAATCCGGTGAAACCGAGAAAAAGGAAATACCTCGAAAGGTATTACCTTTTTTCCGGAAATTTCCACCGGGATGCACCGCCTCATTTGAATCCTCCCCGGAATTTCCGAAAATTCCATTCAAATGGTAAGCGCTCCATATTTTAGAACCAACGATGCTCCGTGCGCATGCGCATTCGGCGCACGCGGAGCTCCGTTATTATGTGTTGAGTTTATTACCGTACTACTTAAGGTAATATCTACCTGAGACTTGTTTGGCATACATTGCTTCCTGCTCTAGTTGTTTATTTTGCCTGGTCAGTCTTAACAGTCTTTCTTCCATCGCTACGATAGTGACAGCGTGCTGACGGGTTTGCTCCTGTGAGGATGAACAAATAAATATGTTAAGGTAATTCCTGGAATAAACTACCACTCATCAGGCTTTCATCATCAGAGGCAGTTTTTAAGGCTAACCTTGAGACTTATCAGTTTAAGCGTGCATTTGATTTGTAGTTTTTACTTGTAGTTTTCACTTTTTATTTGTAACCTTACAATATTATAAAGCGTACTTAATTCTTAGGATCTTAATTTTTAGGGGTTTTTAGGGTAAAGCACCATAGACAATTAGTCTTTCCCGTAAAACCGTGAACACCAGATATATATATGGAATGTTATTGTGTTTCAAGAAAAAACCAATCACGCGTGAGAAAACTAAACCGCAAACAGAAATGGTAATTAGGTTGTGGTTTCATGTTGTTTCTGATTGGTCGCGAAACAATGAACATTTCAGAAATTTTTTCTGGCGTTCACGGTTTTACGGGAAAGACTGTAATGCTAGATGGCGCTATATAAATGTATATTTATTTATTTATTTCTTCCCCTAAATTGCACTGCGCACCCTTACTGCGCATAATGTCTTGCGTCAGCAGCGCGCGCACGAGCGCTTGCATGTTCAAAACACTGCAAGTTTTCTGAAGGACTGATCTCCTAGAAATAAGTAAATGGCGATTTTCTCCCAAAAGAGCACGGTGAGTCCCCATGTTTAGCTCACGGATGACGTAGTCATGCCATGAGGAACAGCAGGTTGTGGTGTGGGGAAATTCACTCAGACGATGACTCACTCACTCACTCCATTCCTATTAATTTATTCATTAAACTTGGATTAAACGCTTCTTCAAGTCCCTCTCCTGGTAGGCATTATGTTTGTCTCCATAGTCTTCTTCTTCGAACATTCAAAATTTTCAGGGGTAGTAGGAAGGCATAGATTTTGCTGTGCGAGCATAGTTTTGATGTGCATTTTCATGGCGTCATCGGGACGCACTGAAGATGTACGAAGATGGTTTTTCGTTCGATCCTTAAACAAAATATACTTTCGTCGAGTTGGAAAATGGAAAGTTAATGCGACAAAGAATACAAGCTGTGCATGGAAATCTTCAGAGCAAGGAAACTCAAAAGCGACGATGATCACGGTGCGGTTCATGAGGAGGAATTGGAAGGAAGAAAGCAACAGGGAATGAATCGACAGAAACAAAGTCGTCAACCTGTAAGAAACTTAATCGTCCCCGACTTTCTCTGTCCGACCTCGTAGCTTAGTCGGCAGAGCAACGGTAGATCTAATCCGGAGGTCGTGGGTTCGATTCCCACCGAGGTCATAAGAATTTTTTCTTTGCCTCGTGTGGTTCCCTGATACCCTTCACTAGGGCTAACGCCCAGTGGGTTTTTCATGGGTTTCTATTAGCACTTTAATTTACACTTCAGAGTTAATTCTCTGTTACACCACTTGTATGTGTTTATAGTGCTACGCGGCACAACATACATCAAGAGGAGAAAGCCTTTCTTGAAAAACAAAACTGTATTCAGGGAAACAACTCATTTGATTTAGGAGCAAGAATGTATGATCGATTTTACTGCTTAGACATGCACGTAGTGAAATGTTCGATTCAGTTCCAACAAGTAACCTTCCAAGCCAAAACAGCGATATTGTTCCGAAAATCTATATCCTTTGACGTAAACGATCAGTATAAATCTCTGCAGTTGCTCCTAATTGTGAAAGTATATTCAACATTTCAACATTTGACATAAACTCAAGTCGCAAATATTTTTTTCTGTGTGAGGGATGTCATTGTTTACGCGATGGTCAAGTGTTGGCCTGACAATCTGACAATACAAGAAGCTAATCTACCTAATCTATTCGGACATAACAAACCACAACACATAAATACGTAGTAGACATTTGAAGTGGGGTGAATTAAATATCTCTCCTTACAAAGCCAGCCAGCTTGCAAAAGTAGTTTGTAAAAACATCGTGACTGAAAAGCGTGACTAATTTCACTTGGGACTTTCATAAAATATTTTGATGTTATCTCACCTAAAGAATGGTCTGCAATTTTATTACGACCAAAAACGTTCATAAAAGTAACTCGAACTGAGCCGTCAACGTGTAAGAAACTTAAAGTCGCATGCTATAGTTTTTAAAAAAAGCACCACATTATTTTGACCGTATAAAAATTTGCATATCTGTTGCATCGATTCAAGTTACGTCTACTTGGTCGAATATAATTTACATTAATGCATACGGTGCATGTGAATCTGTAGGGGTATCACTGTAAATGGTAAAAAACTGGATTAAATTTACGGGAAATACAAAGCGCATAAACGATTCTAGATAACCAAGAGGTGCACCTGACAAAGATCCGCTCCCACAAAATACAAACGAAATGTACCGGTTTCTTGCCCATCAGTTTTTAAGAAAATATAACGTTGCTGTAAACACAATGTGTTGTAATGTTCCTTATCCATGAGCTGGCTCACAGGAACCTTTGATAATTGGTGTCATTTGCTCGTCAAAGGTACAGGAAAAACATCTTTCAAGAAGAAAAATAGTTGGGTAGTAGAAGTCGTAGAATTTGTGTATAAATGACGTAAAACTCCGCATTTGGAGCCAGGGATGAGTATGAGAATATGAGATAACGGTCCAATTTCCTTACATTATTTGCAACATCGGGAAATTTGAAATCACTTTTCTGAAAGATTAAAGTCCAGAAAGACGAATAGGCCCTAGGTTTCAGTAATATTCATAGTTTTTGCTCTGTAATAACATTAATGTTTGCGGTTGATCAAGTTTTGAACATTTCTCGCGCACCTCAGGAAACAAGCACGGTGACCCCATCTTTTTATTGCATGTTTTCAATGTCCTATGCTTGGCTATCAATTGTGCCAAGTTTGAAAAAAATCTGGGTAGTACATCCTTTTCAAGGGAATTACCTTAAAACATTTGGACAGAATTTATTCCTCAGAAGCTAGCATTTCGGACAAAAATATGGTTTTCAGAGACAACCGGGGATCTGTAGGCATCCACAGCCATGCACTTTTTGTAGTCCGACTCTTCTTGTGATTCTTAAAGTACGCAAAGAAAATACGTTTCCACAGTCGCTCGGTACAGATGATGAGAAGCATGTTAATCGCGGTCTGTTGTTCCTCCTTTGAGAAAATCGCCTTTGATTATGTTTTCCTCCCCTGATGTTCTAGGAGCATTTGTGTACAAGATGTCACGGATTGTTTTTGTTACATTTCTTTGGAACATTTTTATTAGCACGTGGACAGATCACGCGGTTGACATACGCGACCACGTGAACATTGAACATGCTGTGTTTTTTAAAGGAGAATTTCGGTTTTACGGAGGGTGATTTTAGAGTTCAGGTTTTGAAACCCGTTCGCTTGCTGAATACCTGTATTTTTGATGGGACATTAAAAAAGAGAGATAAAATTCAAGACACAAGAAACATAAATAGTCTTAGCTTGACTCAAAAACGTCAAATCTCTGTGAACAAACCCCAAAGAACGAGAAAAGAACGAGGAATACACACTGTGTGTGTAGCGTGTTTGTGGCCCCACTCTTATAGAACGCGGAATCAATACATTGTGCGTAGCGCGTTTGTTGCCCAAAGCTTATAGAACGAGGAAGATACGTACTGCGTAGCGTGTTTGGGCCCCCAATTATAGAACGAGCGATATGCATTGTGTGTAGCGTGTTTGTTGCCTCCACTTATGGAACGAGAAATATACATTGTGCGGAGCGCGTTAGTGGCCTCACGCTTATAGAACGAGGAATATAGTGCGTAGAGAGTTTGTGGGCTCACGCTTATAGAACAAAAATGTACATTGTGCGCAGCTTGCTCGGATTCACGGTTATAGAACGAGAAATTAACAGTGTGCGCAGCGTGTTTGTGACCTCACGCTTATAAAACGTGGAATATGCATCGTGCGCTGCGTGTTTGTGACCTCACGCTTATAGAACGAGGAATATACATTGGCGTAGCGTGTTTGTGGCCTCGCGCTTTTAGAACGAAGAATATACATTGGCGTAGCGTGTTTGTGACCTCACGCTATAGAACGAGGAATAAAAACTGTGTGTAGCGTGTTTGTGGCCTCGCGCTTTTAGAACGAAGAATATACATTGTGCGTAGCGTGTTTGTGACCTCACGCTATAGAACGAGGAATAAACACTGTGTTGGATCGAACACCTTATTTGTTTTAGTGGCCTCAGTTAGTATTCCCCTGGGCCTGTTTTGCGCGGGAATTTAGGTCCGCAATTTGCATTTTGTAAGCGACACTTGGCAAATGTCATTTTCTGTTTTTACACGTTTGAAGCTTCAACGAGACGCACTGCTCGTAGTTGTCCGTTCTTTCAATCACCGGCAGTCTGCCAGAAAATCGTGCTAAGCTTCCTATAAACGCGCCACAACAATCTAAAACCTTCTTCGCCTCGTCAGTAGCTGTAGCACGACAAAGTGGAAAGTGTTTTTTAATTAATTGCGTGAATTAGAAGTGTTCGCCTCTGGCGTTTACACACTGTGTGTAGCGTGTTCGTGGTCTCGCGCTTTTAGAATGAAGAATATACATTGTGCGTAGCGTGTTTGTGACCTCACGCTATAGAACGAGGAATAAACACTGTGCGTAGCGGGTTTGTGGCCTCGCTTATAGAACAATGCATATTTTTATATACATCGTGCGCTGCGTGTTCGTAACCTCACGCTTATAGAACGAGGAATAAACACTGTGTGTAGCGTGTTTGTGGCCCCGCGCTTTTAGAACGAAGAATATACATTGTGCGTAGCGTGTTTGTGACCTCAAGCTATAGAACGAGGAATAAACACTGTGCGTAGCGGGTTTGTGGCCTCGCTTTTTGAACAATGCATATTTTTATACACATTGTGTGCAGCGTGCTTGTGACCTCACGCTTATAGAACGAGAAACATACACTGTGTGTAGCGTGTTTGTGGCCTCGCGCTTTTAGAGCGAAGAATATACATCGGCGCAGCGTGTTCGTGGCCTCACGCTATAGAACGAGGAATAAACACAGTGCGTAGCGGGTTTGTGGCCTCGCTTATAGATCAATGCATATTTTTATATATACATCGTGCGCAGCGTGTTTGTGACCTCACGCTTATAAAACGTGGAATATGCATCGTGCGCTGCGTGTTTGTGACCTCACGCTTATAGAACGAGGAATATACATTGGCGTAGCGTGTTTGTGGCCTCGCGCTTTTAGAACGAAGAATATACATTGGCGTAGCGTGTTTGTGACCTCACGCTATAGAACGAGGAATAAAAACTGTGTGTAGCGTGTTTGTGGCCTCGCGCTTTTAGAACGAAGGATTTACATTGTGCTTAGCGTGTTTGTGGCCCCGCGCTTTTAGAACGAAGAATATACATTGTGCGTAGCGTGTTTGTGACCTCACGCTATAGAACGAGGAATAAACACTGTGTTGGATCGAACACCTTATTTGTTTTAGTGGCCTCAGTTAGTATTCCCCTGGGCCTGTTTTGCGCGGGAATTTAGGTCCGCAATTTGCATTTTGTAAGCGACACTTGGCAAATGTCATTTTCTGTTTTTACACGTTTGAAGCTTCAACGAGACGCACTGCTCGTAGTTGTCCGTTCTTTCAATCACCGGCAGTCTGCCAGAAAATCGTGCTAAGCTTCCTATAAACGCGCCACAACAATCTAAAACCTTCTTCGCCTCGTCAGTAGCTGTAGCACGACAAAGTGGAAAGTGTTTTTTAATTAATTGCGTGAATTAGAAGTGTTCGCCTCTGGCGTTTACACACTGTGTGTAGCGTGTTCGTGGTCTCGCGCTTTTAGAATGAAGAATATACATTGTGCGTAGCGTGTTTGTGACCTCACGCTATAGAACGAGGAATAAACACTGTGCGTAGCGGGTTTGTGGCCTCGCTTATAGAACAATGCATATTTTTATATACATCGTGCGCTGCGTGTTCGTAACCTCACGCTTATAGAACGAGGAATAAACACTGTGTGTAGCGTGTTTGTGGCCCCGCGCTTTTAGAACGAAGAATATACATTGTGCGTAGCGTGTTTGTGACCTCAAGCTATAGAACGAGGAATAAACACTGTGCGTAGCGGGTTTGTGGCCTCGCTTTTTGAACAATGCATATTTTTATACACATTGTGTGCAGCGTGCTTGTGACCTCACGCTTATAGAACGAGAAACATACACTGTGTGTAGCGTGTTTGTGGCCTCGCGCTTTTAGAGCGAAGAATATACATCGGCGCAGCGTGTTCGTGGCCTCACGCTATAGAACGAGGAATAAACACAGTGCGTAGCGGGTTTGTGGCCTCGCTTATAGATCAATGCATATTTTTATATATACATCGTGCGCTGCGTGTTTGTAACCTCACGCTTATAGAACGAGGAATATACACCGTGTGTAGCGTGTTTGTGACCTCGCGCTTTATAAACGTAGAATATACATTGTGCGTAGCGTGTTTGTGACCTCACGCTATAGAACGAGGAATAAACACTGTGTGTAGCGTGTCTGTGGCCTCGCTTATAGAACAATGCATATTTTTATATACATTGCGCGCCGCGTGCTTGAGACCTCACGCTTATAGAACGAGGAATATACATTATGTGTAGCGTGTTTGTGGCCTCGCGCTTTTAGAACGAAGAATATACATCGGCGCAGCGTGTTTGTGGCCTCACGCTTGTAGAACGAGTTTGGATGCTTTTAGCTTGAAGAACGAAGCATTCAACATTTCGGAGCGCTATTCCAGTCAGTCATCATTTCTGAGCGCTATTCTATTCACGGCCTCCAGTGTTCATCGAGGCTTTCTTGTCTCTCACCACCTGACATTTCGAATAGTCGGGTCGACTTTTCAAATGACGGGTCGTCACGACCCGATCGGATCGTCACGATCCGTCGAGATATTTGAAGTTGCCCCAGGCCGTTTTACTTCCGGAAGTAAAACTTACTTCCTTTTTAAACTTCACGACCCGACATCCGGTGAGACGGGTCGTCAACAGCAATTGACGACCCGACTCAGTTCGTGTATATTGGACATGTGTGTTGGGATGTGGTGTTAATAAAGTAACCTTAACTTACCTTGAAAGAGGCAACTTCTTCTTCTTTGAAATTCGTGAGTTCTTGCTTCTCTCTTTCAACACGCGCAAGTTGTTCTTTGTTGGCTGTGGATTGCTCTTGAAGCTGAGTTCGCAAGTGACTCTGGAAGAAAAAGATAACTGTAATTTATAGCCAGTAATTTTTAGAATAGTTCACAATTGACATACACTTCTAGTTACGTTTTTACGTAATATAAATGGTCCACACCAGGCAACTGTTCCCTCTTGTGTTTATGACCAGCGCCGGGCCAAAGGGTAATTACCCGTACATTGAAGAATAGGAAAGACGAAAAAAGGAAGCCCAACGACCGAAGAAACAAGTCGTAAACTTAGTGACCGAACGATGAACCTGCTAGAAGGCTATGATACTAAACGACAACTCAAGGCTGGAGTGTTCAAAGGGATCTGAGGAACAATTACATAACAAGAAAAACCGACGAGGAAATTTGGAATCTACTCGTGCAAATGGGAGACGTCTCCCATGACGATACTGCCAGGTACATAAGATCCTTCATGGTATTGCGATACCGTTTATTTGCGCTCTCTTGTCTAATACAGGTCATTTCAGGCCAGACTGGCCTATACTTAATCGGAAAACTAGAAATCCCGGCTTAAGGTAAGATAATTTTTATTCAATATAAGGGTGCACACTTCACCGTCGAACAACCAAAATAACCAAGAAATATGGACATATAGTGCATACATGCTTGACATGAGTAAACACGCTAGATGGGTGCAAATTTAAGTAAGAGTGACCGATTATAAATGCGATATCGGTATTTCGGTATTTGCCAATTTTTCTTACGGTATTGCAGTGTTGGTTACCGCCCAATGTCCCCAATGTCTATCTTTAAGTGATTTACTACAATTGACCCACAGAGGAGAACCATAATCAAAATAGGGCTGAACCAGACTCTTAGACAATCTCCAGCGTATCTTGAGGAACAAAAGTCTTCATACGTCTTATGGTTCCAATTCCCTCACTAGAGTTTTTACAAATCATCTGAATGTGACTGTCCCAACTACGTTTTTTATCTACCAGCACGCCTAGGCATTTAAGTGTGCCTGTTCGGAGGATGGATACATAGTTGACCACAACGCGTTGCTCACATGTCTTGTTGCTCAATTTATAAGAGGAACCAATAAACATGAACTTTGACTTAGCGGGATGCATTTGAAGTTTATTCTCTATGAGCCAGTTACGAACAAGGGCGAGATCAGAATTTAGTTTTAGAATCAGTTCGTCGGCATCGTAAGAGGATGCACACAGCCATACCTACATACATAAACTTTATTTTTTCTTTAATTTAAGAGTAGCTACTAGTAAAAGTTAATTTTTCCGAGAGGAAAAGAAATCAAAAATAACTTACAAACTACGATTTTGTGCAATATTTACAATCAATGGCTAAAATGAAGTAAATCGATGTATTGAATATTTTAAAACACTATATCAGGCAGAAATTTACAAAATGTACCAAATTTACATTACGTTAAGGCTAGCTAATGCTTTGTAAAAGTAATCAAGGTTCGAAGTTCGAACAAAGTCCGGCAGAGAGTTGCATTGTTTAGCGGAATGATAAGAAAAAGAGCGAAGGTCATACGTAGTAGTTTTAGGTACAGGGAGTGTGAGAATGTAGTTACCACGTATATTATAGGAGATAGAACGGAAAGTAAACATATTCCTCACACTTAGTTAAAAATAAACTTTTGCAGAGTAAAATTAACATATTGTGTATACGTGTATAGAGAAACACAGTTGACTTTGTTCAATAAGTTATTATATGTTTGTTGTGTATAAAAGAAGACGTTTCGCCTCAAGGATATCAGGCTTTAATCACCAAAACTCTTACTTACACGAACATGGCGGCCAACTGCGGCCACGAGAGATTGTTGGCTCATATATAATAAAGTAAAAGCATACTACATGTACAACACAACGAATTACAATGTAACACGGTACGTCACGCAACACCCGCAATGTTTCAATTGGCTCTAGTTTCTAGTTTTCACAATGTCATTTACACCACATTGTTGATTCAAAATCATCTAGAATGAATCTAAGAATCTTTTTATTAAGAGCTTCTATTTTCTCTGTATTTCGCGCACCACAGAAATTCCACACCGATGAACAATAATGAAAGTGCGGTAGAATAAAAGCCTTACACAGTTTAACCAAAGTGGCTTTGGAGATCAGTTTTCTAAATCTCCGCATGACATTTAACTGATTATTGACCTTTTTGCAAACCGGAGATAAGTGTTTGTCGCCAATGTTCATACCAAATATGTCGATTGACTCTTTTACTGGAAAGCAGAAAGTATCAGTACTCCATGTCACCAAGGATCAAGGGCTGATGTTTAGTTTCGTTGACAATCATACATATTTCCCTTTGATTTCTTTCACGAAATCAATCATCTGTCCTGTGGGAAATATTAGCCTCGAATATTAAATTTCAAAATATTTAGCGGAGCTCCGGGAGCCGAAGGCGCGCGCGCAGAGCACCATGGGAAATATGGCGACCCATCGATGCCAGGAATTTTTTTAATGATGTCACCATACGACGGTCCGCACGTCTTTTCGTCTATGCAAGCCAAATGTGAAATGCCATACTCGATGTGCGGGCAACCTGCGTTCTTCGGTGAGAAAACAGAATAAAAAGCTGAAGGCGACAAGAGAATGAACTAACGATCGGTGGCGGTGTTGTTTTCCGAAAGCCTTTTGAACTTTTATTGAAGGCAGAATCTTAGAATACAGGAAAAAAAGCCGATTGAGTACATGTCCAAAATCTGACCGAAACTTGTCACAAAGCTGTCAAGGAAATGCCACGCTTCACATCGAAAACATTTGAGATCTTCGTCCAAAGACTGTATGGAAACAACAGTCGCCGTCCAACTTGATTACTTTTTTTTGCCAGTCTGTTGTCAGTAAAAGAAAATTTGTTTATTTTTCGTCTGGAAGCCTGTATTAAGCCGGATTGTTTGGTTTCATGAGAGCTCTGTCATTTTTAACATACAGTGGAACCCCGTTAATAAGACCACCGTCGGGCCATGAAAATTGGTCGTATTAACGGGGTTGTCTGATTAACGGGGCTTTCAAAATAAGAAAATAAGTGGACTTATGCAGTTCGGGCTACAAAAAAGTGGTCGCATTAACGGGGTGGTCGTATGGCGGGGTTCCACTGTAGTAAGGACTGATTGGGTTTTGAACTGTGACTCATGATTTTTCATGAGATGAGTACCAGGACTCACTACTAGCAAATTGTAACAAAATGACTGTCCGAACAGCGTTTCCTGTGGTGGTCGCACTATTGATTGACCTCGTCGAGACAGCCAGGGAATCAAGGATAGTGATTAGCGTATTACAGGGGGGAACGATCCAATGGTTTGGAACGAGGTGTTTGAGATGGCGAAGTAGGTGGCGGCAGCGTGTGGCGTTGAGCCTAGAAAACCAAGAAAATGCGCAGTCCACCGAAATCAGCCCAATGTACCTGCTACTACACCACACTAATATTGGTGCAGAACCCTCTAATCAAGAGCTAAATGAGAGGTTCCTAGCACACCATGACCGGTTCCTGGGTCAAAACCTCAGCTTGGATCACTGATCACTCAACAGAAAAACCCAGAACAAGGTTTAGGACGCATACTCCAAAGACTTAATAGACAGAGTGGCCTTTGACGGCGAGATTTTACTGAAGGTGGAAAGCAATGTGGGAGCTTGCTGGTAGAGAAAATTCAATGTATCTAGCGGACACTCAGCTGCACAAAGGGAGATATTTACCCCAGTGTCTCAGCAGTGCGGACCATACTACTCACCATAGCAATCTCCAAGTCAACACCTAAGAGATCATTCAGCACCTACTTGCGATCTACCATGTCGACCGCACAGCTATCGTCCCTGGCTATAATGCGTGCATACAAAGACTTCCTCACTCCGAGAGAGTCATCACAGACTTTGAAGACAAGAAGACCGGCATTTGAGTGATCAAGTTACTCGCTGGTGACTGGTTCGCTGTAACATAACTGTTATTTGACGACGTAGTTCAAGTTATGTATTTGCCAATCCTTAACACTACACCTAGAGTGTTTTGTAGTGAACGGATGATCGTGTTGAGTTTCAAAATTTTCACAGATCGGGCTTAACAGGAAAAAATGTCAAGCTACGCCCATGGTTACCGTCGAGTGATTCGATTTTCAGTCAGGTAATTGTACAGCTGACGGAAAACCTCTTTTTCGAAAGCCTTACTCACTACTGGTAAAACAGAAATGGGACGGTACTTCTCACAAAGTCGTCTATTGCCAGATTTAAATATTGGCGATACACGCGTGCGCACTTCCATTCGTCTATGTAAATGCCTGCCACAAGGGAGAGCTCAAAGAGGGTGCAATAATGCCCATAGATAACTAAAGAGGTTTGGCAGGGAGTTTATCTAAACCAGTTGCTTTAGACGTTTTTAGATTTCTTAGGGTAGAACTGCAACGCTATCAACAAGAACTCGTGAAAACTGTAATTTCCTTTACACCAAGCAATACACTACTTTTCTTATTTTAAGTCATTATACTTGTATTACTATTTTCAGTTTGATAGCTTTAAAAAAGAATTAAACTCTTTCAGTCGTAAACCGTTTTCCTTTTTGTGCACTCTAGTGGACTGACAGCTTGACCTGTGTTGAATGATGTTTTAACTTGCTGGCACTGTCTTGATGTACTAAACTACGCCTTAGCTTAAGTTAAAAAGGAGAAAAATAACTTACCTCAGTTTCTTTGGCTCTCTGCAAACCATCTTTAGCTTGTTCGTACTGAGACTTGGCCGTTGCTAATGCAACTCGGTGATTTTCTAACTCCCTCTGTCGATCGTTCAATATCTGAGTAGAGACATCACGTGTGATCACAACGTCAAAGATTGAAGATTGACGTAGACAAAACTACGAAAGTGAACTATTGCGCCCGATAATTTTCGTCCTAATAGATCCACGTTACCCACGACCACTGTATTCAACTACCAGACAACGTACCACAAGGTCGGAACTGTATTCACCGCCATTCTTATCGGTCGACAGAAATACTAAACCCAATATCACTGAAACACCGATGCCCTTATCATATCTACACTATTTTCACCTGTTTTAGCTGTTACTTGATGTAAGTTTCATTCATATGACGTCGCTAACCTGCTGTAGCTGCGTGAGGCTGCCATGTTGTGACTCCATTATTTTTCTCTCTGCATCCACAGCAGCTTGTATTCGCTCCCTCTCCTTTTTTTTTAATTCTTGTACTATTACGTGCCGTTTATCCTCCTCTTCCGATCTTACTGCAGCCACAGCCCTGGAAATATGTTTCTCCTCGTCTCTCTTCATATCTTCTTGTAATTTTAACAAAACGTTTTGATGAGTCTCTTCCATTTCTGCAATCCTATAACATGAGTGACATGCATTCCGTGTTAATGTCAAGTGGAAGTCCTTTAATAACGCGTCTGCCAATTTAATATAATCCAATTTTCATCAACTTCGGAGTCTCACACTAACTATTAACTAAGGAAAAACAAACATTTTCGGGGTGTTAACCGACGTTTCGGCAATGCTGCCTTCTTCAGGGTACAAGACTAAATACCGTTAATGATGACGCTGACTTCGACATCGAGGCAGCAAGAATGGAGACCTTTTTTGCAGAACGTGCATATCCGAATGACCTCGTTAGAAGGGGAAGGGAACGAGCATCGACTAAATCAAGGGCTGAACTTTTGAAGAGTGACACTGCAAACAACATCGCTAATGATAGAGTATCTTTTGTCACCACCTTCCACCCCAGTAACCTTGACGCCGAGAAAATCATCTCAACGAATTTCCGGATCCTTCGAGAGGATAGCACGGCAAGCAATATCTTCAACAAACCACCACTGAAGGCTTTCAGGCGTGCGAAGAGTGTGAAGGATCTGCTAATCAGAAGCAGCCTACCTTGAAACCTTCCGCACCAATCACCAGGTATTTTCCCTTGTAACAGATCCTTTGCCGTACATGTGCCCAGGTTAATTCATCATCCTCAATTTCAACACCTAAAGGGCATGTTAACATCACGGGACATTTTTCCTGCATCACAGAACACGTGGTTTATTGCCTGTCGTGCACCAAATGTTCATCGACAGTGTACATTGGGGAGACTGGACGCAGGTTGTGGGACCACTTTCGAGAATACCGCAGGGATGTCATCAACGGGACGAATGACCTTCCTGTAACTGCCCATTTCAACCAAACAAATCATACACTGGAGGACATGAAGGTTGCTGTATTGAAAGCAGTGCCAGCCAACCAGGAATACCGTAAGAAGCAGATGAGATTGATATTTAAATATGGGACTGTGGGTCCTAAAATTAACCAAGACTTAAGTTTCACGTGAATCACTCTCTTTTTACTTCATGTGGCACGCGCGCGAGTGTGTAATCAAACACGTAAGCTAAGGTATTTAGTCTAGAACCCTGAAGAATGCGGCATTGCCGAAACGTCGGTTAAGACCCCTAAAATGTTTAAGACAGCGTCGATTTACAATTTTCAAATTTACATTAAGAAAAAACTTACTTTGCTTTCAGCTTCCGACATTCTTCTTTTTGTTCTCTTAACTGTCGACATATATTTTCAACGCTGACTGAGGTCTCTGAAGTGCAAAGAAAATTCAACTGACTTATGTTATAACTAGGACAAGACGACTGGTGCTCACCGTGCTCTATCCAGTTAACATAAGGTCGACTTACTATGAAACCGCTAAGTTTAAAATTGAGAAGTGATTCTAAAACAACTGAGATCAAACGAAAACTTACTACAGGTGATGAAAAGAAACAAAGAGTCTACTGCAGTAATCTGTAACCTATTTGGCACAACCATGGGCGCACTTGCTCATCAAGCCTCAGCCACTGCCTAATTGTCTGAGTTTATGTTGCAACTCACTTCATTCATGCTGATTATAAACTGAAGTAGTTTTCCACTTAACCCGTTACTCGCAAAGTTACTATATATATATATATATATATATATATATATATATATATTTAGTAAAATCCAACTAGTGGTCTATTATCAATGCTGCGTTCTGATTGGTTGAGCTACTAGTAGGCTATTTGTTATAGTGCAATAGTAGCGAAAAGCGCCGGCTTTGAAAACCAAAACAATAACGGCTGAATTGCGTTTTGCTGAAGTTTCGGACGAGTATTTGAGCTCATTATTACATAAATCTACACCAAAATCTACAAAGAAGTCAACTAAATATGGAATGAAGATATTTAACGGTAGGAATGCACAAAATAAATTTGAACTGTTGACAAATGTTACCGTAAATTTGACTCCTTTTGCAACTACTATTTCTATCATCTTTGTTTTCGCGGCAAATAAGAATTAAAGTCTAGCTTTAACGAGCGAAAGATGTTTTGTCTCGATATTTTTTTGACCAACTAGTTGGATTTTACTAAAACAATTATTCCTCGAGCCCGAATGGCCTCTGAGTCAATAGCCCATTCGGCCTTCGGCCTCATGGGCTCGAGGAATAATTGTTAAATAGTCACTGCCAGGAGTATCGCAAATGGATTCACTGTCCACGTTGAGAGGAAATTGTGAAAGAAAGTTAAGGGGAAACCCATAGCTGATGAATCACTTAATGTAACATTTTCCCGTGGTACTCCCTAAGGGGCAGTTTTTCTATGTGATACCGCTTAACACACACACACACACACACACACACAAACAATACAATACAACAGGTACTCTCCTCTGACTTGTACTTTGACCCACGCTTTTAACAACCCTAAGGGGACTCCGCAAGAAAGTGACGTAATCCCATGACACCGAGGGGGGCACTAACCATGTGCTCCCAACATTCTCTGCAGATTTTTCCGCTGTGCCTCGATCCGTCTGCAGGTAAGTAATATTTTCCCGCTTTCAATCGTTCGTTTTTCACCTGTTTCCCTCTCTACACCGTACAAATCCCTTCGAGGACTCTTTTGTGCGGATTTCCGTATCATTTCCGATTTTTGTATCATTGTTTTCTTGATGCCTTCGCATAACGAACGCAAGTTACGGTCGACTTCTCGTTCCCGCGCTGACGACTCGCCATCTCCAAAGCGCCGTCCTTCATACAACGAAAGCGCGTACAAAAACGTTGCCTCGATGTTGGAGTCCATTTTTAGCTCTATTCAAAACCTGCAGAAGGATGTCTTTCGTTGTAACGACCACATGAGCCTCTTCGAATCTCGACTTGAACAAAATGAGCGAGAATTGTCAACAGATACCGCAGTCAACTATGGCGCCATTTCGCTCTTGGATTCTGAGGATCTCTCAAATGAAGCTGTATGCGAGGAGCAGGCTCAATCGCCACAAAATGTGATTTTTTTAAGCCACCAGTCAAGGCTATTAAGCCATCAATTTCTGCAGTGCCAGATACGCTGGTAACTGCTGGTTCGAAAGATAACACCGATATTACATCTGCCTGTTACGAGCCTGATGCATGTTCCACATCCTGCAAAACGCTGCAAGGATTTCTCCGCCTTCTTGGAAAAGAACTTCAGAAAGAAGTTTTCGTACGACCAGGATATATGAGAAGCCAGCAGTGTTCCTGCTGTTGGTGCATTAGCTTCTCCTTCTCTGGATACTAATATCATCAACCAGATTTCTAATTTTCTAACCAA
Organism: Galaxea fascicularis; assembly: GCA_948470475.1. NCBI lineage: Eukaryota > Metazoa > Cnidaria > Anthozoa > Scleractinia > Euphylliidae > Galaxea > Galaxea fascicularis. The sequence continues at coordinate 24,402,275 of OX419338.1, forward strand.
TATGCCAAAGAGCGTGACAAGGAACCAGCATCTGTTCAGCGTGCTTTGCTTAATGCCACTGGCACGTTGCCTGAATGATACGCTTGAATCAAACAAGTCTATTCCTCCTGAGGATCTAAAGTTAATGTTAGAGTTGGCGTCATAAGTGGGCTTAGTCTGTTGGTTCTCTTATCTGCTCCGAGAGGCTTTTCTCCGGGTACTCCGGTTTTCTCCTCTCCTCAAAAACCAACATGTGATTTCATTTGATTTGAGTTGATTTACAGTCTCCCCAATTAGCAGAGCACCTGTGCTCAGCTAATACGATTTGAGACTTAAATAAAGTCATTGTTATAATTATTATTATTGTTGTTGTCAGCCTTAGGACGAAACAAGGTTCTAGCAGCCACTAATAAGACCAAAATCAGTTTAGGGGACCTACCCCTACCCAATGCCAAGAGGATATTGTTTGGAAAGGACTTCCCTTCACTTTCCTCAAAGCAGGCAGACCTGTCTAGTAGCCTTTCTAAGAACCTGTCGTCCAATATAAGGCATTAGACACCCCAGAGACCCACCTCTACTCAACGCTATGGGGCTAGATCCAACAACACACACTCCTTTGTCACTCCCACTACTATGTACTCTTTCCAAGCTCCCCATAAAAAAAATGCCTTTTTCGTCCTCATCAGACAGTGACACAAGATTAAACCTCTACCTAAACCGTTGCGAAGAAATCACCTCGGATCCAGGTGTTTTAAATATTGTCATGGGTTTTCAGTTCCGGTTCATTCTTCACCACCGATTACAAAAGTAACTCATCTAGAGTCTGATCTGATCAGTACAGAAGTAGAGGACCTTTTGAGGAAGGGGGCTAATCAGGAGGTCCAGCCCTCCGACCACGGTTTTTTCCAGTCGGTTATTCCTTGTCCACAAATAAGAAGGCACATACAGACCTGTGATAGATTTGAGTTGCTTAAACCGATTTGTTCGCAATTCTCATTTCCAAATGGAAGGTCTTCATTGTTTGAAAACACTGCCGTGAGAAGGGGACTTCATGACGAGTATTGACGCATACTTTTCAGTCGCAGTTCACGAGTCCTCTCAACGTTTTCTTAATTTCATTTGGGGTTCCAAACTTGCTTTCCTAGGCTTACCTTTTGGCCTAAGTGCAGCCCCTCGACTTTTCACCAAGCTGCCTGTAGCGGTCTTTTTAGGAAAACATTTCTTCTCCTTGCATCATCCAGGGGGGAAGCCTTGCATCTCTCCCAAGTGACCCCAAAACTGTTGCAGTCACTAAGCTTTCAGGTGAATTGAAAGAAATCAACACTGACTCCTACTCGAAGATCACCTATCTAGGTTTTCTCATAGATTCTCGAAGTATGACATTTCATCTCCCAGAGATGAAGTGCACAAAGTTCTTGCAGCTTGCGAAAGTGCCCTCTGTCAACCTGGAATGACTGCTCGACAGCTAGCCAGCCTGTTAGGCACTCTGGAGTCTTGTTGCCTTGTTATTTGGTCAACTCTTCTAGCATTTCAGGGCTCTTCTGATACAAACTTTGACGGACCACCAATTCGACTATGAGTAACCCGATTATTCTCAATTCCCCAAGTCGGGCAGAGCTGTTCTGGTGGATAACTAGGTTACACTCAGCCAATGGCAGCCCCATAACTCCCCCAGCTCCCAACTAAGCAATTCTATCAGATGCGTCAAAGGTCGGTTGGCGTGCCTCCTGCCAAGGCAGAACCACCAAAGGAAAGTGGTCAAGTCAGGAGTTGACGCGACACATCAACCAACCAGAACTGAAAGCAGCATTTCTAGCTGTGCACACCTTTGTAAAGGACCAGTCTCACAAGGTCATTTGGCGGAGGATGGACAAACTACGACGGTAGCGTATGTGAATAATATGGGAGGTACCGACTCGGTCCCTCTGATGTCTCTAGCTCTAGAGATGGGGACTTGGTGTCTTCATCGGGCTATCCTAATTTAAGCCCAGCACGTTCCTGAAAAGGGAAAATACTACAGCAGATACAGAATCTTGTGTTTTCCTCAACTCCAGCCACTGGTGTCTAGACCCAAAAAACCTGGCAGCTTTTCTTACAAACTGCAATTCCGACCTCTTTTCCAGTCGGCTCACTGTTCAGCCTCCGCAGTACATAACTTGGAGACCAGACCCTACTGGAAACCTCTCAGAGGTAACGCATTTCCTCCCTTCAATCTCATTCCAATGGTTCTGAACAAGGTTGTTCGAGACAGGACAGATCCAGTGCTTGAAGCCCCAGATTCATCCGATTAAGACAGGGAACATCCAACATTCAATGTACCCACGTCTCCATCTAACCGTGCATCACATCCCCAGAACAGGTTACCGAAGTACTCTTATCAGCCACTCGGTCCACCACTCGCAAAGCTTATCAACCAGCCTGGTCCCAGCGGCATAGCTGCTGTACTCAAAGGAAAGTTGGTCCTGTTTCAGCCCCACTTCCTAAAATCTTCGAATTCCTAGCCAATGCTTATTCAGATGGTTTGGAACATCGCACCATTAATGTGCCGCATTCAGCTCTTTCCTCATCTCACCCAAAAATTGATGGTTTCCAGATGTAAGCTTATGTCTGTTATGTACATATTAAATATCACACGTTGTCAAATCAGGTTTGAATACAATAGAAATTCGACCTGAAAGCTGAAAAATACTCACGCAACCTTTTATCTGATCGCTTCGAAACCAAACTATAAGAAAACTCACCTCTATTCCAAAGACAACTTCGAAGAGATCGATGACACGAATAAGCCGGGATCTTCATTTGCCATCAAAGACTAATGGCAAATCATCGTTGATTTGTGCTGATTGGTTCCGAAGTGTTTTCTATTGTTACTTACTTACCTTCGGAAAACTCAGCCGATGACAATAGTGACTGCTGCGCAAGCGCGGTAGTCACAAACGCCCTAGGACAACACCAAAAATACGCACTTTTGCATTTAAGTTTCCAATAAAAAAAATTCATCCTAGCGCCCAAAGTCAACATTTGCAGTAAAGTTCAGTTCCTCTACTTGATTCTCTTCCACACTTTCCTGCTCACCCCTTTTGTAGGCAGAGCAGAAGCTATTTAACTAGTTATTCCCCCTCATCAGAAATTTTCCTCTTCACAACCGAAATGAATTCTGGGTAATTCCTTGATAGCAGCGACTTGAAAGTCGAGCCACCAAGTATTCAACTGATTGCATTATTTGCAAGTCAAACCAAAGTTGACATGCTAGGTCCTGGAAGCCATCCACAGAAAGGCCAGAAAGACAACCTCACTCGTCAACCGCCATGGCTCGCTGATTTAATTTCGGCGGCTCACTCGCTGTGAAATAGCTTTTCACCTCTGTTTTCTTTCAGAGGATTGCCTCTACCCCAAACCCAGCTTAAGGATGCCAGGCTGGGGCTTCTGAAGTGGCAAATGGCCCGAAAAAAACACTTATAAATCAAATACATACCAAGTTCCCACGCGACTGCTCGTTTGACAAACAAGCAACAGCTAGCGTGAAAAGCGTGGCAAGAAAGGTAGAGCCTTCGGTGTCATAAATCAGCAAAAATAAGGAATGACGAGATCATGTCGATTATTTACACTCGAAAAATTGCAAAAACCGGCCAAAAACTTGTGATAGAAAAGTTAACAGAAAAATTAACGTTTCTCCTCGTTTGTGCGGTTTTCCCGCACTTGGCAGTTGTGAGTGAGTGCCACTTGCGCGTCCTCCTTAATACTTTTACGTCAATCCGAATATTTGGCGAGATGACTGTACCAACCGGAGTCGGAGTCCTCTGTAGCATTCTTCAAAGCTTCCTCAGCTTTCTGCTGCCATGCAACCTCATCGGACAGCATTTTACACACAAAGTCCTGGGAAAAAAGTCTGATCTTAAAAATTGCACTGCAGTCGAATTCAGGTACTTTAAAGTCATTAATACTTCTTTCATTTGTGCATTTTAGGCATTTGCTCATGTGTTATTTTGAGCAGGAAATTGAACTGAAATGTTCCTTAATCAGTAGTGCTTCATTGTGACTAAGTGTCTTGGTCTTAAAAAAATGATCCGAGGACACCGGCGGGAAGATATTACGTAAATTAACCACGGGAATTCATAATAAGCCATATTCGTATTCTCGGTATTGAATGAGATCTAGCATGAAGTGGAGGCTCTTGCGGGGGAATCTTTTCATATGTAAATGTATTCCCCCGCAAGAGCCTCCGCTTCATGATAAATCCAGTTAAATACCGAGAATAAGAATATGGCCTATTAGTTTACATCATTTTTTCAGGACACACGACCACATTACAAACAGCTGTAACTACAATTTCTTTTCATGCGTGCATGCGGCTTTGACCAAACATACCTTTATCCAAGACAGAGGATCGTGAGACGTAAGTTCCTTGACTTGAGTCAACTCCTCTTGCAGAGAACTACATGTTCGCCCTGACTTCCACAACCGCTTCTGCAAAAAGAATGTGCTGGACACTGTAAGTGTTTCTCTTTGTATACAACCAATGTCAGTCAGAGTCAATACAAAGCAAAAATAGTAAAATCTCACCAGCATGCCTTCTAAATGTTTGCAAAGTTCGCTGGTCGATTCTTTCTGATCCTTATCCTGAGCTTCTTTCTAAAATGCAAAAAATATCAAAAACAAGTTGATGGAAATCCATATCGCTCGTCTTCATAACGATTACATTAGGGACGACAGTTTTCACGCCTCATCGAAGTTGCTGTCAACGCGGTCATACCGCCGACCAATTGAGAACAACCGAAGAACCCCCTGAAGAGGAAACGTGACAAACAGCTTCATTTGTTCGCGGGAAAGTTGATTCCTCGTTCAGTGACCTGTAGGCGAGGAGTCTATTTTTATATTTATTATTTTAAAATGGGAAGAAATAACTTTGCTCGAAAACAGTTTTTTTCCTGTTTCTCGCGTTCTCGTGCACATGTTGTAAATTTTCTTTCGCCAATTGCTAGTTTAATTATTCGTTTAACCAAAGAGTGAAAAACTCAGATTTTGAAAAATATGATCCCTTGAAATTTTATTACTTTGTGGCAAGCAGAATCAACAATTATATGAAGACAAGCTATCATGTCTAGCGATTTTTCATTCAAAACACCCCTCAAGAACAAATGCAATGTTTACCTGTAATGCCTTTGCACCAAAAAAATCCAATAAGCGATCCTTAAATATTGGACAATTACCCGAGTCGCTACTCTGAGATTCAACCTTTTTTGGTTTGCTCCTTAGTTCATCTTGACTTTGATGTCACTGTGTTTAACAATAGGAATTGTATCTGAAATCCAATTGGCCAGAGGTCCCGATCCTCTCACACATGTCAAAAAAGATCGCGACCTCTGGGGACGAGATTGGAATTCTGATGAAATACTGTATGCTGCAAACGCGCAATAAGATCCATCTCAAAATGAAGTTAATATATATATTTAGACAAGCCTAAAAGCGGAGCTCCACAGTTATTTCCTTAATATTAGCATTTACAGATATAGAGGATAGTACATGCCCGCGCGTGGATATGAATTTTATCTTCGAGTGGTCAACTCGATATCTCACGAGTCGCAGCGAACGAGTGAAATATCGAGTTGAACACGAGAAGATAACATTCATATCCATAAGCGGGCATGTAATATTCTGTTTATTATATAAACACCAGTGAAATACCAAACCATTTCACTTTAATATTTTCAATGGTCTAAAAGTAGAACGTGTCGTTACTAAACATGGAAGAAGCACATGACCTTAAAGCATAGACGAAAACCAAATTCATCTTTATCGCAATGTGATAAAGTCTAAAACGATGGCCTCCGAGGAAAGCCAGTTGTAAACAACAAAGGCGCGATTTATTATGTAACCATAACGACAGTGATCTCTTCACGTGTGAAGATATGAAGTTTTCGCGGGAAAGCTCACTTGGTATTTCACTGGTGTTTGTATAATAAACTAATATGGCAATGCCACAGGACTTGCGCTATGACTCCAGTAAGGACTTCTCTGTATTGTAATTACATATATATATTTTTTACTGTTCTGCTGCAGAGCCAAAGCCACCATTCAATCAAGTGCAAACGTAGACTTTCGAAATATCATAGGCCTTTATGCCACAGGAACTATATGATTATGATGGGCAAAAACGATTAACAAACTTTTCTTCATCACAGTTTAATTATATCTGATTACATTTCGATACAAGTGGTAAAATTCACTTAACTAGGTTAACAGTTCTAGTGTCCCACTATTAAATCCAACTTCACAACCGACATGTATCGGTGACATATTAATCTATCAAAACAAAATATTTACGACAAAAATACGAGAAAACCCGAACGTGAGCTCTCTCCGACACCGCCCATAAAAGGACAAAAGTACTTTGCTCGCCTTGCTTTGAACATTTTTGGTGTCATTCTTGTAATCTATTACAGTAAAGACGATAGAACGTGCCGTCAATGTCCTTTTTACAATAACATCGAAAAACGTTAGGCGAAATCGACTTTATTTTCCCTTGAGAAAAGTGACTGCGACAGACTGATCGAGCATAGTATTTTAGTATTTTGCAATATGCCTTGAAAGTCTGCGATTTTTTAACTAACAACGAGAATTGCTTTTGAGAGACAACATATTGCTGGCATTTCCAATGCTGCAGCTGTTGAAAATCGTGTTTACGTTTGGCAATGAGTTGTTGATTGCTCTTTGCGAGTTTCCAATAATGTCAACAAAGCGAAGCCGAGGATATAAACCGTCCGGACTTAAATTCGCTTAGCTTTTCTTCAACCAAAAATTTGTTGCCCAAAAAATGAGCGACAGCAGGGAAAAGGAAGAGTTTTAGGATCCAAAATCAAATATTGGATAGAAAATATGCATTTGGAAAAAAAGACGAGTATTTTTAGTGCAAACAGCATGTAAACAACAAAAGGTAAGAAAACAAAGAACGATGCCGGCGAATGTTTCTTCGGCGTTCCTCGTAGAAATTGGAAAACTAAGACAAGTAACAAACAAAAACGCGTAGTCACAGAGACAAATCACCATATGTCATATAAAAGGCACAACAGAAGTACTAACCTGCGGACAGTTTAAGCTTAAGTTAGTCAACAATCACTCCGAACGCAGAGCTAAAGCAGAAGCCGTCATTTCACACAAAAGTATTCATTTGCTAAGCAGATACAAATCCTTGGGGGGACGTGAAGTTTTTCACCGTCACTTTGTGTTACTTTCCATGTTCACCAAGGAAACTTCTTCAATTCAGGATTTTTAGCGGCAAAACCGTCAAAAGTCAGCAATCGAAGACAGCGCCTCCAAGATTAAAACCCTGCCAAACCACACGATCTTTTCTCTCGCAGATCCGTTAACTATAAAATAGCAAAGCCAGGCAATCCAATTTGCTGCTCTTAACATCCAAAGGCTGATTCTCATCGGTTTAAACAAACAAAGAACTGAGAAGTAGTCAACGTAGGCGGCGAATTGTTCACAGGACGAAGATCTGTTGATCCTGGCGAAAAGCCAGGATCAACATCCTGGTTTGAGCCTGCGATCGAATTGAAAACCAGTACCTGGTCAGCGGTCAACTTCAAAAAAACAGCTGACCTCGACAGCTCATAACTTGAGCCCGCCCTTGATACTGGTCAGCGGATACGTTGTTATGACAGGTGTCAATTGACATTGACATGGATGTCTAATATCAAAGATGTCCGCTGTAAACTAGATGGTCAGCTGGAGTATGGCCGCCATGTTGGATTATTATTATTATTATTATTAGGGTATTATTAATTATTGTGCGAGGTCGTCGTCGTCGTCGTTGTCGTCGTCGTTGTCGTCGTCGTCGTCGGTCACGCCCACGAGCAATACCGCTAGCCAAGATTACCATGAGAAAAGCAGTTGACGGGTTTCTATAGGTATGGGGCTCCGCTTTGCGGCCCTTCGGGCCGCTGGAGCTCCGCTATCACGTGATTGTCCTCCTCACCTCGCTTTCTGAGTTTGCGTACTGTTTGATTTCCTCCACCAGAGATAACTTTTCTAAAGCCAGATGTCTTACGTAATCAAGGAGTTCATCGTCATCCAGTTCATGGTCTACTGTTCTCGGAAAGCCGCCACTAAAGGTGTTCTCTATTAGCTTCCGCCTGAAACGATCAAACTGAAAAAGCACATAGTCTCTTAAAGCACGGGCGAACATTTTAGAGCGCGAGTGATCCGCAAACCTAATTCGTTAAATGCAATCAATGCTGTTTTATAGTGTGGGTTAATTTATCAATTCATAGCAATTTAGCAATCACAAAACAAAAAGAAAGAAAAAAGAGCTTATTCTTGTGGCCGCAAATAGAATCCGTGAAAACCTTATACCTTCTTCTCGAGCTGTTGAAAGTCAACTTTGAGCAGTTTCTCGGCTCTTTGCGCATCGAGACACCGAGCTTTAGCGTGATCCAGTTCTTGCTGAGTTGCTTGATCACTCTACGAAATAAGAAGACAACCTTTTGTGAACGTTCCTTACGGCGTCACAACGCCACGAAGCACTTACGCCGGAGCAGTCTGAACAATTTTTAAATGTCACTTGAATCGTCCAGGAAAAAATTGTATCTATTAAATTATTGTTACCTTGCAATTGATATTCACTATCGTTAGCTGCGAATGGCTGAAATAGAAATGGATTGTATAACCTGCATACACTTGGACAATGTCTCAAAACGTGCGTGTGTAATGGCTCTCATCTTCAAGGAGAAATTGTTTGAGAAAACAATTTATAACCTAGCAAAAGAACTTTTATGCTTCAAAACCCCATTACAATGTCCCTACCGAAACATGAATGTGGATAGAGGTCATTCGTTTACTGCTAGGAGTTATGACATGATTGCGTTGCCCAGTAAACAGAAATCAATTCAGAGCTATCATGGAAAACGTTTTCATGGCAACTGACCTGTCTCCCTTCGTTAAGATGACCTCTCATTTTCTCTAGCTCGTGTTCCAAATCAGCAATGGTTTTTATTCTCTCCTTTAACTGTTTTTCCGTAGTTTGAAGTTTCTAAAAATAATTAACGAGAAGGAACTTACAAATGCAGTAAAACCACTGAGTACTCAACAATTTAACTAACACACTAAGCTGCACTGTCAGGATGGCACTATAGCAAGGACGTTTGGCAGCTGTTACAAACCACTCTTTAGAGGTGACTGGACTGAAACAGAAGCATCAGTTAACCACGATTTCAAAACCATCTACTACAAATGGAAGACCTTTTTAAACAGGACTTGTGTATAACAGATTTTACCTGACTTTCAAGAGTCTAGTAACCAACTAGTGACAATAATAAAGCTTCATCCCTTCTGAAAGCCTGTCAGGTTTCATTTGCTCTCTTGTGTAAAGCTAACTTCGAACACTTGACCAATGATATTTAATATTAAGCTAAAATGAATTTAGCGAAAACCTCATTGTAAGAATATTGTTAATCAGTGATTAACAATATTCTTACAGTTTCGTTTCAGTCAAGGGTTTTCAGAATAAATCTTGACGACAGAAAAATTAACTGAGAAACCAAGGGAAACAGAAGTATTAAGCTGTATTGACATTCCTAAAAAGACATTTGTCGCATCTGTTTTCAGTTGAACAAGATATCAAGAGCAAAAAAGCACAGCAAAGATGAATCCATTAGACAGAGTAAACAACTTAACAATATTCCCTACACAAAATAGCGCAAATTTAAGGAGGCTCGAAAGGGTTTTTTGTCGATGTGGTGTTTGTGAAACGATGAAAGATTACAAAAAAGTATGTTTAATGGTATGGGCAACAAGTGTCTCCTTGCAACTCTATTGTTGGGCTATGCTTTAAGGGTACATGTGACGTCATATCAGTTACCATGGCAACGAGTCAGGTCCACAAAAAGGTCCTCTAAATCTTAGCTTTGTAAATTATCTGAAAAAGGAATTCGGTGACCTACGGTTTTTTAATCTGAAAAAGATGCGGTCCCACAAAACACAACGAAATGCACACGTTTCTTGTGCATCAGTTTTTTTGTTTTTTTTTTTAAGAAAATGAAGTTGTTGTAAACTCAAAGTGTTGTAATGTTGCTCATCCATGAGCTGGCTCACAGGAGCCTTTGATTATTTCTTTGTTGGAAAGCTCCCCAAATTCTTTAACTTTTCAGACAGTATGACTAAAAGTTATCTAGTAGAATTTAAAATATCAAAAAAAAGCGTTTTATGGCTTTAGTTACAGAAAATTGTACTAGATAACTTTCCCCGAAACTTTTATATTTAAAGTGCCAGCATGAATGGTGCTTGCATGCAAAAAATCAGGATAGGTCACCGTGCAAAATTTCGAGCTAAAAACAAATGTTTTCCGAAGATTTCATTTCCGGTTCGCGCGATTTTACGCAGCATTTAACTTCAGGAGTGGAAAACTGTTGGATTTTTTTTTTTTACAATCTTGGTTCGCGTTAGAAAGTCCCACTCTAAATGAGACAATTCACGAAATTTCGTCTTAAAGTTGGAACAGGGTTGAATAAACATGTCGCCATGATTTTGCAGCAGGAATCTTTCATTTGATGATACCATACACAAGAAGTGAAAATTCGGAAAACTAGCGGTTACAAACCCTACAATATATAAAAAGAATCATGATGCTCTACAAGATTCTATTCTCACCCCTTTTGTCGCGTAAAGCTCCTGTTCGAGTTTTTGTGCCTCTTTCTCTGCTTCTTTTGCAGATTTCTGTCGTCCCAGCTAAAACAGTACAAAAGATTCAATATTAGGTGCAATACTAGATTCCTAAGTGCCTTTAATTTTAAAATTTATTGTACTGCACAAGTGACTGACCCAAAGAATAGTCAACAAGATCCCTTTCCTAAAGGAATGCTTCGATTAAAAACTTTTAAAAGAACGTGAACAACACTCTTACAAGGAGAGAGTGAGCCGACTCTTAGCCTCTCCACACCTGGTCAGACATGACACTACACTAGAAACTAGCTTTCCATATGGAGCATTTGAGGATTACACAAGGCCTTCAACCTCGAGATATCCCTACCTTTGCCGACATGGTAGAGATAGTTGCGTCTTTTTCGCGCAGTTCTTTCTTTAGTTTTTCAATCTCACTCTTAGCTTGATGAACCAAGGCGTCCTTTGCCGAGTTCTCTCTCTGTAATCCATTCAGTAAGGTAGTAGACTGCATTTTTTGCTTGTTCAGTTTTTCATTGTCGTTGCTTAGTTGAGCAATTCTTCGTTCTTTTTCCGCTATCTCCGTGCGTAAGGCTGCAATCTTGTTTGTGGTAGTGTTTGGGTCTGTTTTCACTTTAGGCTTGAAAAAAGGAAAGGTTCAAACACAAATATTGAGGAACAGCAGGAATATTTTGAAAACACCAATACCATCAGTTAGGCTTCATTCCTTGTTTTAATGTTCACAAGTCATTAGTACATTAGTGATCGGTGACTAACAAACTTGAAATCAAGCCGATTCCCAATAATAATAATAATAATATCAAAGGACAGCAAGAATGCACTCGTCAATTTAAGGATTAAGAGACCCAAATGCAGATTAGGGCTACACACAGGCACCCTTTTCAGTTACTGTGCCGTTTTTGGGAACTATAATATATATATGTTACTCAACTGCTGGGAGGTCCACATAGGGAAAACTGTGCCCGAGGTCTTGTCTGATCGGAAAGAGTCTGATCGGAAAGAGTGTGATCGTTTATAACCTGTTCTGTTCTGGGAGCACTTGTGTTGATCCTACTATTCATTCAAATAAGATTGTAAACTGCGTGACTGCAATTTGCGCCTAAAAATCAGTCTGGCAAAGTCCCCAAAAAGTGTTTTATCCAAAGGGCTCAAAGCGCTATATAAATCCTCATCATTATCATTATTATTATCATTAACGATTAAAATCTACATTTATAGCATAGGTGCTTTTCGGCTGTCACAACACAAGGTTACAAAACTGTTTTCAAGCCAACCTGCGATTGTAGCTGATCTTTTAGTGTGGCCACCTCATTGTTCTTTGCATGTAGCTGATTTTGATACATGGTTAGTTTCTGTGCTGCTGTCTTTTCATTCTCTTCTTTCTCCTGCAGAAAAGCTTGTAACTGGGAAATTTGGTGACGAAGTTGGTGGATAATAGATGTGTTAGAGAATGCTGAGTCATCTCCTCCAGCCCTGAGTGTCAACAAAATTCCTGAGAAATATGTATTTTACATGCTTGTATCGGTAGGGGTACACCGTTGACATTACACTTCTCGGCACAAAGGTTGCAACCAAACACTAGTTTAAAGTGCTCAGCACGCCTGATCCAAAACGCCAGTTTTTTTAGCTACTTAGAGGGAAGCTTAGCGTAAAAACAAGCATTGAAGCTCTCTGACTCAACACCATCAGTCTGGCAGTTTTGAGCCTCCCTAAACTTTAATGTTCCTTGACCACCACGTGCACCTATCACTCCTGTGTTTGAGAAGCACCTACAGCTGTAGATTGCAACCTAACTACACTGAATGATGTACCTGATACTACCACATGGTTGAAGAGTTGCCTTCAGATCAGCAACTTCATCCCTTAAGGCTGCAATGACACCATCTTTCCGATGACATTCGGATTCATAAGAAGCTAGTCGGTTAAGTTCATCACCCATGCGTAATAGACGTTCCTCCTGAAGATATTGATAAGGATAACTAATGAGCACACATGTATTTCGCGTAAGCCTTAACGAGTCAACAAGCATTTTCATGATTTTGACTATAATTGGCCTGATACTAACACAGTATGTTGCATACTCATTTACAAACACCACATTCTTTGTGGTTACGCGCGTTTCAAAATTGACCTTGATCGTTGTAGTATGGATACTTCCACTCTAAGGAATACAAGGGGCACGAAGAAGCTCCTCGAGTCAGTAGTTTGATAAAACAAGATGTTAAGAAGATGTTAAGGAGGATTTAGTTGGCATGATTTCATAGTAGATACATTGTGGTAGCTCACCAATTCCTGAGCATTTTGTTCCCCTGATGTTTGTGCTATGCCATTGACCCATACACCTACAAATCAAATACACAAGTATAAGCTATGTGAGCTTCATGACGGGTGTATGAAGTGGATCATGTAGATTGAGGCGTTCAAGCTTTAGGAGTCTCTTTATGTTTTGCCAGTAAAATAAATGCTTCTTAAAATATACCCCAAAGAGGGGGAGAGGGCTTTTAAAGCCACACTTTTCAAAAGAAAGCATCGGGCTCAATAAAAATTACTGGACAGAACTGGTGTTGGTCATTAGTACTTTTACAACTATCTGTTTGTGCCCAGGCCTCCTTACTCTAACTTTTGCAGCAGTTAGACATTAAGTAACTCATGAAAGGCAAAAAGGGGGCACACCAAAGCGCCTCTAGAGACTAAATTCAAATTTTTGCAAAACTGTGTTGGTAAGTAACAATGTACTTTGGCTCTGTACACTAATTTGGGACACTAATCAACTTCTAAACATGCATTTAAGATAAAATACAGTATATGCAATAAGGGTATATTATTTCAGTTAAAACATAAATGTTTATGAGAAAATAAGTTCACAGGAGTTGAAATTCTTGGTAATAGCAGCAGCGTCATGTAATTTTCAGAAAGGAAACAACATTGTTTATCAAATACATGTTTCCACAGTTCTTCTGCCATCGTTAGTTGGAATATATTACGTAAGTATAAGGTGAATATATAGTGTAACAGGGAATTACAATGAATGTAACAACAATTGACAACATGAAAATGTATGATCACAAAGGTTTTAAATCAATGTGGTGCAATTACTGATTTAATGAGGGCTGCTCCCATTGTATGTGGAAAGATTATTTGATCTTAAGTTGAAAACTGGTGGAAACGTGATCTGCGATGCAGGGTTTTGACCAGAATCAGGCCAAAATGCGACATGCTTAATTCTGACGGGCCCGTCAACCGCACCGAAGCAACCGAAGTCACCCAATTGTTGAGACAGAGGAGATGGGAAGAGAAAAAAAGCAAGCGACATTCCTAGTCTTTATATTGGCTTCTTTGAAAGACACTGATCCGGAAGATAAAATTTGTGGGACAAAACGTTGCGGAACATGCCCCTTTTTAAAACAGGGTAAAGAATTCACTTTCTCCACCACGAATGAAACTTTTCGGATAAAGCACTCGATGAGCTGCTCCTAAACGAACTTGGTTTAAGTCATGACATGTGCAAGATGTGGACATAACTGTATTGCCGGTTTTCACTGTCACACCGTCATCAAAACCGTTTAACAAATAAACTCAAGAATCAAAGAGACAAAAGAAGATGAATATTCAAACAGTCTCGCAAAGATTCAGGTCTCTGCGATATTTCGTGTGGGAGGTATTCGAAGAAATGTTCTTCTTAAATTTTAAGGCTTTTGTATGGAGACGCCATGTTTGTGTCCCTCTGAGGGGCACAAATATGGCGGCCGGAAGCTAACAAAAACATGTCACCGAGGTTTGCTGTAAAAAGCCCATAGTCGTCCTCTGAGGGCTCATAAACATCTACATGAGTACTTATTCTCATACAAAGACTGTTCAGTTTGCGAAATCTCAGCGGCTAAGTCACTTTTTCTAACCTACGTGACAGCATTCTCGGCTGCCAGTTTAATATCGTGTCACGCAAAAGCTTAGAAATTCAACCTTGCTTTATCACAAGACGAAAAAACCAATCAAACTGAAAATTTGTGAAAAGATAAGTCTTCAGCTGTTCTAATTCCTGCCGAAGAACTGCAAGGGCTGGCGATTAAGTTTTTGCTTGGAGCCAGAAAGAAAGATGGCGAAGAATATCAACCTTCCTCTATTAAAGGATTTTTGGAAAGTGTCGACTGGTGCCTTCAGAAAAAGGGAGTACAAGTTTTCTCTTCTGAACGACAAAGAATTTTGCCAGCTTCAAGATATCCTCAAAAAGAAGCAAATACAACTTAAAGTCGTTGGAAAAGGTAACAAGCCGAATAGAGCCGATGCACTAACAGATGAAGAAATCGAGGTAATTCCCAGTAAAACACTCACGTCTATATAATTAAAAGAAAATTACACGTTAGCTCAAAGATACGCGTGTTTTAGTGCGAAGCGAAATTTACATAGTTTTGCAATAGGTTTCGAGGGTTTCTTTTTTCAAACGTAAATCAACTTGAATCGAAATGACGTGTAGATGCAGGAGTTTTTCAGTTACACAATATTTTACGGTTTATTTTGTGAAGATTGTGCAAGGAATTATGCCATTGTTTGTGAAGCGATCAGCTAAGATTCGCACTGCCTTGTTTGCAATCAAAGAAAGCTTATCGTTCGGGGAAAACATTGGCCTCTTTGGCCCTTGAATACAGTACATACGATGTTAATCTCCTATGAGCCTTCTTGCATGGAAAGCTGTGTAAATGAAACATCGCCTTCTTTCACGGCCGTTGAACATAGTAAATCCAACATTATGAACTACGGACACGTCGCTTGCAGATCTCATTCGTGCTAAGTCCGGAAGCAATCGGGTCAAAATCGGCAGAGCTCATTCGTATTTTTTAATTGTTACACTTTCACTCACTCACTCAATGCGATAGCATAGTGGCTTCGCTCCTATAGGAGACGTAGCCACAAAAATCATTCTGTTTTCCCTGATTTTTCCCTGACCGTGGCAACCCTGTAAGTCTCCTTTAAAGTTTAATTTGTTACAGTAATATCGCCTGGGCCTAGAGTTGAATGCCCTTCATAGCCTTTGTTTTATAACATTATTTTTGTATACAACACTTTATAAAGGCATAGTGCGTATCTCACTCTAGCCTGTTCTCTTAAAGTGTTCAGCTTTCTTTGCCAAAATATTTCCCTTGCGCAGAGCAATTCTTTTATCCGTTCAACAACCATGCCACTTCATTAAATTGCTCTATGATTGTGATTGTGACGTCCTTCTCAAAATTATGCGTACTTGTGCTCTGGAGAAAGTGCTCTGTGAGTTCACAGCTACTGACTGCTCTCTTAATATGGTTCCTGTCATTGTTCAGTCGTGTAGATGGAAGCCCGTCTCACTGTTTCCTTCATACTGCCAATTGACAACCCAATCCAAGACCCTGCAGTCTCTGGTCCTTGTAAAGCTTGAGTTCTTGGTTATTACAAGGCCCACAGCCACCCAGTGTGCTGGTATGTTCTCTAATGTTTTTGCTTCTCAATTCGGTTCTTTACAAGTGTGTCTCTGAAACTCTTCGGTCACCTATGTGCAATCAATGGTGGTTCGTGAAAAATGCGAGCTAATTTTTCTTTCGACTGCACAAAGTGTCAGCTTCTGTTAGCTGTTTCCGCAATAAATGTAGTATGGGGGTTGTATATTCGTCCTAAACACGGGAATGCGGTTGGTATTACCTCTTTCTCGGAGCCACAAACTCTCCTCCTGCGTTAATGAGAGACCTTTTCGCATTTCCGTTAGCACCCTTCCTTTGATGTAGCCACAAGCATGAAAAAATTGGACTATCTCATGATCCTTTGTTCGAGTATCTTCATGGATGAACAAATCCTCCTAAGTCTTAAGGCCTGGCTATACGAGATGCTGTTTTTCAAATGAGGTGGTTTGCCGAAGTCCAGTGAAGGTATGGTTGGGTATTTGTGGGCTTTGTGCTTATGTGACCTTTCGCATCCTCTGTGATCTTTGGGTCAAGTCGACAAACCACTCTGTGTGGTGAACAAATTTATCCTCTAGTCGCCGCCCACATCCACGTTTGCGAAATTGGGAGCAGCTCTAGTGCCCGTGGCTGTACCCTTAATTTGTATGAAGTTCTCGTCATTAAATGTGAAGTTGTTTAGCTTCAGGACTTTCGCAGGAAGACAAGTCAATGTTTTAGCCATTGGTTGGTTAATTCCTGATTTTTCAAGTTCCTCTACGACTATAGCTAGTCCCTCGTCCGTGTCTATATTCGTATATAAGCTGGAGACATCTAACGTAACTGAAATGAAATTTCCGGGTACTGTACCTAATTTTCTGAATCGTCTGATAAAGTCCGAGGTGTCTCTTATGTGCGACGGTAGTTTCACTGCTGACGGTGTACGCAATTCGTCCACATAACCTGATAGTTTCTCTATGTGACTATTAAGCCCGGTCCTCACTTGCGACGCAAGCATAAGCTTATGCACTAGTGAGGATGGCCATGACATAAGCATAAGCCTAAGCATAAGAATATCAAACCTTTGCGTTCTTCTTATGCTTGTGCTTACGCTTATGTCGCTGTTATTCCAGCGAGGACATGGTTGTTATAAGCATAAGCATAAGCATAAGCATAAGCGCCGTATGCTTGTGCTTAAGCTTATGCTTGCATCGCAAGTGGGGACCGGGCTTTAATGGCAGACATGACAGGTCTTTCCGGGTCATAAGGCTTATACATCTTTGGAAGCA
Organism: Galaxea fascicularis; assembly: GCA_948470475.1. Classification (NCBI taxonomy): domain Eukaryota; kingdom Metazoa; phylum Cnidaria; class Anthozoa; order Scleractinia; family Euphylliidae; genus Galaxea; species Galaxea fascicularis. Next base: position 24,419,619 of record OX419338.1, read on the forward strand.
TATATATAAAGAAATGAGGGTTCTTGTGTTTTCCGGCCTTAGAAGTTGGGCAATGTCTTCCTCTAACTCTCCATCGGTTACCAATTTGTTGATACAGTGGTTAGTAATAGTTATTGGCTCGGGTGGAGTACAATTCAGGGAGTAATCGAGCGAGTAATTTCAAAATTACGAGCACGATTACCCTCTGAATTGTACGACACGAAGTCCAATTACTAATTCATCGTATCAATAAAAAATTTTCGAGATTAAGAAGATTTTGAAAACCTCCTTTGAGTGAAAAAGTCAGTAGTACGTTACAAGTCTTACAAACAGTAGGAAAATATTATGAAGGAAGTCATTACAGTGCACGTCACTGACGCGCGAATAGCGTAGGCGTCCAATTACAGGTATCCAATTACAAACAAACTGGTTTATTTCAATATACACCATTCACATTCATCTCTTTCAGAGGAACATATTAACCCACAACTGACCTGCTCCCGAAGTCAGTGGCTTCATAGCTCAATTCGTTAGAGCATCATACTGGTATCGCGAAGTCACAGGTTCAAACTCCACTTTTCTATGCAATTGCATAAATTGCATTCACAACTGCGAGGATATCTGTAATTGGACACCCACGTGATCGCGCGCCAATTACGCGACAAATAGGCGCTCGCAGAGCCAATCAGAATCGAGGATTTTGTTACAGATACGATTAATAATGGTAATAGGACTGAGTGGAGCCCAATTCGGTCTATAATCATACGAGAGATTAACGAGTGTCAAGAGTCTGACTTGTTTCATCACGAGTATGATTACAGACCGAATTGGACGACACGAAGCTCTGTTACCAATTAATCGCATCTATAATAAAATTCGAGGAAGAAATAAGAGAAAACGTTTTTCCCCTGAGATGCATAGCAAAGAAAATATTAATGTGCAACTGACCTCTTCCAGCGCGCGCGCGATGGGGCGTACTGTCCAATTACACTGTTCTATTTGGGTGAACATCATAGTCAATCAGATGAGAGAATCTTGTCATAGTTATGATTACTACTCAACTGTTCGTGATCAGAAGTGAGATATTTATCTACCTTTTTATAATAGTATGCTCACTGCTAAGTTGTTGCATTGCCTCTGTAATATATCAGTCAACCGTACGCGTATTATGAATCTCTATACAATTATATACAGTCATGTATTTGTTTCTATTTCTTTCTGGTCATACATGTACGTCATACTAGGTATAATATTCTGTTGCATTCCATTACCATTAGTACCCGTAAACACAACTGACAGTTCTGGTAACCAAAAATGAGTTGTCCATAAAGAATTTCATTTTGTGTTTATTGACCCGGTGACAAAACATCAATCGAAATAATAATTATAACGATGAGAATTTGAGAGTTCACAAACAGCTAGCACCATTTTTTTTAACAGATGAACCTAGCCTTATAAAGCAAACCTCTAAACATAGTATGCATTATGTTCTAGTGACATGCTAAATGTAAGATATCAAAAAAAACTAATACATTTCCAGGCATCAACATCGCAAATATTCTTACTGGCTGGAACTTATACAATCTGAATAACATTAGCTAACAAATGTACCAACCAAGAAAGAGTTCACTTAAATGGTTTGTTCAAAACAGGTGCCATTACCAACCTCTAGCCAGAGGAGGGCCAGCAGTCCTCTCTCTGCCAGCTGAGTTTGGCCGTCCTTTTGTAGTACCTGCACTTGTTGGACGTGACCTTGGAGGAGGATGTGGCATTACAGTCTGTTAAACAAATAAAAAACCTTCTACGTTACAGAACTTCAAAGTTGCTTCATTAAAGTGTAGAACAAACTCAAGAGGTACAATGTAAGGGTGCGTTTCTTTGGAAAAATCCTAATCTGGATTCTGGATCCAAAAACACAATCTAAGGGTGTGTTTCTTTCGGCAAATCCAAAAACGGATTTTCGATCTTAAAAATGGATTTCGCATTCCTTTGTGCAAATCCAAATCCGGATATTTGATCTGGTAAATCCTTTTTCAAAAAGGATACGCTGGAATTGAAATCCTAAGAATCCAAATCTTGATTAACGGATCTGTGATCTACGATGTTCCATTCACATTGGATCCGAAATTAATTTGTTGAACCAGCGGGTTGAAAAGGTGGGTCCTTCTCCGGTGCCGCCTTTTTTCAGAAAACATATGGACAAAAGTTGAGTAATGATTTTCCGTTGGATGCAACGGTTTTGTTTCACCCGCAGCTCACATATATGATTATTTTCGTGTATATTCGCATTCTGGTAGATTTATCACATTACGCCTATACAGGCTCCTGGCCTATAGAATTTTTGGAACATAATACCCGGCCACTTTATTTGGCTTTATTTGTCTATTCGCCTGCGAGAACGACCGAATCCTTACATCACCGATGAGATTCGCGATTCAATGGCAACAAAAGAGGGCTGGAAACGTAAGTTCAAACAAACTAAATATCCATTGGCTTGGTCTAGCTACAAGAGCTATTATCGACAGGTGAAACGGAAAACACGCCTTGCTGAAAAGGAATTTATGGAACAACAAATCCAAGAAAATGGAAATAACACCAATACCATGTGGAAAGTCATTGAGGGGACATTGGGGGGTACCCAATACCGCAATACCGTACGAAAAAATGGCAATAACCGAAATACCGCGTCGCAAATCGACTAAATACCTATACCGCATATTTTAAGAGGAAATGAGTGACAGGCCTGCACGGACTCCTCATGCGGTTTTTGTGGTCGCCTCGCATTAGAGCCTAAGATTATATTTTTGCCCTTACAAGCATGTCTTTAAGAGATTTACCTCTTTTGTATGATATTATCGGAGGTTTCAAATAAATTGCCTTTAACAATGGCTGATTTTGTATAAGGCCCCAGTGCTCCATCATTGTCTGTTTAAGACTGTTAACTGCTGGGTGGTACGTAGTCACAAAAGGCAGAACCCTCGCGTTAGTTTTTTTGTTTTGTGTTAGAGCCGATTGTCTAGAGGCAAAGTTGACCCCTGACAGAGACCTTTCTATGATTGTTTTTGGATAGCCGCGTGCTCTCAGGCGTTGTTTAAATTTCACAAGGCTCTCTTCAAATGTTGTTTTCGAAGAGTTATTCCTAAGCAATCTCATTGCTTCGCCTTTAATGAAACCACTTTTTACGCCTGGGGGATGGCATGACTTGAAGTGTGTATATTGAAAGGTTTCAGTCGGCTTGTGGTGAATTTTTATGTCCAGGATGGATTCGTTTTCGAATCTTTCCCCTTTGAACACCACTGTGTCAAGGAAAGTGATCTCGTTCTCTGATATTTCGGCCGTGAATTTGATGGTACTGTGGAATTTGTTAGCTTGTTCAATAAAACAATCCACGTCTTTTTTATTGCAGTCCCAAAGCGAGAAGATATCATCGATATATCGTTTCCATTCTTTAGGCTTGATCTCGCTTGGTCGTATAAGCTTTGATTCGATTTCAGCCATGAAAATGTTGGCAAATGATACTGCCATTTTAGTTCCCATGGCCGTTCCGTGTGTTTGGAGATAGTTGTCTCCATTAAACTGGAACGAGTTTTCTTTCAGAATTAGATCAAGCATTTCCCTTAGGAAGCGTGTTGGGACCGGTGGATTGTAGTTGTGGAACGTTTCGTATGCCTTGCATACTGTTTCTGTTCCCTCTTCTTGTGGTATATTGGTGTACAAGCTAGAGACGTCCATTGACACTAAGATTGTGTCTTGGCCTATCTTTGTTTTCTCTATGAAGTTGATAAAATCAGTTGTATCCTTAATAAAGGATTGTTGTTTCTGTGCGATAGGCTGGAGCAATGTATCCACAAATGCTTCCATCTAGCGCGTTTAATTATCTGAGGCATTTATGCACAAAGATGTCCATGTTTTTCTTTTAATATTTTGGTACTTCGCAAATTTTTCGCAAATTTTCATTGAAAAGAAAAGTTCATTCGTTCAACATTTTGGTAGGAGTATACAAAACGAAAAGCATGCAGTGAGGCGTGATCCCTAAAACAGTCCTGCAGTGAATAACAATTCTCTTACCTTAACACGGTTTTCTAAAGGGTGGTAAAAACAAACCAACAAAAACCCTTTCCACGCACGTCTAGTGCGAGTTTTGAGTCACCTATCTCGACTATCTGACCTATTTCACACGCCGCACCGGTAACTAAAGAAGCAAACTTACCAAATCCTCTCCTTTAACTTTACAAGCCGTTTTTCTGTACTTCAAACCGGCATCGAAACTTATTTTTCATGCGATAATTTTCTCCTCCTTTGCCTTCCTCGTAAAAAATTGCAACGCAGTCAATGATGACTTCGCCGTCTTGACCGTCTTGATCCAAAGCGACCTCAGCCATGTGAGAAAACGTGTAAGACCTCGAATTACCGGCGCACATCAGACGACGATCGAATAGTATCCCATGATGCAATTTGCTACGTACATGACGCGACATCGAACTTATCATGGATTTCAGCGTGAAATAACGTGGTTTTCTCCGCGGTCTTCTTCTTATTTGTATTGTAGTAAAAGGTATAAAAAGTGCATTACTTAATTCTTTGGCACAATTATAATGATTTGTAAGTGTTAAAGAGGGCAGTCTTGTTATAATATTCTTGTCTTTAATTGTGTTATGTGACTATTGACCCGTAACAAGGTCATGAATATTCGCTTTTTTTTTTTGCATAGTATGTTGATGTCTTCTATTTTTGGGCATCACGCCAGAGAATATAGACATAATAGCGCGACTCATCGTTATGTCACCTATTGTCATTAATGTGCCAACCAGAGGTTTATTGGCTCTCGAAACAAAGGATTCTTTTGTTCTGTGGTTGGCAAAATTTAATTATCAAAAGACTTGTTTGTAAACAGTGAATATCGCTATAGTGAGTTTTGGCCAAGAAGTACCGAGAAGTACCCACATTTTTATGACCTTTTGAACGATTGAAGTTGACTGAAATTTCGTAACATACCAGTGTTGCGTGTGTGGATGTCTGTCTCAGTTCGTTTGGCGCTTTATTCCCGCACTTGGTCATCTTTTAGAGTCAAAATGATTATTTTCGAAGGTGTTTTGGTTATTATTCTTTCCGAAACTGCAAAATGCTCAGCAGTGATAACTAGCCTTAATAACGGAGTGTTTAACTTCGTAAATTTCAATAGCTCAATGGAACCATCATCTTCAAAGAGATGTCATGTAGCAAGCGGCACAACACCGAACAAACCTGCTAAGAAGCGGACAAGAGATGTCAACAGAAAAATCAGAAAACCCCTTAGCTTCTCTTCGGAAAATGTACCTCTTGAAAATGAAAGTGATGGTTTGGTCAGTCCAGAGATCAAGATGCGGTCTCGAGGGAATTCGCAACAACCGCAGGGATGAGAGCTCTTCTTCGTTCGCCATGCTTTCCACATAGCTTATATGTGCTTCACGGCAGACCAACGAAACACAAGTAAAACCCTTCAATGTAACGGCAAAATTCTCCATGGAAACGCTGTGAAAATAAACTAAATCGGTTCTCGTGAAAGCAGAAGCCACGGAATTCAGACAAGTCTGAAAGCACGCCATGGTTTCTGCGCGAGAGCGTGGAATAAATGATGACGTCACGTACGCAGTGATAATATAAGCCTAAACGAGGTGCATCATGGGATACTATTCGATCGTCGTCTGGGCGCACGTACACAGATAAGGTAACTTGAGACAACTCATTGTCATTGGATGCAACAACAATCTCATTGTATCTTGACCTATATTATCGACCATTAACTGTCACAAAATGACCCACAAATGGTGTAATCATTTGCCATTGTGTCTTAAGACTTCTAAATATTAACTTTTATTGACCTTCATGTCTTACTGTGTTTTGTTTTGCGTATTGTATCGAAAGGAAAGCGCAAACAACCGTACCGCAATACCGTAAACAATCATATTTCACCGAATACCGCAGGCTAGACGATACCGCAATACCGCACGTTAAAATTAAAATTACCGAAATACCGCATGAAAAAAAGCCCAATACCGCAATACCGTCAACCCCCATGTCCCCCTCGTCATTCGTAGTTGCATTCCTAAAAAATCTGCTCCTCGGAGTTTCTTTTCAGGGGAAGTACATACTGTAGCCAACGAATTCAACAACTTCTTTGTAAACATCGGTAAGAATACAATTCAGAAAATCAGCACCCTGGCCGAACAATTCCAGTGTGAAGCACACCATCCCTCGTTCACCCCTCGGGAATACCCCGCGTCTGAACAGTTTGTTTTCGACGCTAATGTGAACATCAACCAAGTACAAAAGATAATCAAATCTATGGCAACAAATGAGTCCCCTGGAATAGATAAAATCCCGCGTTATTAAGGACTGTCTACCTGCCATTCTACCTTCAATTACTATTAATTTTCGCAACGTTAAACAACCCTTATTCATCTATCACTGAGGGTTATAGTTACACCCTCAAAGAAAAATACAACAGCATAAGCTATTTAAACTTAAATTCAAACTAAAATACAATACTTTCAATAACAAAAGATATCCAGTTCAGGATTTACACAGAACATCGACACAACTCCCAATGCTTGGGCGATGTCCGGACGAGTTGTGATTGCAGCATAAAGTAGGCCCCCAACGATGGACTGGTACGAGATCATATCGACTGGTCTGCTAACACCATCTTCCTTTTGCAGATTGACGTTCAAATCAACAGGTTTGGACACCGATTTCGCTTGTTTGCCCAAACTTCTAGAGCATCTTTTCGATGTACTGCCCTTGATGAATGTAGACCTGCTTCCTTTCCTTGTCTTGAAAGATGGAAACTCCCAAATAGTAACTTAACTTAACTTACCTTATTGATTTCTATAGCGCATTACCATGACCTAATTCTAATGCGCTTTACAATTCTATACTGTCGAAAAAGAATTACACGCATAACAATATTTACAATAGTCAAAATAATATAATAAAATAAAATAGTAAAAAATAATTTACAATTATTCTAAAAATGCTTGTTTAAAAAGATGGGTCTTGAGTTCTGATTTAAAACTATAGATGCTAGCACAGTTCCTAATAGTAACCGGTAGATCATTCCAAAGTTTCGGTGCCGCTACCGCAAAGGCGCGGTCACCGAGTGTCTTATAGGTCCTGCGAGATGTATGCAATCCGTTAAGGATGATGCCTTCCTGGCTGCGTAAATTGAGACCGGCAACTAATGTATTCTGGAGCCAGCCCGTGGATAGCTTTGAAAGCTATCAATAATATCTTGAATATTATTGGGTAATGGACAGGCAGCCAATGTAGTTGTCTTAGCAATGTAGTTATATGGCAATACCTAGACTCTTTAAATATTAGGCGCGCTGCCGCGTTCTGTACCCTTTGCAGCTTAGCGATGTGATATGCGAGAAGACCATACAAGAGACTATTACAATAGTCGACTTTACTCGTAATAAACGCGTGAATAAGTATTTCTGTGGCTTCGTGTGATAAAAACTTCCTTATCTGCCTAATGTTATGGAGGCGGAAAAATGCCGCACTGCAGGTCTTAGTAACATGCGTGGCCATAGCCAAGTTCTTATCAAAGTATCAGCCTAAATTCCGCACAGACGTGGAGGCAGCAACAATCGCATCACCGACCCTCAGATGGCTGATATCAATTTTGCTAAGTTGTTGGCGAGTTCCTAACACTAAAAGTTCTGTTTTCCCGTCATTAAGCATGAGACTACGTTGGTGTGCCCAAGACTTTATGTCTGCTACACAGTCCTGCATTACTTGAACTGCTTGCTCCTCGTTCGCACAGCTTGAGGGACTGAAGGAAAGGTAGACTTGGAAGTCATCTGCAGAGGCATGCACAGCAACAGGAGCGTGGTTGCTGACGATGTCAAATAGGCCACTCGCATATATATTGAACAGGTGAGCCTAGGCAAGAACCCTGAGGGGCTCCCGAATTGAGTTGGTATGTCCGTGACCGTATGCCGTCCAGAATAATTCGTTGAGAGCGACCCGAAAGGTAAGAGCCAAGCCAAGCAAGGACAGTACCGCCTACCCCCAATCTAGAACGGACCACTCTGAGAAGTATACAGTTACTATGATTTACAGTGTCGAACGCGGCACTGAAATCGAGTAACACTAGTAGAGTGACCTGCTGACTGTTCATATTAAGCAAGATATCGTTACGCACAGTGCTGCCGGTCACAGTACTGTGGTGCTTTCGATAGGAGGACTGATGGAAAGGGTACAATCCATTTTCAAGTATATGTTTCTCTAGCTGGGTTCCGGTGGCAAATTCAGTGAGCTTCGAAACATATGCCAGGTTACTTAAAGGACGCAAGTTCGGCATCGTCTGTTCCAAGCCCGCCTTTTTCAGAAGGGGTGTAACTAGAGCTTCCTTCCACTTCTCAGCGAAATGGCCCGACTGAAGCGAGGTGTTGATCATATCGGCCAGTACCGGAATCAGCTCATCTAGACACTGAGTGACCAGAGTAGTTGGCATGGGATCTAATGGGCAAGACTTCTTAGCTGCGCGACGAGTCAGATCTCTTACATCCTCCAGAGATAAGGTGTTAAATTTTTCAAACAAGACAGGACAGTTACCATCTTCAAGACCGTCTTCGTCGACGGCACCCGAGTTACCATCTAGGGCAGCGTGCACCCGTAAAACCCCAACTTCATTAGCCAGGGAGACAACGTCAGAGCCAGACGGCACAGTGAATGACCTCGGCTGGGATAGAAGCGATTTGGTAGCCCTGAACAACTTTGCCTGATTATCACTGTTATCCATTATAAAGTCAGACAAGTGACGCGACCTGGCCTGACTTAGAACCAATGATGCGTAGTTCTTTGCACGCTTGAAAGCGGCAAAATGTTCATGAACACCAGACCTTTTCCATTTTCGTTCAGAACGACGTCTTTCCCTAATAGCCGCGCCTAACAGTAATGCAGCCCCCATATCTTTCATCTTAAACCGCAACTTTAAGCTGTCCTGAAGTCTTTGCATCTCCAAAATGTTTTCCGCTAGTATCATCAGAACATCAACGTGAATTGCGATGATTGTGAGCGTATCCTTCTTTCTGCACAACAACAACAGCTTTATTCATCCCTATTTTAAATTAAATTTGATTAAATTACATTATCATACAAAAATAATTAATTTGAAAAAAATAAGGGTAAGTGACAGCCTGAAATAACCTAAAATAGTTATAAATGCCAGACTGCCAGTTAATTATATATATGTTACAATTTGAAGTCGGTAGCTAATTAAAGTAAGCACACACAGACACATAAAATACAAAAAAAAAAACAAGGAGATTGACATTAAATAAAATAAATATAGGACTGCATTAACCAAGAGCTATTTGCCTAGAAACACTGGTCAGGACTGTTATGAAGTCATTACCAGATTTTATTAATAATTGTTAATTATTTAAATGAGGAAAGGGGGGAGCTTTTGAAATCTTCATCTATAGAGTTCCATATCATAAGGCCTTGAAAACGAATATTGAATTTTCCATAGTTTGTTCTTATCTTAGGAAGATAATAAGACAATTTAGAAGCATGCCGTGAATTATAACTATGGACCTGGTCTACTTTAGTAAAGAAGGAATTGAAAGCAGATGGTAGTAACTGATTACGATATTTAAACATAAAAACTCCAATATGATACTTAACAAGATCAGGGAATATAATTATACCTAATAACTTAAACAGGGGGTTGGAGTAATGATTAAAACTTGAAAAAGTAATAACTCGAACAGCCTTTCTTTGCAGGATATCAGGGTTCGTACACTTTTTTCGACCAAAAATTCAAGGATTTTTCAAGGCCATTCAAGGACACATTTTTCCATTTTTCTAGGACCCCAAGAGGGGCAAAATCAAGCCAATATAATGCCACATCAGATGCTCAAAGTAGAGAGTGCGCCGATTTTCGGCTCAGATACTTGTCAAGCTTTGTTGGATAAAATTGGCAACAAATTTCAAGGACTTTCCAGCACCGACTGCAATTTTCAAGGGCTTTTAAGACGCGTACGAACCCTGGGATGTAGATTGGTTGAACAGTAGTGTTATAGGTATTACCCCAAGCAATTAATCCATAAATTAGAAAAGGATAAATAAGTGTATAATATGAGCTTTTCAAAATGTCTTTAGTAATATAATGACGAATTTTGCCGAGGATGCCAATTCCTCTTCTAACCTTTTTCAGAACACAAGCAACTTGCTTTTTCCAACTTAGGTTAGAATCAATCATGAGCCCCAAACATTTAATACAGTACTCTCTTGTAAGCTGATGATTATTAAGACTTAGAGAAAAACTAAATCTTTGAATATTTCTTTGTGGAGGATGAAACAAAACATAATTTGATTTATGTATGTTAAGCGACAATCTATTAGCACAAAGCCAAATGTAAACATTTGTCACTGCACAATTTACAGCGGTTTCAAGAGCCGAAAGATTTTTAGCTTCATAAAACAGGTTAGCATCATCTGCGATGAGATGAAAGTCAAAAATATTAGAGCTTGTACTGAAATCATTTATGTATAACAGAAATAGCAATGGTCCAAGTACTGACCCTTGAGGAATTCCACACGATACACTGCACTCTGCAGATTTGACTGAATTTACAGTGACAATTTGACGACGCTCACTAAGGTAAGAAATGAACCATTGTTTGACTAGGCCCCGGAAGCCATAATATTCAAGCTTATTAATCAAAATTTCATGGTTAACAGTGTCGAATGCTTTGATGAAATCTAAAAATATAACACATGAGAAACTACGGTTATCAATTGCTTTCTGTATTCTATCTAATATACAAAGAATTGCATGATCTGTACTATGTTTAGATCTGAAACCAAATTGCTTGGTGTAAAATAATTATATCATTCTTTTCCAAAAATTTAATCATTCTGTTATGCATAAGCCTTTCCAGTAATTTATTAAAGATAGATAGAAGAGAAATAGGACGATAGTTTGATAAGCTTGTTTGTGATCCCTTTTTATACACTGGTACTACATTAGCTAACTTTACGTCATAAGGTACTATTCCAGTTGAGAATGATGCATTAAAGAGCATTTCTAATGGCTAAAGAAACAACACATTTAATAGTTTTGGGTTTATCAATGGGGATACTAAAGGGACCCACTGCCAAGCCTATACTTAAATTTGATATTTCAACTTCAATTTCCCTACTTGTGGTAGGGAAAAGGAAGAAACTCTCTTTTACTGGGCTATGCAAATAATCCATAGGATTACTATGTCCTATAGGAATTTGATTATCCAGCTCTTTACCAATATTTGAAAAATAATTATTAAAAGCATTTGCAATAGACTTAGTATCAGAAATTTCCTCATTGTTGTCCATAATCTTTACAAGTTTTTGATTAGTATTTGGCTTAAAATGAACCATCTGCTTTATAGCTTTCCATATCTTTTTCCCATCAGTAATATTGTCAAGGAGGTATTAGTTATGATAATTGTTTTTTGCTTATTTTTAACAGATGATTTATTTTATTTCGATATAATTTAAATCTTACATGATAATAAGTTGACTTAGATTTGATATACTTTTTATATAGATTACTTTTTATCTGTATAGACTTCCTTATAGCTGGAGTGATCCAGGGTTCCTTCCTTGATAATTGCTTAATTGGGACATGCCTGTCTATAATACTAGAGATTTCTTTATAGAAAGAGTTGAACATGGCACTTGGATTGTGATCAGTGAATAGTGCCTGCCAATTCATAGACTGTAATTCACTGATTAAAGCTTGCTGGTCAAAAGTGGAGTAATCTCTTTTATACATTTTAATATTGCTTGGGAGAGATGCAAAATCATTAAAAAGCAAACAATTTGGAAGATGGTCTGTTAAATCATACACTATGTTACCACTTATAGTAAAATATTCTAGAGAATTAAAAGATACATTATCAATGAGTGTTGCTGAGTGGTCTGTAATTCTGGTTGGTTGCAATATTAGAGGGTAGAAGAATGAAGAACCTAGCGTATTTAAAAAATTATCTGTTTCATTGTGTGATTCCACTTGCAAGAGATGTAAATTAAAATCTCCCATGACAGTACATAATTTGTTACTGTGGCCAATTTTATCCAATGTGGTATTTAAATAATTCATAAATTTATCCAGATCTCCATGCGGGTGCCTATACATCACTCCACAAAGTAAATTGGATTTATGGGGATTACGGATTTCAATTCACAGAGTTCGCAGTCTGGCACGTGGGCGTATGCCATACACCCAAATACTTGAAAGTGGCTCACATCCAGTTTCCTACCATACCACCGCTCATAAGGAGTTTCTCTTTCTTTTAGGGCCGTTGTGGGAAGGCTATTTCTCACATACGCAGCTGCAGAGATAGCTTTGGCCCAAAAAATGTTCGATAATCCTGCTTGCGCAATCATTGAGCGTGCTGACTCAACCAAAGTTCGATTTATTCGTTCTGATACACCATTTTGTTGGGGTGAGTGTGACACTGTAAACTCATGTCTAATTCGTTTCTCCTTCACATAGTTTTGAAATGCAGATTACAGACACTCACCACCATTGTCCGTCGGCAAAGTTCCTATCGCTCTGCCAGCATCATTGGTAGATGTGACTTCAACTTCTTTAAATTTGTCAAGCACTTCTGATTTATATTTCATGAAGTATACAGCGCAGCACCGAGTATAATCATCAATAAACGTGACAAAATACTTTGCTCCTCCAATCAACTGTGTTTGCATTGGGCCGCATATGTCGCTATGCACCAGCTGTAGTTTACGTGTCAACTGAATCTCTCCCACTGTGGGAAACGGTTTTCGACACATCTTTCCTGCCAAACATCCTTCGCAAAATGACAGTTCAGTAATTGACAATGTAATTGATAGAGTTTATCAGACAATGACCCCTTTCCACGAAGCTTTCCATTCTCATCCCAGATACAGCAATTATTAGGGCCAAATTCAACAGCGTTACCCTTAGCAACTGCAGCCCGTACAGAAAACAGGTTGCACGTAAGTTTAGGTATGTACAGCACATCATACAAGACAGCTTTCTTAGCCTCAGTTCCTGGAAACAGCATATTCATTTGAACGCCTCCAGATCCCAATGCTTTCACAACACGACCTTCTCCTAGCTACGTTTACAGGCTCCTCAAATTCCTGAAAATTCGTCAAAACGTGCTTCTCTTTCGTCATATGACTTGATGCACCTGAGACGATCACCCATGGATAGCACTCTTTATCCGCAGACGTTTCCAACAGACGCAGGGAACGTTGTAGCTGATAAACATCTTCACCATCGATGTCAGAATTTCCCTGTCGGCTCTACTCACTCTCGGCTATCTTAGCTTTGTGCCATTTACGCTTCCTGCCGGGAACAATAACGCTGAATATGACCGATATCACCGCATCCAAAACATGTGGGTGAATCGTTTGGACAGTAACGATGAATATAACCCAAATTACCGCATCCATAACATGTTAGCTGATCTCGTGACATATTTCTTTAAAGGCCCCTGCCAGTGCTGACTCAGCTCTACTCAACTGACTGGATAGCTGAGACTGCTTCATTTCTTTGTGTATGAGTGCTTGCTGAATATAATCCAGGCTAACACCATCCATTCTAGCTTCAATGGCGGTAACAAGGGTCACAAAACTTTTCAGTAAACTTCCTAACAAAGTCACAACTTGGTCCTCTTAAGAAATAGGCGTCCCAATCGCCGCAAGTTTATCAGTAATATCCTTCATGTGCTTTAAATGTTGATCAACCAATGTGCCTTCTTTCATAGACTCGGAGCGATTATACTGTTTTTTCGGAAGCAATTTGTTCGCGGGAGTCTCACGCTCGAAGTGCTTTTTCAAGGCATTCCAGGCTTGCTTAGGTTCTTCGCACGAAGTGACCAAGTAAAGCTGAGCACTGTCAATCGCCAATACAATTGTCGAGAATGCTTTGTGTAACCGCGACTGGAAAAGTGCCGCTACCGCTACTGACGCATCACTTGCAAGGACTTCTGAACCATCTACAAGATTCCATAATCCTTTCACCATAAGCAAATGTTTCATCTGATATTTCCAAGTGTTCCAGTTACTCCCATCAAGTTTCTCGACTGACCACTTCTCCTCCATGTCTCACCTAAACAGCAAACTCGAAATCGAACTCGTCATAAATTCAAAACCCTACTTGTAAATCCAAAAATCCACAGGCGTTGTTCAGCTCAAGCACAACTCAACTCAACCAGTTGACAACATCAACAACATCATATTTTCGCAACGTTAAACAACCTTTTAATCTATCACCGAGGGCTATAGTTACACACTAAAAGAAAAATACAACAGGATAAGCTATTTTAAATTCAAACGAAAATACAATAACAAAAGAAAATTCACTATCACCAATGGGAAGCTTACCGGTAATTAAATATTCCTGAGAAGAAATGTTAGTGTGCATACATTAAAGTTTGAATTAGCAACCGTCAAATCACGTTCATTTTCACAATAACAACAATTACATCGATTATTAATGCCACCTTTCTTTCTGCTCAATTTCCCAATGTTTGGAAAATTGCAGAAGTGACGCCTATTTTGAAGGATGGCGACCAGGAGATTCCTAACAATTACAGGCCTATTTCACTGGATTCGCTCTGATGAAGGGCTAACGCTCGAAACGTCAGCTTTTAGAATCCCTGTATGGTGGTCACTTTACATTACCAACTCTGTTGATAATACCCAATGTTTGTGTACTACTTCCCCACCGACGCAGCACCACAGTTTCTTTAGACACTACCCCCTTTATTTCACTGTTACCTGTGCTCTCAAAGATTTGTGAGAGAGTTGCCTACAATTAGTTAACGTCCAGGTTTTTAATAGCAAACCAACGTTTGTCACCCTAGCAGTGCGGTAAAAAGAACTGGAACTCTACTGAGACATCTATCTTACAAAAAACTGCTGCAATCCTTGAAGCCATTGATAAGAAACAGCTATATGCAACCGCCACCATGTTGCTCGACATGAGCATTTAGCCTTTGATAGTGTTGACCACCTTAAGATCTCCTGTCCAAGCTTCAGGACATTGGAATGTAACCTATCACTATAAATGGTTTCGCAGCTATCTCCAGTCGCACTACCAAGTTGTTAAACTTCATAATGTTATATCAGTCCAACTTCCTATGACTTGTGGAGTGTCACAAGGAAGCATTCTGGGACCGCTACTCTTTAGTATCTACACTAATGATCTCCCGAGTATTCCACACCATAGTTCCCCCCAGTTCTACGTAGACGATACTAAACTGATACTCAATTTCAATCTACAGGACCAGGAAAACGCGATTGCCAAATGAAATGAAGACATGCAGAATTAGTAACTGGACTTTTTGAAATCAACTCCTTATAAACCCTAATAAAATTACTTTAATTATTTTTGGCAGCAGCGCAATGGTCAGCAAAGTAGACGATTTTTGTCTACCTTTGTTAGGAAAAGAAATTCGACCGACCACCGTTGCTAAGGATCTGGGAGTCATTCTGGATCTCTGCTTGACATAAAACAATCATACAGTGTCCAGTTGCATGGCGCGCCTAGGTCAGATTAATCGAGTTAAACATATATTTGACTCAACCACCTTAACTATTATAGTTAACGCCTTAGTTTTTAGCAAGCTATATTATTGTTGTAATGTTTGGAGCAACACCTCCGAGTACAACTTTAGTTGGATCCAAGCTGTACAAAACTTCGCGGCTCGTATCATCAGCAACTCAAGGAAATACGACCATTTTACCCCTATCCTTAAAGATTTAAAGTGGCTCCCTGTAAGACAGCAGTTGTATTATCGCCATGTAGTAATGGCCTTTAAATGTATGTCAGGGTGTGCACCAGCCTCTTTGTTTTCTAAATATATTCAAAGAGCTACGATCACCAAGCTTACAATGAGGAACTCCCAGATGCTAAATATTCCTTTGTTTAAAACAGCCATGGGGCAAAGAACTTTCTATTTCAGGACAGTCAAACTCTGGAACTCACTGGATTCTACTCTTAAGTTGAAACAGACAATACAGGACTTCAAACGTAGCCTGAAGAGAAGCCTAATCTCAAACTTCTTAGTGACTTAATTGCTCTACTTTTGTTGTTTCATTTCATTAATTAATTAATCGGTTTGATTATGTCATTTTACTTACTAGTTAATTAGTCAATTAATTTACTCATACATAGTATTGATTGTCTCTTTATTCTGAAAAGCCCATTTAGGACGAATAAAGTATGTATGTATGTCTTCTTGTAGCGGCATCGTTTGAAGAACGAAACAGACAATAATGCATGCTATTCACATGCAAATAAGTGGCTGGGTATTCTACAGTTTAGCGTATAAACGCAATTAGGAGATACTCAATGCTATCAATACAAATTTCACAAATGCTGGAATGATTTCAAACGCAAATAGATGCCATTCCTCGCCATACTCGTTGTT
This sequence comes from Galaxea fascicularis, assembly GCA_948470475.1. Taxonomy (NCBI): domain Eukaryota; kingdom Metazoa; phylum Cnidaria; class Anthozoa; order Scleractinia; family Euphylliidae; genus Galaxea; species Galaxea fascicularis. The sequence goes on from OX419338.1 coordinate 24,436,055, forward strand.
TCACAAGTTCACGTTTCTTTTATTTGCGGACAGTTCTCTTTACCTTTTCTCCTCCATCCATTCAATACTACTGTTTCATCTTCTGGTCCTTGAAGGAGCTGTTGCTACAGCAAATCATCCGCGAGGAACTCTTCGAAAAATAAATATTCACTTGCCCGCATTTTCAAAACAACCTCCAAGCACACCAGGTGCGTTGTCAAGAAAGGTAAAAATCCCTTTTTGGATTTTTCGTTTCTTTGGTAGTAAAGAATCCGAATCTTAGATCAAAATTCCGATCTTGGATTCTCCCCAAAGAAACACATCCCAAGTAACCATATCTAAAGTTCGATCCAAACATTGAAACTCGGCTTGCAAGGACAATGTACTGAACGATGCAAACTGCAGAAATTGTTTCATTCGAAAGTATCCCGCCAATCATCTATCAATAAAACAATATGATGGTAATACTTGCAAATGGCAGATCCTGGGAAACAAAATTCCAGCTTTGCATTCACGTACAAAGTACCACGTAGGGACTGTCCTTTGGATGTAGCTTATTAAACTGACTTCAATTTTAATATTATTTTAAGGATATTATGATGCCAACACTTACAGTGCGACTACTTCAACCAAGGCCACCCAGGAAAATTTTCTGCAAACTAGCCAATGAGAATCTTACATCGGAACAATGGATTTTCACAAAGTTCATTATGAATTATGACAAATTTACCCACTATTGAAGCACAACAAAATTCAAATTGTAAAACAAATTCTTTTGAGGCCTTGGTTGGAGTAGTTGCACTGTAAATGACTACTGACAATAATTATCTCATCAAATTTTAAAAACCAACTAACCTTTATTTCGGAAGTGTTTCTCGAATCAGACACAGAACCCCCAGTGACAGGCAGACTGACTGGCTGAGAACTAGAATACAGTGGCATGCTTTCACTGCTGGTAGGAGTGACATTGTTGATGTAAGGGAGGGATGTTACACCCCCTAAAGGTGAGGTCGCCATAGATGATGATAACACACGGAGCCTGTATGATTCCCATGGCTTTGACAGAGACAAAGAAGGATAATGCATCAGAGAGGAGGGGTCAACAAGGAATTCAAAACCTGAATTTTCTGTTATGGTTTGTATGTTAAGAAAATGTCTGGTAATTAATTACTGCAAAAATTACATTCTGTGTCTGAATATCAAAAGATGGAGCTTGGTGTCTTGAAATAATGAAATTGTTAATGTGGAAAAAGTGAAGTGGTGATCAGGGACCAATTAATATAAGTTGCATACAATAGCAGGAGTTTATTACATCAGGAGTCGATTGCCGTCTGTATTAGCAGAATGTCCAAAAGCTGAGGGTTGGCTGTATCTGCACTGTATCTTAATATAAAATTGCTCCCTCTTGGTTTGAAGTACATTCCTAAAATAGTTGTCTGAACAAATTCTAAGGGAGCAGTGGGTGGAAAAAAAAAACTACCATAAAATCATCAAGTCAAGACCACATGGTTGTCAGACTGTAATTTCGTTTCTATTAAGTGTAATGTCTTTTCCATTATGCCTTTAAAGTTGTTAAATCATAACTGTCACAAAGAATAGGAAGCAAATCAGGCTATGGAAATAAAGTCAGTGTGCACAATTAAATATCAATATCAACTTATATTAGCTTCGGTTAATTTGAAATTTGGTGCATTGGCAGACACTTTGAAAAACAACAGCAACATTTCTTTACAGCAGTCAGGGTGGCATCCATGCAACAAAAGATGTCACAGTGACACAGTTGCTCCCTTAAAAAACAACCCAGAAAACTCAGCTCATAATGGTGTTATTATTTTTACAAGGGTTTTTTTTTGGCTTGATTTTAGTTGTCAACAGTGTAACAAGTGTTTTCAAAGGATACCATACCCAAACCTGATAACATCCCCAGGTGCAAGTCTCACAGCAGCATTTTGAACACGGCACTCATTTACATATGTGCCATGAGCAGAATTCAAATCTTGAACAACAAAACAACCTTCTGTCTCATCATATTCAATAACAGCATGCTGGCGCTCCACATTGGTACTCTGTCAAGAAATATAAATAATGATTATTATTAAAGTCAGAGTAAAACTGTGTAAATTAATATACTTATCCTACTGCAAGAAAGAGTAGGTTATCAAAGGGTAATTTAGAGTCTTCAATACCACAAAAAAAATGAAACCATGAATATAAAAATACTGCAATTTCCTACAGTGGGCTAGTTTACAGGCAGCTGTTCCTGCTATCTTAAGGTGTAAGGAGGATGATGTCAGAAAGGGTGTAAAACTAGGTTTCTATTATAATAAGAATACTTTCTTTGATGGAAATAAAGTAGATTCAAATATCTGCTCTTTTTGTTAGCCTTTCCATGGAACACAATGTTGGCTTTATTTTGAAGTGCCTCAGTGTGCAAGACGCCTCAAATATTGAATTAGAAACTGCTTCAAATACCTGAAAAAAGGTGAAAATTTACTTTTAAACAGTTCCTTTGAAAAATTGTGAAGCTAATTTCCAAACATTAAGTACCTTGGTATTTCCTTTTAACGAAAATTTAAAGTTTGACAGCTCAACAGTTTTCGGTAAAAACATAAGCTCACAACAGGCATTCCAATCCAATTTGGAAACCAGTGCTTTAAGCCTTTTTACTTCTTTTGAGAAGGCTCTCCTCGGTTTCTGGAATTGTGAAGGTTGTCGATTGATGAAGACTGCTGATAGAAATCCTGAATTGACCACCATGGCAAGTGTGTATGTAAAGAAAACACAAGTGACGAGTGGGATATTCTATAGTAAGGCTTTCTGAGAAAGCCTTACTTAACTTTTTTACACCATGTCATAGGAAATATGTGGCCTTACATAAACGATGCACGCGGCACAGTGGGAAAGGTTGTGTGTGATACTGTTGAATTGCACTAATCAATAGGAAGGTTCACTACTGGAATACCGATGAATATACAACAACTCTATTTTCTATGGCATAGTATACAGGCTGTAAATATATATAAGGGGAGAATAGGAGTGTTTCGGTACGTCAGCCAAAGAGGCACTGAGCTGGAGATGTTCCTAGTCCTACTGTGGGGGTATTGCAGAAGTCAAGGAATCCCAAGTAAGGGTCACTGCCAACCTCTAAGGCCTTAAGCATGATTCGCTGCACAGTCTCTACCACGTTTTCCGCCTTGCCGTTAGACTGCGGGTAGATTGGGATTAGCCTGTAACATGATCAAACTTATACAAATCTTTGAAGTTATTAAATTCCTGTGAGCTGAACTGGGGCCACTGCCACTTACTATCTTGTCTGGAATACCATGACTGGCCATATGAGGCTCGTTTTTGCGCTGTTCTGTTAGCAAATGCTCCTCAGACGGCGTTTGGTGAAAGAGCAATGCTCTTAGATGATGTCTTGTCTTTTTCTTCCCTTATTCTGACTCTTTGACAAGCTTTATAAAGTCGCCAATTTGGTTTCAGCAATTCACAATCACTTTGCTCTTCAACAACAGTATGAGGGCTCTTTCTCCTTCGCTGTTTTCTCCTCTCCTAGAGAATTTTATCTTTGTGTTTTTTTCAAGCAATTCACGCAATCGCTCAGCTCCAGTTTTCCCATGTTGATCAGGTCAACTGACGTACACACGGCATGAACACGAGGTATGCCTTTCGTTTTTAGCCGAATGCCTACGCTGGTACACTGGTGCGCTGGTACGCTGGTACGCTATGACTAAAATCAGTGCAGTGCAGTGCACTTGTGCACTAGTGCGGTGCACAAGTGCACTGAATTATCGATCGTGGTGCAACAGTGCACAAAAATGCACCGAAGTTTCAATCACCATGCACCGGTGCACCAGCGGGGCACCTTTAAAGATGGCCGCATCGGACATATTGTGTAGAGCTTGATATGCTCTACTTTTGGGGGCCTAAACTGGATTGTCTTGAAAAAGTTCAATGAAGAAAAGGAACCATGGTTAATGTGCAACAAAGAAATTTTTTTCTGTTTTTCAACCAAATCACTTTGTGACGGGTTTCATTGGTCATTGATGATTTTGTGTATGCCATATTGGACAACGGTAAGTCATCATGCCCAGATTAATAACTTTGCAGAGACTCACACTATTGCTCCAAGAGGAAAGCAGAGAAAGAAACATATGTGCATGTCGAAATGAGGGAGCAATTTGATAAGCCTGTGCTGAAAACTTTGGTGCATCAAAATGTAGAACTTGATAGTGCAAATGTTACACTCGAGTGGTAGAAGACGACATGATTTCATGTCTTTATTTCCTCCTGTTGCTAAATAAGCGTCAATAAATGTTACTAACATGTAAAATACATTATCATCATACTATTCCCGCAATTTCATTCCTGTTGTTGTGTACACTATGTTATTAAAGATTAAAAATGTATCTGAACTTTAATAGCCAAGTCCTGCAGTGTAACTGAACACCATACAAATAGCCAAGGGAAAGTAGTCTTGAACTTCCAGTGGGAAATGGAACTTACTTTCTGGCCAGCCTTGTTTGATGATGCCAGCAAGGGTCTTGAGGATAACATCTTCTTGAGTAAAGTTTTAGATTTGGCAGAGAGTTTCATTTTTCACTGGAAGATACTGTAGCATGTTTACTTGCTCTGCTTCTATCTCTGTTGGAGACCTTGTTTCTGAGACTGTCATGACGCCTTCCTGATCCTCTGTCTCTGGCTTACTTAAGTGACAGATACGCGTGACTCAGGGGATTAGCCATAAGAAGGGAGGTTCCCTTCTTGTCATAGACTTCGAACTCATAGCGTTGGAGTCTAAGGAGCATTTGTTGTAAGTCCCTTTGGGTGCATTTGAGAGGATTTTCTTGGAGATTGCCTCCAGAGGCTTATGGTCAGATTCAACCAGCACTTTCCTTCAAGACAGGTACATGTAGGTTTCAAACTTCTCCAATTCCAAATACTATGGCCAATAACTCTTTTTCGATTTGAGCATACTGGACCTCTGTGGGGGCCAGGGACCTGGATGCATATGCGACTGGATGTCCATCCTGCATTAGACATACTCCCAGGCCATGTATGGAGGCATCACACTGCAACATGGGTGTGGCACCTGGATCAAAGTACTTTCGGACCGGATTGTAGAGAGGATCTTCTTTGTCTCTTCCAGGACTGCATCATGCACCTGCTCATCCCATAGGAACTCGTCATTTTTGGTGAGCTTGCATAGGGGAGTCATGATCTCTGAAAGTCTCGGTGCAAACTTGTGTAGGTAGTTAGTCATCCCTAAGAGGCATTGGATGCTCTGTCAGTCGGTGTTGGCATCTCTCTGATTGCCTTGACTTTTTCAGGGTCAAGTTGTAGCCCATCAGCAGAGAGCACATGGCCCATGTACGTGACTTCCTTGAGCCTTAGCTGCAGCTTTCCCCTATTTAGCTTCACACCTTTATCTCAGCAGTGTTAAAGGAGAGCAATGAGTTTTCCATCATGGTCTCTTACTGCTTCATCATGGTTGGCTCCAGCTACTTTCCTCATCCAAGGACACATGCCAGAACCCATTTTTGGCATCTAACACAGTAAAGCATCTTGCATTCAAGAGCTCAGGAAGGGCATCCTCGATTTTTGGCAGTGGGTAGTGATTGCACTTAAGGGCTCAGTTGAGTGGTTTAGGGTCCACACACAGTCAGACATTGCCATTTTTCTTCAAGGTGACGACAGTTGCTGATATCCAGGGGGTAGGAACATTTACTGATGTGATGATATTAAAGCCTTCCAAATGATCCAGTTCCTCTTTTAGCTTTTCTTTAATGGTGATTGGCACCTTTCTTGTGGGGAGTTGAACTGATGGTACATTTGGGTCGATTTCTACGTGGAGATCACCTTCTAACTTTCCTTCCCCTCTGAATGCATCAGCATAATTATTCTTTGAGGACGAATTCTGTTGTAAGTGGTGTTTTGCTCTGCGATGATTCTTCAGACTGGATAGCGATGATGTTTTGTTGGACCACAGAGATGAGCTGCATTTGCTAACCGGCATGTAAACCAAGCAGAGGCTTGCCTTTTCCTTTTAAGACTACAAATTCCATGCTGTATTTTTTTCCATTTCTGGGGTTCACAGCTTGGACCGTTTCTTGCCGATCGGCTCCTCCTTAGTTTTGTTGTACATAACAAAGGTTACTTCTGCATTGTCCAGGAGGGATAGACTGCCTTAATACCATAAACTTCTTTGAAAGACTCTTCAGGTAAGATGTTCACTGTCACACCAGTGTCCAGTTTGAATTGGACTTGATGACTATCAGGATTTTCCACAGCACAGACTTGTACCTTGACGTTGACACAAGCAACATATTCATCAAAGTCTGAATCCTCCACTGCATGCACTGGGTTGCGGACCTGTCTTGGTGTGGGAGGTTTAGAGTATGTGGCAGAACTGGGCAGAGGCGGTTTGGTTTTGCAGGCCACCACAAAGTGGTTTTGAATTCCACAGTTAGAGCAGGCCTTTCCCCATGCAGGACATTTCAGTTTGTTCCAGACGTGTGCAGCACCGTGACATAAGGATCCAGAAATCAATATCTCTTGTAGATTTCATTTGTCTGTCCGATGCAATACTGCTGTAGCTTTTGGAGAACAATATCAACCTACATCATACACATCTTCATGAGCATCTGAGCCAGTGCAGGTTAACATTGTACCAGTTCTCAGTGATTTATTTACCGTAGGGTAATTTCAGGATCTTTTAGATGTGCTGCTATTTCGTAGTTATTCCAAGCACTGTGAAATTTTTTCCAGTTTGTCACCAAATCCCCTGTGAGCTCTAATATTTTGAGGGCAATGGGATGTTTATCGGGATTTGTTCCAGATTAGTTTTGGTTCTGCGATAGCTTCTTGTACTAATGCACAGATGCGTCACTATCCTCGGGCTTCCATGGCATACTTAGTGTTTTGAGGTTAGCTAAATTTGTTCAGCAGAGATTTCCTTCTGAAGGCACAAAACAATTCCACTCACAGTTGTCTTCCACTATTCTTTGTGAAGAAGTTGCTGAGGGGCTGTTAGAGAACATGGTAGAGAAAATGGAAACTATATCCTCTAGATTAACAGTTTGTAGATCAGAGTTGCTCGACCACGTGCGTGTGAACAAATCTCTCTCCTGAACACTTTCCTGTTTACTGAGCAGTGATTCCTCGATGGCAAGAAATGTGGAAACCAGATCCCACTTCTGACACCATGTAACGTGTTCGCTAAGACAGACAGCGAAGCACCAGAGCATCTAAACACAACCTTTTAATCTTGCAAGCCGAGTCTTCATCTAATGAGGTGGGCGAACACATTCTGGATCCCGGATGTAAGCTTAACTGTATAAATTAACTTAGCATGCTTAAATTAACATTATCAATAGGCCGCTGAATCCACCCAAAATATAGGTAATAGCTAAAAAGGTACCTCTTTTTTAGTCCTAATTTTTGTGTTTTAGATGAAGATGTTTTCTTCATGAAACAATATATAAAACACAAATGAAGACAAGACACACGTTTAAAGAACACCTAAATTTCGACCCGCATGTCAGTCTTCTTCAGGGTGCGAGTGAAGACCAACAAGTTGGTCGAAGTATAGGTGTTCTGTAAGGTGATTTTCTGACCATTGAAGCCAAGAGAGTGCTTTACAGCAAAGGAGCTGTTATACTGTTGGATTGACTACTCAATGTGAGCATGACTGTATGGATTTTAATACAGTACTGTTTCGTAGACCAACGCAAAGTCAGTTCACTCATCAGTTAATCTCCAATATACACTGAAAGTGTCATTCATCAGTTAATCTCCAATATACACTGAAAGTGTCATTAAGGTTTACATCAATTTTGATCACATTGCAGGAATGTTGGAAGGTACATTACAAACATGAAGCAAATAATTATTGATGGCCATGACAAAGACATCTTAAAGAAAGCCGCACAACCGCAACATGACAACAACCCAAAACATGCGACTGTGGAAAAAAAGAGGAGTTTCCATTACAAGGTGAATGATTGCAAAACGAAATTTTGCACCAAGCCAAGGTCACAACCAACGAGATGGTCTGACTGCCATGGTCAGTTCAAAACAAGATGGAGGAACCACCAGACGTCCTTTAAACACGAGAAAAAGAAAAATGACACCGAATTAGTAAATACATCTCGCAATATCTAAACCGCACGGCAACCTTAAACAAGTGCAACAAACTCATCTCTACCAGCAGACATCAAAGGGAAATACATCCTTAGGCACAATAATTCAGGTACGGATTTAGCAGCCAATATTTTTATTTTCTCTTTTCTGAGTCAGTTGGTATTATGACTTCCATTTTACAATTCCCCACGCATGCACATTTTTTTAAATATTTTAAAATTATTGTAGTATACATTCAATACATTCCAACAGCCCCCCGAATAGGACCATACTGCTGATGTAAACCGTAACGACACTTCAGTCTATATGGAGATTAACTGATGAGTGGACTGACTAGTCTTCAAAACAGTACACTGCATTAAAATTCATGGGATCACAGTTAATCCAACAGTATATACAGGTATATGATTTTGTATAAAAGTGATTAGAACTGTGAAATAAAAAAAATGAAAGTCAGCAGATACATGTACTATAAATATTAAATTAATGTAGTATTTGGTTAGTTTATTACCAAATACATTTTGTTGCTCCGCAATCCTATAGACACAACCAATTTACCACTGACAATACATCTGCCAGTGTCCTAGTCACTGTACCTGTCTACATTTAAGCTCTACTTTGATTATCGAGACATGACTGCTTTTGTATAGTACATATTACTACAGTGGAACCTCAATTTTACAGAGTACTAAGGAACTGGGGAAATTGGTTCATTATATCGAGGGTTTGTTATATCAAAAACCTAGATATAACAAATTTGCAGAAAAACCACCAAAATGTTTGTTATATCGAGGTATAGTTAATAATTATTTTTTTAATGATGTGATGTTGCCCTACCCAGCATTTCCAGATCTGAACGATTGCAGTAAATAACATGAAGCATGACAGTGTCAGTGTCTGGATTTATAATGAGCTGTTAATTGTAAAGTTGTTCTACTGTTGCAGGATTAAAGGATATTCGTTTGTCATGTGTTGACATTTCTTCATTATATCGAGGTACATTTTTATGTTTGGGTTTCTGGATTGTGTTCATTACAACAAAGATTTCATTACATTGAGGCTCGCTATATCAAGGTTCTGTTCCATACATTTCACTGTAACCTTGGCCAGGCTGAAGAATATCATTCATTATACCAAGGACTTCATTTTAAATCGAGGTTCCACTGTAAAAACCAAACAGCAAAAATTTGAACATCAAGAAAAGACGGCGAAGAATTCAGGAACTCGTCAAACATTTCTGGCGCAGATGGATGAGAGAATGGTTACCCAACCTCAATTCAAGAAAGAAATGGCTTAAAACTCAAAGAAATCTTCAAGTCGGAGAAATTGTTCTTTTAATATCACCGGATGCACCTTGTGGCAAATGGCCTCTCGGTCGAGTACTCGAAGTTTATCCTGGTGAAGATGGAAGAGTGGGAGTTGCTAGTTAAAGGTACAAGTTGGTCACAACACCCTCACTCAAAGTGTCTCCGATCAAACTGTGTCCCTTAGAAGTTTGTGATCAGTGAAGAGGAACTTTACGAGAATGTGTTTAAGTGACATCATATTTTCATTAACTGACTCTTGTCAAGAAAATTAGTCAATATGCAACAACGTGCATATCGAGGAAGGGGAGAATCTTTAGGAGAGACAAATAATTATTCAACCCAATCATTTTTGTTTTCTCATCGTTTCGTCAGTTAGTTTCCATCCGCATTCTATCAAGTTTTTATAAGTTTTTAGGATTATAGCTTCGTTTCGTTTCGTTTGGAAAAACAGCTTTGTTATAGTTCTTTAGCATTTATGAAATAAGTTTATGTAAAAGCGAATGATAAGTTAAGAAATCGTCAGAACACTACAGGCCTGGCTGCCGGTGGAAAAGAGAGACAGGATCATTGCATTGTTAGATTCATGGTCAGCTAAGCGTAGTCCCTTATTGGCCGTTCTGAAATTCAAAAGGGAACTGGGGCGAGTTTCAAATTTGAAGTAATCAATACCATCACATGAAACATAACATCGAAATTGGTCTCTGTTCAACCTAAAAGAATCATTAACTTGGTCAAACGACCAATCTCGATGTTATCTTTCATGTGATGGTGTCAATTTATCGATTACTTCAAATTTGAAACTCGCCCCAGTTCCCTTTTGAATTTTGGAACAGCCAATTGGTCAACTCCACCAAGTTGTAAGATTGCCCCCCAGGGTAGGACATTACTCCACCAGACAATCAACTTGTTGTGTACATTCAGGCGTGACGACCGCCCCATTCGGCTAAACTGGGAGTTTCATCTGGACCTGACTTGGTGGCAGGAACTCTTTCAGAGCTGGGACAGTCTTAGTTTCTTTTTAATGCCTGCATGGGCCCATCTCCCTGACTTCGTCAGATGCCGCAGGCTGTCTGGGCTTTGGAGCGATCTTTAACGGCCAATGGTTTTTTGGTGCCTGGTCAGATTCTCAACAACCCCTTATAAGGAACTGTTTCCTATATAGACCCATTCAGCTTACTCAATGTTGTACCCAATTCAAACCCTTTGGGAATAAAACTTTTTGTTCCATGTTTTTCCATATCATTTAAACATGAATGCTACATTACAATGCAAATACAAAATTATACACAAAGAATCTTAAGCCCAGGAGATTTGAATAATTTGGGTACAACATTGAGTTAGCCGAATGGGTCTATTGTTGTGGCAGCTTATTTGTGGGGTTCTCAGTGTTCTTCACAGCGGTTTGAGTTCCTATGTGATAACAAGTCAGTGGTGGCTGTATCGTCATGAGGTACTTCCCGAGATGCAGACTTAATGGTTTTGTTGTATTACTTGGCATTGTTGGCAGTGCGCCATTCGTTTTCTTTAACAGCGTCATCAGTTCTTGGGAAAGCTAACCCTGTTGCAAATTCTCTTTCTTGTTTCCAGCTTCAGCACTTTCGGCACCTGGCCCTGTTCTTGCAAACGGGTCAAAAATTCAAGGATAAGTCATCACTTCTTAATTTCAACTCGTTTAATGAACCAACATAACACTAAACCTGGTTCGTGACAACAAAACATGGCAGAACAGCAACCTCGTGGTTGATCTGGTCCTACACTGCGCATGTCTGTGATAAAACTAGTTCCTAGTCCTTCTGAACAGGTCCCTCAAGCCACAGAAGCTCCTACACCAATTCCTCCAGCTCTCCTGACAGCGCTGCAAGTTTTATACTTGACAGCGCTATGCCAGTTCTTTCCCACTCAGGGCCTTGCTCCATCTACACCTCAAGTTTACTTATCTGCCCAGCGTCGCTATGCCGATTTCTGCCATCAGGAGGGCCTTTTGAGTCCAGACGGGGCCCTTCTGCCAGCCGATGAACAGTCACTCATGCGTTTTGCATCATTGTTGGCCAATAACCTCTGAACCACTCATCCATCAAGGTGTACCTCAGTGCAGTGCGGTCCCTTCACATTGACAATGATTTACCTGATCCCTTGGTCAACTGTCTGCAGTTGCAGCATTTGTTGAGGGGTATAAAGCATGTTCAGGGTTCACCTTCCCTGGCTCTCCTCCCAATTATGATTGACCTCCTGCAGATCATTCAGACTTGAAGTCCCATGTCCATGTCATGCTCTGGGCGGCGTGTTGCCTTGATTTTTTTGGTTTCTTGCATGCAGGCAAGTTCACCACTAATTCCCCATTTGACCACAGTATCCATCTAGCGGTTAGTGATGTTCAAGCTGATGCATTGCTCAATCCTACTTGTTTTAGAGCCCACATTAGGTCCTCTAAGACTGACCCCTTTCGCATTGGCTGTGTCATCCACGTGGGCCGTGGTAACAGTGTTAATTGCCCAATAGCAGCCCTTGGTAACTTCTTGGTTTTGCAGGGCCCGTCTCCAGGGCCGCTGTTTTGCTTTGTGAATGGTCGTCCCTTAACTTGCCACCAGCTGTCATTCCATGGTGCAGTCTATCTTACACTCCATGGGATATCATGGTTCTTACTCGGGTCACAGCTTCTGGATTGGTGCGGCCACTACAGCTGCTTCTTGGGGAGTCCTGGATCACCTCATCAAGACTTTAGGCCAGTGGTCATGTGATGCTTACCAACGGCACATCCGCTCACCTACTGGCATTCTGACCCAGGTGTCTAGTCAGCAGGTAGTGCATTGTCCTCGCTTTCGTTGGAGTTGGGTGCCTCAGGTCTGGTCCCTTGGGGGGCTGCGGCAGAGCGGCCATGAGTCCCCATTGCTCTGGGTTGTCCAACCCAGAGGTCCTTTCAGCATGGCGGGCAGGGCTCGTGGCTGGGTTGCCCGTAGGACAGGCTTATGGGGTGTTCCACCGACCTGGGTTTGGTTTCCCTCAAGTGGTCATCGTTTGAGAGAATTAGGAAATTACAGTAACTGTTAATTGGACTTCAGTATTTAGCAGCCATCGACGTATTCACTTTTTCCCCACTTAAAGACAACTGGCCGTTTAGGGGAGGGGGTATTAAAGGTGAATCGATTTTTGGATGTTAGTTCTGGGCATAATGAAAAGCAAACAGAGCAATTTTAATAAGGTGATGTCATTTTTAGCTCGTTGGATGACATAGTCATGCCATGAGCTATAGCAGGTTGTGGTGTTGGGAAAATCACTCAAACAATCACTCACTCAATTCCCTTTAATTTATTCATTAAACTTGGATTAAATGTTTTTCCTGTCCCTCCCCTGGTGCAGTGTACAGTTGTAAGTATTGTTTCTGTTCCCACAGTCTTCTTGGCCCAACGTTTACAAGTTTTAGGGGGTAGTAGAAAGGCATAGACTTTTGCCCTGCAAATATTGTTTACAAGTTGATTTTAATAGTGTCGATCAGCAGACAAGGAAAGATGTAATGCAGATTGTTTTTCATTTGGTCCTTAAACAAAATACTCCTTTGTTGGGTTGGAAAATTGCAAGTTAATAAACGACAGATTCTCTGTCTACCAAGATGCAACAAGGTTTTGTATGATATGAAACCTCCAAATATTGAGTTATTGGTTTGTCTCGTTGTTCAATCCCTCAAAATCCAAGACATCTATCCAGTTTATTCAGCATTTATTGTTTGGTGTAAGGAGTTTGATTATCCAATAATTTTTATAATAAAGGTCAGGATATTTTGTTCTGCATCTGCCATTTATTAGATATTTGGTAAGTTACAGTAAGCAAGTAGTGATACATTACACATGTTTGCCATGGCGCCGGCTACGAAGAACCGCAGTGGAAGAGCAAGAAAGAATACAAGAGGCTTACTTGAGACAATCTGTTCAAGGCCATGCAGTGGAAGATCAAAAAAGCTTTACACAGATTCTCAAAGAACAGTGACAGCAAGTTCACCCAAATGTAGTTATTGTACTACAAGTAAGTGTGATAATTCATGATTCGAACTCGTGAACATGTTATTTTGAGTTTCTTCGGCTGGGTACAGTTTGACACTTCAAATGTTGTAATAGTAATAATATCAATAAAGTCAAAAGCCATGAATCTTTTGGTAGAGGTTGTTTTCTATTACAAATAGAACATCAGAAACAATTAGCCTCTTCAATTTATAAGCCAAAAATATGTCCTTTCATTTGCACATTGTTTTTGCACAGCCCTACATTTGCATTGCTTATAATTATTTATGTTACATTGGCCTTGTGGAGATAGCGATCACAGGTAGTAGGTCTCATTTTGCTTGGTTTTACAAGCGGATTTGGAGTGCAATAATCATCCCAACTCAGCTTACTCCGACATTTTATCATGCCTTTGAACATCACCTCCAAGATGCCAATCAAATTAGAGGTTTCATGTCCTTCCGACACCAAAAACATGAATGGACCACACACCTGTAACCGTCTCCTGTTGATGTAGCCTTCTTGCAACATTCCTGCCGAAATAATTGACTGCAATATACCATTTGCCATTTTCTCACAAAAATGCATTCAGGCAAGCAATGCATTTGATTTATGAGTAATATGTGATCAATTTTCCAGTATACACTGCATACAGGCACGTACAGTACAGCTCACATATATCCGAACTTCGCATACGCGTATCATACGAGCGTATTTTGCGTATACGCTTATGTCAATACGCGCACAATGCGCGTATATACGCGGAGATATGCGCGTATATACGCGCGTATATGCCTCTTTGTTATGCATTCCCATAAGATTCTTTATGTGAAGCATTGTTAGTTCATTCAAACGGTAAAATGCTTTATCTTTCGCCAAATAATTGTTTATCAAAGTTTCACTGGCGCGTCGCTCACATTTAGTTGTTTTTTCTTCGAGGAAAAGTTCTTTGATTCGGCATACGACAGCGAGTCGGTTGCGAGATGTTTGAAGCGTTCCGAAGAAAATGATATCTCCGATTATATTTGACTCAAACCGTTCATTCAAATGGTAAAATACTTTTTCCCCGACGAAAGAATTGTTTATTGAAGTTCCTACAGGTTGTATGGTGCGCCGCTCACATTTTGTTATTTTACTTCGCGTCAAAGAAAAGTTATCTTTCGGTTGTGTTTGCTGCATGAAGATGGGATTGTTGAAGCGTGAATCCCCGGTTCTACTCGACCAAAAAAAAACAACGGTAAATGTTTGATTTAACGGCAAAATACTCTCTCTTTTAAATTCAGTCAGTTAATTTTCTGTCGAGTGAAATGTTAGTTTCAGCTAACATTTTGCTAAGAAGACTAATCTGAAGGCATACGCGCGTACACCGTATTACGCGTATTCAAAATAAACAAAACTATTTCTAGCTCTGTGGCAAGCTGTCAAGCCATTGAAAACAACAATGACCTGTTAAGAAATGAAGAAACAATACGTTAGCTCATACATACTAATCAGGCATACGCGTATGCGTATATACGCGCATGTGTGTATATGCATACGCGTATGTTCATAGATGAATACGCGTATGCGCATATTGGGCTGACGCGAATTATGCGTATATTTTGGTTCGGATATATGTGAGCTGTACTGTAACAAAATGACAAGACATTTGATCCAGTTCTGTCCAAGGTGAATGCTCGATTACAAATAAATGGCCATACCAAGCCAAAACACCGATCTTGCTCAGAAAGTCTATATCCTTTGGCTTAAACAATCAATGTACTGTACACAAAATATATATATATATATATTTTTTTTTTTAATAACAAATAAGGAATACAATGCTTACAATACAACTACGAACGGTATTAGGCTACTAACAGCACTAGCTCTATTAACAACATATTACTCTAATTATTTACGCTATTTAAATTACAATTACTACACAATTTACAGTCTACACAACTAATACAGTGACGACAAGGGGCAAATGGATAAATTACAATAGAACTGGTCAACAACAGACCAGAGGTATGTAGTACATCATAGATAAAATAAGTTGTGCACCTGACAGGAGATTAAAAATAGACTGATGGGTAGGAGAAATATACGAATAGGTATAGAAAAAATATCTAAAATATTAATTAAATTTGATGTTGAGCTTATCTCACCTTCCAAACTGGTCAGAAATTTTATCCCGACCAAAAACGTTTATAAACCTGTAAGAAACTTTAAACTCCATGTAAGTGGTTATTTGCTAATACTGTTTTGGTCCATGTACAAATTTGCATATTTGTATTCCATCAGTTCAAATTACATCTGTCAAAGTTCCAGACAACAAAAAGTTTGGGGTATATAGTCAAATGTAATTTACATTTATGCGTATGGTGCCTGTGGATCTTTTAAGGAATATAATAATAATAACAATAATAACAATGAGGATTTATATAGCTCTTTATCCCAAGGCTCAAAGTGCTTTACAATTAATGAGAGACTGCTCAGTGTAAATGGTTTAAAAATGTGTAAATGGTTCTTGTTTACCTGAAACGAAATGCACATGTTTCTAATGTGCATCAGTTTTTTTTTTTTTAAGAAAATAAAGTTGTTGTAAACTGAAAGTGTTGTAATGTTCCTCATTCATGAGCTGGTTCACAGGAGCCTTTGATATAGAAATTATGGCACCACAGATGACATTATTGAAGAAACTTATACTATTCAGTAGGTTCTGGTTTTCTCTTCTGAATATTGCATAAAAGCAGACATACACCCCCTGTACAGATGTTGGAACAAAACAGGTATACAGTGTAGGTGAAAGCATCATGCGATTTATAAGTTTTAAAAGCAGTTAATTGAGTCGATACTATTTAAGCTTGTATGTTGATGTAATGAATGTCACTAACATGATAAACTTAAGCGACTGGAATGCAGTGACTTTTGGGGGGAAGAAGTCGACAGCCACTTACTGAAAACACACTTTTCAATGGCAACACAGTCATCCACCTATTAGAAGAATAAAGCCCATCCTGACTTAGATACGATTAGTTTGAGCAGCAATTAGTATTGACTATCAGCTGCAACATCGTATGGCGGTCTTTACTTATTATGAATTATAAATGTCCCCATTATTGCTATGCTGTTATTTATTTCATGTATATTGGGTGATGCTTGGAAAAGACTCACCATTGAGTTCTTGCACAAGCATGCAATTGATGCAATTATCGAACTTATCAAATAAACAAAGGAGACGTACTTTAACACAGCATCAGGAAATTACAACTTTTCTACCAGTTATTCTTACGATTATTGTCATTTTCGAATTCGGAGTTCAAAGAAGATCAGATTATTCATTAGTTCAATTATTACTGACCTGTATGATAACATCACTTCCTTCACAGCCGATAGTTGTGCGGGGCTGTCGAAGCTGGTGAGTACAACTTCCATCCCGTGAACGAAGACAAGCTTTCATTGATGCAATAAATATCTCATATCACAGATTAGAACGGTCCAAATAAACGTTCGACACCTCCAAGATGGACGACAGAGTTCGCGTTCGATAGTTGCTATGGACACCCACATACGGCCATTATTCAACCCAGTCTTACTCGGTAAAACAAACACGGGTGAATGTAGACGTCGTTTGCGAGATCATACGAGCCAACAATGTATTAAATGTGCACTTCCGAAGCTAAGTCGAGAATATAAATTTGACAATTCATCACCTTGTAAACTTGCAAATTCCGTAAAAAGCCGTAAAAAAGGCATTTTTAAGTACCTTATGGTGTTTGAAGCCTGTTTAAAGCGATGTTTCCACTAGCTAGACGAATTTGATCTAGCTGTTCGGATTCCTTACCTGACTTTGTCCGAAACATTTAGGGGGGAAAAAACGTCCTTTGAGAAATTACTAGCTAAAGTAAACTTTCCACGAACTTCCTAGTGAACTAGTCAGACTAATTACTTTCCGAAAATTCTAGCTGACATTTTTGACTGCTAAAACGGCGAATATGATCCTTCCGAAAACGTCAGGGAATATTATTTCCCGGTTGAGAATCTTTTAGGCCACATTTCACCGAGTCACGAAAATCCCAGGGAGTGCACTCTTTGTGATCGACGCCGAAAACCTAAGGCGAACTACTCCACCGAACAGATATCTAGCGAAACTTGTCGTTGGGTGCCCCTGTTAGCTCTCGTAGCTCTCCCTGGAGAATCTCAACGCTCTCTGTGGATAGAGGATACTTAATTCGCTCCGCATCACAGGTCCGTAGCCAGGATCAGTTTTGAATGGGGAGGTGCGTTGAGCCGCCATTGGCGGACAGCTCGAGCGCCGGAGGCGCCAGTTCGTTGGTTCGTCTGAGGCCATCCTCCCCCTCATTGTTGAAATTGGTCTTGACTGCGTTTCGTGCCTTTTGTAGATAGTCTGATACGAAATCGTAAAAAAATGAATATTTCTCAAACTTTTTAAATTCGAAATGGATTTTTGGGAAACAGATCATACAATACATAAAAAAAAATGGAGACACAAAACTATATTTAGGCTAGGGGTCATTATGTATTGGCTGTTGACAATTAGCTCGAAAAGCGTAAGATGGCGGCTATTAACTTCATCTGCGATGAGCGCTTGACTCTGACTGAAATTCTTCACGAAAGTCGGGAACAACTGCTAAGTGTTGTCAGAAACAGTGATTCGATTTCAGTAAGAAGATTTGAGCTCCGTGTTGTATCAATACTATAAAGTAAGGAGGGTCGTCATTGCTATGATAGAGAGCCTCGATGTTCTTGGGGAACGGCTACGAGATTTTTAAGAGATTTTTAACGGTTCTCTTCACAGCCATACAAAACGCCGTTTTTCAGAGACATACCGATGCAAAGAAAAGCACTGACCTTCGTGATTTTAGTTTAGTTTTTGGTGACGGACCTTTTCGGCAGTGTCTCCGAATTACAATTGTTTGGTTTATTAGTGACTGTTTATCGGATGGGCCACTTGGTTAGAACTTCATTTTCAATGGACGCCTGCTAATTTGGTTTTTGAAATTCTCGTTTGAGCCATCGGTCCATAATAGATGGACCCATGAGGCGGACCTCCGCAGCCCGTGGAGGGGTGCGGACGCACCCGTCGCACCCTCACCTCCATACGGACCTGGACTACTATCTAAGGAGGGCTTAGCTTGTTTATTTCAAAAGCGTTCGATCTTCCAGCGGCTCAGGCGAAATTGAATGTTTACGTGAAAGAATTAGAGGGATCGTATTCCGCTTAGCTAATGTTAGTCTTGATCAGATTAAGCATCACGTTTGGTGGAGATCGAGTAAAAGAGCTCTGCATTATCTTAAGTTAAGGCAAATACTTAATCCGACAGGTCCAACAGCGACACTGGCAAATTTGAATAGGAACGTAGCATAGAGTATGTTCCGTTGAACAAGAGACCAAACACGCCAATACGGAGAAAGAACCGTATTTAATTTAACAAGGCAATTCGATCTAAAATACAACGAAATTGCGTTGGCACTCGGTCTCACAAATGTTCAAAGAAATAGAAAATTAACGCAAATTAACTTAGAAACTAACTGAAAACTTACTTCTTGACTGTCTCCGTAATTGACGTACACTGTAGCAAAAGGTTCGGTAAAACTTTAGCGAATCACTGGTTAGCAATTACAATAACTGGTTAGCAAACATGATGAACAACTGGTTAGCTTGGTTGTTTCTGCACACTGAAAATCTTAGATTACGCGACCTTTAAATCAAACGCTCTACGCGACTAGCCTTACGACATATAAATTCCAATGGAGCGCGCGCGCAACATTAAACGTAAACAGCGCGCGCGTTTAACCTTAACTCATAAGTATATGAATCAGTTGAAGGGTTTACTTTTTTCAGGCATTTCGTTAGACGTATATCGTACCTAATGCCGCAACTTTTATTTCAAGGTTGTGGGTTTAAAATAAGGGTTGGGAAGAGTGTTGGTTTTATTAACGGATTTGATAATGTAAAAGGATTCTCAAAGCTGAAGTTTCAAGCGTTAGCCCTTAGTCAGAGCGATTTCAACAGGGGTACCCAACGAGCCAAATCAACCAAAAGGTGTAAAAAGGCATTTTTAACTACCTTATCGTGTTTAAAAGCCTATTTAAAGTGATGATATAACCCTTCCGAAAATGTTAGTGGTTATCATTTCCCATTGTGAATCTTAAAGGCTACGTTTCAATTACAAAAAGAGATAGCACTCTTTAATCAACGCCGAAAACGTAAGGCGAACTACCCCGTCGTTGGGTGCCCTGTTTCAATTTTAAAGTTGTGGTTGGTTGCATTCAGCTCTTTGGGCAGGAGTGGTGAAGGGAGGAGTTGCGTTTCCATACCTTGTTAATAGTAATGACTGCCGAGAATAATATACCCTGTACAAAGTCATTGCATGCATGTTCTGTTGAAGGAATGTTTAATATGTATAGCATTTCTCACGTGGGAATGGCCTTCGCGGCAAAGATTAACTGGTTCTGATTGGTTGCTAAACCCGTTACTATTCTCATTTGCATAAAAGCCGCTGCATGACATTTTAAATGATCGGATACAGGGGCTGATCCAGGATTTTTTCGAAGAGGGGGTTGAAAGTACGAGAGAAGGTAAAAGCCCCCGTTCCAAGAGAATGGAGAGCTAGGCACTCTAAAGTCCTGTTTTAACATGACGTTTTGAATACGTAGATTTTTCCATTTTGATTTCAGAAGAATTTTATGTATTAAAAAGAATGTGGAAAGAGATACTTATTCGTCGCTACCTATTTAATCAAACAGACTGGCTTGAAAGAGCCTTCTTGGATGAACCTTTGTAAAGGCTTTACAAATCTCGTCCATCTCGAATGTGTCGGCGGAGTAGTGCATGACGATAACTGCGAGATCAGAAAATCGCTCTTCAGACATAGTTGATCCGTTTCCGATTCCGTTTGTTAGAAAAAATATCTTTATCGCGGGCACAGAGCGCTAGTAAAAGGTCGTTTGGAAGCTCCCTACCTGCTGAATGCCAGAGTGTTTCCCATCTATACAGCTCATCTCCAAGGGATTTGGGAAATGGAATGTCTTCCAGTACATGTTTTCTTGTTCATCGTGTAGCTGCAGTTATTGTAATCGGTGATACTAGGCAAAGCATATGGCGGGTGCGGCGATCTTCGTCAGAAAATCTATCTTGCATTTGGGTGATTAAGGAGTCGTGAAAAGGAATACCTACAGTCTTCTTGTAATGAGAGGAGCTTCGACGCCATCTGTCGAGCTGGCGTTGACTAAATCAGTCGCCAGATGTGTGGTTTTCCTCTAAATTAACAATCACTCAATCGGCGATCAGTCGCGGTTAAAACAAATTTATACTATTATTTTTGTGATTAAAAAGGGACAGCCAAGGGTAGCCTGAAATAGTTAGAAAACTTCCCAAAGAGGGTGTTGCAACCCCCTCAACCCTCCCTCTGGATCCGCCCCTGGGATAACAACGTGCTTTCCCGGCAGACATGCCATTGGCCAGGGAAGTCCCCAGGAAGATTCCCAAGACCTTTTATACGCCCTTGCATGCAAAATCGCTGTCTTCTCGCAAGTCTACTCGACTGGACCGTTCTGTAAGTTTCCCCACCCTCCTCTCCTTCAGCGGCGCTGGCAAACCCCTGTTTAAGCTCGCCCTATGCATTATGCAAACTTTTTTCACCCATAACTTACCTTTATAAGGCACAGAGTGGCTATTATATGAATGTGAATTAGGTTACTACTACTTATGGCTAATAGTTGCACAGCTACAAAAGTTCAGGGTGTTAGCAACTAGTGTTTGCATGATAATGGTATTTAATGGTATCTGTAAATAACTCATTATTGTATTCACAAATAAGCAACGCTGTTTTTATTCAGTAATTGTCTCTGTCCAAGTGAAATTAATTTGAAGTAAACCTTCATCTAAGGTGTTATTTTTCTGTCATCTTTGACAGGCCCATTCCTATTCCTCCTATGTCCTAAACACACAAACAATTGCAATGTAATTTAGGAGATATTTATTCTTACTGGGCAAACAATAGGGGTGGTCTCAAAAATCAGGTACCACTAAAGAAATATTGTTACTGGACCATTGATTATTTTTTGTGCTGTTACTTATCTGCTGATGTGAGATTTAACTACGGCATCAAGTTTCTGACTTGTCTCAGCCAATCTTTGTTGTTACCATTCACTATTCTTTCTGTGATGGGTGATGGAGAAGCATGTCTGCAAAGTTGTACAGTGTATGATGTAATTATGTGGTAATAACCAGTGGTATAGCACTTTTTTCAAAGGAACCTCAAATAAACATTGGAACACTGAAAGAACTACCAGTACTTTTATTTAAAAAATGGTTTCATCGAAATGGTATCAAATTAATGAAGCCAATCCATACTCGCTTGGGGTCCACATGGCCTCACAAAATAACAAGAATTTAATGCAACCTGAATGACAGTCGTTTAATACTCAAGTCAGTAAGATGAACATGAATAAAATATGCTTTTCATGGGTCCATTAGAAACTTAAGTTTTAAAAAATGTAAATTATGTGTTATCATTAAAATATAATATAATATAACTTCACTTCTGCAATTCGTCAACATAGTTTAATTTGTATGTATGTGTGCGTGTGCATGTATGTGTGTATATATGTATGTATGCTATGACAGACAAGTTCAAATGACGTTCTTTCCTGTATCACTTGAGCAGGAAAGCCGAGACTGTCGTTTTCAGGCAATCAGTGAATCTTTCTGACATAGTAACTTAAAAGAAAATTTCCGGAGACAAGTTCAACCTGGGTTTGTTACATATAAGTTAAATATACTCAGACACGTGAACTTTAACAAAAGACACAGAGCGATTTGAGACTATCTAATGAACCCTCTATCTTGAATGTCTTCTTGTCTTATTTCCTGGTTTTTGTTGCTTTTGCAACCTCGAGTGTTCATTTCATTTTTCCACAAGTCTGTCGTTATGTCGGCCGATTTAAACCTCCATAACCTTTTTAAAACTTTGCCGTAAAAAGAAATGCCATCAGAAGTAACGTTGGCCCCATCACTAAGGCTAGTCTTACACATATGTTACCCCTCATAATAAACTGCGAGGATTGCGGTACAAGTGCCAATAACTCTTCCTTGAAGTTGCCGAATGCTTTCCACGCTCCGTGCACTGTATTTTCGTTGTTCTCGAACTACATAACTTATTTCCCTCCTGAGTTGTTGAATGAGACTAACGAGTTCTGTGTTGGAAGGCATCTCAGCTTCCTCCAGGTTTGTTAACATTCTGTTGAAGTTACTTTTTCTACTTGTCAATGCTGTTCCCTGCTTTGCTGGTGAAAAAAAGAACGCGGTTAAAATGCGACGTTTGATTGCTCATCTTTTGGTGAAGAGAAGTATTTTTTTAACATCTTTGAGACGAGTTACTTTTATCGGATTTTTACATGCATCTCAACTATTTAAAGCGTAAATTTAAGTATAGTTATGATCACAACGTGATAGCCTGCGTGGCAGGCGTAGAAGGAGAGGGGAATGGGGGGCAAGAAAACGAGAAAATGGCGGGGAGCTGGGAAGGGGAAGGGATAAGGTGTACCGAACTTGTGGGGTACAATCAAACTCACGATTCCTTTCAGTCGCTTCGATTTAATTCCTTTTATTTTCACTGCCTGCTCGCTTATGTTTACGTTTCAACAAAAAACCTCTGCCCTATCCCATTTCCGGTCAATAGTTACATCCGGATGTAACGCAATTATAATAGTCATGGTGTAGAACACGCTCTCCTAAAAACTTAATGTTCTTAACTTCTATCAAAATTCTATCAAAGTTCATTTATCATCTGTAACGATCTGACGTATTCTCGCTTCCGCCTCTTTGGCTGCACTTCGTCTTTCCACGGTTCTGCCTCTCACTTGAGCTTGCGTCATGTTCTCTGCAATCTCGCCTTGTGAGCATCTTATTTCCAGAGGGCACACCATTTGAAGGGGTCGTTGAACGTGGTTTCCCTTGTGGAACAAAATCACTCCCCACACTACTTCCTCTCTTCCTTTCACGAAGCGAAACACTCTGCCTTTCATTCACTCCCCTCTGTTCTTCTGCTCTCCCACCACAAGGACGATTTCTCCAATCTCAGGAATCTGCTGTTTCCCGCGGTTTATCCTGTGGGTTGATGTACTCCCTTTCCCATCGACGCCATGCGTGTTTTCTGGCGTTGTTCAGTCGTCTGTTTAGCCTGGTGACTTCTTCTTCCTCAAAGTCCGCAAACTTGTGTGCAATTTGCCCCCCCCCCTCCCCCTCCCAGATGATCACGTTTGGCGTTAGCGTTTCAGGCTCCCCTTCGATGCTCTCGACATACGTTAGTGATCGGTTGTTGAGATGCCTCTCGATCTCAATGAGGACAGCCTCCAACTGCTCAAATGTCAGGTGCATGGTTCCCATCGTCTTGATAAAGGGTCTCCCTCACGTATGGTATCAGCCGCTCGTACATCCCATCCCACCATGGCGACTTAGAGAAATTGAACTGCTATTTAACCTCTTGCCTTGTGCTGAAGTCTTGCAGCCTTGCATCTTGTCTCTTGTGTGCTCATATCCCTACTTTAGGGTTGTTAAATCGGGCCTTCATATGGTTGTAAAGTATGGCATCTTTGTACCGGTGACTTGGATTCTTTCTCTCGCCTTTCCATCGAGGGAATCTATGTTTAAGTCATAGATTGGCATGGACTGCTTTTGCGTTCCATTCAACATGACGATTTGACGGGTTTCATGACGGATCGGGTTCAGTTTTAGCTTCTTCGCTGCCTCAGGCGAAATGAAGTTTCCTTCTGCGCTCGTATCCCAGTACGCCTAGAGTGTGGTTCCGTTGATTTGGACAGGTATTATGGCTGGTAGGGTTTGCTTCTTCGACCTTGGTGTGAATGCAGTAAGTACCGGGCCACCTACCTCGTCGCAGATACTCGTGTGATGTCTGCCCATGCATTTGTAGTATCTCGGCCCCGAGTTCGGCACTTGCTGATCGGTTGGCTGGGTTTTCCGCAGTTGTAGCGAAACTGATTGTCGTGAAAGAATTTCCTGCGTGTCTCCAGTGATCTTTCTTGTAATACATACAACTAGGCGTCGCTCATTCTCTTGATCAGTTGGTCACTTTCTTTGGCTGTAAACCTGTACTTTTCTCTCTTGGGAGGTCCTTTTAAGGTTCCTGGTGGGTCACTCGGTTTGTTTCTTCAAAACTACGCTTGCAAGTTGGTTATCACAGCCTCCATATCCCAGTTCTTTCAGTTGTCGCCAGTTCGTACTATACAGTGCCACACTTGTGGTAGTTTGTTGAGAGTGGATACCACGAACCCATGCAGCATATCGTCGGGTCAGTTCCCTCATTGTAAGCAACGCATCGTAATTTCTGCTCGAGCTCTCGTAGAATTCCTGAACCTCTAAGTAATTGAAACGGTTGACAATGAGAAGATTCACTATTTCCTCCACGTGCGCATTAACAAGAAGCTTGCCTTATTCAGATTTCAGTCTTTCCCAGGCTACATTATAGCCCATTTAACCTGGCTTTTTTTTCTTTCCTCGCTCACCATCTCTAACAAATAATAATAACATTATTTATATAGCGCTTTATACAAAAGTTCTAAAGCGCTTCACAAAGAAAAATAAAAAGAAATAGACTGAACTTACATTACCTAAGAAATAAAATAACGTTTAAAAAGGTAAGTTTTCAAGGATGACTTAAAGGTACTGACACTGGGGCTACGCCTAATAAAGTCAGGGAGACAGTTCCATAACTTTGGGGCACATACAGAAAATGCACGGTCTCCATAAGTTTCCAGATTCGATGGAGGAACTTGAAGCTGAAGTTTAGATGAAGACCTTAATCACCTATTGGGGGTGTATAGGTGCAAACGTTTACTAATGTAACAAGGGGCTAAGCCATTAAGAGCTTTAAAAGTTAAGAGCAGTAATTTAAAAGCAATACGATGTTCAACAGGCAGCCAATGAAGCTCCCTGAGTAATGGCGTGACATGGTCATACTTGTAGCCACCTAAGATAAAGCGTGCTGCGCAATTCTGTACAAGTTGTAATTTATGTAAAAGGCCGCGAGGAAGACCATCTAATAGTGAATTACAATTGTCAAGTCTTGAGGTAACAAAGGCATTAACTAAAATCGTAGTATGCTCAGTAGATAAAAATTTCCGAATACGATAAATGTTACGAATATTAAAATAACACGACTTGCAAATATCAGTAATATGGCGCTCAAAGTTCATAACACTGTCGAACATGACACCAATGTTCCTAGCATACTTAGATGGAAGAATCACGGAGCGTCATCAAGAACAACCGGTGGGAACTGCAGGGTAGGTCTAAACTGGGATCCAATGATCAAAAGGTCAGTTTTATCACCGTTTAACTTCAATTTATTTAACGACATCCAGGCTGAAGTATCCGATCAACAGGCTTGAATGCGGGAGACCACCGACAAACAGCAAGAAGAATAATCGAAAGCAAAATAAATCTGGGAATCATCAGCATAGAAATGAAACTCAGCAGGTAAAGGAGGGGTCCCAAAACAGATCCCTGTGGAACTCCAAAAACGACGTCAGTGGACAAGGAATTAGAACCATTGATGCATACATATTGCAACCGATTTTCAAGGTAGGATCGAAACCATTGTAGAGCCTTTCCTTTGATGCCAAACCTAGATTGGAGTCGATGAATCAGAATACCATGATTAACCGTATCAAAAGCCGCAGATAGGTCAAGCAGTATCAGGACAACAGTCTGATGGTTGTCGACGGCTCTTAATATGTCGTTGTGAACTTTCAGAAGTGCGGATTCCGTGCTATGGTGGCGTTTATAGGCTGATTGCAAGGCTTCCCCAAGATTATTATCATTAATATACTTAACAAGTTGTGCGGCCACCACTTTTTCAATTAACTTAGAAATAAAGGGCAAAATTTTCCGAATTTCTCTTCCGCGCTAATCGATTTGTTGTGGACTTGCGTTGAAACATGTTCTCGAGCCTCACCCAGTCGGTAGGCGTTTCCGTGAAAGGTGTTATTTTCAATTTCTGTAATTTCGCTGTAGTTGAACGAGCGTCGTTCTCCAATTCCAGCCTTTTGTGCGTTGCCTCCAATTCCGTTTGCAATTTCTGTTGTCACATGCGTCGCTCGTGTTCTTCTGTCGTAAACGAAATTCGCTTAGACGTGCTCTTCTTCTCACTGTGGTTCTCGTTTGGCCTCCAATTGTTTTCGTTTCATGTCTTCGTCTATTTCCTCCTGCCTGTTGTTCAACAACTTTGCAAGCCTTTCTTTTCTGCAGTGAATGTCGAAAGCTTCACGCCCTTTTTCCATTGTCTCTCCGATCGAGAGGACATGCCACCATCACTTTTCAACTCCTCTGCCTGTGAAATTAGATCCGAAATTTTCCCACGTTTTTCTCTGCACGTCTGTTCTCAATTTCCATTTCTGCGTAATCCTTAATTTGTATCAGCTCGTCCGTTTCGTCTAAGAAGTACTTGAGTTTTTGTATTTCTTTGTCTATCTCCTTCTCTATACGCTGCTCGTCTTCGCAATTTTGTGCGGTCGTTTTCTCGCTCATGTTGTTTCGTTTAAATTCCCTCACTCGCTGTAAATTCATCAAAGATTCTCGCTCGTATGCGATTGGTCTAAACGCATCACGTGACTGAAAACTGGGCGATATCCGGTGATATTTTAATCCACAGTGTAATTCCACTGTGTATTCTCTTTCGTGTGACAAAGCAAGCTGACTGCGACACAATTTCAACGAATCACACGGACTACAGCAACTAAGGCCCAGTTCAAATGTCAAACTTCACATGTGTCGAATCTAATGCAAATGAGAAAAATCTATTGTTTTCCCGTACTTTTTAAAATAATTCTATTCTTTTGCCCGCTTTTTATGAGCCGAACCTAATTCATAGAATTAAGTACAAAGAAAAGTTCGGCGTCTGAATCAATTAGGAACGGCTATTTTAATTTGGAACCGCTCAGGCGTTCTTTTCGCCTGGCTTGGCCGGGAATTTCGACTTTTGTTAATTTGGCTCAATCCAAATTCGAATTTAGTTCGGTTCATGAAAAGTACGGCGTCTGAACCAGGCTTACAGCGAGTGATAACATATGAGCTTCGATAAAAAAAAAGTATAAAGCAATTACTGTTCAATCCACAGGGTCTTTTCCTTTTACCGCTGTTTGGTGATATGAGCTTTGTCTATTGCGATTGTGCACAATTTCGATGCGTACTGAGTCGCTCGAGGTTTTGGAGTTTTTTCACTTAGTCCTTCATCAGTTCATGAGATTCACAAGAGACAACTACAACAATCAGTTTGGCAAGTAATGTTACGTGTCACGTCGAAAACCAACGGAAAAGACTGATAAATTAGTGATTTTCCCTGCCCGGACGGTAAATTTACGAAGACATTCATCTTTTATCCACAAAGTACAATAATTATAGCCTCTTTCTGATAGGGATTTAAAATGTTTCGCACACTCGCTGAAACACGACGCTGATATCCCCAACGTGCGAAAAATGTCCGAATGCAAAGTGCATTTCTTGGATTGGGAAGTGCGGTTTAATATGACTAGGGAAATCGCCGCTCGTTTCAGCAGACGTTCGTTGGGGAGAAATGATTGTGCGAGGAGCCAAAAGAGGGTCTGCGTATGAGGCTAGCAAACCCCCAATTTCTGATTTATGCTCGATTTTTGCTAATTCTGTTTTGCTCGATTTTTTGTTCATCATACGTATACTATGTTGTGAACGAACCAGCGCTTCAATAACGGGTTTTCAAATGTTAGGCCTTCGAGGCGTAAATTCAGTCAGGCGGAAAAGCGTGCGCCTGCTACTGATTAGTGGCTGTACTGACAGTTATACTAAAATTGGTTGGTGCGAATTCAAATTACACGGTCTTGCGGGCAGACGTTCCTTTTCCCTTTTCCTCCTCAGCCCCCTGCCATTTTCTCTCGTTTTCTCGCTCTCCATCCCCCTCCACTTCACGCCTGCCACGCGGGCGAACAACGTGGCGATGACTAGGTTCAATTTGTAAACTATGTTTTCTTTTCTGCAAGTATGGAAATGTCAAATATAGACTGTGCATTACAAGTTAATTTAGCATGTACTGAGAATAAACTTTTACATGTATGAAAATGCGGACGGCTATAGACGGCTGTACCACAACTAAATTTCAAGGTTGTCTAACTTTAGACTGCAAAGGGTGGAACGAACGCCAGTTTAATTACGGCCGTCGTTCTGATTCTTGGTTTGACCTTCCAGATAGAAAATGAAATCGTTAGCTTTAACAAGGAGAGAAAATTACCAAGTGTTTGCTTCACAGCTCTAATATATGGGACACCCAAATTGGTTCTAGTCACATTTCGCAAATCCTCAGACCAGCCCTCCACAAAACGAAGCACGGTTAGAAGCTCAACCTTCTGTTGTTCCATTGTTTTCAGCATCCCATTTAAATCATCGATTTTCTTTCGCAGCTTTTGCTGATTGCTAAATATCTTCTTGACAGGCATGCGCTTTTGTTCCTCACTACTGGAAGCCTCTCCATCGCTGAGCCCGCTATCAGAGGAGACGGAGTTTGTCTTATCTGCAATTATAGTGTGACTTGAAGTAAGCACTTAATAGAGCACTTTATGAAGGCATCTTGTAACTACTCCTGCTCAAAAAGGTCACAGCTGAAACCTGTATTTTCCTCTCCGTTAGGTTATCAGAGACGGTGTCGCACATTACCACTAGTCACCACAGATTCAGTTATAGTTGTTGACTAGCGCACATCATTCTGTATTTATTCAGTCTTTTCGTTACTCATTGCCGAGTTAAATGATCCACTATTATGAACTCACATAAACTTCTAACTGACAACTGAATGTATTAGGAACTGTCTCTCTTCTCTTTTGCTCCAGCAGTAGCTACCGGCATTCAAACTTTCTGTAGTATGTGCAAGAAGGACACAAAGTACGCTACCTTTACAACCACCATGCATTTTCGCCGTTGCACAAGTAAAAGCTTTTTTAGACTACAGGGGCGGATCCAGGGGGTGGATTGGGTGGCTAGTCACCCCCCTTCGGGGAAGCCCACCATAAAAATCTAATACGTGAAAAAAAGGAAATAAATGCATGGGTCCCAAAAAATAAAGCGGGGTATAGTTTGGTGGCCGACTGTATCAGCCACCCCCCATTAAAAAATCGTGGATCCGCGCCTGGACTACAACAACTGAAACGCTCGAGCCGGCAAGCAAACAGGCGGAAACTGACAGTAAATCGTGACAGATCATGATGATCATGATTAATACATTATGACGTTAATCAGTTATAAATAATGAGACAAACGAACAACTGAACATGCATACGCACCTCACAAACATAGGCAACAAAAGACATGTACATTACCACTCAACGGCCACAACGTGACAACAAAGACAACAAAGAAATGCTCCTCGATATGCTTCGTGTACTGCAACGAAACACTTGCTGTGTGCGTTAGCGTGAGGAAAAAAGGTTAAATCTATTAAAGCCACCATAACATGAAAAACTGGCGACAATATCTAACCCTGGCCACGTAAAATACTGTTATTAGGGCCTGAGAAGGAGCACGTTCATCCTTGAGAGTTTGGAACCAACAACTTAAAAATAAGCTGTATAAATCAGGTTCTCATATTAAAATTTGTCTCTGGTTTCTCCGATTGAAAGAAAATTACTTATTGGCCAATTTAAAGGAAACTAGACGTTCTAGAGTAATAGGAACTATATTCCAGGTTACTCTTGAACCTTTCTTCAATTTTAATTTTTTTTATTCATTTGAGATCCTCGAAAATTAAAAAAAGGGAACAAATTGTTTCGCAAATTAAAGCCATACCTTGGAAGGATGCCAGGTTGTTTTTCTCTTGTATTGTCGAATACTTGACACCAGTAGTGGAATATTTGGAGCCACTTGCATTTTTTAAAATACCCTTTTTAAGAGGAGACGAATATTGCGACCTTGCTCTAAAACGATCCTCAATGATAATGTTTTCAAACAGTTCTGGAGCCTTATTGCGACGTGGCTGTCTCACGGGTGCAATATCAGGGGGCTTCCGTTGGTATTGTGACCTGTAAGACAAGTTTTGTTTTTTACTGCTGCTCGTGGGTGTAAAACTTGATGGTTTTTCAGAAGAGCTACCACATTTACTCCCCGTTTGGTGCATAATACCAGGATACCGGATAGAATCCAGTTTCTTTATTCCATCATTTCGCTTCAGATGAGAATTAAGATTAATTGGGGTCAGTGGCACCGTGGGTCCTGTCTGACGAGCATCGCATGGAGTGTCAATTTTCTTCTTCCGTTCTGTAGCGGAGTGGTTAATCTTTGCGTTCACAACTTGTTTATCAGTGTTTGGTTCAAAGTCTTGCTCAATTCCACTTTCCTCTTTATCATCACCTGATCTCGAGCTTTCGCAGCGATCCGACTCATCAGAAATAAACATTTCGCCTGTGACAGTCTCATAGTCCTTCGCCTCACTGAAGCAACAAGGGGAGGAAAACAACGGTTAGTTGAAATGTAAAGCCACGTCGTTTAAAAAAAAGTGCGGTTTGGTCAAGTAATTCACCCTGGGAGTTGAACGTTTCAAGGGGAGTGATTAGCAAATTCCTCCTTGTTCAAGCTTCAAAGTCAACTGAAGCTATTCCAGACTCAAAAGCTAAACAGGTTTTCTGCTCAACTCCAACTGTGGGACCAAGACCGCGTTTACACTAGGCCGAATCATGTTTAACTTGATCACGTTTGAAACATGTTTGGCTAAAACAAGCGTTCACATCTGATGACTGAACCCGCGAAACTAGATCGAAACATTACAGTAACTGTGGGGTTTGGGTTCAAATGACCTCGACAACTTACAAACAACAACAACGTTTTAATGGCGGTTCGACAACTACTTCGCAAGAGCACATGGCAAGTCACATGACTACCTTATTACGTCATAATACTCCTCCCTTCCTTAGGAAAAGTTTGGCTGATACTGCAAACAAAACTTTCAAGTTAAGACACATTTAAGAGAAAACAAAGAAAAAATAATGTCTTCAAAACAAAATGTTCAGTGTTTCCTGTAGTCCATCACATTTGTTCAATTAAGCGTTCAGGGGGTTTTCTTTCTCGACGCGGGTAACGCCTTGTCAAAGTCTTCGGCTCTTCTTCCGTAGCTGGTTCATCCACATTGGGAACGGTTAACGTACTTCCTTGTTCAGACAACGGCTTAGCTAACTCCGAATCCGGTTTGCCAGTTGCAGGTGTGTACTCTGATGCGGGAATTGGCTCTGTGATAGATGAACTGGTTGAAAAGGCTTGGGGCAGTAGACCTTCGCTTTCCCCTTGTCTTGGAAATGGTAACTTGGTTCCAGACAGATCTTTAAGTTGATCTATGTGCCTTTTCCAAAAGAAACTATCTACTTCCACACGGTATGTCACCGGGCCTAACTTAGAGACGATGACGCCTTTGCTCTAAGGATCTCTGCTTTTCCTGTAATCTTGAACTGGATCCCTGTCTCTTCAGTGCACTTGGTTGCAGCTTGTTTGGCTTGGAAACTTTCTTCCTGAGATCTGGGCGTAGCACATCTAATCTGGTGCGTATTCTGAGATTCATAAGTAATTCTGCTGGCGTACATCCAGTAGCAGTTTGCAGAGTAGAGCGGTAGCTCAACAGAAATGAGCATATCGTCTGTGCCAAGGTACCAGAATAGAGCTTTGAAGCTTTCATTGCCTGCTTAAAAGTTCTCACTGCTCTTTCAGCCCCCCCATTCGATGCAGGGTGATAAGGCGCACTCAAAAAGTGCTTGATGTAATTGCACTTGAGAAAATCTTTGAACTCTTGGGCAATGAATTGAGGGCCATTATCAGATACAATTTCCTCCGGAAGGCCATGGATGGAGAATACAAAACGCAAGGCTTGTACTGTTGCTTCAGCGGTAGTACTGGACGTGGGTAGTACTTCTATCCATTTAGACTTGGCATCCACGAGGACAAGGAAAGATTTCCCATCTATCGGACCACAGTAATCAACATGTACTCGCTGCCAGGCTCAATGTGGCCAAATCCAGGGGTTGTCTGAGGTAAGTGGTGCTTTGCCATGCGTAGTTTGGCAAAACAGCTCCTCACTATCTGTTCGATATCAGAGTCCAGGGTTGGCCACCAGACTGATGAAAACAAGCTAGAGCTTTCATACGAACAAATCCAGGGTGTATGTATGAAGACATCAAATGAGGTCTTACACTACTGTAAGTGTGATGAATGAATAATCAGAAACCATCGCTGATCAACAGCATCAGGGACTAACTAACCCAAGGACAGAGGAAAAAATCTCTGACCTGGGTGGGAATCGAACCCACGACCTTCGGATTTAGATCACAGTTGCTCTACCGACTGAGCTACAAGGCCAGACGGGAGCAGGCCGTGGGAGTTTCAGGACAAATCGGCTCGACCCAAGCCACGTACTAACAGGGTGGTTGAGGTGTAATTCTGCCAACACAGCTTCTTGATGTTTCGCTGGAATTACCACTCGTGTTCCTCCCAGTAGTCATCCGTCTTCTACTGTGAGTTCACGGCGCTGGCGGTAGTAGCTCTTCAAATTATCAGGTACTTCCTGTTGGTCAGGCCACCCATGGAGAGTGAGATGTAATACTCTTGATAGAACTGAATCCCGTGAAGTTTCTTCGCGGAGAAGCTTGGCATTAATGGGCACTCGGGCTACTTGAAGCTTGTTAACTACCTCGGCTTCCCGTTCAAAATCTTGGTAATCTCACTTGGTAGGCGAGAGAATGCATCTGCATTTGCATTCTGCTTGGATGAGCGGTACTTGATTTCATACTGGTATGCTGACAGCTGTATTGCCCATCTTTGTAAGCGCGATGCTGCTATGGGTGGTATCCCTCTCTTGGGGCCAAAGAGCAACGTGAGTGGCTGATGATCTGTCAACAGGGTGAATTTGCGGCCTTATAAGTATTGCTGGAACTTGCGTATTCCAAATATGATGGCCAAAGCTTCCTTCTCAATAACTGAGTAATTTCTTTCAGCTTTCGTCAATGACCTCGAAGCGTAAGCAATAGGTCGCTCGGTGCCATCTTCAGTGATGTCTGAAATTACCGCTCCCAGGCCTACTGGTGACGCATCTACCGCCAGCTGAACTTCCAATTTCTGACTGTAGTGAGCTAACACACTTGACGAAGCAAGGGTGTCCTTAAGTGCTTGAAAGGAGTCTTTACACTTGGGGCTCCAACACCAAGGCGTGTCCTTTGACAGCAATTGATTCAGTGGGCTAACCAGTGTTGACATGTTGGGAATAAACTTGCGGTAATAATTCACTAGACCAAGAAATAATTGCAGTTCGCTTCGGTTCTGTGGGTCACGTACTTCGAGGATTGCTTGGACCTTGGTAGGAGATGGATGAATACCGTGACGGTCCAGCACAAATACGAAGTACTCAATCTTGGGCTGCATGATGACGCATTTGGACTTCTTGAACTTTGCTCCAGACTCTTCAAACGTCTTAAGAGTCTTGTATAAGTTCTGTGTGTGCTGCTCATCATTTTTACCAGTGACAATTAAATCATCCAGGATCCCTCCTGTTTGACTCAGGCCATCTAACATTTTGTCAATGATTTGTTGGAAAATTGCAGGTGCAGCAGCTACCCCAAATGGAAGTCTGGTGTATCGATACAGTCCTAAGTCTGTTGTAATAGTGACATAGGGCTGTGACTTCTCATCCAGAACCACCTGTTGGTAGGCATGACTTAGGTCCAACTTGGTGAACAGTTCTCCTCCATTTAAATTTGTAAACAGTTCTTCTGAAGTAGGCATTGGGTACTCAGGTACACCCAAATACCGATTTAGAGTCACTTTGAAATCACCACAAATTCTAACTGTTCCATCAGGCTTTAGAACAGGTACAATGGGAGTGAGCCGATCACAACTTTCCACTTTCTTTAACACTCCTTCCTTCTCCAGACGTTGAACCTCTGCTTCAACTTTATCTCTGAGTGCAAACGGTACCGTATTTGGCTTAAAGTACTGTTGTCGTGCATCCTCTATCACTTTAAATCCTTTAATGGTGCCTAATTTGCCATCAAACAGCTTGGGGAACTGTTGAACAATGTCGTCCAATTTAGGTTTGGTCGGATTGGCTTGTTGGATGCTACTAATTTGGTGCCCGTCCAAGTAAGTTTCGACAACCAATCTCTCCCCATGAGGGCAAGACCTTTCCCTTCGGTGACTACGATGGGCAAATTCACTTGCTGGGTCTGATACTGGACATGAACAGTGGTTTCACCAACTACAGGTATAGCATGACCTGAATAACCTTTTAGTGTCACACTAGACTCCTCTAAGGGCACTGATCCTAACTCCATCTCCCACATTTCTTCTTGGATCACAGTAACAGATGCTCCTGAGTCCAATTCCATTTTACAAGACATATCATTGATTTTAACTGGTACCAGAATTTCATCAGCTTTTAATAAATTAAATAAATTAATAAATTAAAAATTTCTATAGCGCTCTTTTCAGATATGATCAAAAGCGCTTTACAATTCACATAAATTTAAATACAATATAAATATTAAGAATTAAATTTAAAATGATTCGTTAAAAAGAAAAGTCTTAATTAATTTCTTAAAACAATTTAAGGAAGTAGCATTTCTAATGTCAGCAGCAGGGGCAGCAGCAGCAAAGGAGCGAGCACCAAGCGTGGGCAGCATTTTCTGTGTAGGAGGTAGTAGCAGAGTACTGTTGTTTGAGCGGAGACCGTAGGTAGGTTTGACAGTTATAAGTTCACTGATGTAGGGGGGAGAGAGTCCGTGAATAGCCTTGAAAGTGAGAAGCAGGATCTTGAATTGAATTCGCTTTACGACAGGCAGCCAGTGAAGTTGTCGCAGTGCAGGAGTTATATGAGAGAATTTACTAAGGTCAAGGACAATGCGAGCAGCAGCGTTCTCTACTCTCTGTAATTTTGAAATTTGACACTGCGGTAGGCCATACATGAGACTATTGCAGTAGTCAAGCCGACTTGTGATAAACGCATGGATAAGAGTTACTAGACAGTCTTGTGACAGGTATTTTCTAATCCTTCTGAGGTTATGCAGATAATAAAATGCGGAGCTGCATACTTTGTTAATATGAGTTTCCATAGACAACGTGGAGTCAAACCAAGCACCGAGATTTCTTACGCAATTCACGGGTTTTATATCCATTGTTCCAACTCTAAAAGGGAGTGGCTGAACTTTACTCAGTTGTTGACGAGTGCCAATAAGCAGAAATTCCGTCTTGTCATCATTCAGTAACAGACGATCGCTAACCATCCAGTGCCGTATGTCCTCTATACACCGTTCTTCCATTGCATGAATGGCATCAGTCTGAGATGACAATCCATCAGCTGGTCTAAAACTAAGATATAACTGAAAATCATCAGCGTAGCAGTGCACATCAGAAAGATGTCGTTGCATGATGTTGAACAACTTTGATGCATAGATGACGTAGAGCAATGGACCGAGGCAGGAACCTTGGGGAACACCACAATCAAGATCAAAATTCCGAGATAACGTTCCTTCAACTGCAATCCTTTGACTTCTGTTTGACAAGTATGACTTAAACCATTGCAGGGGCACTCCGGAAATACCAATGTCGTGCTGCAACCTTTCAAGCAAAATCGTGTGAGTAACAGTGTCAAAGGCCGCGCTCAGATCCAACATAACTAATAGAGTAACATGCCGTGAGTTCATTTTCAGTAGCATATCATTCATTACTTTAAGAAGAGCAGTTTCTGTACTGTGCTGTTTCCTGTACGCAGACTGGAGTAGAGGATAGATATTGTTCGTTTCCATATGAAGTTGAACTTGTTCGTATACAGCCCTCTCCGTAAGTTTAGATACATACTGTAGATTACTGACAGGTCGATAGTTTTTTAATATGAGATCCAGACCAGATTTCTTAAGTAGAGGGTTAACGATAGCACATTTCCATTCGTCAGGAAAATAGCCAGTAGACAACGATAAATTAATGATCTTGGTAATAACAGGAAGAAGTGAGTCAATGCAGTTAACAACTAACGGTGTTGGCATTGGATCAAGCCTGCAGGACTTTTTCGCAGAGCTATCGATCAACTTGCGCACATCATTTTCAGACAGCCATGAAAAAAGGTCCATTATGCTGAGTGGGCGTGAGCAGCTGTGGCTGGATGGTGGAAGAGCAGGCAATCGAGAAGCCATGTTGTCAGGTTTAGCTTGAATGTTGTCGATCTTCTCTATAAAGTAGTTACCCATCTCATTTGCAAATGTTACGTTTGTCTTTAAATGACGGATAGGGTACTTCATTGGTGTAATTCAACAGTGTCTTCCTAACAGCAAACAGCTTTCTCTGATCAGAACTATTTTCGGCAATAAAGCTTTTATGAAACTCGCAACGTGATTTGTTCATAAGTTTGGTAGCATAGTTCTTCTTTAGTTTAAAAGTTAACAAATCAGAACCACATCGGGTACGACGCCATTTCCTTTCTGCTTTCCGTCTCTCTCTTCTCGCTTCTTTTATCTCCACACTGTACCATGGAACAAGTGGCCGTGATTTGATAGTCTTGGTGATAACAGGAGTGGTGCATCAAGAGTGTTAGACAATGTTGTGTTGTATAAGTTAACCAGGTCGTTTATTAACAATTCAGTGTCAATGCTCTTGGTTTTCCTATACGATATTTGTTTGACAGTAAGCGATGGTTTCTTGACTATTAAATCACTGATCACTGTGAAGTGAGCAGAGAATAGACAGTCTGCAGTAGGGTTGGTTGACAATGGACTATCCGCACGTCTCGTGATTATTAGGTCAAGGGTGTGGCCAGACTTGTGAGTTGGTACTTGAGGGGCTAGTTATGGCGAACATAGGCCATTCACTTTGAGATTCATAGTTTAAGCTAACATCTTCATCTGCGGGTACCTCACTCTCACTACTTGCTTGAGTGGCCACAAATTTGATTCTTGAACTTTTCTTCTTTTTCTTAAAACTCTTGTTTTATTTGGCTTCAGCTTGCTTAGGTTTGCTGGAAGCTAGCGGTTTACTAGGGATTTTCTGGGGGCATTTTGGACTTATGTGTCCCTTTCTCTTGCAAGTATGGCATTCTGGAAGCTTCTGGAAACACTTGTCTGAGGAATGATTATGTTTACCACATCTGAAACACTCCTGAAGCTCAACTTTATGCACTTGTTTATCCCCCGAAATCTGAGTAATTTCCTTATCCGTTAACTCCATTCGTACTGCAATATCTACAGCCTTCTTCAAGGTTAGATCTGCTTCACCTAACAGTTTTCTTCGGATTGTTTGGGAAGTTTGCAGAATTTTCTCAATTCTTGGAACACATTGTTATTCTTCCCGAAATAATTTTCATTCTTGGAGATTTCAACCTCCATATTAATGCTGCAGATGATGTTTACGGTGAGAGGTTTCTTGATCTTCTTCTGTCTATTAACCTTAAACAGCACGTTCTTTGTCCTACGTTTAAGGGTCGTTACACCCTTGATCTTATGATTACTCGTTCTGATGACTTGTTTGTATCTGATGTATGTACATCTGATATAGTCATCTCTGATCATTCTCCTGTTCTCTGCCATCTCAGCCTTGTTAAGCCTCTTAGTAAGACGAAATTTGTCACTTTTAGAAATCTGAAATCTATCTGCCTTGATTCTTTAAGCGCGATATCAGTGTCTCTCTCGCTTGTGATGAGAATTCAGATACATCTAAGCTCGTCTCACACTATCATGAGGTGCTTGCTTCTGCACTCAACACGTATGCTCCACCGAAGCGTAGAGCTGTTACTATTCGTGCTAAAAAAGTGCCTTGGTACACGCCTGAAACTGACATCCAGAAGAAAGTTAGGCGAAGGTATGAACGTCGATGGAGGTCCACTGGACTTCCTTCTGACAAGCAGAAATTTTCTAAGCAATGTGCTGTGGTAAACAAGATGCTGTTTTTATCTAAACAACAGTATTTTAACAGTGTAGTTGCTGAAAATGAGAATGACCAACATTCTCTTTTCAAAACTGTTTCTAATTTGCTCTATGCTAAACAGAACCCACAGTATCCTCCTAGTTCTGATGATACTTGCCTGGCTAATTCTTTTATTCAGTTTTTCACTGATAAAATAAAGGGCATTAGACAGGGTTTTTCATCTGTTCCTGACACTGCTCTATCGCAACTAAATTTTATCACCTGCTCATCTGCTTTTTGTTGTTTTAAGGTAGTGAGCGAAGATGGT
>OX419338.1:24479712-24529712 GCA_948470475.1 Galaxea fascicularis
GTGTCCCACTATTAAACCAACTTCACAATCGACATGTATCGGTGACATTTTAATCTATCAAAAAATATTTTACAGCGAAAGTGCAATAAAACCTCAAAGTGAGCTCTCTTCGACACCGCCCATAAAAGAACAAAAGTACTTTGCTCGCCTTGTTTTGAACATTTTATTGTGTTATTCTTGTGATCTATTACAGTAAAGACGATAGAAAGTGCCGTAGATGTCCTTTTTACAACAACATGGAAAAACGTTGGGCGAAATCGACTTTACTTTTCATTGAGAAAAGTGACTGCGACAGACTGATCGAGCATACTATTTTAGCCATGAATCAACTCAGGTGATCAACTGCAATTATCGAGTGATGTTGAGAATCGTTTTTTTCTTGACTTCGATCACTTACAAATATTGCAAACAACAAACCTTGACTACAAGTCGTGGGTTGTATTATTTTTGACATCACTGTTAATGATAACATCTGACTCAGGATTTCTGAAAAACATTTTTCAGCCGTAAACATTGAACAAAGGACGAAGTTTTTACTGCAATAGCCTTAAAAATCTGGGATTTTTTAACTAACAACGAGAATTGCTTTTGATGGACAACAAATTGCTGGCATTTCCAATGCTGCAGCTGTTAAAAATCGTGTTTATATTTGGCAATGAGTTGTTGATTACTCTTTTGCGAGGTTCCAATAATGTCAACAAAGCGAAGCCGAGGATATAAACCGTCCGGACTTCGCTTGGCTTTTCTTCAACCAATTCTTTGCCCAAAAAAATGAGCGACAGCAGGGAAAACGAAGAGTTTTAGGCTCCAAAATGAAATATTGGAGCGAAAATATGCATTTGGAAAAAAGACGAGCGTTTTTAGTCCATCCAAACAACATGAAAACAACAAAAGGTAAGAAAACAAAGAATGATGCCAGCGAATGTTTCTTCGGCGTTCCTTGTAGAAATTGGAAAACTAAGACAAGTAACAAACAACTTGTAGTCACAGAGACAAATCACCATATGTGATATAAAAGACACAACAGGAATACTAACCTGCGGACAGTTTAAGTCAGTCAACAATCACTCCGAACGCAGAGCTAAAGCAGAAGCCGTCAGTTCACACAAAAGTATACGTATTCATTTGCTAAGCAGATACAAATCTTTATCGGGCCTTGAAGTTTTTCACCGTCACTTTGTTTTACTTCCCATTTCTACCAAGGAAGCTTCTTCAATTAAGGATTTTTAGCGGCAAAACCATCCAGTTTAATCCACAGCAAAAGCGAGCAATCGAAGACAGCGCCTGCATGATTAAAACCCTGCCAAACCACACGATCTTTTCTCTCGCAGATCCGTAAACTATAAAATAGCAAAGCCAGGCAATCCAATTTGCTGCTCTTAACATCCAAAGGTTGATTCCCATCGGTTTAAACAAAAAACGAACTGAGAAGTAGTCAAGATAGACGGCAAATTGTTTACAGGACGGAGATCTGTTGATCCTGGCGAAAACTTACGCCTCGTTTTGGCTTGGCATGAGCCTGCGATCGAATTGAAAACCAGTACCTGGTCAGCGGTCAACTTCAAAAAAACAGCTGACCTCGACAGCTCAGAACTTGAGCCCGCAGTATGGTCACGTGATGCTGGTCAGCGGATACGTTGTTTTGACAGGTGTCAATTGACGTTGACATGGATGTCTAATATCAAAGATGTCCGCAGTAAACTAGATGGTCAGCTGGAGTATGGCCGCCATTTTGGATTATTATTATTATTATTAGGGTATTATTAATTATTGTGCGACGTCGTCGGTCGCGCCCACGAGCAATACCACTAGCCAAGATTACCATGAGAAAAGGAGTTGACGGGTTTCTATAGGTATGGGGCTCCGCTTTGCGGCCCTTCGGGCCGCTGGAGCTCCGCTAATATATATATTTAGGCAAGCCTAAAAGCGGAGCTCCATAGACTAATGTGGCAATGCCACAGGACTCGAGTCATGGCTTCAGTAAGGACTTCTCTATATATATGAAATGCTTATTGGCAGATTTCTTCGATTATAATCGATGATCGATCGGTTGTGAAATCTCAACCGATTCCCACCACTACTTTGTGGCACAGGAACTATATGATTATGATGAGCAAAAACGATTAACAAACTTTTCATACAAGTGATAAAAATCACTTAACTAGGTTAACAGTTCTAGTGTCCCACTATTAAACCAACTTCACAATCGACATGTATCGGTGACATTTTAATCTATCAAAAAATATTTTACAGCGAAAGTGCGATAAAACCTCAAAGTGAGCTCTCTTCGACACCGCCCATAAAAGAACAAAAGTACTTTGCTCGCCTTGTTTTGAACATTTTATTGTGTTATTCTTGTGATCTATTTACATGCAGTAAAGACGATAGAAAGTGCCGTAGATGTCCTTTTTACAATAACATGGAAAAACGTTGAGCGAAATCGACTTTACTTTTCATTGAGAAAAGTGACTGCGACAGACTGATCGAGCATACTATTTTAGCCATGAATCAACTCAGGTGATCAACTGCAATGATCGAGTGATGTTGAGAATCGTTTTTTTCTTGACTTCGATCACTTACAAATATTGCAAACAACAAACCTTGACTACAAGTCGTGGGTGGTATTATTTTTGACATCACTGTTAATGATAACATCTGACTCAGGATTTTTCAGCCCGGGCGTAAACATTGAACAAAGGACGAAGTTTTTTACTGCAATAGCCTTAAAAATCTGGGATTTTTTAACTAACAACGAGAATTGCTTTTGATGGACAACAAATTGCTGGCATTTCCAATGCTGCAGCTGTTAAAAATCGTGTTTATATTTGGCAATGAGTTGTTGATTACTCTTTTGCGAGTTTCCAATATTGTCAAAAAGCGAAGCCGAGGATATAAACCGTCCGGACTTCGCTTGGCTTTTCTTCAACCAATTCTTTGCCCAAAAAAATGAGCGACAGCAGGGAAAACGAAGAGTTTAAGGCTCCAAAATGAACTATTGGAGCGAAAATAAGCATTTGGAAAAAAGACGAGCGTTTTTAGTTCATCCAAACAACATGAAAACAACAAAAGGTAAGAAAACAAAGAACGATGCCAGCGAATGTTTCCTTGGCGTTCCTTGTAGAAATTGGAAAACTAAGACAAGTAACAAACATAACTCGTAGTCACAGAGACAAATCACCATATGTGATATAAAAGACACAACAGGAATACTAACCTGCGGACAGTTTAAGTCAGTCAACAATCACTCCGAACGCAGAGCTAAAGCAGAAGCCGTCAGTTCACACTAAAGTATACGTATTCATTTGCTAAGCAGATACAAATCTTTATCGGGCCTTGAAGTTTTTCACCGTCACTTTGTTTTACTTCCCATGTCTACCACGGAAGCTTCTTCAATTAAGGATTTTTAGCGGCAAAACCATCCAGTTTAATCCACAGCAAAAGTGAGCAATATATAGAAGACAGCGCCTGCATGATTAAAACCCTGCCAAACCACACGATCTTTTCTCTCGCAGATCCGTAAACTATAAAATAACAAAGCCAGGCAATCCAATTTGCTGCTCTTAACATCCAAAGGTTGATTCTCATCGGTTTAAACAAAAAACGAACTGAGAAGTAGTCAAGGTAGGCGGCAAATTGTTTACAGGACGGAGATCTGTTGATCCTGGCGAAAACTTACGCCTCGTTTTGGCTTGGCTTGAGCCTGCGATCGAATTGAAAACGAGTACCTGGTCAGCGGTCAACTTCAAAAAAACAGCTGACCTCGACAGCTCATAACTTGAGCCTGCAATATGGTCACGTGATACTGGTCAGCGGATACGTTGTTTTGACAGGTGTCAATTCACGTTGACATGGATGTCTAATATTAAAGATGTCCGCAGTAAACTAGATGGTCAGCTGGAGTATGGCCGCCATTTTGGATTATTATTATTATTATTAGGGTATTATTAATTATTGTGCGACGTCGTCGGTCGCGCCCACGAGCAATACCGCTAGCCAAGATTACCATGAGAAAAGCAGTTGACGGGTTTCTATAGGTATGGGGCTCCGCTTTGCGGCCCTTCGGGCCGCTGGAGCTCCGCTATAATATTTGCCAGTGTCTATTAAAAATAATTCTTATTCAAAATCTTCTTGGATTGACATTTTGGACTGGAGGGCCCTACAGAGGGGCTGCGTTGGTGAATGGAGTATGACATCATTATGATGGGCTGTGGGAGAGGAATTCCAGAGGGCAGGGACTGCAAAAATGTACAGGGAAGCCGTCCACTCCAAGTGGCTTCCTCCTCTCTCACTGTGTGCACATTTTCGAAAAGATTTTGCATTAAAAAGTGGCCTGTATCCTTTGATCTGTTGTGAGTGTAGAATAATTTATAAATCACAAAAACATAGATAATGAATCAAGATTTCACTGTTAAAAAAAAGCAATATTTGTCTAAAAAAAAATTCGTGCAGGGGGTTTCACCTGGAAAAATAATTCCCACACAAGCAGTGCGCGAAAAAAAATTCGTACCAGCTGAAAATCCCCCACCACCACCCCCCCCCCCCATCACTTTTCTAATGGTCCGTCCCTTAGACTTGTTGACTAGTTAGGACTCGGCTGTTTGTTAAACCCTTCTTCGTTTTTGTTGTTGGAAATCGATACAATATTAGAGCTAAGTTTTATAGCGGAGCTCCGCGCGCGGAGCCCCATTGATAAGAAAATATGGTAACCCATCAATCCGAGAAAATTTGGTTATGACGTCATCGTACGTACGTTCGTACGACTGTCCACCTCCTCGATATAAGCCAAAGTCAAATGTGACACTCCAGTTAACCCTTTCATGCGCAAGCTGGCATATAAACGCGCTTCATATGGACTGTTTTTGGACACATCATTTGCTCATACACGCAGTTCTCAACCCGCATTTTTGTGGCGGGAAATTGCATAGCCAAATTTTGAAGACCGTTTTAAAACATAGCCAGTTTTGTCTATTTGTTGGCGGAGTATCAGTGACAAACAGCGGGAAAAAGAACAAGAAAGGGCACGAGAAAACAGGCAGAGTATCAGTGACAAACAGCGGGAGAAAGAGCAGGAGCAAACCGGCTGAATTGTACTTCCGAGCAACGGAAGAAGGAACAAGATAGGGCTCCAGTAAACTGGCTGAATAGTACTCAGGGGCACAAAACGACCAATTTGTTGAAAAATGTATTATTATACCCCAGTTAATAAAACTAAATGTTATTCAGGCATTTTCAGGTCTTTTTTAATATTGCTGGGAAAAACATATCTGTTCCTTTTTGCCAGCAAGACACACAAGATATTTCCCAGCCAGCTAGACAAAATTGGTTGGTTTCCCAGCCAGGTGCAAATTGAGCACCCTGCACAACAACAGCAAAGACAATTTCATATGTCGTAAGCCAAAATGAGCATGCCAAAAGGCCTGAAATCAAGCCTTAAGTGGGGGGGGGGGGGGGAGGAGACACAAATTTCTCACAACAATCCACATTTCGCCAGCCAGCAACACCCACATTGCTACCACGCTTCAGTAATTACCAAACGAAACCATCAGCAGTAACAAATATCATAACCAACCCCGGTAAATAACTGATATTTTGCCAGCCAGCACAATACCTCGGGAGAACAGATAAAGTGAGG
This sequence comes from Galaxea fascicularis, assembly GCA_948470475.1. Lineage (NCBI taxonomy): Eukaryota > Metazoa > Cnidaria > Anthozoa > Scleractinia > Euphylliidae > Galaxea > Galaxea fascicularis. The sequence goes on from OX419338.1 coordinate 24,485,345, forward strand.
AACAGATTCGTTTTGTGCCCCTGAGTACTGACGAGCTACGGGAGAAAGAACAACGAAAAGCTCGAGAAAAGAGACGAAATTATAATGAGGAACAGCGAAAAAGAGAGCGTCTCTTGTTAAGCTGTAAAAACATTACCAAGTGTCAGGGAGTTTCAGCTTTTCCTCGTGTTTGCCTGCAGAAGCTTGCATGAAGAGAAAAGATCAGGGGCCCGTTTCTCGAACGTCCCGAAACCTTTTCGGGCCCGAAAAGCCATTTCTAAAACTGCAATCCGCTCATTCTAAAAAGCTGGTCTTCTACTATGTTTTTAAGATAGCAAAAGGTAAATTTGTTGCAAAATTTTGTCCTGAAACGTCTTCGTCTTTAAGATACGTAGGAAATTGTGGCACCCGAAATAGGCCCGAAAAGTTTTGGGGGTTTCTAGAAACGCAGGCCTGGCAAGGTTTCAGTAATTATGCGCTGTCTTTGGACCTTGCTCTGTGTTAAACTGGACGGTTTTGCCGCTAAAATCCTTAATTGAAGAAGCTTCCTTGATAGGCATGAGAAGTAATAAGACTTACTTTTGTGTGAAATGGCCGCTTCTGCTTACGTTCTGCGTTCGGAGTGATTGTTGACTTTCTTAAACTGTGCGCAGGTTAGTACTCCTATGTTGTCTTTTATATAGTACCCGCTTTGGGGTTTTACCATTTGGTTTTGTTGTGGAATATTTCGGTTTGTCGAGGTTAAAATGTCAACGATACATGTTAGATAATTGTGACTCAGCCAAAGCACATAACCGGTTGTGATGTTGGATTTAAAAGTGGACACTGGGACTGTTAATCTATATTTTAGAGATTTACACTATTTGTACTGAAATGTAATCGGATGCAATTAAACTGTGATGAAGCAAGACCGTTTAGGCTCATATTCATGTTGTCCCTTGATCCAACGTGGCAAAGGCCGATGATAAATCGAAAATGTACGTTAGCACATGTTTGAATGGTGGCTGTGGCTCTGCAGCAAAACAGTACAAAAAATATTATCACAATACAGAAGTCCTTACTAGAGTCCTGGCTCGAGTCCTGGCATAGATTTTATTTTATCGGTAAATGCCATACAATAAGGAAAGAACTGTGGAGCTCCGCTTTCAGGCTTGCCCAAACATATATATTAGGAAAAACGGATGTTATCCTTAAAATGTGTTCATGTTTATGTTTAGTCTTACTTTTACATGAAGTACCTTTTTATTCAGGTTGATACCGCATGCTAAGTGAAGACTTCCAGTGGGAACAATGTTTTTGAGAACAAGTTTGGGAAAAACTTGTTTCTTCTAAAGCTGTTCAAATTGAACTTAATTCCCTCAAGTGTGAACGCAGTCCAGGACCTTTAATAGCTATGAAATCAAGTTCATCATTCGGAGTCTCGAACTTGGCTGAGCCGTGCATTTGCAGGCCCATAGGAAAACATATCACAACCTTAAATAGCGAAGGAATCGAGGGAAGGTCTGTGAGGTCAGACTAAGCATTCTATTCGTATACCTGCCAACTTATTCTGACTGTAAGGCGTGAGATTTTTATCTTGGGAGTGCCAGGATACTCGAAGACGACACGACCATTTCCGAAGATTCCCGAAGACGCCCGAAGATTTTCGGAAGACATTTCGAATAATTCAGAACCCAGGATGCGTAACGCCAAACACGACTTTATTTCCAGAGTCTTTCCTTCAAAAATTTTGGTAAAAGCATCGTCATCTACTCGTTCTTCATGGACTTTTCGTTAAGTGCACTGGTTTGAAGCTACATATTTTTGGAAAGTGTGTCATTTTTTCAACCAGGCGTGAGAAATTGGTCTCGTAGGCGTGAGTTGGCGTGAGATCGAAGTTTTCAACCCGCAGGCGTGAGACTCACGCTCTAGGCGTGAGAGTTGGCAGGTATATATTCGGGAAGAGTGGAAGTTGCTTGATGCTACCGAAACCATGATCACGCCCTGGTATTGAAGATTACGTGTAAGTTGGCCTCCATTTATTAATGTTTGACACGATTTTTTGTGTTTACGACAGGAATGAATAAGAACTTTTTCTCATTACTTTGCAGCTGCTTTGCTAAGCCGAACTGCCACAATTTTCTGTTGGTGGGTAAGGGTGCATAAAATTAATAGTCGGGTGTAACTCCAGCATCACAAGTCAAAATAGTGACATTTTTTTCTTCTTTTTTTTTCTACCCTCCGCATTTGCGGTAGAGGCAACAAAGACTGGAGGCGAAACGTGCGTGCTTGAACTTCGCTGTGCCGGTTGTAACTGAGATCTTTGACCACTGTTATATATATATGTACTTCTGCGGTTTGTAATCGTTTCATACCTTTCATTATCCGAGGGTTTTGAAGTTTCTCTTTTTGCACATGAATCAGGTATTACATGATCCAAAGCCTTGTTGTCGTTAGATTTGTTGTCAGGTTTGTCGCAAGTTTCCATCTCTCTTGTTTCCGTGTTGTCAATTTTCTCAGTCGTAACTGGTTCAGCTGTGAAAGAACTGGTGTCCTCTTGTCTGATTTTCTCCACACCTGTCTGTTTTACTTTCGGCTGCTTCGTCTGTAGTACAAATGAACGACACTTGGCAACTCAACTCTTTGGTGACCTGGGAAAAACTCCTCAAGGGTGATTTCTTTTTTAGGAAAAACTTAAAAATATCAAAATCTTTGATAAGTCTTGTCGATACTCTACATTGGGGGTATCTAGAATTAACAATAGCATTGTTGTTAACACGTTACCTCTGCGTTCGGATGAATATTTTCGGCTTTCTGAAGTTCGTCCGTACATTCGTTTCCTTCCAGCCCAGTGGGTCTGCGAAAGCTGAGCAATCTTCGAAACATGTTTTCTCGAACAAAAGCTTCAAGAAAGTGGTAAACTGTTTGTGAAAGGAAATGCATGACCAGTTGTTAATAAGTCAAGTAGTGTTGCAACAGGTTGCGACACAAAACATCTCAAAGGTAATCGTCTGGCTTTTAAGATGGTACTGAGTGGTTAGCCAACTAGAAAACCTGAAGGTTTATTTGGGTTCCTGGCTCGAACATTTGACTTACTTAATTTAAAATTCTCTATTTTTGTACATTTCAGGAGTATGTAAAAGAATAATGAAATATGAAGAACTTAATAAAAGATTATAAAAAGATTATACTGAACTACTAACATCAAATCAAATCCAATCAAATCAAATTAATTTGTTTAGCTAGGAAGGGGGAAGAAAACTGCCATTATCGGGTCCGAGGAGTGAATGTTTCAACTTCATTTTCCCTCAGCAGGGAATTTTGTGCAGCTGTCAAACCTGCATGAAACTAACTTTCGGGCGCTGTTCAAAGTCGGCTGCGAAACCGTTTATGCATGAAACAGGTGCTACGTTTCATCACTTGTTAGAACAACTGTCATATGGCAACACTGTAACTTTCGGATAAAAGTCCCCCTTTTTGAAACCTTTACGGATAAACTGAAAAACAGAGCAAAATAGAGAAAATTCCCTACGAGAGTAAGTGGTCGCTAGGTAAGTGTTGTTCCTTGGGGCTTCTATCTATGGCGGCAAAGCAACCATGGGGCGGACCAGTCGATAAGTACTTAATGGTTTTATAATATCAGGCGACGATACCTGCTAACTTCATACCAACACTGTTAGACCCAGCAAAGGAAACAAAAAATCTATATTTTCTCAAAGCTTTTCTCTGAACCTTCTTTATATCGAGCTGGCGCCAACAACCATCAATGTTAAGCCATAAGTTTCTGTGAACAGAGTCTCTTGGGCACTATCTGGTAAGCAGTTGATTCACATGGGTGGAGATTAGCAGACCCGCTATATATTACACGCTTTGAAAAACACCTTACAATATGTATATGGCTTTGTTTGTTGTGAATGCTCTCTAGGTGAGAATTTAGGTGGTGGACAAAGTTTTATCGTCTATGGACAACGAGAAACCCTGAGTGATTTCAAACTATAAGTCCAAAGCCTGAGATTTTAAAATTAGAGGTGAGAAGTGATTCAAGGTTTCAAGAGTCTTTCGTGTCACACAGTGTGATGACACTTCAGTGAACAAAAACATAATAAAAGGTGGAGTGAAGTTCTATTGATAAGGTCGCCATCGTCCGTATTTCATGCTTGAACGGTTGATTGATAATATGCTTAGGATTAGTGTTGAATAGAGGACTAAGTAAAATTTAAGGTGAGATACACCACAGTAGTACCAAAATATTACCAATAGCTGTGAAGTAAAACGAAGGTACACTTTAATGGCAGTTTTACCTTTGACACATTGACACAATCATTTCAGCTAAAAGATTTTGGAAAGGTGAAACGCTTCCAACAAACAGGAGAACACAACGCAGAAAGTTAACTCAGCTAACTAATGTCAAAACCTTGGAAAAACCGTGCATTGTCGGACTAACAACTCATTCGATAATAAAACGCTTTTGTGTCGAATTTAGAGATAGCAATCAAAACTTAACATTTCCTTACCCGTCAAATGAAAAATAATTAATAAGCGGAAGATTTCTGTCTTACCTCCGTTTCCCTGTTTGTCAGGCTGTCTAGATCTTCGAACTAAAGACATCACCAGCAAAAGCAGTTGTTTTAACAACCTGTCTTTAAAAATTCATGTAAAAGAAAGAGCGTTGGATCGAATCCACACGAATCACAGAGTAAACTAGTTTGACCGACTTCACTTCACTGAAAAAATAGGAGAGCGAGTTTGGGTGGTTAAGTCACTGTTTTAAAGGAAAGACTTAGTATACACAATCAGCCGAGTTGTGATAAGTATCTCACAACACTTGTGATCTATTTTCGAGAAAGACATTTCTTGGGCGTCCAACAAAGCTGTACAGATCCCAATAGAAACACCACGCCCATAAAGATAAGATCATGCGGGAATTACAATCACTCTTAAAATAAACAATCCACTTTGTTGCACTTAACATGTGCAGTATATTTCAATGTTTAGTCGCCACACAATGCAGGAAAAGCTAAACTGAACTGTTTGTACCGTGTTGGTTTGCCTTCTAGGACAGCAAATTTTTCCTTTTATTCGCGCATAAGGGCTTCGGATACCAGCTAGGCGAAGTTGTTTAAGGTGGCGGTAATATACTGAGTCATTTCAACTTCAACTGTGAGCTCTGTGGGACGCGTAAAGCTATTAAAGGGATTACTGAACAAAACAACCAGAGCTGTTAAAGCACGCAATAATTGGATTAACTGACAACATTTAGGTGGCATAAACTGTTTTCCTTTTTCTTTGCACGGAAAAGCAAAGGCCGGCGGACTAGTTAAAGCAAATGGCGTGACATGAATCCTCATAAGAGAAAGAAATGTGTTTGATAAATTAATTTGTGAAGCTCAAGAATAGTTGAGAACCAATTACTCTTTATCCCAGGTAGGCACCTGAGAAGACGTTGTTTTTATTACGCCTCCCCATAGCAACAAATGTTCTTTATTAACGGTGATCGGAACTACAATGACAAAACCGATTTCCACCCATCGCGTTGCTTTTGATGAAACGACTGTGATATTGACCCACAGGTCCCTTTCCAACCATGGCACATCATGCCGGGGTTATCTCTTCGAGCGTCCTTCTGAGGAGGTACTATGGAACTGAGGAATGCGAACAACGCGTAATATTTCCGCATTAGCAGTGTACCTGGTTCAGTCATTTTATCGTATTCTATTGAATTTTTCTCACTAACACTTATATTAATGTAAGCGTCTCATGGTGCCTTAAAGGATCGAAACAATGTTGTCTCGAGCTCGAGAGATTTCTGTCAGTGAAGGTAATGGATAATCTGGATAATCGTTGGCGGGTGTTAACATAACAGCATCACAAGATAAACCTTTGCGAAGTTTACATATCTTGAAATAACAAAAATAGTTATTTTCGTTGAGGCTCAAGTGGCTGTTCTACAAACGAGGAATAATCAACTCAAATACGTTTGCAGTGCTTCTAGCCTTGTTTTTTTTTTTTTTTTTTTTTTTCTTGCTGTTGTAGAATAAAAACTCCCTATTTCTTTCAATTAGTATTTTATTTTAAAAAGTTATTGATTAGTGCCTCCACTGGGCAGCTGGATAGATGTTGTTTTGAAGAAGGACCGCCTATGAAAAGCTCAAAAAAATCAATAATTGCCGGGCGATAGTTTTGGTGTAAACATATTGTATTCGGACTTTTTAGGAGCTGATGTTTGCAGCCGAGGACACCATTTTTATTTCTTTTAATGGGGGAGGGGGTTAAATTTTTAATTGATGGTTTTGTCGTTTCAGAATGTATATTGATTGCAATGAAAAAATATTGAAGGAGCTAAGCTAGCAGAGTAGCTTAGCCAACAACTTAAAACAGCTAGCCTATTAAATACTTCAGTCACCCAGCTTTTATCAGTGGAATTGGATGGTAATACCACAAGAAGTGATCGCAAGAGGTTTAGGGGCCGGGGCTATGCATAGTTCAAACAACTATTACTTACGCACTTAAGCTTACCCGGTCATACATGAACTTAGTGCGTAGTGGAAGTCCGACGTTGTTCTGTCGAGCACCCGTTTTGTGTGGTAGGCTGATGTTTGCTGTTGTGGGAATTTTTTTGGTATTAGCACTGTATTGATTTTTCAATTTTAAGACTGAAGTGTGCCGTCTCTCTCCTCTCGTTTATTTCTCGCCGTGAGAGACCTCTGCTACTAGGGAAAAGAGCGCCCGGCACAAACGTTAATCGCATTTTAGACCATTCTAATAATTCTTTTCCTCCCATCACACGACTAGCTACTGAACTGCTGACATTAGAGTTCCCAAATTAACAACAGTCACATTGGTTGCCGTTCTTCACGGTTTTAGGTGAGTCCGGCGTTAACTGCTATATCCACCTCACGGCTATAGGTATAGGTAGGGTGGGATTTCCTTGTGAATTTTTGGGATTCGTTACTATCAGTTCCTCAGAAAAGTTGCTATTCTCATGGGCTCCTTAATTTCTTCGCTAAGTTTATTTCGACGGCGTTATGAGCCGTTAGATATGTTTTTCCCAATCGGCTAAACACTGCTTGTCTCACTGCTTTGGTCGTGTATTGGCCTTGTTTCTACATAGCCACAGCTCCAGATATCTTGATTCCACTTCTTAACTCTTTCACAAAAATTCCGGTTTCAGTTGAAGATAGCTCGACCGCAATTTGGTTCAGGCTACCCAAATATTTCTTGAACACAAAACCAATTCAGCAAACCATTGAATAACTGAAATGTTGGCGACATGAAATGTCACCTGAGGTGGGGTTTTCAGGTTCTAAGAGATCATTTATCGCAACTGTCAACCATAAACAGGTGACCGAAATGCAGCAGGTGACAGAGGGAAAAAGTGACCGCGGCTCAAAACAAAGGTAACGCTAAAAAATGTTGAACTTGGTGATGCACTCTCTAATGCTCTCTCAGGATCGAAACTAAATAAACCTGACAAATGAAAGGAAAAATTTGGAAGCTATTTCCCCCTTTGTTTCCAAGAAAAGCTGAACAGTTAGGTTACGTTCTGAAAGTAAAAATTTATTTTTCCTTTGTAAAAGATGAAGCAATCCGCCGTTGACTGAGGGATATAATGCTGCTTTTATATCTCCCGATATTCCAAATATAGAACTGTTTCTATTGTTCCTATAAGCTCACCAAGACACTGTTTGATATCTTCAACTCTTGCTATGTAATCACTTTCGTCACTCGTCATGGAGTTAACTAAATTTCGTAGGTTTCTGGCACAATCCGTGATTTTTCCGTGCCCTGATATACGACAATCAGAGAGGCGCTCCAGAATTCTGTTAAATGTACCATGTTCGTTATTAAGCTGAGGTCTTATCTTCCCACAAAGCTCACGAACTGGCCTAATACAAGGGACATCATTACCATAACGGTGTACTCGCCCGAACGCCTCACTAAGTTTTTTGACCGCGTGACAAATCGCTTCCAAATCCTTTCTTTCCCGTTGCTTACTCGCTTTTGGATCCTCGCTTTCTGATTTGGCCCTTTTCCGCCATTGACTCTTTCCAGTCGGGTTGTTTCTCTCTTGTATTTCCATTGCTATTTTGTTGACATTCTCAAGACTCTTCCAGGTCCTTCTCAAACTGCTTCTTTGTGAAGTAGTACTATCTTCATAGCTCATTGCAAGTAGTAACTATTGGCATTTGCTCAAAGCTTTTTAAGAGTGTGGATTCAGACCAAGTTTGGATGTTAATGGTGGAAAAAACAGAAAACTAACTTTTCTAAATATAACTGTTTATCTTATAACTAACCTACAGTCACACCAACCCACGTGTTTTGACGAACATTTCCGATAGGTTACGATTACTGATAACGATCAACGAGTCGAGAAAAGGGGCCTGGATACCCTGTCAGTAACCGAAAAAATAGGCACCCAGTAAGCGCATGTGACTACTGCTTTAGATGTTTAGAATGAAAAATGCAAAAAGTAGGTTTGTTCTATATATGTGGTTATGTGGACAAAAGTTGATCCATGTGTTGGAAAAACAATGATGAATTTAGTGATGAAAAATGTTAATGAATGCTTACAAGCAGTTGTAAAGAATTGTTTGAATTTGACAGAGTTACGCTATTTTAATACAATATGGGTTTCTCCTTAAACGATGGTTCTCAACAGTCAGTACATGTGGGTGTTGCCAGTCTAAGGGTTAACAAAGGCAGGTGTAAGAAGAATGCAACAGATCAAAGTAAAATTATATATAGATCAATTTTATTAGATCTATTTAACAGAAGTTGTCATCTCTTTAATTTGTATATCTGCAAGTAACAATAACAAATTAAATTAAATGAATGGTCGAACTGCGGATATGAAATCAAATGAAGAATGATCGTCGCAGTTGTGATCGCAATTTTTGCAATTCCGTAAAGAAGCCTGAAAAAGTTCAGGACCTCAACAGGGATCGAACCCGTGACCTCGGGATTCCGGTGCGATGCTCTACCAACTGAGCTATGAAGCCACTGACGTTGGAAGCTGGTCAATTTTGGGTTCATATGTTCCCGTGAGAGATCTGCAAGTGAATAATGCATATGAAAGAAATCATATGTGAACTGCGGATATGAAATCAAATGAATAATGATCGTCGCAGTTGTGATCGCAATTTTTGCAATTGTGTAAAGAAGCCTGAAAAAATTCAGGACTTCAACGGGGATCGAACCCGTGACCTCGCGATTCCTGTGCGATGCTCTAGCAACCGAGCTATGAAGCCACTGACGTTGGGAGCGAGGTCACGGGTTCGATCCCCGTTGAAGTCCTGAATTTTTTCAGGCTTCTTTACGCAATTGCGAAAAATTGCGATCTCAACTGCGACGATCATTCTTCATTTGATTTCATATCCGCAGTTCACATATGATTCTTTCATATGCATTATTCACGTTGTCTAGGTACTCGCGTTCGTTTGTTAAACTGTCGTGTGAGTCGCAAACTACTTGTACTTAGTTGCTATATGTTGCTATGCTATGTGCGTGTACTGTCAGGACGTGTCTTTTCATGTTCCCTATTACTGATAATTTCATCGCCAGAAATCGCGGACATTTCGAGCCCGCTAACAACTACCAGCGGTATACTGTATAACGCAAAGGAATAAACACTGAAACGAGTGAGAAAGACGCTGTTTCATACGATATATTGCACAATCTAAGGTCTGTAGATATTTTATTTGGTACAAAGTAATTCTCGACAATGTCCGACATTTTTTTGGTTTAAATATTAGTGTGATAGCCTTTATAAATTAAGCTGTGTTCGATTTTCGCGCGTATTTACTTCCATTCAAACCAAATCTAGGGTTACTGGGGGACTGTAACCCAGTTTATATCCCATGAAACACCAGTGTTGATCAACAAAGAAAATGGCGGCTCGTGCAGGGAAAGCTTCGAGTTTCTAGCTTTCTTTCATACATAAATATGGCGTCCGCTTGCTGTGCTACAGACGAAAAATGAGAAAGATAAGGACGTCCTTGGAAGTATTTTGCCGTGGGCAATTCATGCATTTTTCGGCAGAATTAGATCGTTTAAACATCGTAGAAGTTATATCGAGTCGTGATGATTCACATTGTGAAAGGGTTTGCTTGCCAGTGGACGAGTTTGTGGCATGACTTCTCTACGATTTTAAAGCAATGTATGGAGAATGGAGCATCAATGTGTGATGGATTGGTCGAGGCGTCGGGAAGTAAGTAATCATCTATCTAAGTAGCCGTTGATAAGTCAAATGCGAAGCTTGTACATTACTGAACATGTATCGAATCGTGATATGACGAACCGCAATTTAATTATTTATATATATGAAAATAATTTCATATCTCCACACATTTCTTTACATGAGTTTGCCGCCATTCTGGCCTTGGTGCGCAGGCGCCGCCGCCATCTTGTCCTAAATTTCTGGCAATGCTCTTCAATTTTCTAATGCCAGATTCAGTAAAATCCCTTAAAAAGAGCAACGGTGAGCTGAAGAGGCAGTTCGAGCAAGCTCAAAAAGAGTTGAAGAAGCTGGAGCAACGAGTTACGGACCAAGAATGTATTGCAAGAAATGTCAATAGTGAAGGCAGCGCTACGGCCATCTTGAATAGAGAAGCTGAGGCGAGCCTTGAGTTCGTTGGTCAAGAGTTTGAAGGTACTAAGCTCCAGCTAGAAAGAATTCGGGAATCCCTCGCCAACATCGAAAAACGACTTACCAGTTTCGAGGAACGTTTGCTAAACCTTGAATCTACACTTGATGACCTTCAGAATTATAGCTATTCGTTCAACGTCAAAGTGTTGGGTGTTCCAGAGCTGTCTGACTCGGAGAGTGCAGCCGATACCAGTTTATTGTGTGTACGATTATTTAACGCAATGGGGTCGTCTGTTTCTAAACAAGACATAGACATTGCACATCGCGTCCCTCTTCGTGACTCATCGAGAGGAGGCCCGAGGCCAATTATTTGTAAGTTTACACGACGACTGGCAAGAAATGAGGTCATGACCTTGAGCAAGGAGGCCAACAAGGTCAGCGCGTCTGATGTCGGTTTTGATGAGGATCGGATTATGTCAAACGCCAGGGTGGTTGAGCATCTAACTCCCAAATTGCAAAAACTTTTTGTGGACGCTAAAGCTTTCAAAGATCAGTATCAATACGCTTTCTGCTGGGTAAAGAATGGATCCATACTTCTCCGCAAGATGGCTGATTCTCGCCCTATTAGAGTCAAGAGCTCTGCTCATCTCGCCAACTCAGTTAACGCGACAAGAACAGATCAGGCGGAACTCTTCTTCTTCTGAGATAAGTCAGGCCTAATTATCTTTGTTTTTATTTATTTTCTTTATTGTTTTTCGCTATGTCACTGCTAACTCCAGCTAAAGAAAATAAACGTTTGCTTCGTGAATTGCCCTACTTTGGTCAAAATATAACTCTCTGCCATGGGCAATTCAATAATCTCATTCAGTTAAACGATCTCCCAACTAAAAAGTATTTGGACCGTCTGCCTAGCTTTCATGACATTGACCTTTTTAGCTTGAATCTTGATGAAAGGTTTCGCTCTGACTCTGAGTTCTCGCCTTTCCCCTCCATTCGTTGCAAATATTATTCACCGCATGGTTTCTATCAACTTAAAGATAAATTTGGCCGTCAATCGAATTCTAGTCAGTTTTCTCTTATACACAGCAATATACGAAGTCTCAAGCACAATCTCGAAAACTTTCAAACTCATTTATTAAACGAACTCAAGTATCGCTTTAGTGTTATTGGCAATACTGAAACGAGAATTAGAAATGCTAATTTTACTTTTAACCCTTCAATACCCGGGTACAATTTTGAATTTGTGCCAACACCTCTTTCAGCGGGAGGTGTGGGCATGTATGTAGATTCCGATTTGCCATACACTGTAATTCAAAAGGATTCTAATGAAGCGTTTCAAGCTCTTTGGATCGAAATCCATTTTCCAAACAAAGCCAACATAATTTGTGGCGTAATCTACAGACAACACAACTCACCAGAACGTTTTCAAAATTATTTTGAAGAAACGATAGAAAATCTATCCTCCTCTGCAAAAAGCATCTTTTTAATGGGTGACACTAATATTAATCTTCCGTCACTGTTCGTCTTGTAATTACGCGCAAAATTTTCTTTTTTCCCTGCAGAGCTACAATTTGATCCCTACGATTGACAAACCTACTCGTGTGCATAACAACTCCTTCTCTTTAATTGATAACATATTTACAAATAAACTCGACGGTGACATTATTAGTGGTAATGTAATTTCGGATATTACAGATCACTTTACTCAATTTTGTATTGTGCGCTCTCTTATAGTATCTGGTAAATACATGAAATGCTCTATTCGTGATTACTAACACTTTTCAGAAGAAAATTTCTTACACGACTTATCACAGATTGATTGGTAGACTTTAATTTCTCGGAGAGAGAAGCTAATGTTGATAAGTTATTCTCTGTCCTCTATACCAGGCTAAACAAAGTTGTGAATAAACATGCCCCTTTCAAACCTATTTCCAAAGGAAAAATGAAAGATATGTCAAAACCTTGGATTACCAAAGGCTTACGTAAATCAATTAAAACTAAAAATAAACTTTTCAATCAGGGCAACAAAGCTGCGTATAAACTCTATGGTAATAGAATTCTCACCCTTACTCGTCTCAGTAAGAAACTTTATTTTCACAATTATTTTGAAGACAATATCGACAATGCAAAAAGGACGTGGGATGGTATTAACAGTCTTATCAACAGGAAAAAGAAATATCGAAAGTCAATTGGTTCAATTAGGCTTCATGATGATCAACTATCTCAAGACCCAGTCGATCACGCAAACATTCTAAATGATCACTTTGCCTCTGTGGGGCCCAGACTCGCATCAAGTATTCCAAATAGGAATAAATCATTCGCGCAATATTTACCAAAAATTAATTTCAATGGCTTTTTTCGGGGAGCAGGGTTGGCGCAGTGGTGAGAGCGCTGGCCTTCCACCAATGTGTCCCGGGTTCGATCTCGGACTCGGCGTCATAAGTGGACTGAGTTTGTTGGTTCTCTACTCTGCTCCGAGAGGTTTTTCTCCGGGTACTCCGGTTTTCCCCTTTCCTCAAAAACCAACATTTGATTTAATTTCGAGTTTATTTGATTAACAGTCTCCCCAATTAGTAGAGCACTCGTGTTCAGCTAGAGCGATTTGAGACTTAAATAAAGTTATTATTATTATTATTATTATTTTTGTTTTTGAACCGGTCCTCTTAACCGAAGTTGAATTAGAATTATTGAGGACCCCGTGTAACAAATCACATGGACTGTGGTCCTGTCCCACTCGTCTGTTGAAATGTACGCGGCATATTATAGCTAAACCCCTAGCGACTCTCATTAATATTTCAATTGAGAGAGGTTTCTTCCCCTCTAAATTGAAGCAGGCTGTAATTATTCCCGTTTTTAAAGGTGGTGATGCAACTGATCCTATTAATTATCGGCCAATTTCTCTTCTTTCAGTCTTTAATAGAATCTTTGAAAAGCTTATGTATAATCGCCTAAAACAATTCATGAACAAACATCATATGTTTTATGATTATCAGTATGGATTTCGAGAAAGATGTTCAACGGAACATGCCATCTTAGACATTGTCAATAGAATCCAACTTAATATGGACAAGGGCATGTTTTCGTGTGGGGTCTTTATCGATCTGCAAACTGAGGCATTCGATACAGTTGATCGTTCTATTTTACTACATAAGCTGGCTCATTACGGAATTCGTGGTGTAATCAATGATTGGTTCTGCTCATACTTAAATGGAAGAACCCAAACCACTCAGGTTGGTGCCTATATTTCTAAAAGAGAGAAAACCTCTTGTGGAGTGCCACAGGGTTCTGTTTTGGGTCCTTTATTGTTTTTGATTTATATTAATGACATTTACAAGGCTTCAAACAAACTAGGATTCTACCTATTTGCTGATGATACAAATCTGCTATATGCTGATAAGAATTTAAAATCACTTGAATCTGTTGTAAATGTGGAGCTACTTAACGTCTGTGACTGGCTAAGCGCTAATAAGCTATCCTTAAATATAAAGAAAACTAATTTTGTTATCTTTCATCCATATCAAAAACGCTTAGATTATGAAGTTAAACTTAACATTTATGACAACCAAAAAAATAGATTGATAAGTATAGAACGTAAGTCATATGTCAAGTACTTAGGGGTTCTAATGGATAGTAATCTTTGTTGGAAATATCATATCAGCCATATCGCGTAAAAGATCAGTAGTCATATAGGTATAATTTCCAGATTAAGGCATTTCACTCCCTTTCGGACTTTGCTTAATATATATAGATCTCTAATTTCTCCATATATCTCCTATGGCCTTACTGCCTGGGGACAGGCAGCCAAAACGCACCTAAATAAGATACTCCTTCTTCAAAAACGGGTAGTCCGCTTGATGAATTTTTCCAAGTTTAATGTTCACGCTGTTCCACTTTTTATCTCTACCAATATTCTGCCTTTACCCTTAATCTACTTTAAAAATTGCTCTATCTTAATGCATGATGTCAGTAACAAAGTTGTGCCATCTAACATTTCTGCTCTCGTACACCCACTAAAGATGTTCATCATTACAATACACGTTCTTCTACCGCTGGTAATTTCTATATTAACTACTCTCGACTGAATCACCACAAGAACTCTTTTTCCTCTATTGGCGCAAAAACTTGGAGCTGTATTCCTGATGCGTTGAGACAGCTCCCAAAATTTAGATTCAAGACAAGAATAAACGAATCTTTATTTCAAATCTTCTTAAATCAGGATTCTTATCCTGATATTGATACATTAATGAACGAAATGAAAAAAATCTAGATTTCGTCAAACTAAAGAGTATTTTAAGCTTTTCCTGTTTTTATCTATGTGCTTGTGATTTCGTAAGTTGTATATATAATATTTTGTATTCATTTTTAGCTCATGGATGATGTAGTCATGCCAGGAGGTTTTGTTGTGGGTCTGAATTTCCCTCACTCACTCAGGGGATCACTCATTCGCTCACTCCGGCACTCGATTCTGATTAATTTATTCATTTAACGTCCCCCCCGGTCCCTCCCCTGGTAAGTATTGCTTTTGTCTCCATAGTCTTCTTGGTCCAACGTTTGCAAATTTCAGGGTGTAGTACAAAGGCGGAGAATTTTGCTCTGCAGATATTGTTTATGTGTTTAATGTTCATGGCGTCGGTTTTTCGTTTTTGATTTTCCAACTCAACAAAGGTAAAGTTAATAAGATGAAGAACACTAGCTGCGAGAATTGAACTTTGAAATCTTCAGAGCAGCGAAAATGAACTTCGAGATATCGCAAAAGCAACTCTAAAGCTTATCACTGTGCGGTACTTGGGGCAGTAGTAATCGAGAATTTTTTGCCACAATATGATGGAAGAAGGAAGAATGAAAATCGGCAAAAAAAGGAAACAGGAGAAAGACTTTCTAGCCAAAAAACCGAATTCTGGCAAGCAACGCATTTGATTTATGAGCAACATATAAACGATCAGTATAACACTTTGTCAACATTTGACAAAAACAGAAGGACCACAAGCATGCAAATATTCTCTGTGAGGATATAATTTGGTCTGACAAGCAGCAATAACAGCTAATCTGTTCGAACAACAAAATATTTGGAAAGTCAAGTTAATTGTAGCACAAAGCATAGTTAGATGGATTGAATATCTCACCTTACAAAGCAAAAGTTTTGTGCCGGACCCCGAATCGCTCAAAAACACTGTGGCTGCAAAGCGTGACTAATTTCCCTCAGGACTTTCACAAAATATGTTATTATCTGTATGTTATCTCGCATTCAGAATAGTCGGAAATTTTATTACGACCAAAAACGTTTATAAAACTAACTTGAAATGAATAAAGGGGGTAGTTTCTAAAGAAACTGTGGTGCTGCGTCGGTGGGGAAGTAATATACAACAATTTTGGTATTATCAACAGAGTTGATAAATGTAAATTGACCACCGTACAGGGATTCTAAAAGCTGACGTTTCGAGCGCTAGCCCTTCGTCAGAGCGAATGGAAATGACTTGAAATGAGCCGTCGACCAGTAAGAAACTTTAACTTGCCTGTTACAGTTCTTAACAAAGCGATCACATTTGAATATTATTTTTATAGTCCGTGTACAAATTTGCATATTTGCACGCCGGTTCAAATTACCAACGTCTGTCAATTTCGTCTAATGTAATGCTTCTGGCGCCTGTCAATCAACTGCGTAATTTTACGGAAAATATTAGCGCGTAAACGGTTCTTTTACCAAGAGGTGTGTCTGAAAAGGATGTGCTCCCACAAAACACAAACGAATGTACAGGTTTCTTGCACATATCTTTTTAGAAAATAAAGTTGTTGTAAATTCAAAGTATTGTTATGTTCCCCATCCATGAGCTGGCTCATAGGAGCCTTTGATTGTAATCAATATCTGTACTTTTGTAGCTATTGTTTATCTTTTGTTATTAGAATAATGTTGTATTAATATGTAATTGACACGTTCTTTCATACTACCTGCCTCGAGTAGCTTTGCTATTTTGCAGGTAGTCTTCATTTATATGTTAAATTGTGAATGTAAATAAAGTTGTTGTTGTTGCTATGTGTGAAGTAGGGTTGTAAGAGCATTCGTCAAGTAGTCGGCCCTAGACTGCACTGAGACTGCCATCAACAACTCCACTCTACAACTGCCACTCATCTACGAACGACCTTATGGACCTACTGAACCTCTGCCTTACGTCTACCTACTTCCAGTATAACGGCAAACACTACAAACAGTTGCATGGAACAGCTATGGGCTCACCAGTTTCCGTTATGGTTGCAGAAATCGTCATGCAAAACATCGAAGAACAAGCCCTAGCAACTTACAAACGAACGATACCGCTATATCTAAGCTACGTCGACGACACTTTAACAGCCCCACACAAAGTCGAAATCGACAAGTTTCACGAACACCTCAACAGACAGAACGACCACAACCAGTTCACCAAGGAGATCGAGGAGAATGGTAAGATACCTTTTCAAGACTGCTTGGTTACCCGTGACAGCAAACTGACAGTCGACCAATAACATCACGACTTCGTTGACCAATTACATCAACGACCAGAGTATTTATACCATCTAGTGACGTTACACAAATCACTTGACTCTGATGATGACTTCCGCTCAGGTTTTCGAAACGTCAGTCAATGTCATCACCACAAACAGTCCTTCTCAGGACTACACTAACCCGGACGATCGTACTCCACTAAATTATGATATGACTCCTGGGTTCAAACCATTTACGAAACTATACATAATACATAAATGGTGAGTATTGGTCTGCTGGCAAGGAACTTGAGATATCTGATGGCTGCTAATCTTGAGAATAGCGAAAATGTAACGTTTACAGGTAATCTAGTATACTTTAAGCCACTACGTGAAAATCAAACTTAAATTTTTATTGAGGGCGGACGCAAACGGACCAAACGGACAGTTTCGGAGATAGGCGGCAAGCAAAACGAATCGGCATTGCAAACTTTGTGTAATACGACTGTTTTTATTGCTGTTTTTGTGTGTGTGTATATTTGTCCGTATATTTTCAAATGCAAGTTCAAGTTTATTAAGAAAATTGAAATATACAAAATATGATGTACCACTGCTCGCAATCAGCTACAACTATGCGAGGCGAGCAGTGGCTTGACGCATAAAATTGCAATACTAAGTGGAATACAACAATACATATGTTAAGTAGAATTAGACAGATTACATGAGAAGCTGGAAGGATAACGCAAATGTAATGAGTTCAGTTTTCAAGGCATATTCAAATCCAGTAGATCAATATACTCATTTGCCTCCGAGAGTTTCTGAAGGAGCATATTGTGAATGCAGTTAGATAAGTTATTCCAGATTCTAACACCGCTCCTTGAAAAAGACATGTTTTGCTTGTCTAATCTAGAGTATTCGAGAAAGATGTTACCTTCCCGGCCTGGGGCCTACAGAAGTTTTGAAATTGTACAAGTCCTTCTGAAATCGACTGGTAATTATAATTTGAGACTTCTTAATATTTATCGTCCTCCTCCATCTCCTACAAATGGTCTTAGTGTGGCCTTGTTTCTCGATGAATTTAGAACTTATCTGGAGCACCTAATCCTGACATCTAAACCTCTGTTCCTTGTTGGAGATTTTAATTTTCGTGTTGACCAAGCATGACTGTGATGCAAGGCGTTTTTTAAGTGTTCTTGATTCGTTCGATCTTACACAACATGTTGCAGGGCAGACTCATCACGATGGCCACACACTTGATTTGGTTACTGATCACAAGAGCTAGCGAGAATGGAATTATTTAACAATTATTGGATGAGGTTGAGCATGATAGCGATAATTATCAAGGCCAAAGTTTGAGTTATCTGCCGAAGCCGAAGGCTGAGGCGGATAACACAAACTGAGGCCTTGATAATTATCGCTATCATGCGAAAACCGAATCCAATAATTGTTTTATTATGCATATTCCTGAGCTGCACTGGCGACTCCGCCATAACAAAACTGATCAAACTGCTGGTTAGTGTATTAGTTGACGTCACTTCTGCATGCATACAACTATTGTCTGTAGGTATGACGTCAATTCTACATATATAAAAACTATGGTCTGTAGGTATGACGCCGGCGGTGTTGGACACGGTTCACGTGACGTTATTCGACCAATCATAATGTCGCCTTTGCAGAAGCAATGGCGGACACTTTCGTCTCGGAAAGTCAAGAATGGTTCATCGTCTTCGACCGATTTCCACATTGATGTAGAGAAAGAAAGGAATGTTTTCTGGGAACTTCAAGTTTAATATATGGGCCAGTTATTGCTTAAGTTTTAAATTCAGGTAAGTATTTTTTGTATTAAAACTAGTCGATGGAAATCTTGTTGAATTGAAAACGGTTGTCACGCACACGCGTTTGACATGGACAATTATTTGTTCGGTTTTCGACGATCAAGTGTCAGTATCGGGGATTATTTTTGCACAGAACTTTAGTTCAATAGTTGATCTTTAAGAAACGTACGGCGGGCCCAGGCGGGCCCCGCCTTTTTAACGATGAAAATCTGCCTTGAAGTTTGGGCTTTTTCGTAATTTGTCACATATTCTCCTCAATTTCACGGCATTTCGCGGGAGTTAATGGTGTGATTCCTGTAGAAGTTTTATTACTATAAGAGTATAATTTGTTGACCCCAGTTTGTTGTATTATGTTGTAATGCTTTCCTGCTATTTGTTTTTAGTGTTAATGTGATCCAGTTCTTCGGCATGTCCTCAAAGCGGCCTTTTGGCCCTCCGAGTGGAGGCACACCCAACTAACCGCCAAAGAAATGCACATATACACTGTATGCAGATCATCCATACAGGGATGCTTTGACCAAGAAAAATCAACTGTAACAATATTTTGACATAAATTTTGACAGGCTACTGAATGGTTTTACTAGCTCTTAAAACTTTGGATGGCTATTCCCCTTCAAATGCAAGTTGCAGTGTCATAAAATACCCTGATTTGGCCCATGCTGTTCAAAATTTCATGTCATGAACAGAGGCGTGCTGTAGCCTGCCTTGTTGGATAAGTGGATGGATAAATTTAAGTCCATAGTCAATAAAAACACTAATGGCATTTGCATTAAACATATTGTCTGGTTTAATATGTGTGCAACCCTCATAACCTTAAATGGGAGGGTATGTAGCACTAAGGCCTCCTGAGTCTCTCCTGTTTGACTCAGGGTCTCCCTCATCATCACTGTCTCCCGCACTTTGTTCACTTAAGCAATCAACCTCACATGAGGAAATGTAAACAGATTCAACAGTTCTATTGTCATTTATTTTTCATCTCAAGAAAGCATGATGTGGTCAAGGTTCCATAAATGTGTCTTTAACTGGAGAAGTCCAGATTTCATTGCATGCTTTGGAAATCATAATAGCCTTTTGAAGAACTCCATTCTGTCTGGCTGATTTCGTCTTCCTCCGCTCAATAGTCAAAAATGGAAAACATGGAACAGTCCATAGCAATGTTCCTTGTTCCACACTGATGATGACCTTCAGTTGAACAATTACATTGGTACAGTCAATATGAGGTACAATGGGAGGTGCTGTTGTGTCAGCTTCTGGCAAAATAATGAACATAAAATGTAGCTACAGTGATACTAAAATCATTTCTTGATCACCATTTTGTTGACAACAACACGTCAGTCCATTGAGTAATTTTCAACAAGAATTACTTGAAATTTACTAGTTATATTTATGACCATAAACCTGCAATAAAAAAATTAACCTTATTTACTTCCATGCGCAGTCTCCGAGAAAAAAAAAACATATCTGGCACCCAAGCCGGTTTATACATTTACACCCCCTGTACATTTAATAGATTAATAATACACTTGAAAAAATTTCTCAGTTCTGATTGGCTAAAACGGAGTGCATTTTTCGTTAACACAGTGCAGAAACGTTTAACACAGTGCAAATTTACAACGAAGATTTCCGAAGTTAAAACGAAGACTGCCGGAGGCCATCCAACGCATTTCGAAGACCCGCGAAGATTGTGCGACACCCTCCGAAGATTGTACGAAACCTTCCGAAGTTTTCCGAAGATCGCCCGAATACTTCCGAAGATGGACCGAATGCTTCCGATGATTTCCCGAACATTTCCGAAGATAAACCGAACACTTCCGAAGATTTCCGAAGATTACCCGAACACTTCCGGTGATCTACGGATATTTTCGAAGCTTCTCCAAGTTTCGGAAGATCGAGGGCAATGCCTTCTGCGTACCTCAGTAGTCAATGTATGGGCTGAAGCTTTATAAGTGGTCTATTTTTTCAAGTGTATTATTAATAAGTAATCACATGATTTTTCTCGTGCAATTTGGAATAAATAAGCACTTGTAAATTTTTTCAAAGACCACAAATTGCACTCGCCCTACGGGCTCGTGCAATTTTGTTGGTCTTTGAAAAAATTTACTCGTGCTTATTTATTCCAAATTGCACTCGAAATCATGTGATTACCTATACAAACTGAGTTTTTATTTTCGACATTTTGTTCACCTGGAATTTAAGTGTGTCATAGCCAGGTCAACAAATTTAATATGGGGTTACAGCCTTACTAATTTCAGGAATAATAAGTTTGCCCAATACATGCCCACAAGTATTAAGGGAGGAGCAAATTATGTATGTACCTGCTTACAGCCAAAAACCAGCAAGTCAGAATCCTCTGATATCACAAAATCAGTGAAGCCTTCCAAGTTCAGGAACTACACACTGAATTTTCTTCTCCCTGCAAGCCTAATTAAGAAAAAAATAACCTCAGCAACAATGGAAAAATACCAATGCAAATACATTACATCAAAACAGAATGATGAAATACATTTTTCTGGCATGCATTTACTCAAATTCAAGGCAGTGCAATGAATTATGCTTCAATATGTATAAACTTAGCTTACAGTTTAATCATAGAAGTAATGACAATAACCTTTCAAATAATTAATGCATGTGTAAGATATTAAACTTACTCAAAAAAGGCAACATTGAGTCTGTCAGTTCTTTAGAGAGTTACCCCAATACAACTAAAACTTATGCATACCTCAAACACCTTCAGGGCCATTTCATTTGTTACATCCACTGCTTTAAAATAAAAAAAAATCCTTGCCTTGTCTTTCTCTCCTTGTCTCCAAAGGGCCAACCCTTGACTGGCAGACTCGTCACGATTCCTTTTGATTAGAAAATACAGCGACTGAGACTCGATTACTCAAGCTTTGCACGAGTTTTCGATTCAAAAACACAACATTGCTTTGTTTTAGAATTATTCTCACCTTTTCCTTGTGGATTCTACTTCTCTTGTTGTGTTCCACGAAAATCCATCAAACACCATGATAGCGCGTATCTTGTTGGTCAGCAATAAGTCGATATAGTTCATACATAATTCCACTTATAAAGAAGAAAGTGCCGATCGAAATTAAGTGCGATTTGCCCGAGTTGTTCCATGCAGTAAATACTCCCATTGTGCATCCAGCAGTAAGCATTTATAGCTGCTACTTTCCCCGCGAACGATTTAATGTGTACATCTTCGGAGATTTCTTTGAGCATGGGAGGCAGTCCTCATATCTTGACTATCTTCTCCCTCGACGGAGTTGTTTACCGTCCGGCGATCAGGCGAAAATACGGAGCTTAAGCACGCGCGTTTTTGAGACGCGAACGGCAACCGGAAGTGAGATGTTTTTCCTTTTAACTTGTCTTCACACAACTATATTTATATCGCTAAGCATCTTTTCACTATTAGAGACCCTAAGTTTAAAAGTCTGGTTGAGACCGCTATCCTGGGGTGCGAAATATTCACTTCCGGTTGCCGTTCGCGTCTCAAAAACGTGCGTGCTTAAGCTCCCTATTGAGAGCTGCCGGAAATTTCTCCCGGCATGCTTTGAGAGTTGTGTCCAACACCGCCTGGGTATGACGTAAGAGAAACAGAGCTAGCAAGAATTAGCTGCGTGCTTATAGCCAATCAAAATCGAGCTGGTGACACCAATGTATAATAATACCAATTGTTGTGTTCGACAGCGGATTTCGGATCACTTCGCTGTCCATTGTAAGATCTTGTAACTTAGCCTTAGCCAAGCCTCCACTTGAAAGAAAAACTATCTCCTTTCGCAAGACACGGTCGATTGACTTTGATAAGCTTCGTAATAAACTCAATAATTCTAGCTTAATATTGGATCCCTCTCGAGACCTCGACGCACTTGTTGATCAATTCAACACCATTTTATCGAGACTGGTTGATGTTTATGCTCCTGTTAAGACCAAAACCATCACTATTCGCCCCTAGTCTCCATGGTATACTGACGAAATTGCTTCAGAAAAACGTGAGAGGAGATCACTTGAGTGTCGCTGGCGGTCAACACGTCTACTGACCTGGAGACTATTAGAACTATGTGATACAGTGTGATGTTGTAAATAGCCTGCTGAAGTCAGCAAAGGTGTCTTACTATGGCAACATCATTGAGAAGTCCAAACATGATCAGAGGGTCCTGTTTCAGACAGCTGATAGGTTACTACACACTAAATCTGACCCTCTCTATCCTACATCGAGCTCAGACAATGACCTGGCTAATAAATTTGCTGATTTTTTTTTTTACTGAGAAGATTACTGGCTTACGAAATTCCCCGGACAGTTCTTCAAGCACTCTGGTACATCTTGATGATTCCTCTCATGCACATTGTGTGCTCTCGCATTTCAAGAATGTTACCGAAGCTCAAGTGTCTAGCTGTTGTTCTGAAGGAGTGCTGGTTGGTGCTTAAAATTGCCTGTGATGACCAAGATTGTCGACCTCTCTATTGACACTGCTGTGATACCTAACTGTTTTAAGTTAGCTATGCTTAATCCATTGCCAGAAAAAATTGGTCTAGATTTTAAGGTTTTTGCTAACTGGAATTTCAGACCAATATCAAAGTTTATGTCAAAGCTTACCGAGAGAGCTGTTACTCTGCAGCTGATAGATTATATCATGATAAATAACCTCGATGAAGTTTTTCAATCTGCTTACAAACAGCTACACAGTACTGAGACGGCTCTTCTCAAAGTCCAAAATGACATTTTGGTAGCTTTAGATAAATATCAGGGCCCAGTTGTTCGAAAGCCGATTAACATAATCCAGGATTAGCGTAAACTTTGGTTGCAGTTTTTAACTATTGGATGAAAGTTGTTTTCGCCGCTTTTTGTTTTTCAGGATTGACTTTCCGTAATCTAAAATTTTGCAGAATATCGGCATTGACCAACGTTTGGGGACAGAGAAATAACCTCCTTGATGAATTTTTAATCCTGGATTAGCGTTAATCGGCTTTCGAACAACCGGCCCCAGTCTGTCATTTTACTACTTTTTTACTCCGCTGCGTTCGATACTGTAGACCATACTATTTCAGCCTAATAGGCTAGCTACTCGATTCGGTATCACTGGCTCTGCACTCTCTTGGTTTACCTCCTATCTTTGCAATCGATACCAGTTCGTCAGTATTGGAGGGGAGAGGAGAGGTCGTCACATCGCCAATTGGCATGCGGGGTGCCTCAGGGGTCTGTATTAGGTCCCATACTCTACTTGTTGTACACTTCGCCACTTGGGGATATTGCCGGTAAGTACAAAATGGGTTATCACTTTTTATAATTGTCCTTCGATTCCTGAGGTGGCGATGCGGAAGGCTCTAGCAGTTTCTCAAGTTGAACCCTATGCTCGTGAGAAAGACAACTGGATGCGCTGTAATAAGCTTAATCTCAAGCGATAAATCGGAGCTACTTGTTGTTAGTTCTCAGTATCGGCCTCGCCCCCTACTATCTTCTCTTACAATTGGTTGTCAGCATCGGCTCGTAATCTGGGTGTAGTTTCTGACGAGAGTTTAACATTTGAGAAACATATAAGTGCTATATGCAAATCGGCTTTTTACCATCTGAGGAGGATCGCCAAAATAAGGAGCTATCTGTCAGAGGGGTCTACAATAGCACTTATACATGCTTTTATAACTTGTAGGTTAGACAATGCGAATGCCTTTTGATACAGACTGCCAAAATACCAGATCCAGAGGCTACAGTCCGTACAGAACTACGCCGCTCGTCTTGTTAAGCGTCTTTCTCCATTACTTTTCGAGCTCCAATGGTTCAGTGGAGCATCGCATTGTTTTTAAGATCTTATCGTTGGTTTTGGTGTATACAGCCTCAATGCTTAGTGTTCCCCAAGAAGTTATTAAGAAAGCTCAAGTCAAGCTTTTTAATTTTTTATGGAAAGACATAAAAGATTTAAAAAAAAGGAGAAGTTCTTTTTCAAGAGACAAGTAAAGGTGATCTAAACTTTCCTCATTTTTCAACAACAGTTAAAGGACTCCGCAGGGGCACAAAACGAAGCTGTTCCTCACTTTATCTGTTCCCCCGAGGTATTGTGCTGGCTGGCAAAATATCAGTTACTTTGCGGAGGTGGTTATCAAAGTTCTTTCTGCTGATGGTTTCGGTTGGTAATTACTGAAGTGGGGTAGCAGTGTGAGTGTTACTGGCTGGCGAAATCTGGATTGTTGTGAGAAATTTTTGCCTTCTCCTCTCCCCTCCCCCCCTCCCCCCACTTAAGGCTTGATTTGTGGCCTTTTGCCACGCCCATTTGGGCTTACGAGAGAAGAAATTGTCTTTTTTGTTGTTGGGCAGGTTGCTCAATTTGTACCTGGCTGGGAAACCAAGCAATTTTATCTAGCTGGCTGGGAAATATCTTGTGTGTCTTGCTGGCAAAAAGGAACAGATATTTTTTTTCCCAGCAATATTAAAAAAGACCTGAAAATGCCTGAATAACATTTAGTTTCATTAACTGGGGTATAGTAATACATTTTTCAACAAATTGGTCGTTTTGTGCCCCTGACTCCGCTTGAGCTGGATTGGCAGACTGTTAAACAGTACTACTATCGATGCATGGAAGGCTATTCGGGGGCCTTTTTTGAGAACTATGGTGATCGCAACTTCTTGCTCAAGTGTAATTACAATATAAAGAAATTTGACAAAAATGTCAAAAATATATCGTCCTTTTATTTGGAAATGCTAGACTACTTTAAGGAGTTACGCCTGAATCGCCAGAATATAATAATTACCAAAGCGATCTTATATTATGGAACAATCAAGACATAACTATTGAAGGTAAATCGTTGTTCTGGAAAAGTTGGATCGAGAATGGAATTTACTACATCCAAGATGTTTTAAATGAACATGGAAAATTCCTAACATGCGAAGAATTTAATCGTAAACACTATACAAAGTTTGATTTTTTAAATTATTTTCAAATCCTTGCATCAATTCCAGCAAACCTTAAATTAAAGGCAGTTTCTACACCCAGACCAACGACCTCAATTCTTGATGATTCTGATATATTTGACTTATCCACGGACAAATCGATTCAACTTTCCAAAATGAGATGTAAAGATTACTACCTCTTTTTCAAGAAAAAGCGGAAGTTACGCCTACGGCCGTGAAATCTTGGGCCAAACAGTACTCTGATATAGAAAGTAAATGGAAAAAAATATTCAAAAATGTACCTCACCTCTCTGCCGACAACAAACTAAGACAATTCTCCTTTTTGCTAAAAAGGAACGAAAACGATTCAAAATATCTAACAACGAGGAGTGTTTTTTCTGTAGATCCCTTGATTACTTGGAACATGCATTTCTGGAGTGCCCCGTAGGTCTAAACCTCTTTCAAGAAACTCTGGCATGGTTCAATATTGGACAAAAAGTTAATTTTTCTCCATCTAAATCACAGCTACTTTTCAAATATTTTACCTTTTCCCCAAATACAAATACAAAACTTTTCCGGAAATTCGGCATCTTAGTTGAGCAAACCCAAAAATATTATTATACTTGTAAAATGTTAGAAAAAAAACCCTGTTTTTCTGGAGCTGAAATAATCAGTTCTCTTACAATGGAAATTTGAGAAATTGCGAAGGTTAACGCACAAAGTGTCCGTGACTCTCTCTTTTAAATTGTGTATATTTTAACTGTTGGTGTTTGGTGTCTTACTGATTGTCAGTCTTGTGATGTTAAGTTTTAGTTGTTTTGTAATTCTGCTTCTGTATACCTCAATAAAAAAAATTTTGGAAAAAAAAAAGAAAACAATAATAATCACATTAGTCTGACAGTTAGACACCTGCTTGAATACGAATGTTGCGCATGGACCCACATATTGGGAAACAGATAAAGGACGTTGAATGCGTGCAGAGAAGAGCAGCATGCTTCGTCAAAAATGAATATGGCACAAACTCCTCGCACTGTCACAGACCTTTTGAATGGCCAATGCTTGAAGAAAGAAGGAAACGTGCACGACTCACACAGAACAATGGTGTTTAAAGTAACTTCTGGTCAGTCGGCATAAAATTCCACCCTACATCTTACCCAAGAAGAGACAAGGTAGCAGACAATTCCATCCAAAGAAATTTGTTGAAGTCAGTGCAAAGACAGAGAAATTAAATATACCACAGTTGTCTAGCGCGTACTATCAGAGACTGGAACTCATTGCCGAACCACGTTATTGAATTACAACAAACAGTGGAGGCTTTTAAAAAGGCCGCCATGAACTATGTTTGAAGTGACACTGAACCCCGAAAACTTGCACCTACTTGAACCTAATCGTCATGATATTTTTAACTTAGCACCTGCCCTTCTGCACATCTGCAGTGATGGGCTATCCCCCTTGCAGATTATTCAACTACAATTAGAATTAGAATTAAAAATTAAGTTTAACTTCACTCATTTTGTGACCAACAAGAAGTTGATATACGATCAAGGGAATGGCACTGCCCCTTCAGATTCGAGAGAAATTTCTTGGTCTGGCCTCAAAATAGGAAAAGAGTTGTCGGGAGTTGACTCTCGCGAAGAGCTGCGCGAGCCCTAAACTCTCAGCCTTGAGCCAAGTTCACAAAAGTCCATGCAGTAAGAGTTGACGCGTGATTTGATTGAGCGACTTGTAACAAAAGAGGGAGAGTTTCAAGCCAAACGACAGTCCGAACTCTTGGCAAGTCTTCGTTCTCGTTTGGCTCGGGCTTTACGTTTTCGTTAATCTTGAAGTAATTCATCTTTCATATGAAGAAAGTCAGGCATTGAGACACTATCTCCTGTGAAGTTAGGGACTCGTACTTATCATTTCCCAAGAGAAGCTGTCATCTTCACGTGCCCTCAGGCCATACCACTGTCAGACCAGTACCGCCGGATATGAGTGGATGATCAATAACCGAACAGAGATGACATCAAAATAAAGGCCATTTGGGAAAGTTTGATCGCTGCGATCGCCACGATCGTCGAGATAGGAATTTTTCTACCTCAGCGATTGCAACGATCGCAGTCGCTACGATCGCTGCAGTAGCAGACCAAGGCCTTCCCATATGATCGCTACGTTCGCTGCGATGGCTGAACACGTTTCTCGGCGATCACACCGATCATATGGAAACTAGGCACTAGCGCGAGCAGGGCCGCAAAAAGCCGCACGGCCCTGTTAGGAACACGTACGGCCCCGAGCGATACGATCTAGTAGAGGATTTCGTCGCTTCCGTCCATGTAAGTTTATTTTACAACCAGAGAGCAAATACAAACTGAACATATTGGATCAATTTTATTTGCAAATCAGTCGCTTTTTTGTAAAAACTTCATCTTTTACGCGCTCATGAAGAGTCTAAGGAAGCCATATGATAAGATGCTTAATGACTGAGTTAGGTACATGTTGTATTCGGGATTGAACTCTTGCAATGCCGTGATTTTACTTAGCTCGTGAAATAGAAGTCAGTGTAAAAGTAACTACTAGCAATTATTCCACACTATATCCTTTGTCTCCTTTTGTGTGTATTTGACTTTCACGCTATATTACAAATTGTTTCACGGGTTAAGTAAAACCACTCTAGAAAAATGAGGACAATAGTAATCTCAAAGTTTCTTTGACAAGCTGTTATACATGTATCTTCAAGAACGAAATTAGTTTAAATCGAAATGTTGGTAAGGTAAACTGAAGGGTAAAAAGTGTTTAAGGTAGCTTACTACAGTTTTTACAACAGGTTTTTTCTGCAAAGCGCGATTATTACGCGTGCTTGAAGTCGCGTAAGAATCACACGGGAGCTAAAGTCACACGAGATGACGAAAGGAAAACCCGGCGAGCAAAAATTAAAAAAGAAATGTGTCGTGCAAAAATCCCGAACACTGGAAATAAATCACATTCACTGACGATGTCACTACCTTCCACAGGATTTAGGTGTAGTCGGTGCAGTAAACAAAGTCGAGGTTGTGGCGTGGAGAGAGTGCGCGCGCGCTCGTAGAAGTTTGATTTCTCTGACAAACGCATGCGTAATGCTTTTCTAAATGCAGATCGCATAAAACCTGAAAGACTCATTTTCCTCGTTTAATTTGTCAAAAACTAGCCATACAACCTATGTCCAAATTTTGGTATCTGTCAAAATGCACCAAAATGGAGATGTAGAATTTTTTTCAAAAAAATCTGTCACACAGAATTTTATTAATCTTAAAAATATACAAAATTCAACATTTTTGCTGATTGCAAAAGTTGTGCCTGACAGATTTTCGTGTCCCTCTCTCTAGATGTTTCTTTTTATCTACATTTCAAATCCTGAAATTTTAGGGTGGGATCGTACGGCTAGAGTTTGAGAAAAACACCCTCGATCAGTCTATTTTGTACCCCATCGCTTTTGGACATCCCATAATACATATTTCGCCACAGATGCAATTTTCTAAAAGTTAATCTTTTATTTTTGCTCCCAGGTGTTTCCTTGGTCAGTTGAAGCGACTCTAGCTTGCTTGTAATGCTTACTGAACTTCAAGTGTGCGCAAGCTGTCTGTAGCAGAAAAAAACTGTAGTAAGCTACCTTAAGCACAGGTTTCACTCAGCTCTGTGACTTTCAGAGTGTAGACTATTGGTGTTCAACATAGAGACATTTCATTTCAAAATCCCATGAACTTGAATAAGCCCAGAAATATGAGTATAAATGAAGACTTCAATGAAACTTGTGTCAATTTGCTCTAAACTGGATATTTTAATATTGAAATATAACATTATGAAGTGTAAGGTACATTCTAACAGAATATCAGTGATAAATACTCTGACATAATCATACTATTAAAAGGGATAAATATATCATGCTAATTATTACAGATGTTAAGTTAATCATGCACCCATAAAATTCTTGCAATTTTTGCACAGAAAAAATGTTTGCCTTAATACTTCAGAAGAAATTAAATTAACTGGTACACATTTTGCACCAAAACAGAACTGCACAGTGAAGAAATATAAGTTAAAAAGTACATGAAAATATACAATAGCATAATTCCTGTTTCATGGTGCAGTGTACCACACATATAAAACTGAAAACCAGCTGTTTAAAAAGTTAAAACCTCTGAACACTAACTCATGAAAAACACTCTCAGAGAGACTATCTAATGAGTCAAATTTATTTTTAATATTTGATGCAATATATTCTTTTCAAACATTCTAATCATGATTTCTTTTCCCCAGCAAAAACAAATAAAATAAATATAAACACATTCTAAGGTCCTCATATTTTTAACTGGGATGCCTGTGGCAACGTGCTCTTGGGAGTACAAGTCAATTTTTGATTAACAAATGATGCACTTTACATTAATAAATAAACTCAATGAAATTCTCCCCAGGAAATTTGACTCTTCAGAGGCCTTTCTTCATGCAAAATTAACATTTAAAATAATACTGTAATTTAACATGTTTGGAGGCAAGGCCTCAGCAATAAATAAATTCATATTATCTTAATATTCAAAGAAATTAAAGCCTGAGAGGTACTATTTACATCAACTATAACTATGCTGGATCTGTCACTAAAATATGACTTTAAAACCAGCAAATTAAAACTAAAAAGTTGATCACTGTGAATTAAAGTGCACCTAGACCCATTTTTTCTTTTTTTTTGTTGCTTAAATAAATCTTTGCACCTGTTCAAAAAGCATTGCGCCATTTCTTGTTCTTTTTTGCCAAATGTTGGCTTTTTATAGGCTTCAAAACTTGCAAAAAAGTAAGCATCATTTGGTACACGACCAAGTGAAAAGGGGCGTGGTCCATTCTTGATTTGACGTCAAAAACTGCTTTGCTTGCATGTTTACAAAGACTTAATGCAATGCAAATCGGTTTGTGATGTCAAATCAAGAATAGACCTACGCCTCTTCTGACTTGGTCGTGTACCCAATGACGCTTACTTTTCCGTAATTTTGGAAGCCTATAAAAAGCTGACATTTGGCGGGAGAGAATACAAAATAGGTGCAATGCTTTTCGAACCGGTGCAAAGACTTATTTTAGCGAAAAAAATATTCTGGGTTTAGGTGCACTTTAAAAAAAAATTGACAATTAAGTGTGATACACATTTGGGATCTTTTTCTTTTCTTTAAAAAAGGTTGGCCTGGTAAAATTTGACATTGATTGTCTCTTTACCTAAGTTCATAGCTGTGTGCCATCAATTCCTCAGAACTTTGAATTTCTGGTATTTTTGTCAATAAGGGTTATCCATAGTTTCCAATATTATCTGCTTCCCTTAAACACAACAACAATAATTGACCAACCATGACACTTCCTATAAAAATCTCCAATGAAATATGAAACATAAATTAGCTATCAACCCTAGTAAAAATATTGGAACATTATTTTTCATTTCTATGGCCCTTACAAACTCTTAGTATACTCTCAGTCCTCAGATGGTTCTGTTGGTCTTTTTGGCAGAAAATGTTTAGAATGACAACAAAATAAAAACCACCCTGACAGGAATGTTCAGGAATGGCGCAGACAGCCCATGTAGCTCACCACAAAAGAGTCAGTCATATAACTTCACTTCAATCCATCTGGCATAATGATTTAACATTGTGCCGCAAAAACATGTTTGAAAGACTACCTGTGGGTGGCGGTTAATATTTGTCAAATCTACATTCATCAGGCAGCATATATGTATATGTAATACTGCTGCATAATTGAATTCTGGTTACTTAAACCATAACCATAGGTGGACAAATATAATGCTGAAGCTGATCAGCAAATCAAACAAAAAAAGTAAGAAACACCTTTTGCTTTGAGTGAGCCTTCACTGTGCTGCAATTTGAAAATGAAGATTCTAATAATACTATTGTCCAGTAACTGTACTGTGCATCACTCTTAAAGTGATGGCCAGGGTAAAATGAAAACAAATACAGTAACACTACACACTAAAATGTGTAATACAAGAGACAATATTGCATTTCGTAACAGCTATTGAAAGAGTTTATTCTGTATGAACCTCATTGTCACCATCCTTGTTGGTACAACAGATATTTCTTCATTGAAACAGGAATTGGTAGTTTGTCTACATTGCTCTTTGTTAAGTGCTCTTTGCCAACAGATTTGCGGATGGTGCGACGACACAAATCCATCAGAGGTTGGGGTTCCGCTGTTGAAAAGACAAAAAAGGAATCTGCTAAATATTGTTAGAATGGAATCTAGCTTGGCCAATGATATGTTCGTAGAAAAAAAAACATCACAATGTCACAGAAAGTGCAAACACAGCCTATAGATTTAAACCCTATCACAAAATACATCATCAAAAACTATTCAATGACGTATGGAACAGATCTCAATCAAGAAACTGTACTAGTAGTAACAACCACTGATATGGCACTTGATATGTTTCATTGAACAGCTCAGTTTACATTAAGTGGTCTCAAGGCACAAAGACAACTGTGTCCAAACCATGGCAACGTGAAAATGAACTTATTTCCTGGTTACAACACACCCTTTTCAGATATGTATCACCTTTGTTAGGCATTTCAACCAAAGCAAGTTCTCCATTCAATGCAACTCAAGACATGTTAATGAAAGACATTTCAAAATTAGGTGTTTTTTTAATAAACTCAAACACTTTTTCAACACTATTTTACAACCAAGTGAAGTAAAATGAAGGAAATGAAATACAATGAAACCATCAAGAGTATAGGTTGTCATTATTACTTAAGCCACAAAATATTCTTTCATCAGCAAAAGAAATTTTTTCCCAGTGACGGAACAAACAACCAAAATGCTTTACACAGTCAACAGGAAAACGGATAAAAGTTTCCAACGAAAATTTAAAACAATAATCTAAGAGAATACGATTCTTTAGGGCGTTCTGATCCTTGCACTGTTTTTCTATTTTTTTTTTTTTTTTATGGTTTTCACTGTTGTCTACATGCAACAGGTGGTTTGGCACGCGCCGCATCCACCAAACCCTGAAATAGTTGCTTTGTGACCTTATTGTCTCTTTGTTTCCATTCAGCTTTTCAAGTTCAAAGATCCTCTGAAAAGACAAGTTTGAACAGCCTCCGATACAACACAAAGCTTGCGCAAAGGATAGCCCAGAGGCACATCAACAAACATTTTGGCGATTTAACAAGTTTTTTCGCGGAAAGACCATAGAAACATCTCCAAAAAGTAGACGTACGAAAATGTCTCTAATAAGAAATGAATATTTAATTTTCATTCAACAACTGAAACAATGAAGTCAATGAAACGCCAAACTGGACTTTATGGCGGTACATTAAGAGACAGCCCGCCGAAAAAGTAGTGAGGGCTTGATCGAAGTAATTTGAGTTTGCTCTTGAAAGCGATTTATCGCGCTTTCCCAAATAGAAGTTCCTTTTTTCATGTTTATTTATCTTTTACAATTTCAGTTCTCGTTTTCTAGTATTGAACTGTTTCTTAACCGAAATATGCTAGATTTCGGAAAAAGGACAGCGACAAATCGAAGAAAACAAAAGTTTTTGTTTCTCAAGGGCCGCGAATCCGTTGATATCATTTCGCATGTGACGTAAAGGAAGTGAACTCGCTAGGGAATGAATATTTTAATTCGCAAAACTGGCAAAAACATTTCTTGAGACTTTAGAAAAGTATCCAATGTGAGGAGTACAGGACCTTGTCACTGGTATAAAACGAAACTAAAAATTTTATGAAAACGAAGGGTTCTGTTTCAACAGCTTTAGCATGGGTGAAAGACAATACAACAGAACATAGTGTAAACAAAAGATCTGCGTTCACGCACGAAACAAAAGGCGAGTCACACAGGTTGAATTGGTAGCAGAAAAATATGAATACTTACGATCAAGACCTCCAATATATTTCATGGTGATCTCACAATGGCCCCATACAGCTGATACTATTGGATACACAGTTCTTCCTTTGATGCCGCGAAAAGCTACTCCTAAATAGCGTCCGTCGCTCGTTTCAAAAGCCATGGTCCCCTCATCCATGTCCAATATTACCCTAAACTTGTCAGGTACCACGAAACTGTGATCGCTGTCAGATAATACGGGGTACTTCACAGAAGAAACGTTCTTTTCGTTGTGGTAAAGCTTGTTTCTGACAATGTCCCAACCCCAGCTTTCATCGTTGCTCCCAACGAGTGAGTGGTATCCAGTACAGTGAAGAACTGCTTTCGGTGTAGCTACCCCCACGACGGCATGTGTCCCACGCTGTCGTGTCGACCATTGGATCTCCCAGACGTGAAATCCGCGACTATAGCCTTTCTTACCTCGTATGCAGTCCGTGCTTTGTGCTACGGGATGCCTGTGAAATGTATGTGGATCGTCGTCTTTGACGAAAATGTTCACTGATCTATCGTTTGGGTTCCAAGCATGTTCCAATAAAGCTTCTTCCGGTAAAGAAGGCCGATCAAGTAAAATGTCTAATTTCTCTGGTCTTGCTAAATCTCTTGCTCGATCTTCCTCTTGTAAGACATTAAGTGATTTATAAACTCCTTGTCTATTGTCATTGTGATCGTTTCGTTTCACGGCCGAAATTCTTGATCCCATGTCGAGAAAGGGATAGTAGAAAAGAGACGTGTAACCGTTCGGTAAAGAATCCAACGTGGACACCAAGTTTATCCTTCTAAATTGTCCAGGCTCTTTCTTTCGGTAACGTCTACAGGCTTTGATTTCTTCTCATCAACCAAAATTCGTATAAATTGGGCTCTTAACCGTCTGTTCCGCCGAAAGAAGCGGTTTTTGCGTGGAGACTTGTTACAAAAGAACGATTGACTGAATCAAAACACGCGTGCAGATACGTGCGCGCTTGCCTGAACGTTCACGTATCGAGTTTTAAAATGTGGTTTCCCTTTCTTAAAACAGGAGGAAACCAGCGGCTGAACTTTTCAAGTTGACTGTTTCAACTTACCAACTTTCTCTGGTAAAGTAGCGAGTATGTCCTTCACTGGTCCTTCCTGAAGGAGCGATGAATGCCCTTTGTTGTGTTCTGAAAATTTTTCCTTTCAATGTTATTTATATCTTGGAACAACTTATGAACGAGCTACGCATGCGCACTAGCTTGTCAAGCGTGAAAGGCTTACACGTTTGTTGCACGCGCTTGGTCATTTCACTTCCGTTTGCGTGAAAATCGGTCAACCGGAAACACGCATTGTTATTGAATTTCACTTCTTTCGGGGTTTATGAATAAAGACTTTTCATTTTTTTTAAACAAGAAAGTGAAACAGTTTTTTTTATAGAATCAATCGAAAATCAAAACTGGCGTGGCTTTCATAACTTTATTTTTCAAACGAAACCGATGCGAATTCCATTCAAGTGTTATCAGCAGCGAAGTTGGTATTGCAATCAATATTTAATAGTTCAATGGCAGGGAGGACATTGAATCTAAGCGAAACAGGTGATTCCCACATGAGATTAACGGAGCATAAGAACAACATGTGTTCTTAGTGTGAAACTTTTCAACCCTAATCACATATCCCAACAACAGTAAATAGAATGAAAAGTCTCCTTTCCCCAAACCGTGACACTGAGGTCCATTTTTAAATACTAAGCATTCGTGACTTGGACGTTGTTACGTGTAAGAGTTTTTCACTTCGAAGATTTCGTAATCCAAGGTTTTGTTACGAAATGAGCAATACTTAAAAACAGCTAAATTTACTGTAAATGCATGAATGAACTACACGCTATAGTTGATAATCAGAAAAAACTCGTCACAGTTACCTCAGCTTCCACCAATTAAAAACTTTGTTTATCGAAGTTTTGGAGAACATTTGCAATTTTGTGCCATTAACCTAGTTTGTAATGAAATTTTGAAGGCTGAATTTGTAGCTCCTACTTTAATGATAACCGTAGTCCTATCAAACGACCTACCTTCTTTCAGTCCGATTTCCCCCACCGGATTTTGTCACATCCGGTGTACATCGCGTTCGGAATCGCGAGTGTAGCTCGCGCGCGCTTTGCGTGGGGCTCTGTGTTTTTGTGCTGACGTCATTTGGGCGTAAGCGGGGTGACGTGATGAAATTTCTCTCTCAAAGCCTGAACATTGACCTTGAAGTTTCCATTACGTCGAAATCAAATCAACTTGATGCAGTACAACAGAGTAAACGTACACATATTTTTCTGTAATATCAAGTGAAGTATTACAAGAGAAGACAAAAGACGTTTTAATCGCTGTTTATGAATAGGACTTCGAGGAGACGTGACGGTTCGTGAATTAGGTCATGTTTACTTACTCGAGCAGGTCACGGTTTTTTGACGGTTTCCATGGTGTTCAAGAAATTGCTCGTGAATTCGGTGTCAAGAGCTAGCGAAGCCGAAGTTGGAAGGAACTTCGTCAATAATATTCCGATCTCTTGTTGTCTATTTACATCCTTGCGATTACTGGCCGATTAGCCAGCACTTAAAGACAATAATTTCGTGACTTTCAGATTTGCGTGTTTAGATTCACTCGGACAACGACGGCTCACAAAAACAACCTCAACACGATAAAGATTGCTGGGTTTAAACGATCAAACCTTTTTAAAATACATATTTAATCAATGCGGCCTGTTAGAATTGGCAATATAATTGTTGGCGTTCAGGTTTATTGCTTATAAACTGCGAAGAAGTGGAATTTTGCGTGTTGACGGGAGATACCTGAACTCAATCCCAATAATCTGATATTCAGTCAGAACATGGCAGTTCTTCAGGCAGTTCTTTGCGTCTGTCTGGGTGCTAGTTCATGATAATTAATCACCCTATTATCGCTATACCAGAATAAAATGAATACAAGGAATACCGGTGCTGTAAGGGATTATTTTATCTATTTTTCGACGATGTTTCATTTGGGGGCAATTAATGCTAAATAATTGTCTGCAAACCACGAATTTGTTGTTGTCACGAATACCAGACCAGCTAGCCACATGCATACAAACATACATACATACATGGCTTTGTTTGTTAACGCATGTTGATGGAAGTCAGCCAAAGGCTGATGTGGACCTGCTTATCTATCTAGTACAGTGAGATCTAATAACATTAGCTGGGGTATATACAAATGTGTAGGATACGAACAATTAAGAAAATATATAAGTATGCAAGCTAAGTATGTCTATTGTGATAAAAAAGAATTAAAATAATAATAAATTAATAATAAATAATAAACTAAAAATAATAAAATCATCGTTCTTATTTATGGTCAGGCACGACTCCTTGTCGAAGCTTAGTTTTTCTTGTAGTGCCTGGTCTTTTCTTATCTTTTTGCTTAAAATTTGCATAGCTATCTCAAAGTTTACCCGATACTTATGTTAACGTAACTACCATAGGTGTCTTCCAATATTTATTTGGATGTTAAAAAATTTAACCCATGACTGATACGTGACAATTCGACAGTTCAGCCTTAGCAGAGAAAGATCATTTCTCATCGATCATCATTAACCTGTATGTGGGACAAAGAGCGGGGTAAGGGTTATTCTCACCATCCCAAGCGATCTATTTACGTCTGAATGGTTACGGGTGTTGCAATTGGACTAACTTTCTTTTGATTTTTATTTATCTGAGTATACTTTAGGCTATTTCCTTTCTGCATTCTGAAGAGGTGAAAAGACTTTCAAAAAACAAAATTCTGTACCATAATTTCAGACCAACAGGCAAAACAGATTTTCTGGCAAGCCCCAAGCAAATTGGCAACATGTTTTTTTGGTTTTTTTTTTTTTTTCCATAGCCTTGACGCAGGATATAAACGCAAGCTGAGTAAAAACAAACTATCTCATGGTACCCTGGCTCCAAAGGCCGTTTGAAAAAATAAATACACTCTTTTTTTAATCAGTACGTATTGTTACAATTTATGACGTTATTTTTTAACTATATGATTGTAAAGCGCTATTGATCAGTATATGTAAATATGCGCTATATAAATAAGTAAATTATTAAATTATTATTACGTCTAATATGGGAGTCGAGGCTCGAGGTTCTTAATTAGTTTCATTCGCGATTTGAGTCTGAAAAAGTTACATGGTATACACACGATGTCGCGCCAACCAACTGCTGGTAAATCAGCTTTTCAAAAATATAGAACATAAAGTTTCACAAAAGTAACCAGATTTTGCAGCGAAAACGCAGAAAAACGAAATGTATACATTGTGTACCACTTATTTTAAAAAAAATGAGCAAAATATAGATGGTCTTAACTGATTCTCAGCCTAGGTTATGTTCTAAGAATGTTCTTAAAATTTGGGTTAATCTCAGCCTCAACGTTCTTATAATAAAGGTTCTTATAAAAAAAAAAGAGTGTATCCCTGAACTGAACCAAATTTTGAGGCGCTTTACGCCTCATGGCTGCGGTTTCGCCGTTTTACTGTTTCCCTCCTGCAACAACAACAATCTTTATTTCTGCTCTTACTACAGAGAAAAGGCCTTTGTAGCCCGCAGTTAGCAGAGCTATTCTAGGCGGGCTACTTAAGCTGGCACTTTATAATAAGCTCTATCACAAACACACACACACAATAGAATAAATAAATAAATAAACTGATAAATAAGAGAATAAATAAATAAATAAGCCAGATACACATAAATTGCGTTAGCCTGAAGGGAATTCTTAGCAGATTAAAGAGAAAGCTGTCCATTTAAAATACAAATGTGAGCTAGAAAGGTCAATGTAGCTAGAAAGGTCAATTCAAACGCAAAAAAAAACTACTTCTGGCACCGAGGGTAGTGTCGTGGACAAAAAGAAAGAAGTCTTGAAAACTAAGCAATGCCTAAATGTTGTATACACTCAGTTCAATCATAAGCAGATTTATTCCTTCAATTCTACGAAACATTTTGTGCAGAAAGCATGTAGCAAAATACTATACCGTACCATACATCACTAGTGTGTGTAGGTTTTTGTCAAGGGTCGACGGTTAAATGTCCAGAGTCCAAAAATGTCTACGATTTATGTCTGATCATTTATTTCAATTAATTTCTTGCCTTTCCCGTAAGATTTTCGCGCCTTTCTCGATTTGCCGAATGCCCTGATGTTAGTTTTCTCGCGTTTCCTCTCTCCTTTCTCTTCACCTTTTACCCTGTTTTCGCTCGCTTTGGTTGAGGCAGGTCTGAGTGCTGGCTATTAGACCCTATCAAAAGCGCACAAACAGGATTAAAAAGCGCAAGCCAGAAAGCGAAAATGGTGACAGGTTTGTTTGTTGTGCAGCGGGGCACTTTCTTACTACACGTAGTTTTAATGTCTTTCTGCGTTTCTCGTTTTGAAGCCCTGGCCAAACAGACTCGCAAGTAGACGCAAGTTGAAAACTAGGATCTACTTGCGACTCCCGTTGGCTAGGACGTGCGTGCACTTGCTTTGACTTGCGATGACTTGCGTTCACTTTGGTCGAGATCAAATTTGCGCGCAAGTCGACGCAAGTTTTTTCACCGTTCAGGCTACCCAACACAGTTGAGTGACGTCCATTCGTTGTTGTAGCAACCTTTTGGCCAATGAAATACCGGATATAAGGTTACATTTTGTCCGCGCGGGACTAAGCCCGTAGCCTTGAAATGGGTTATTTTTTTTGCGAATTGCGTGTACTATTTTCGAGGAAACTTGCAAGTCTGTTTGGCCACCCAACGCAAGTTCAGCTTGCGGCTACTTGCGACTAGTTGCGAGTCCGTTTGTCCAGGGCTTTAAGTGGCATAACTTCGTTCAACTCAAACCGGGTTTTGCTAAAAGCAGGCCCGCGGCTCAGCGGCCCACTGCACGGCCCGCAGCACAGCAGCCCACGAGTTTGTAGATTTTTTGGCCAGCGATATACCAGGACGCATACCCAGTTTTGCCTCTTCAACATATGATTGCAGTCTAGGCGGTAAAATCATGTGGACGATTGTGAATGGCACCCAGTTTTCATTAAATCGTTCGAAGGACAACGTTTTATCCTTCATACGTCATTTTATTCTCAGAAGCCGATAGCACGGAACAAATGCTCTCGAATGATGTAGTTTAATTTTCAGACGTCAAACCTACTGGTCGTATGTATAAGCCAACCCAAATCGCCTTACGAAGCATTTCTTGCAGCGTAAATCAAGAGGTAATTGATTACAAAACGAGATACAGACATACATTTGTGATTAAAACATACCGTGACATTCAAATATAATTGTATTGTATTCGGCTGGATATTGATACGAACTGAGAGTTCAAAGTCCGTTAAAATTCACATCATTTGGGAGTATTAATAATCGCGTTCTGAAAATAAAATGATGTATGAGGAATTAAACCTTCTTCCTTCGAACAAAAATTTAACAAAAAGAGCCAAGGAATGAAACGAATGCCGCGATTTAATGGCAACCGAATGCAATTCACCATCTTCCACTTTAACACCTTCCGCAATTATATGTTGGCGATACCAAACTCCTGGGGCTGCGTCCTGGTATATCGCTGGACAAAAATGTACAAAGTTCTGTGCCGCTGGGCCGTGGGCCGTGGGCCGCAATGTGGACCGCAGGCCTGCTTTTAGCAAAACCCTGAGCGGGGGGGGGGGGAGTACTCCCATATATGAGCTATATAGGTATGTGCCGCGGGGAAGGGTATGGTTTTTGAGGTTCTCGATCCTTAAATAGGGTTTTATTTTTGACCATTACCCAACGTCAGTGGCTTCATAGCTCAGTTGGTTAGAGCATCGCACCGGTATCGCGAGGTCACGGGTTCAAATCCTGTTAAAGTAAAGTAAAACCTTTATTTAAGTGTCGATTTGTTTAGCCTCATAAGACTAATTGGGGACACTAATTAAGATGCACCTATAGAGAATTAAATATTTACAGGGAAATGATTAAAATTACAGGAAAACTTATATACAAGATATAATTTAAAATTTAAAAAAAAAACTAAAATTTTCCTATTGACTACACAGATTACAGCAATTGCTGTTGTTAATTACTATCTCGTCAAGGTTTAGTTTTCTTATTTCGTTTATGAAGATGCGTAGACTTGGTGAATCCCTCTGATTTTCATTAAGTTTCGACCATAAAAACGGCCCAAGATATCTGACAGAGTGCTTGCCATAACGTATAGTGTCAAAACGTGGTAATACAAAGTCACGAGTGTGCAGAGCCTTTGCGGACAAATAGTTCAGAAACACAATCGGGTACAAGGCTATGTTTGACTTTGTACATAAGTACTGTGATATCCTGAAGCCGTCTATTATATAAAGAGGGTATATCAGCACGCTTTAGGAGTTCTTCATAAGTAGCAGAGTGGGATTTGTATATTACCCTTAGGGCTCGTTCTTGTATTCGTTCTAACTTTCTATTGTCCGATGATTTGCAAAAATGCCAAGTTAGATGACAGTAAGTTAAATATGGCAGTATGAAAGATTTATACAGTAGCAGCTTGGCCTTGCAGGGTATTAGGTTCCGAAGACGCGAGAGTACTCCAACTTTCTGGCCTGCCTTAACACATACTTTGCTGATATGCTCGGTGAAGTTGATGAAACAAAAGCAAATGTTCTGCTCATTTCTTTTACTATTTGACTACGCTTTACAAAAAGTATGTATTGAGAGAAATTGTTTGGCCGTTCGCGTGCAGTCACATCATTCTAACGGCATCATGAAAAAAGTTGCAAGCGAAAAAATTCTTTGTTACACGCGGGGCCCGCCTTTAATTAGAGTGCAATCACCGTACTCGATTTCACACCTAGAGATTTACATTTGAGATTTACGCTTCACACATCAAACCGTTTGATTGACAGCTACCGACTCTTTTACGAGAATAGTCGGCATTTAGCTGGCTTTCCGAAAGCTTATTTATTCAATTATTATGCCGCGCATTGAGAAACTGGGTACTGGAAGTACATGTCGCAAAAGACAATAGAATTCTGCGCGATGTCTATGTGAACTCCGAGTAGTTTTGATTGATTCTGTGTTTGCAATATCAAAATCGTTTATACTCAGCGTTTTGTCGCTCTTGTCTTTATCGAGTTTTCGTGGATTAATGTTTAGAGACTGGAACTTGTCTGGTTTGGCCATTAGAAAATTGTTCGAATACCATGACAGTGCTTGCTGGCCCTGTGTTTTCATTCTGCATCGTATTGTTTCATGTTCTCTTCCTTTGACGTACATTTGGTGGTCATCAGCGTACATTGTTAGATTTGCGTCTTTAACATGAGCTGACATATCATTTTGGTATATGTTCCATAGTAAGGGACCAAAAGACGATCCTTGAGGGCTTCCCCGTTCCATCTTTATCCAGTCACTAGTAACGTCACACATTTTTACTCGGTTTAATCTGTCCGCGAAAAAAGATCGCATAAGGTTAAGTGATCGCCCTCCAAATCCATAAGCCTCTAGTTTCTTTATCATCAAAGGATGGCTGAGAGAATCAAAGGCCTTACTCATATCGGTAGATAACACTGATACCAGTTGTTTACTGTCAACAGCCCGTTTTCACTCCTCGATCAGCATAAGCAAGGTTGTTTCACAACTATGTTGAAGTCCTGAATTTTGCATAAACTGCGATCACAACTGCGAGGATCATCCTTCACTTGATTTCATTTCCGCAGTTTACATATGATTTATTTCATGTACATCATTTACATTCATCTCTTTCGCGGGGGCATGTGAACCCACCAGCTCACAACTGCGAGGATCATCCCTCACTTGATTTTTGCCCATGTTGGCATAGTGTTCCCGGTGTGATCCTTAGATAGAGTACCTAAATTGCATCAGCTAAAATAGCAGTGTGTAAATACCCAGTTAAGGGGAAAACAAATAGATCTGTTAAAGTTAAAGTATTAGCAAAGCGATTTTATAAAGATTGTGTTTTCCGTGGCGGTTAGTCGTTGTTTGGATCGTCACGCAACGCTTCTCTCCACTGCCTCCGGCCAAGTTGTCAGAGTTGTTAGAGTTTCCATTAAAAGATATCTTGACGCATGTGAACTTGGCGATTTCTGATGCAGTTGACACCCTTTTTATCCCTGAGGAGGAACACAGCGAAGTCAAAAAAGTGTAAGTATTCAGGCAACCCCCAGGCCAAGGAGAACTATCACGACCGCATCAGACCTGTCAGAATCCCCCTCATCAAGCACAGCACACCAAGGGTACGCTGGCAGTGACGATGCAAGGGTGGTTGTTGAAGTACATCCAGATCAGCAAACCGAGGGACAGACCGCGGAGGTCGACCAGATAACGAAATGCAATTGTGTACGAATACCAATCTGTGCATGTCCTCTCTTTTGAACAACAAATTTAAGGTAAATAATTTAGGCGAAGTACAAAGGAATTTTGTAAATAACCCTGGTAAACCGATACACGTTTAATAGGGTATTGTTCTGCCTCGGGCTTTTCTTGTTTTTTTTTGTTTCTTTTTGAATGAAACGGGCTAGTTATAAATCGAAGGTTTCAAAAAAGAAATCGAGCGAGACAGGGAAGGGTCAACGCAATCGGTTATTGCGTTCGACGCTAGGAGAACGCAACCTAAACTGAACGCGAGAAGCCTGGGCACAAGCCGTTTAGCAGTTTTAGGTTGGTTCAAGTACCGGATATACGTCATAGAGTCCAAGGACAAGGTGCACGCGCATGTTTTTTGTTCCATGTGCAGTTCGTCCGCGTTAGCTCCTCAGGTCTGCTCGGTAAGTTTAAACTCAATCCTTTTTGGAAGAAACAATGTCTTTTGAAAATTTCGTAGGTCTAATACAAAGACGCCTGATCAAGAATTTGTTTACTGCTTCTGTCGCATACAAAAAGTGCGTTATTCTATCTACAAAGAGGCGAATATGGCGTGTGTTGTCGCCCTTTGAGATGCCATCTGTGACAGAGATTTCACTTGAAAAACAACCTGATGATGATTTGAGTCATTGTACTCTGACTTATTGCGGTCACAACTACAAACTGAATAAACCGAGTCGTTGTCAGACAATTACTTCGATTAAGTAACTCCATGTGACCTTTATAGTTGTTAGGTTTATCTTATCACACAGGCGATGAGACTCTTCTGTTTACCCATTCTACTCACTGACTTTGT
Source organism: Galaxea fascicularis (assembly GCA_948470475.1). Lineage (NCBI taxonomy): Eukaryota > Metazoa > Cnidaria > Anthozoa > Scleractinia > Euphylliidae > Galaxea > Galaxea fascicularis. The sequence continues at coordinate 24,529,065 of OX419338.1, forward strand.
TAGGACAAAAATGCATGTTAATCTTTGTTGCATCTTTTGTTACTTGAACTAAGTAAGGGTTTTGTGAACAAATGTTAATTATTGCAAAATAATTCATATTGACTATATATTTGTCTTTTTTGGTCGATATCTCCCATTTATAATATGGACGGGAGTGTTTTACCAGGGACTAAAACACTTGTTCTCGCCACTCCAACATAAAATTCGTACCTTCTCGCTATTAGAGAGTTTTAGCACCGACGACGAGTACGACTACGAGTACGAGATCTGGAAGCTAGTTCTAAGGAGCATGCGCAAAGTCTCAAATCTCGTTCTGCGTACTCGTAGTACAACGAGTTTGAAGTGAAAAGTCGTAGTGAGAAAACGAGTTGAACCGCCGACTGTAGTTTGCTAGAAGGTGAGTAAAGTCGATTTAATTTACTTTGCTGGTTTTAAATGCTCTTTAGAAGATTAATACAGACATCAACATGTATATATTCGTTCAAGTTTTGTGGTGAAAATAGGATATATATATGAGCTCGGATTATTGGCACCGTTTGCAGCCTGTTCGCGTTCGCCATGAAGTAAACAAACGAAGGAAGGAAAATATTTCTTGTTTTTACGACAGATAATTTTTTTCAGCATATTTATCCTTACAAAAACTCGATA
>OX419338.1:24539712-24562212 GCA_948470475.1 Galaxea fascicularis
TCCATGACAAATTTCTCAAGGGCGTGGAAACTTAATTTGCATTTTTAAGTTGTTTAAGTATACTGCAAGCTACACACAGGCTAGCATTAATTTGACATTCTCGGTCAGGCCCTTAAAAATTAATTTTTTTGTATTTAAGTGCTGTGTCTATAAACTTATCATAACACTTTCAAATGTAAGAGAAACCTATTCTAATAAGCTGATACCGGTAAGTTCAGTTCTTTCACATCAGTATTGTGGTTGGGAAAAAGGGCAATGAAACTGCTTGACAGGATGAAAAATAGAACAACTAAGAAACAAGTCTGGCTAGTTAAAAATTTGTTTTGGCCCGTGAATCAAACCACTAGCCAGGCCAGTATGCTGAAAAGTTATTCTCAAGCCCTGATCCAAGAGGACTTTTTCTTCTCGTCATACATGTATCAAGAATTTTCAAGGACACAATCATGAGCAATACTGTCCATGTATCAATGATAATACTGACATGGAAGGTGTCCTGAACTTAAAGTTTCTATCGACAATGGTTGCATGGACACTTAGCCCCAGTGATACAGGGGCTCGGGCACCCCACAGAAAAAGTTTCCCATGTGCTTGTGTTTATGTTGAAGATTGTTGCATCAATTTTAAGTGTGATGTTTTTCTTGTGTTTGAGGAATAAATTGTTTGAATTCAGAAGGATCTTAAAAACTGTGGTCTGACCATACAACCATGGGGAGATGATTAAGAAATAACATCCTTTCAGCCTTATGTCTTGACTCTTGTAATGGCATTTAATTTTGAAAGTCACTTAACCATGCATTGCAATACATGTAAAGGTCTCTGAACAAGCTGACAAGGGTTGCAGGACCATCACACTTTGCAGGAAATTTAACTCTGTCTTCAGTGGAACTCTTTTGTGGGTGCATGATCTTAATCTCTCAAAGATTGCATGGATGTATGAAAAAATTAGAAACTGATAATTTCAGTAACAATTTTGTGATACTCTGTTTTCAGTATGGGTGCAACTGTGTTTGTGCAACCTCTGGATCTGGTCAAAAACAGGATGCAGATGAGTGGTGAGGATTTTTAGCATAGATGTAGATCAGTACAAACGTGAAAAAAGCCACAAATAAATATAGGTTCTTCAAATTGATAAGAAAAAACATAAAAAAATTTTGAACAGTAAAAAAATATTTAAAAGTTTCAGTTTTTTTTTTTCAAGTCAAAAATGAAAAGTTATAATTCAGAATTATATAGTACTGTTGGTAAAGCAATAGTTAAAATAATTATCATTGTTGTATGATGGGTAGGATTCCCAAAGCAGTAAGGTAAAAATAAGAAGAAACAATGTGTAACAATTAAGTAAAACATTTGGCGCCAATTTAGTCAGATTGAGTGTTCAAGGATGGCTTAAAGTATTTTCATAGATTAAGCAGTCAAACTTGCTGGTGTATTTCTGGTAGGACTTTGAAATGATGGTCAATCGGTTGCTTCTAATCCATTTCACACTGAGGTTGTTCAAATAACTGGTGTCTAGCAGTAAACCCAACATAATTCCTTCACACGAATCACACACAATGAAAAAGGTAGACAACACACTCAGAGGCTTAATTTCTTTGACACTCAGAGTTACTCAGAGTGGCACATTAATTACTCTTTGAATCAAAGTGGCTATAGAAGCCACTAGATTCGGAAAGTAAATTATAAACCACTCTTTATACCTTTGAAAGAAAGAGAAATGTGACACTGGTATTACATTTTACACGTGATTAAGTCTTTGTTACTTCAATCCAAACAAATACATATAGTCCTTGGCTATCTGTTACGTTTATCCCCTACAAAATTATCAAAATAAAGTTCCCCCTCTTCTTTATGTCTCTTGTATGGTGCCTGTGTGTGTTGTTTCATGTTTGATAGACACTAATAAGGCTAATGTAAATGTCATCAAAGTTTCTCCCATACCTCTACAATGGAAAGGCTTGTCACCAGAATGTCAGATATGTTAAATTAAACACGGAATCATCAATGACTAGGGCCTTGTTCTTTAGCAACCTAACAGCCTGGGGTTTTTTGGTAAAACATACACCATAGAACCATACTAAAAATAATTTATTAGTTCTGAATGTATTGTCGTGATTATTTTTTTGTTTTAACTTTATTTTTTTTGGTTGTTTGTGGTTGTTACCACTGAAAAAATGTTGGTTGACAAAATTCTTACTAGGGACACTTGTTACCAGGATGTAATGGCCTCAGAACTCAAACTTATATGACAAATAATTCCAATTTCTTTCCAATCCAGAAATCTCCAAGTTTTAGTTGGAATGATTATTTCACTCCCTTGCACCATTACTCCTTCCTGTTTACAGTGCGACCACTTGAACCGGGCCACTCCGAACAAAGTTAACCAATCAAAGCGTTAATTGAGAACAAAGGATGGCTTCTTTTTTTGTAGATGGGCCAATGAAACTCAAGAAAGCAAACAACGGTTTAACAACAAAAATTGGAAACCCAACAAAGTTGCGTAAGGTTGCAGACGTCTCAGGAAACTTTGTCACTTTTTGATTGGTTCGTTTCGATCCTATCTTTTGAAACTTTTTTCGGCTTTTCAACGGTTTCAAACAGTTTCGGTAAATTATAAGATCTTGACGATGGCCTTTACCCACTGCGTTCAATTGAGGTTGAATCGAGTGGGGGGAATATATGATAATGGTCGTCGACTTTCGCAACTGCTACGAGAGCGTGTTTTAGACCTTCACCACGATGGAATGAGTCCACAGTTGATCGCAAATGAAGTAAAAAGTAGTCGACACTTTGTGAGAAACGTTTTGAGGGACTATGATCAAAACAACTCGTCTATGCCCAAAATGAGAGAAACGCAACCTCCATCAAAACTCGGGGGAGATGTAGTGCAATATGTAGAAAATGAAAAACTCTGCAAACCCAGCATTACAATTTAGTGGTGGCCACAGTCAGACTGTTTCAATGCTGCTGAAAAAAAAATAGGATCGAAACGAACCAATCAAAAATTGACCAAGTTTCCTGAGACGTCTGCAACCTTACGCAACTTTGTTGGGTTTCCAATTTTTGTTGTTAAACCGTTGTTTGCTTTCTTGAGTTTCATTGGCCCATTTACAAAAAAAGAAGCCATCCTTTGTTCTCAATTAACGCTTTGATTGGTTAACTTTGTTCGGAGTGGCCCGGTTCAAGTGGTCGCACTGTAACACTGGCAAATGTGCTTGAAAGCGTGAAGTGACTTTAGAGGCATACACTGTAAATGTAACACCAGTTACACCTGTAGATTGCAGGAGCTTTTGAGAAAACAGTGTATGTAGTAAGCTCTTGCATTTTTTAAATGTCTTTATGGTCAGGAACTGACAGGTGGCACACCTTAGAACAGTTCAGTGTAACATAAAAAAAATGCTTATCACACTGCCAGCTCTCATTAACTCTGGTAATGTTTTGGTCTGAACAAGCGGTTAGTGTACCTCCTGAAACTACGGGACCATTTGCCGCGATTTTGCCTCGGTCAAATCGCGGTCAAATCGCGGTTTTGATCTGCAGTTTCACCTCGGCAAAACCTAGTCTAACCGCATTAAAAACCCCAGTTTCACCTAGGTTTTTTCTGGTTGACTTAAGCCGCAGTGAAAGGCAGGACGCGGTTGGGTTTGAATAGGCTATTGTTCGCTTTGTTTTAAAGTTCGTTAAGCGACAATATGCGAACTGTCGAGTTTAGGTGTGATAAAGTTCACATGTAAATATTTGAAAGAAGTCTGCATTGGAGGCTTTATCGCTTAGAAGGTAAAAAAAAATCACAGTTATAGCATATACAGGATTATTGACCAAAAACTGTGGTGGAAAAACCTTTCAGTATGTGTAGCTTAAGACGGGATCTTGAATGAAATAGTTCGAAATCAGTGCATTCCGGATTGATCGGTATCGCCGCGAACAAAACATACTTTTGTTTTCAAATAGCCTCAAGCCTCAACTCTCAGTTTTCTGCGCTGAAATGAAGGAGGTAAAACAAAAATCCTTATTTTTAGCTTATTACTTTAGTGAAATAAAGTTTAACTCCAGTTTATACCAGTGAATCAGGGACCGCAGAGCCGGGGGGGCTGGGGGGGCTTCAGACCCCCCAATAATTGTGGACAAAATTTTTTTTCAATTGAAAAATTACTGTTTTACTGCTTTCATAGATTAGTTCAAATTTGGTGTTTATTAGCCTGATAAATAATAAAATAATTCACTGTGTCTGCTATATTGGGATGTATTTTTTGCCATTCTAGAAGCATTTTATTTAGCCCCCCCCCCCTTCAATCGCAAAAATGCTGCGCGGTCCCTGTGAATTCGAGGCGTGTGCGAAACAAACTTGAATGCCTTTCACGTGTTGAAACTCGCGTCACGTTTCGTGGTCACATGCTAAGTACCGCTTGTTTACAAACACTTTCGAGATCTGTCACTTTGATCATAGCACGATGGTTAGAACATCAGAATATGTTCGGCTTAGGCTCTTCTCTTTCTTTCAAACACGGTGATTCGAAAGCTGTCTCGCATTGATGGTATAAAAATCAGCCGCAAAGCTGTCGGAAAGTATTACAAGTGTTTCAGACAGAACTGTCCTATTGGCGATCTGCCTCGCAGCAGCCGTCCACCGACAATTAAACATGAGCATTTTGACTTTATCGACCAGAAGTTGGAAGAAAACGACGAACTAAGCATGAAAAGTGAAACAATTTCTGTTGCTCCACGATTATTGCCTGTAGTGTGACAAAAAAAATTGAAAATGTTCCAATGCGGAAAAAGAAACTTCCGTCAGTCTGCGAAGCAAATTGTCATCGGTCGTTCAGTTTTCGATTCAGTGAGTCGTTACAAATTCTTTTGTAAAGAGCTTGTAAAGGATGAAAGGTGAGATAATGTTTAACAAAACTCTGACAATAGTAATTAGTCACTATTGTATTTTTACCGAGGCATTGCCGCGTCTAATTCACCGCTGCTTTCGGTTGCTTTCGTCTTTGCCACGGTTGCGGTTTTCGTCCCACCGCGGCGAATTCGCGGCAGTCACGTTTGGCAAAGACGAGGTTGTACCGCGTGCTAATGGTCCCATAGTTTCGAGCAGTACTGTACACATACATGCTGCCAACTCTATTACGTACCTTCACATTATCAAGAAATTAGTCCTTTACTTCAAAGCAGTCATTTTGGCCATTCAGACTGCCTTTATACTTAGAATGTAGTTCAAGCCTATCGTAATTTTAAAATTTTGAGTAAACACTTCTGCCAAAGAGATTTTCAGTAGATGATGCATGACAATTAACTTTTTACGTGAGACAAGATGATGTCCTTAATTTTTCATGGCAGGCAACACCTTTCACTTCATATGTTAGGCTCCTAAGTTCTCAGCATTTAGCTCTGAGGGCCCCTTTAAAATTTTCTTAGACAGCAGCCTTGATTTCAGCTGAGATAATCATAAAGATTGCATCATCACTTCAAGTCCACAGTTCGCATGTATTTTTTGAATAGAATTGGCCATTGTCTTACAAATCAACTACATCACAATCATTAAGGCCTGATATACTGTTTCTCATCCATGGATTAGCTCAATAGATTTTTTCCATTTAATTTATGAAAGAATTGCTTTGCGCTTCAGTGTCTGACAAGACGTATGACTGTCTGACAGTTCACACAGTGCTCAAAATTAGCAGTCGTCCAGTCGTCCGAGACAACCAAAAAGTTTACCGTGCAACCAATTTTTGGGTAAAATTAAGAGGCTGGTTGCCAAGGAATAAACAATGGCAACCCAGCCAAATAGAAAATATTTTTTTGTGTAGTGTACTTAAATGGGTAGGTTTTTCTAATGGGCAACCAGGAATTTATCAGGGCAATCAAAATTCAGTACGTGAGCAGAATGATATCTGTACGTAATAGTCATTTGTAATAAATAACCATTTTAACCTCATTAAAGTATATGTATAGAGTGACTGGCCTAATGGTAAGAGTATCTCCTTACACCTCTTTGGTATTTTTGTTTTCTCTTTCTTTTTGTTCTGCTATTTTTAAGTATTATTTTACTAATCCTTGAGCTTTAGAGCAATTTTGAAATTTTACATGGAAATTCAATGGCTGTTTACTACAAACTAACAAAAAGCCCTAACACCAAATGACCAGCCTCTCAATTCAAGTGATAATTTCGCGGAAATCAACAATTCTATCCCAACCATATGATATCCCCAACCATATGATTTGATTCTATCTCAACCATGATAATGTTCACTAAGGTGAGTTGTGTGATGCTGCAGACTTAAGTGTTTTTTTAAATCAAGCTGCAGTTTACACTGGCTATAGTTTATGAAGTGATCTGTCCCTGTCTGCACTGAGCAAAATTAAAATGTGTCAAAACACATTTTAAAATGTGGTTTGACGCTTAAACTGTATTTTGATTCTAAAATACAGCTTACTGTAAGTGCATGTCAAAACACATTTCATAATTTTTTTGATCTGAACTGGAGGGTGGCACACCTTGTATGATTCAGTGTAACATTTAAAATACTAATCATGCAGCCAGCTCTTGCTTTTTAATTTTTCGTCTGAACTTGAGGGTTGTGCACCTTACACAGTTTAGTGTAACAAAAATTCATGGTGCCAGCTCTCACTCGATATTTTTTTGGTCTGAACTGGCAGGTGGCACATCTCATGCAGTTCAGTGTAACAAAAAAAAGAATTACTACTAATCATGCAGCCAGCTCTTGCTTAATATTTTTTGGCTGAAATGGGGCACCACACCTCATACAATCCATTGTAACAAAAAATGCTGGTCACTACGCCAGCTCTTGCTTAATCTTTTGACTAAACTTGTTGGGTGGTGTATCTTATACAGTTCAGTGCATAAAGTGCTTCTCTCAACAAGGCACTTATAATCAGGGCAAAAAACTTCTGCTCATCTGCCTGTCTGAGACGAGTACTCTTGTATCTCAGACAAGTGTACCAGTATTTCCAAAAGCACTTGTCCAATGGGACGAGTAGAATTTGCCGAAAAAAAATGTTTTCTGCTGCGGTCTGAGTCCCCAAGCATCTCTGGACTTTGTTAACTAACTTGAGTTTCCCGAATTTTGGTTTCTTTTCCCAGCAAGTTACCCATTTTCACCTCTGTTTTCCAAGAATATCTCGCTCTGTTGTTTCTGTAAAGACTGAGACACACATTCCATAATAATAATCATGAAGACTTTGTTTGAGATAAGACTTCCACAAGTGGCACAACAAAGCCAATGACTTTTTACATTAGCACTTGAACGAGGCGATTACCATTGAGGCAAGAGAACTGCAGTTGTGGTACATGTAGGTTTGTGATCATTAAAGAAGTAATAATAACTACTTAATAACCGAGAGTGAGGTCGTTACGGGAAAATCTCAAACTGAAGCCTTGCCGTATTGACCTCGCTATCGCTTGGTCATTATGGTTGGCTGAGGTTTGAGATTTTCCCGTAACGACCGAACGGTCGAGGTTATTAAGTTGTTTATTGTATGGCTAACATAACGGTTCTAAAGGAAAAAAAGTTAGTTCAAGCAGAAGTCGTTGTTTCACTGTCATCTATTCATTACGTTTTCCAAACCCAGGTCAAACTTTTCACTAACAGTTTTCCTGGTCGTGTTTTCATTTTTTGTTCTAGTGGCAACAATTTTCAATGTAAATAAAACAAATGTGGCCTTTAGATGACTTTTTGTTGTTTTTGTTCCTAATTTGCATCATCCGTAATCGGCCCATGGGCATTACGGGAGAATAATGCCCTAGCGCTTCACTTTGCTTAGCCAATCAGAGCGCGCGTTATATCGTATACAAACACTAGCCATATAATAAAACATTTTAATGTGTCTTTGCTGTCAGTCTAACAGTTTAATTTAAACAAGATGAAACACTCTAAGCCATTCTGCTATATAAAAGACATTGGAGGAAGATTACATGTATGTGAAACTTTCACTGGCACATGACCCACCTAAAAATGCACAAAATAAAGTCACATCACATGCTACGATTTCACTGTCAGTTTACACAGTGGCGGCGAATCTGCTTGACCTGTGGAAAATCAGCAGTAAAAGAAAATCTGACTCCAGTAAAACAGAAATCCTAACAATGAGAAAGCGAGAAAATATGAAGAAACTCAAATTCTGCATTTTTTCAAGTCATGTAAAATTATTGCACAAAAAGAAAGTGAGTTTTTTAGACAAGTTAATTTAACTTTCGGATGACTAAAATCTGAATGTTACTCATCCAATGGACAAGTGGAATGAAAAAAGTTTTTTGCCCTGATAATGCCTGCCCAGATTCCTCAGTCCCAAAGGTACAGAGAGCTGAACACTTCCAAAGATTTGCAAAGAGATTACCCGAACACTTCCGGTGGTATCCAAAGATCACCAGATGTTTTCGAAGCTCCTCCAAGTTTCGGAAGATCAAGGGCAATGCCCTCTACGTACCTCAGTAGTCAATGTATGGTTTCAGGCTTTATAAGTAGTCTATTTTTTTCAAGTGTATCATTAATAAGTAATCACATAATTTTTCTCATGCACCTTGACATAAATAAGCACTTGTAAATTTTTTCCAATAATACAAATGCCATTGCCCTATGGGCTCGTGCAATTTTGTTGGTCTTTGAAGATCTTATAATTTAAGTTGTGATTATGTTACATTATATTAGCTCCATATGTGTCTTTAAAAGCTGTATTTCCTTTTGCCCCCTCTCCCCTTGGAATTTCCATTGACCTTCTGGGGGGAAGTATGGATATTTTCTGGAACTACTGCACATTAATTTTCATCTTTCAGTGCAGAAAAGTTGTTGTGCATGCCACTTCACTATTGAAAGTATATCTACTCATAAATTATGAGTCAAATCTCCCTTTCATTCTCCTTTATTGTAGTCACACTTACAAAGAATCCAGTAAACCATACAGTAAAAACCCACGTGTAAGAACCTAGAAAATTAAGAACCTAGTGGCAGAAATTTGCTACTTTAATACCCCAAAATATAAGAACCTGTTTAGCCAAAAAAATTCCAAGAGGTTCTTATATGTGGTTATATTGACAGTTCTATAGCTGGGAACATATGTTGTGGTTCAATGTTGAAATCAGTTTGATTTTTTGAAACTGGTTTGTTCTTGATTATAAGCATTTATTCTATAAAATAACAGTTTATAATGAAGAACGAACCATAATTTATATTATACTATTTTCTACTCCGTTAAAATTAAGAACGTACTTAGCCTAAAATGCCAGTAAGTACCCCAAAATATAAGAACCTGTTTTGCCAAACTCTAAAAAAGTAGGTTCTTACACTCGGGTTTTTACTGCACTGTCTCATTTAGATCAACAATTATTAAGAGTTCACATTAAGTGTTGTGTTGTTACATGTGGGTAACTTTTTTTGCAACCTAAGGACACCAATGATTTGTCCAAACAAGATTTGTTTATTATGAAGTGCTTTTTTGGTTGTAATTCTTCCAAGCTTTGAGGATCTGAAATGGGTTTTACATCAGGTTTCTGTCTCCTATAATATAGTTTGAATTTTGCAAGAAGGGTTCAGTCACTGTATTTATTATAGGTGTTGGTGGTGCTGCAAAAACCCACAAGAGCAGCATACATGCAATTACTTCTATTTTAAAGCAAGAGGGACTTTTTGGTGTCTATAACGGGTTAGTATTTTATTGTTGAAAGTGTTTGAGTTTTAAGTTACTCTCCTATCTTTTGTTGTTTGTTTTGGTTCGTGTTCTTTTATTGGGCGGTTATTGTTCATATTCATTAATTTTGTTTCTTCAATTTTCCATCTGTCTCTTTCATATCACAATATTGCATTACTGTTTGTTATGTAAGATTGCAATTCATAGAGGGATCAGTTTTCACTTCAGGTCAGAGACCACGCGGTCTGTGTTAGTCTATTATTTGTTTCTTTGTGGTTGGATCAATCTCATTATGTCCTTTAAGCTGTTAGTTGGTTCTATAGTGCATATCAGTTATCTATCTTGCGGTTCACTACATATGATTTATTGTTATTTTGTATCTTAGTATGAACCACATCATACGATCTTCAATCTGGAATATTCAACTTAACGTTGCTTTGCCTTGCTGAATTGGATTTGGGATTTGTGGTCTTTCTCAGAGGTCACAGAAAGACATGTTTAAGCTTGAGCTTTAATTTGACTTTGAAATAGGTTTATTTAGGAAATTAAATTTTGCTTGATTTTGAGAACTTTATTTCAAAAAATATGTCACTTCATTCACCTTTGTTATTGATCCTCCAAGTTGTAAAGGGAATGTTAAACATATCACTGCTTCTTTCTTCAGTTTATCAGCTGGTCTACTGCGACAAGCAACTTATACCACAACAAGGCTAGGGGTTTACACTTCACTGATGGAACATTTCAAAAGGTGATTTCATTCAGTATTTCAAATACATGTCAGTAGTTCTTTTAATATCATGCCCATTAATGGCTTTTCATGCTTGCAGTGTTCTTTGCAGAGATTTTACTGCTTCCAATTTTTTAGGTCTATGGAATATACATGTACAATACAGCTCAAAGGTATTTGACCAACGCATATGCAAAACACACACCTGTGCTTTTGCATTAACATGTTTGCGTTAACATGTTTGAAAGCGCGTTATTGAAGTGCAGGTTATCTTTTGTTGTTCACTGTTTGAGTTGCCTTTGTCCAGCTTTGATTCCACAAACAAAAGAAATAAGCCAAAATAAGCAAACTGCAAACAAGCAGAAATAGCACTGGAAATGCTACATGTATTTCTCTCTATGTTTATTCGGCGACAACATTTGCTCAATTCTTGCCAGGTTATGTTCCAAAACTCAGACTTTAACAAATGTAGTCCTTTTTTGGTCAAACTTTTCAAATCTTGAAACATAATGGCTTTTTCAATGCTCAAACATTGAATGAGCTTTTACTGATGACTTTGGCCAAGAGTTAATTTTTACGTAAACAGATCTCTGTAGGACTTTATTTGCCGGGCATCCATTTTATGTGTCCGATGTGTTAATTAACAATAATTATTATCATTCGATGGATATTTTCCCCCCTTTTCATTGGTTGAGAGCCCACCACGTGACCTGCAAATAACTGCCTACAAATAATGATCTGCTCATGCGTAATATCGTCTAAATGTGTTGTTCCTGCAAATAATATTCTGCACATGCGCAATTATAACCACGCTAGAATAAATTATTTAACTGAGAAGGAAACCAATTGATTTCTGCCAGCAGCGCACGCTTGCCGCTTCCCAAAAAAAAAGTATCAAAACAAACTTGGTGATCGAATGATAAAACAATTATTCTATGAGGGCGTGCTGGATATGAAATGATAAATAACTAGCGAGGCACGTAGCACTGAGTTGGTTATGATCATTTCATATCCAGCAAACTCGAGTAGCATAATTGTTTTATTAAAAACACTGCAACCACAAATTGAGAATCTGAACCAAAAGCAAATGAAAGAAAGAAATGTAGAGAAAGAAAAACCATGAAACGGAAACATCAAGTCAATCACATGACTAAACGAAAAGGGTTTGAAAACCTTAGATTTGTTGCAGCATTTCTGGAAAAAGTTGAATAAATTTAAAGAAACTATCCTAGAAGAACACAGGAGCTTCACCTTTGGAAAAACTACTTTATTTTATTGGCTCAGGACTCTTGTAAATGGTCAATTTCAAACATTGCTTGTGAAGCAGGTAAAATATGGCTTTCACATGGAGGTATGTGCCGAAGAAAGTGAGTTTGTATCCACTCAAACAACAGTGCCATGTGCGAGTTTGATTAAAATGAAGACACATAATTTCAGTTCATCAAACTAGAACATCAATCGTCTCACTGAAACTGGTCAGAAACAAGAAACCTGAGGGATAAGCAAAAGAAATACATGTATCATGCTTACGAGAGAAATATCCAGAGCCTCTTGAAGTTTATCTGATGCGTGGCACAGAAACTGGAACCACGGCTAAGCAGAATAACAAAAACAGTGAGAGCAGTGATTCCTCTCGTCTTTACTAAACGTGACACTTGTAAAAATTAAATGTTTGAAGCTGGTGATTGGTACATGGCACAGACTGCAGGTAAAAGACCACTTTTACTGTGTTAATTTTCAGTTTCCTTGATTTCCTGTAGTGAATGCTGCTGTGAACGTTTCTCAGAGCTGCAAGGAAATTGTGTTAAAAGAAACCAGATCTGGTCTTTTGTCGCTTGAAAGCACTCAATTTTGTCTGTGTGTAGGTTCCAGTGTTGCAATTTCTACTAGTTAATTCTGCTGCAAGATGATTTTGCTGATGGCTGCCACTTTCAGGGGAAAATTTTACCTTGCTTTCTTGATTTGCTGACACGTTCATTGACCATATTTGTCGCACTCAGTATATGAGCTGATAACCTGTGTCCGGCTAGCCAATGAAAATGCTCAAAATCTAATATCTGGAGTTTAGATTTTTTAAAATAACATTGAATATACAGGCATTCAAAATACTCTATGCGGCTATATCTAAAATTGCCCTAATCTGAATTCGACTCGAAGTGAAATAAAGCCACTAAATTAATATCAAAGCAACAAGTATTTGGATTTTGTACTGCTGTTTGTTTTACCGTCGACATTTTTACGTACTGTAGTTGACTCCAAATATAATAAATTGTTTTGAGTGTCTTTTTGTTAGCGAGGTTTTTGTCTAAACATTTTTGATGTTCCGCTTACTTAAACCAAAAATTGTAGGTTGAACATATAGCAGCGAATCTAATTACTCAGGCCCGTAAGGGACCGAGTTATAAATGATATTGGATTTCTTTTTTTTCCTGTGTACAGCAAAATGCACAATAGGAACACATGGCAGTGTTTCATTGGTCAATGCACAATACAACACACATGGTGGTGTTTTCATTGGTCGATACACAATAGAAAACATGTGCCATCATTTGCATATTTACTGACAAAATATCTCAAAATTGCACAAACTTGTTTTCATGTAATGTGACACCTTCTACAACCTGTCCTAAGTGAGCAATCAAGGTTAAACAACCACTTCCAATGAACTTAGCACATTTACCTGTACAAATCTTTGTAAAGTTGTGAAGATTTTAATCCAGTAAACTTTGTCTGTGTGAAAAGGTTTGCCGAATTTAGGAAAAGGTTGGAAGCCTTACCATTCTTTAACTTTAGGACAGACACTCACAGACAGACAAACAGCCTTTATTTTAGCACGATGATAATGAAATGTAGTCAGCGAATAAGTAAATGGAGCCTGATTTCATACTTGACAGTAGATCGTTAACAAACAAAGAGAACAGAGTAGGGCCAAGCACTGATCCCTGTGGTATACCAACGGATACAGGCATAGTGTCAGAGTTACAGTATATCCATTAACAACTGTGTATTGCTTTCTCCCATTTCAATAACTAGCGATCCAACCCAGTGCTTGATCACAAATGCCATAGTTCGTGCGTAATTTCTCCAACAAGACCTGGTGCAAGACACTGTCAAACGCTTTGCGAAAGTCTACAAAAGCAACAGCCACTATGAGACCTGAGTTAACAGCCATTCTCCATGTTTCTGTAAGATGAACGAGCAGGAGCTCAATCAAATACCCCTGTTGATAAACCCATTTGGTCAGAAGCTAACCTATGTTCCCTAAAGACATGATGTACCAGGGAGTCATTTACCTCTGATTCCAGGACTTTGCTCGGAATACTGAGTAGTTAACTTCTGCCTCGCTTAAAATGGAAGATGGGTGCCTGGAGTATCCAGGGGCTTCCACTGTGTCCAGCCAGCCCCCAGATAGGATACAGCCCCCATGGCTGGCAAATCCCCGCAACCCAGCCATGAGCCCCCACCACTGAAAATGTCCGGTCCAAAACTGCACTGAAAACGCAAAGATTGCGCTGCAACGTCTCACGTGAGCCTGCACTTGTGAGAATGGCCACTGGCCATGCACAGCTTGTGGCGGCTTACTTTGTTAAATTGACATTTACCTAAATCAATATCGGCCTGTAATTTCCTGTCTCTGTCACATTGTCTTTCTTAACCCTTTAGCTCCCAAAGGTTCTCCATTGACGAGTAAAATCGTCTGGCATATTCTCTGTGGGGAGATCTCAATTTAAGATAGTAGCAGCAGTGACGTATCACCTAAGTCCGATCTATAAGCCCCTGTTATTGCATTCCCAGGTGGTATTGGTAGTTTGGCTGTAATATTCTTACCAATGGTAGCAAAGAACAAGTTCATCAGGCCAGCCTTTTCTTTGTCAATTAACACTATAAAAGAATCATCACACTTTCTCAGTGGCCCAATAGGTTTACACACCCTTGAGCTGGTTGCCTCCTTCACCAGCTTCCAACAGGCACTCAAACTCTTGACCTCATTAAACATCTTAAAAAAATATGAAGCTTTGGCACGTCTTTTAAAAATCTGAGATTACTTTGTGTTTTGCTCTCTTATAATCCGACCACAATTTTGCACTTTTTGATGTAACAGCAGCTTTAAACAACTTGTATCTTTGATTCATTGCTATGTCGTTTGTTATCCAGGGCACAGAAGATGCTCTGACCTTGATCTCCTTCCATGGAGTGTGCTTGTCACAGCTATCAGTATAAACTTGTTGGCAGAACCATATTTGATCGTCAGACCCACACAAAAAACTATGATTAGCATGAAATACAGGTATCAAATCTATGCGAATTTGCGCTGAAAATGTGGTGGCGTTTACATTTGGTGCGCCCATTTTGACATTGTTTATTTACACAAGCTGTCAGGCAGTTTTTAATAGTTGCTTTTTCACCGGTTACTACGGTAGTTTATTTTGTAAATGCAGTCATTTGTTGAAAATATCATGCAGTAATAGCCCACGTATACAAGAACCTGTTAGGCTAAAATGTTCATTTTAAGCCCCCTCCACATAAGAACCTATTAACCCATTGACTACTGTGCTGGCCAAAACCGGCCACACGAGACTCCCATGCTTCAAAACATTGCAGCTTTATCAATCACACGAATATTGCCTTAATTGTCAGTTGTGAGCACGAAATGGAATCTCCTTTAAATTTGGATATCCAATAAACACAAGAAATGTAGCAATTTTCACCAAATATGGCCTTTTGAGTTTGGACAAGAACAAAAATGACCGTTTTTAACGTCAAAGAGAAACGACGAAAATGCTCTTTTTTGCCTTTGTTTTTCAAGAAATTATTGTCGAAAAACAAAACTTCAATCATCATAACAAAATTCAGTCCTTTTTCTAGCTCAGAAGTGACTTTTTTTGTTCATATTCTTCTCCCGAGCGTAGATACAGCCTTTTGTTCCAGTGTATTCGGGCCTTCCCGCCATTTTCATTATTTCAACCACATTGCATGCTGGGAAATAATGGGAATTTTTGACAGTGCTCGTTCCTTCCCCCAGTTCTTTCACATACAGCCACTCCGACCTACTGCCAAAAATTCATGCCTGTGGTAATCTTCAGTGCTCACAAATTCCAAAATATGTGGCAGTAGGTCGAGAAATTCATCAATAGTCGAGTCCCAAAGGTACTAAGTGTCCAACTGGCCAAATTCCCAAGCCAAATTCAACAACAAAGTACATCACCTCGCTCGGTTCTTTGAGAAAGTGGACTCTTACATGTAGCTACTGTCACACTTAATGATGCTGATAAAGCAACCACTACAGATGAAAAATGGCTGTAAACTTAGCAAAACTTGCAAGCAAACCAAACTTGGGCGGTTCTTGTAGCTCCACGGATGAAAAATAGCTACGTCATAAAGAGTCACGAGATGCTATGGATCCTTTATGGGTGGAAAATCACTCCAAAAACGTAAAAATGGCTGCTACATGTAGGGGTTGTCTGTAAAAGTGTATGGGTACAAACTGCTGAATTAAGATCATCATTTGATTATTATTATTTATAAATGACTGAGTTTGTCTGAGCATAATTATGTTTTGTTAAGGACATACCTGCACTGTATTGACTTTTGACATTATGGTATAAATGATTTATATTGTATTATGAGATGACATTTAAAATATATTTATATGAAATTCATATAAAAATATAAGAACCGATTTTAAGAACCTTGGAAGCCTAAATTTGCTTTAAGTACCATTTTTATATTAAGAACCTATTTAGGCTAATTTGAAAATTCAGGTTCTTAAATCTGGGCTATTACTTAAGTTTACTTCGACATCAGACAAATTCTTCAATTTTCCTGAATCTGTAAAACAAAAATATGGGACAGACATTCATTAAGACTGAACTGTATTTCTTTATTGGAGCTTTTGAAACGTGACAAAAATTGCCAGTTATCAAACAATGAACCCAGACAAGACCAACCATACTAATGAGCTCTGCTGCAAGCGTGCTTTTGAAGCGTGTTAGATAAACAGACTCGCATTAACGCATTTCTAACTAACGCACTTGAGGCACGTTAATGTGGGCACTTACCTTTGAGCTGAATTTACATCTCTTTATGTCCTATTTGTTATGATAATACTAAATCACCATAGTATGAAACACCACACATCAATTAGGGCTTTTATTTTAAATTTATTACTCAGTTTAATGCAAAGTTACATCAGAGAGTGCCAGTATGCCAGTTGTGGTAAGCAGCCTTAACCTATGCACATGTTCCAGGATTCCATCCGCTCTTGGATTGAGGAACATATTAATTTTTTTGTGGGAAAAGTGAACCTCCGTTGAGTTCAAAGAGATGTATGCATTCCAGATCAAATTGGAAATGTTGGTTTTTCAAGAGAAGGGCAAACCAAAGTACCTGGAGAAAAAACCTCTCAAGCAGAGCAGGGAACCAACAACAAACTCAATCTACATATGGTATTGAGTCTGGTAATTGAACCCAGGCCACATTGGTTGGAGGCAAGTGCTCTCACTGGCACAGCACAATCTGTGCTGTACATGCACTTATTGCTCATGGTCATTTGCATGCTCAGTTTGTAATGCAGTGGCTCCTGCAGTTCCTGCAGTTTCCTTTCTTTAACCCTTTGACATCAAGATCTCACCGAGGCTTTTCTCTCAAGCATCAAGTGCCCGTGACCTTGTGGAGCTGTGAGGTAATCACTGTTCACCACATCTTGCAGTCCACCATTTCCATCTGGTTCTTGAGACACCTCCACATCAGTCCCTTGGGCAACATCATCTTTGAACAGGCATGTTCAGAATACTGACAAGGGTTAGGACAGGTCAGTTTATTGATCTGGTTGACTTGTTAGCTGAGAAGTCCAGGAGACAGAGCCCCAAGCTTACCTGGATGGGCACACATATCATTATATCCACCTGGAAGAGAGTACATTGTTACCTGGATTAAGGCATTCACTGTTCACTCTTAGATCTTGTACAGTACTCCCTTTTCAAGCACAAGGCATGACCTAATGCAATGTCCTTATCTTCAATACCTTGCCCCGGTTCTCTGAGAAGGCATGGCCGCACTATAACATTGCATTTGAAAAGGATGCTGGTAATTCAGGTTTGGTTTGGTCGTGCTTGAATCATGATTTGTGTAATTGTGACCCTCCGTATGACTTCAGTGACAAAGGTGATAGCACACTCACAAAACCCTAACACAACACATTAAGTGTGTCCAAATTAAACACACACTTTTAAGTGTGCATTAAAATGCACATATTCTAATTTGTAGAGGACAATCAAGGACATGTCATGTCAAGTTAGCACTTAGCATGCAAGCTGACACAGAATAACACTAAAGTAAAGAAAAGTTAGCGAATATTACATGTACATGTATTGTTGTACAACCTTTAAATTGTCATGGAAGAAATATTACTAAACTACTTAGAGGGACAAACGACATTCAAACGATCTGGAGTTCCCAAAATCCACATAAACCAGTTAGCTCAGTTGGTAGGACTGCTGTGCGGGAGGTCGGGGGGTTCAAACCTCAACCGGACCAACACTCAAGGTCTTTAAATAACTGAGGAGAAAGTGCTCTCTTTGCAATAACATCTGCAAATGGTTAGACTTCTAGTCTTCTCGGATAAGGACAATAAACTGGAGGTCCCGTCTCACAGTACTGGTGTGGGACGTTAAAGAACCCACACACTGATCGCAAAGAGTAGGGGACATAGTCCCCAGTGTGATGGTTTATTCACTTCTGGGGTCTGTTCTGGGTGCACCTGTGTATCATACTACTCTCTCTAATAAGATTGTGAACTGCGTGGCTGCAATTTGCACCTATAAAGCAGTCTGGCAAAGTCCCCCACAAAGTGTTGTGAAGCGCATTAGATCATTGCGTCATGGTAATGCGCTGTAGAAATTGATAAACTTTACTTTTACTTTACTTTTTTTTCTTATGATGATGGGCTCATTAAACAAAGTTTTATGCTTCTCTATGTATTTAGAATTTTGTTCTGACAAGGTGGCAGTGGTCACTGTTTTGCATTTGGGAACCTTGAAAGACCCAGACATGATGGTCATCATTTTCACCTGCTTTTTGCAGCTTGTAACTCCTTCACTTTCACTGCTGCTCACATAACCAGTAAATAAAATTCCATGGCTGAATTCTTTCAGTTGTACCATTTTGGGTTTTGGCAATGTTAATTTGTCACCTACAGTACATGTAGCTCCACTTGCATCTTCTCTGGTAACCCCAATACTGGCATCACAGCTTTCCCAGTATCCAGTAATGTGATGGATAAATGCCATTTCTACTTAGCCAATGGCTTCACTTCATCCACTCATCAAGCATATTATAATTTTGACTTCGTGCAATGCTAGTTATTGCAATTCTGTAACCACTGATTGCCATATACTCCTGTTGCCAAGCAACAATCAAATCTTAATGCACTTCTGTGCCCACTTGGCAAATTGACTCCACCATTCCTTCATCAAAATTTTGTTTGTGAGCAGTTCACTTGCACATCAGCTATGGCATTCCTGGTCCTCCGACTAGCTGGCTTCAACTGCAGCATTACTCATGGGCACTAAACAATCCTCAGCACCAGTAGGTGACTGCTGTATCAGGTTTGCACAAGTAATTGGACTTTGATAACCCTTAGCTGATACTTTCATGATTTGGGTGGCTTTATTTTTAAGCTTTTTTGGGAAATTTACTGTAAATGGACGTTTTACACCTTACATTTGTGACAACTGCAGATATACAAGCAAACTTTTCCACGTACTATCAAATCGTCTGGTGTTGATCAAGGCCTCAAAGACAGACCCCATAGGAAATAGGACAGTTCATTAAATTTAAAGACACTGATCATAATTAATGAGTTCAGTAATACTGAATCTCCAATCCCCAACCATTAATGAAACCCCTGCACAACTATGTGAAGTGCTTGGTGGTTTTGAATGATGGCAGATTGCGATGAAAAATTGCCCATAAACACTATGGGTTCCCTGTTCCAAGTTTTAGGTACCAGCAGATTTAAATAATATAATGGTAACTTGGAAGATTACGGTGTTTTCGGTATGCAGGCCTGTACATGCAATTTTATGTGCTTACGGCCAAGGTCGAGATGTATAAAAGAAGCTCTGTGGATCTTTTCAACTTGGTCTTCAACAACTTTTCCGAACTTTAATAGTATTCTTCAAATATTAAAGTTCAATTTTAATTGCATAATGGAATTATTGGTAACACGTCAGAAATAAAAATAATTATCCAGTAATATCTACAACTCACTCTGCTTTGTGTTTTGTCTAGTCCTGATGGCACTCCACCAACATTTCTTATGAAATGTGCTTTAGGTTAGTATATTTCCTTGATTTTATTGAGTTTTGCAGTGGAACTATATTAACTGCAAGAGGTAAAAGTGATTTTTTGTGGTCATTGGTATTCTGTGGTTTATCTCATGTCTGATTGTTACTGACAATGTACTGCAACATGTGTCATGTCAATATGAACTCACTAGTTATTGCAAATGCACTTTTTTTGTAACCTGTTTGAAGCTTTCTCTCTACCCTCTAATTTGGTCTCCATTTTTTCATAAACATTGATTAGTAGCAGAACCCATACTGAAACTGTTTATTTGACGAGTTTTTCTCACTTTTGAGCCATTAAGTCATTTGCCGCATTACAAATTAGGTTTTCAAAGTGTAAATTCAGCTGGATTGTGACTGGTTGTTGTGTAGTTTCTTTGTTGTTAAGTCACATTACATGCCTGACTAGTTATTCAAGCGTGGTACACAAACACACGCACAGCTTCATTAATAGTCATATATGCTATTATCCAGACTCTCGATTATCTGGACTTTGTTTGGGTCTCTCAACAAGTCTGGATAATTGACGTTTGACTGTAGTATACTCTTAGTCATCTCATTTTGGATATCCTGTCATGGACTAACACCCCATTTTGGGTGGGTAGTGAAGTTCTTTGTTTCTCCTCCTTGTTTTGAAGACTAGACAAAACACCATCAGTATTGGTCTACATTTATATTGACTTAGCTATTTTTCTGCTAGTGAATTACAATAATTGATGCTTTTGTGAGAGTAATATTATTGTACAAGTTTAAGTTACAGAGACTAAAGTCCTGCATTTTTGTTAGAATAATATGAAAAATGATGGTTGTCTTGCCAGTCCATGATGTGCCATAAGCTAACTTGTGTGTAGAATGTAATTGACTTGGCAAATTGAAGTTGAATGATTTGTTTTTCTCCACAGGGATGACGGCAGGTGCAATAGGTTCATTTATTGGTACACCAGCAGAGATTTCACTTATAAGAATGACATCAGATGGAAGGTAACTAGATTGATCATGACAGAAACAAAATGGATGGTATTTTTAAACAAAAATTAATTTTATGTTCTTCTTGGCAAAAAATTGTTTTTATTTATTTATCTCTTGAAGAACTTTTATTTCCAACTACAACGGAAAAAACAAGAGAAACATTTGTTTACTGATTCATTGGTGTTATAGCCCAAAACCACTGGACTGTGAGTGCAGAACACTTCTACATGTATGATTTGATGATATTCAAGCTCTTCCCACAACCTGGGACTCACTTTAACGGATAGATGGGCAGCTGTTATTTCCAGTCATGGAATATTCACAGGTTTCATTCCTTACCCGTGATGAAAGGGCAATGGATTTGTCCCTGTTTATCAACAGGGCGCGCATATGAGGGCTGGTCGTAGAGGTTGTTGCATGCATTGAACAAGGGATGGAGTTCCAGAGACTGCATTTCCGTAATTCAGTAATTAAAAGTATCGGTCTCTACCCACCAATGAACAGGGCCCACTTGATAGGAAGGAAATTATATCACTGTGGAGGTGGAGATCCTTCAGAACTCTTGTCCTTTTGGAGTTCAAAATGAATTAAATCAAGGGTGACACTAAACAGTCGATGTGACTGACAAACCTGTGGCAGTCGGATTCCGAATCCTTGCTCCTGACCAAGAATGTTACTTCCACGCTGATCATTTTCAAAGGTACTTTTGGTGGAGGTAAATTTAAAGTCCTTGTAAAATATGGTTTATTTCTTCCACTTCTTCAACCATGGCATCTACATGAAAAGCTATATGGGCCTGTCACTTTCCTCTCTAACTGTTTGCACCCTACTGTTAGAGTGGATCTCCTTTAGTGGTGATCATCGTTAGAATTGTGTCATCTGATCTCCTCTCTCCTATAATGCCTTAGAAACAAAGATAATAGGTGTATTGCACACCTCTTTCGTTTGGACATGTTTCTCTTTCCTTTTGTTGACAAGCACTTAATGATGTGTGAAAATTCTAAAAATGTAAACATCTTCAAATAAATTAAAACGATATGTAGATTTGCCAGATTTCCATGAAATTGTGCGTCGAAGTGTTTTTGCAGGACGTGTTAACTCTTGACGTGACTACAAAAATTTTCATTGCCCAACTCTAGGATGAATTTTCTTGTAAAACAACAGAAAGTAAGGAAAAGCCCAACATACTTTGTTAGCCTATCCCTTCGTCATTAATATAGTGTGGTCTGTTTGGTTTTGCGCGTTAACGTGAGAGAGGGTAATTCAGTTAAGGACATGTTACCAATATTGGGTTTAAAAAAGGCGTCTTCGCACTCATCTATTCAGTAAAAGTACAAACTATATCGGATAACATTAGACTAACTTTTAATCAAAGATGGAGTGATCTCACAACAGCTGGAATTTCATCTTTGCAACATATGTGAATCCAGATGAAACATAACATGGTTAAAACCACAACTGGTGAGAGGCAAACCAGTGGGCAGTAGGATACCAAGAGAAAACCCCAGATAGCAGGACTAGGACCTGAGACCTCTGTGTTACCAGTCACACTGCCTCCTAATGCTCCTTGAAATATGATATGAGTGGAGGCTCTGTAAATATTTCTCTTAGTTGCTTTTGATTTTGTATGAGGTGCTATCTACCCATGAGAATCTCCTGTAATTTAGGCTAAGCATCGCCGGGTGATATTGCATTACAAAGGGTAGTATCTCCTTACGTGTGCTCTTGTTTCTTTGTTGCAGTGACGCTATTTGACCTCAGAGAGGTGTTTCTCCAGAACGCTAACTGGGTACCCTCCATCCTAAGGCTTCAATAAATTTT
>OX419338.1:24567212-24579712 GCA_948470475.1 Galaxea fascicularis
TACACGAACGCAATTTGTCAACAAGAATTTTTGTTGGCATCCTGCGTTCGTGTACCCCGTGAGTCTCCGTTTGGCAACGTGGCGAGGTTACCAAGCCGATTTCAACGGTCGTTGTGTCGTGGTGGATTCGTACGCGGACCTGTTCCAACGTTTTACCGTAGCATCTGGGAAACAAACGGCCGCCTGGCTTTGCTCACAGGGATGCGATTGCGTGGCTAGAACGTTGAAATGAAAGTTTAACCATTGCAGTTGGATTCTACGGTGGAATTTTGGCCGTGGGGATATTTTAACCTGGAGTTTTTGGCTGCGTTCGACGGGCTGGTCCAGATTGGAGTGTTCGACCTTGCTCTCTCTTTAAGAGTGGAAACTCAGAAATGAAAGAAATCGCTAAAATGGCATCGGATCGGGAAAATAACCACACAGCAAGCAAGAACACACCATATAAGGCGTTTTTATTGACCTCCATGGATATCTTGTCGAAAATCCCATACAAACCCTTATAATTCGACGCATATTGTGTTGCTTGTGTGGTTCACTAAGAGAGCTTGGGCTGCCTGTGGGCACATCAACTCCGCCCACGCTCCTTTAAACCGTGACGATGGCGGCCTTTTACCTGACACCTATTTACACCTCATCAAAACAAAAGGTCGTTAATTAGTAAGCGTATAAAAGGGTCCTTTTTGCAACACTAGATCACCCCTGATGAAGACACTAGGCAGGAGTGTCGAAACGTTGGGTCGTGAATTGTAACTTTTTAAGTTACATTCATCAATTTTCAAACCAGAGTAGCATCAAACCATGTCTGATTATCCACCTGGTTGCAGTGTGAACCTGAACAAGATTGTTTGTGTTCCCACGGTCCTGTCGTGTTTATTTCCGCCGGCACACTCACACAGGCAACCCAATGCTTTAACGAATCGAGTTTGAGTCACAAAATCCATGTACAATTTTATATAACGGAAATCTGGCTGAGCGGAAATCATCCACAACATCCATTTGCCACTCGAAAAGCCCGAGTGAAGGCCAATACGACCTCTAGTTCTTTTTTTTTTTTCGTCGTTGTTTTCCACAAACCTCATTTCCGGCGTATTTGCGCAGGCGCTAACGATGAACCATTAAAACCCGGTAAAAACCTGTTTACGTTTTGTTTACGCTTGTCTTGTCTGTTGAAAAGCAAGGCACAAAGCAACTGTGGATTCCTCGACGGATTTTCAAAGGAAAAAGTTGACATGTCTACAGCTATGACAAACGGTGTCGTATCCAATACGCTCGAACCAGTTACAAACGCACACGCCGTTCGTGGTAGACCCACACTAAATGATGATGGTGAGCGTACATTTCGAAACGGCTCGTTCCGCGAACTCGAAGCAAATGTGAGAAATATTTTGAGATCAAATGAGCTGAATGAGCTATCAATGAGTACAAAGAGTGCACAAACTTTGACTACCAATGACAAATGTTCCTTGACGAACTTGAGTGGAACTTTGACACGAACAGTTAAGGTGCTGGCGAATACAAGATACCCGTTGATGATGAGATTAGAGGTACAAAGACGAACAGCAGTAGTAACAACAACAACAGGAAAGCGGCCATGTAATTGGGTGATGAAGAACCCACGCATCGAAGCGAAGATGCAAGTAACGTTTTTACTGTAATGGCTATTGTCACCAGTATTTCATTTCTTTTGCATACTTTAGATTGTAGATTATCAGCTGTATCAAGTCTGTGTAGTGTGTTAGTTTTATGTGTAATCTTGTACCTTCGCGTCTTCTACATGAATGTGTTATCAGTTTTATCAACACAAATGTCGGATGTACTTGAAAAATGCGAGTTATTTGAGATGGCAATACAGTTATCTGTACATGATCAACGTGATGCGTTAGTGAAAATAAAATATAGAAAGGAATTCAGATCTCGTTATGCGAAGTTTGTGTATTTTAACGACAACCGTGAATGCCATGTGCCATCAAGACGTGATCGCGAGCCCAGTAGGATACCAGTGAAAACGCTAAAAAGTCTGTCACAGAAAAGCAGAAAACTAAGATTGTTTGTGTTCCCATGGTCCTGTCGTGTTTATTTCCGCTGGCACACACTCACACAGGCAGCCCAATGCTTTAACGAATCGAGTTTGAGTCACAAAATACATGTATAATTTTATATATACCATCCACAACATTCATTTGCCACTCGAAAAGCCCGAGTGAAGGCCAATACGGCCTCTTGTTACTTGAGGAACCTGTTAGTGTCTAGGCCAAATGCTATCTCCAAATGCACTGTGCAGATGGTGAATAGACTCAACCAGCGTTTCTCTCGTCATTTTCCTTGTCGATAGTATAGTCGATGCCTTTGCCTTGCATCTTTTACATTCATTGCCCTCATTTTCCCACTGTCGGTTTTTCTCATGCTGCTGGCATCCACTATTTGGTGGACAGGTTTGCAAGGATGTTGTTTGTTTTTGTTACATGATGTCCAGGCTCATCGAAGTGTTTTACAATCAGCTTTGACTGAGTCCAGCGTCCGTTGTGTCAGATAATAGGGGACCAAGGAAGGAACTCTGCAAATTGCAGTTGTCCACTGCAGCAAATCGGGCCATCGTCATCTATTCGTGGTGTTTACTTGATCAAGCTGCTCTTCCTTGAAATAGGCTTGTTTTCTTCAAAGTCGTGGTACTCTTCGGTAAATTCTGTTTGCTGGGCTTCTCGCATAATTTGGATTTCAGCATTTCCCTCCTGAGGTGCTCTTGGCTGGGAAATCTGCAGTTGTTAACAAACCTTAAGACCAACGAGCAAACTCTTGTAGTTGTTAACCCAACTGCACCAGTCAGAAGGGTAGAGTCTCCACTTGTGATCTTCAAACCAACGGGGCAGTACAGAGTTCAACGACGGCAATGACACGAATTTGTTATTGCTTCTTCTCTTACTTCCGACTACCCTTGGCTACTCTAACTTTATAAGGAAATCTGGACCACTCCACTAGAGTGTGCTTTATTTGAGCCGGGAAGCAGTGAGACCTTGGGAACACAAATCGGCTTGACGTTTTGATCAGCAATTTGAAGAGTCGAGTCATATGCATACTTCTTCCACTTAGCGTTGTCATTCCCGGTAATTTCTAGATGGTTTGTAAATACATTAAAAAGATAAGGACCACTGATGCTCCCTAGAATACTTCCTTGGTTGACATGTTCACATTTACATGTTAACTCATTGCTTACCATAAGGTTAGCCACACATTGTGAACTGTGATGCGACCACAAACACCAAACCATGAGTATTATACCTTTCCCTTAGTAGTTATGTCACCCTGGATTTCTTGTGTTAACACAGGCTTCCAGTTGAACAACGGCGTAATTATACAAGTGTATTCAACGCATTGTACAGAATAACTAAAGAAGAAGGAGTTGTTACACTCTGGAGGGTAAGAAAAGATAGTAGTGTACATTCATCTTTTTTGTCTGCCAAATAGCGAGAGAAGAACACATGGTAGCCATATTTTAAGTATGGAGTGCCTAAGACATGTAAAGACCAAGAACAATTTGGGAATAGAACTCCCTTCCTGATGATTTTTTAACACTAAGTTCAATTGACCATTTTAAATCAGATCTGTATAATATTGTATTGTAATTTCAAGTAGGATAGATTGTTAGTGTCTTGATAGTTGGTGTGATATCTTACGAGGATTTTTCCGACTCAATGATTAGATTTAGATGCCTACAGGGTTTTTGTTGGACTACAAATGCAAAAGATATGATCTAGGCATTTGAGATTCTCACTGTGAATTACAAAGTGCTCGCACAAAATGTTGCCTTTCTATCACCATGCTGAAAGCTATTTTACGCACTGGTCAGAAGAATCAACGAAACAAAAAAGTTTTCTACCCATGGACTGACCAAGTGAGCAAACTTTCCTCAACAAACTGCTCTACCTCAATCATAGCATTGCATTCATCAGTCAAGAGGTTAAATGACTCAATCAAAACCTTCAAACGAAAAAGACAACAGATACGTTGTAGACTGAATGTTGATCATACAAATCATGAGTGGTTTGCTTTGGTTTTGCCTTGCTAAATCTCATGCCACTATCTCAGCCAATGAGAAACAAAATCAAAACCAGTCACATCTTTTACCTACACATTGTTCTGCGCTTGGCACCGATCACATGTAATTGCTTCGATTCTGATTGGCCCATTTCACTGTTTTGATCTGTTGTGATTGACAGAATAGTTTCTCTGGTTTTGGTTTTTATGGCACTAAGTTGAAAACTGCTCTATAGCTTTATAAAAATAAGATGTCTTGCACTTTTGACTTGGAGCAGTAAGTAATTTTTCCTGACAGAGGAATCAAATATAAAATTTCATGCTGCTCATCACAGCTATGACAGGTAAATTTTAAGCATAATAATTGCAGTTCTCTCACAGTATGGTTTGTGACTGGAAATGTTCCTGTTGCGTCTTTTTGGTAACAAAGTTATCCTGTTGCTCTCTTTTGCATTCTGACTAATTAATGTAATTCATAAGTTGGTTGTTAGGAGCCCTTTGATTTAAAGGCTTGTTAGCATTTTGTTTGGATTGGGCTTTAAAGTCTCTCACAGCGCAACACAGAATAACGTTGCTTCAATTTTCTTGTCTTTCAGGGATATGGGCCAACGGTAACTCGAGCCATTGTTGTTAATGCTGCACAGTTGGCAACATACTCCCAAGCCAAACAAACACTCCTTTCCACAGGTAACAAATTGAAAAAAAGTAGATGTATGATTTTTGTGGCTACCGTCTCCTATAGGAGGCGAAGCCACTTTGTCATCGCGTTGAGTGAGTGAGTGTAACGATAGAATACGAATGAGCTCTGCCCATTTTGATCCGATTGCTTCCTGACTTAGCACGAAGGAGCTGTGCAAGCGACGTGTCCATAGTTCAAATATTTTGGATCTTATTATGTCCAACGGCCAAAGAATGCGATATTTCATCTTCACCGCTTGGTTGCAAGACGGTTCATAGGAGATTAATGTCGGTTGTACTGTATTCAAGGGCCAAAGACGGCGACGTCTTCCCCGTACGATACTTTGACTGTAAACTGGTGTAAACAAGGCTGTGCGAATCCCATCTGATCGCACAGTTCACAAAACAATCGCATTATTCATCGCACAACCCTCACAAAATAAACCATAAAATATTGTGTAATCTACTCGTCATTTCGATTCAAGGTGATTTACCTTTCAACAACCCTCCAAACCTATTTGAAGTCTCCGTGATAAACATGTCCTGCACGTGCGGAGATCATGTTACTATCCTAATCATACACTTCAAAAAATTTCTCAGTTCTGCTTGGCTAAAAAAGAGTACATTTTTAGTTAACACAGTGCAAGATTTCCGAAGTTAAAACGAAGAGACTTCCGGCGGTCCTCCAACGCATTTCGAAGACCCGCGAAGATCGTGGAACACCTTCCGAAGATCGCCCGAATACTTTCGAAGTTTTCCGAACCTCGCTCGAATACTTCCGAAGAGTTACGAATATCAACCGAACACTTCCGAAGATCACCCGATATTTTCGAAGCTTCTCCAAGTTTCGGAAGATCGAGGGCAATGCCTTCTGCGTACCTCAGTAGTCAATGTATGGTCTCAGGCTTTATAAGTAGTCCATTTTTTTCAAGTGTATTATTAATAATGATTTTCTTTTGCAACTTGGAATAAATAAGCACTTGTAAGTGTTCACACGGGACCGTTCAGAATATAAACATCAGGGGACACGAGACCGGTCTGTTATGGTCCGGTACTGGCTCGAAATGAGTAAAGCAGGGTTACACCCTGAGAGCTAACCTCAGACGTTCAGTCAGGCGTGGAATTTACATCGGTTGCACATATTTGGGCGTTAACAATCGTCTGGCGTTACTCGGGACTAAAATTTAGACCAGGTATGGGGCAGGCGTAAGGTGGTCGTTAGGTGTTTTTTATCGGCTTAATTGACTACGCTTCACACGTTTCAAAGTAGAGTGTGTGGTGTTTCTCCTGAGCGCGTTGCTTCTGTGCAATGGTATGTGCTGACCGATCTTCACTGTGATCTTCCCACTTCGTTTCCAGCTCAACTGTCCGCTTGACATCTGTCACTCATGAGTTTGCCTAACCTGCGATCAGGCGTTTTTTTTTTTTCAAGGGCGGACGAGGCGAGAGGAAAAAAAATAACGCCTGATACATTTATTTAACATGCCCCAGCCGCCCTCTAATTTAAATAAACAAACGTCAGCTCTACCTGTCAATTTAAAGGGCCAATCAGCATTTACCGGAAGTCAGCCGCTCCGCGTACATTGCCAATCAGAATGTTTTTCAGAGGTATTGTTTCTAAGCCAATCAGAAAAAAGTCCAGAATCTGGCATTTTTACATGCCCTCTTCCCGTGAGAGACATAAAGGGATAATAGGGAGAGGGCATGATCCCAGGCTAGAGTTTGCCCGATCCATTATTTCTGCCCACGTCTTTTTATATAGATGGTTTGTGCTCGTAGATTTAATTTTTTGTAATAGCATACCTTTCTTTTGGGAAAACAGATTTGTTAATGTGTGTATTTCGGTATCCGCAAAGCGTGCCCTTCGGCTTCGCGGTTTTACTGCCTGAGCCATTTTAATTGGAAACAAAGCTGCAATCACTTCACAATATGCAAAACAACAGTTCAAACATATACTACAACGGACGTTGCACACGAATGTCTGACCTAATTAGTACCTGCGAAAGTCTTGCTGGTGCAGCCGTCGTGAACGCCTGGCGTACGTCCGGCGTAGATGGGGCCTAACAAAGTCAGACGTAAGGCTAAGGTAGGACGTAAGAGCTGGTCGTAAGAGCAACGTTTATGCAACCGGCCCCAGGTGTTTAGACGATGATAGATCCATTTGGGACTGAGACAGTTACAATACTGGACCTGGTTTTTGGAGGTCAAGAAATCGGACCTTACTGGGAACGGATTGACGGTTCGGTTAGCAGGTCCCGTGTGAACAAAACACGATTTTTACACCTGATCCATTTGAAACCGGTCCCTTGTGAACGTGGCGTAAAAATAGGTCGTTAACGAAACCAGGATCAGATCGGATCGGATCGGACTGGAAAAACCCGGACGGGTTCAATGAAAGTCGGATCATCACGCCTTTAAAACGTGCTCTAGTTAAAAAATATTTTTAGAAACACAAGCTTTGGACTGCCTAAACTGCAGTCTTCAACGGGTGAAACGATGAAAGAGCTTAGAATTCTTATAAAGTAGTGTAATACGAAGAATGAAAAAGAATCAAATTATGGAAATAAACTGAAGAATTCTTGGTAACAAGTTTGTTGTATTGTCCTGTGAATAGACAATTGTAAGAGACGTCCGCATTGGGGTTAGTCATGGTGAGCTAAGATTCCCGGCCAAAAACGTTCTAATACGATGACTACCTTTGTCGATTGTCAATTGTCACGAGACTATTATTATACATCATTTGCAAAGGCTTCAACAAGACGTTCACGACCATCGTTAGATTCACAACTTGACGTCGTCTAGAAAATTCCTTGTGCAGTATTTCGTGGAGTTATATCGGTGAAAAAGGTACTGGGGGATCTTTTATTGCAGGGAACAGAGATCATAAGGAACATAAAGTCAAAAGCTCCAGAACTGGCGGTATATTTTTAACCAGATAACGTTTTAAATATTTCTATGATCCGACTTTCCGATCCGCGAGTCCGATCCGTCCGGTCTCATCCAATCCTGGTTTTGTTAACAGCCCTAAAATACAGTAATTACGCACTTAACTTTCATCTTTTAGCAAGTTAGCGAGTTCTTGCACCATTATCGTTGACCATCGTTTTGGAATGCAAGTCTTACTCATTTATTTCAATTTTGGCTGAAAATGTTTCCCGGAAAGGAGTTTCAAATGTCTAAACAAGCCGCTCACAGGTTCACGTATTTTGAGAATAATAATAATAATAAGAAGAAGAAGAAGAAGAACGTGCTATTTGAGTTGCTCTTTGTCGTATTCTTACCCGTTCGACCTGAATGGTATTTAATTATATTATCTTAAAGAAACTAAGTTAGGTCTGAAACTCAGTGATGTCCTTCCGGCTTGCTTGTCGGAAACTGTTTTCGATCCGAAATGCCGTCGTTCGGCGTTCCGTTCGGCTTTTTTGGCTCTCGAAAAAATTTCAAGCAAGATCAGATAAGTGTTAAACTAACTGAGTAAAATTCGATTAACACCTCTGATCAGAAAAGTGTGACTTGCGTGACTCTCAGAACATATAAAGAGTAAAGGCTGGTGATTGACCATTCACACACGCTTCCTCAACAACTGACCAACCAGGGACACCCAACGACAAGTTTCGGTAGATATCTGTTCGTTGGAGGGTAGTTCACCTTAGGTATTCGGCGTCGATCACAGAAACGTGGGCTAGAAGATTCACAGTGGGGAATTGATAGGGTCATGTTAGCTGTTTTTGGCAGTCAAAACGTCAGCTAGCATTTTCCGAAAGCAAGTAGTTCCGTGGAAAGTTCAAAGAGTTTGTTCGTAAAATCTTCGGGCAATCCCCTGACCAACGTTTCGCATCGTTTTCACGTGTGTGAAAACATTCTAAAGCAGTAGCCACATGCAGTCCTTGACTGTCTATGTTAATGATTTTGTTGGCAAATTTTCTCTGTTCCCTTGATCAACCAAGTTGTTAATAGGCAAGTCAAACTTATTTTTCAAAGAAGCTGTTTCAGGTTTTATGGAATTGCAATAATCACATCAGGATGCATTAGTAATTATTATACAAGAAGGTTGAAATGGCATGATATTATCACTTCCCTTTTTAGGCTGACTGAGGTAACTCAAACTTTAATGTCCTTAGGGAAGCACTTATTAATTATCCTAAAAGGAGAAGTTGTTTTTCAGTCAGTGAACATGGCAGATTAAAACTTATTTAGAGGGTATTTTGTACATTTTCTTACTGACTAGACGATGAATATGTAGCCATGAAAACGTTGTTATCAGAGAGAAAGGTCTGGAAAAAAAGTTTGTAAAGTTTAGTAAAGTTCAGAAAATAAGGAATTGGATAGTAAGGGCTCGCTTTAACTAGTTTTTGTACATTCTGTTTGTAGGTTATTTCAAGGATGATCTACTGTGCCATTTTGGTGCAAGTATGATAAGTGGTTTAGCAACTACACTGGCATCTATGCCTGTCGATATTGCGAAAACTAGGTATGTCCAGTTCGAAACCTCAGACAGTTTAGTTTTTGTGACTAGTTTGTTCTCATGATTAAGATCATAACTTGGTGAAGTATGGTCATCAGGGCATGTTTCCGAGGTGATATTGACTTTCAGAGCAGCAGCCATGATCATGTTCAACTTCTGTTGGTCTCACTTGTTATCATGACCTGTTGAGTTGCAGGTACGCGATAGTGTACATACATGCATGGTGAAGAGATTGGTTGAAGGTTTAACCCTAGGTTCTGCGTCATTTTTAACGTTAGAAAGGAAAATAAACTTTGCTAGCTTTTGCTGTTGAATCTTTGTCAATCTTAAACCAAAGGTCAAGTGGGTAAATTGAAGCTGATTTTATCGCTTGTTTCTCAGGATTCAGAATATGAAGGTTATTGAAGGGAAACCTGAATATCGCGGTGCTTTGGTAAGAGGTTTTTTGCAGTTAATAATAGGCTCTTTGCAGTTTATGATCACATGGTACAAAAACCGTCATGCTGGAGAGCAAGCTGCCCACTGGTACATCCAAAACAAAGCAATTTACTTAATATTCTTTTGTTTAGGATGTCCCAGTGGGCAATTTGCTCTCCAGCATGGCGGTTTTTGTGGGGCATGTAGCAGCTCTCGTAAGGTCTCACGAGATTGCCTTGCAACCCTTCAGGCAAACAAAAGAACAAGCAACACAAACAATGGACCCTATCCCTAAAACAATAGAGGTGCTACACTATGCCTGCCAATGAAATTTAGAGCTTATGAGAGTTGCTACAGTACCCGGGGGCATGTAGCAGCTCTCGTAAGGTCTCACGAGATTGCCTTGCAACCCCTCAGGCGAACAAAAGAACAAACAACACAAATGTGATCGTAAACTGCAAAGGGCCTATTGTCCAGTTGTTTCCAGATGTAGATAAGTTCTCTCTTTTCTTTCCCATGGTTACACGTTTGTGTGCTCTGTTCTTACTGGCTGCTCAGTCTGTCTTTGTATTTGAAATACAGCCAAGGGGAACGTATTCCTTCTCGTCTAGGTGGCCTTTGTGACGTTCCTTTACTCTTGGATTAAAAGTAGATTTTTAACACATTTTTGGCCAGAGAGACAAAACGCGCAGGTAGCATTAAATTCTGTTACTGCTTTAGAACTGTTTTTTTTTTTTTGGACTATTTTGAATAACACTGATATTTGTGATATTTTTTTAATCAAATGAGTGTATCGTCTTAATTTGTTGGCGTGGTTAATCACGTTTGCATGTTGTACAGCCTGTTTATGTTGTTGGTTGTAACCTTAAAGTAACTTTTTAAATGAAGTAGCACAAGTGAAATTTGTAAGTATAGTCGACCATAGGCCTTCTAAAAAAAGTAAGCGAATGGCGCCTTGAAAATCTCTGTAAGCAAACTTTCAATTGGGTATTGAATTAACTGTTAAAACGTAAATGGGGCATAGAAAGCTCTCTGATTAAAAATTAAACTTATCTTCCTGTAAAATCTTTGTTGAACAGTCAAAAACATAAACTGCCGTTGATATTATTGATATTATTTCAATTCTTGAGTGCATTTTGTTTCTTTCTCCCAACTGCAAACTCACAACCTGCAAAAAAAATAGTTAGAATTATTCATGTTTACTACAGATGTCGAGTGAAAAAGAACGAGGTAAACAGTCCGCTGTAAACTGTCGATCATATCAACCGTTAGGAAGCCGTAGCTGCATAAATTAACTCTGTTGCTCTCAAGGCGAACTTCGCGCAAAACTGAACGCTCGTTAGATACATCTTGAGCCACTCAACGTGACGAATACATTGACATTCAACTGTTGAAATCCAAGCCCAGTGACGTGGGAAAATAATATTCGCATATATTCATTTGATGTCATTTTTGCTTTCATCACCAAACTGCATTGGATCAAGTAATTGTGACATCATCTTTCCACAGTAGAGGTACAAATGAAAATCCGCCAGAGTAAGAGGCGTATCTGTAAAAATATCTGTATACAATAAACGGGATACTGAAACATTACTAGTAAAATAAAGTAAACAGGGAAATTTAAAAGTCTGAACTGGGACACTGTAAAACACCCCTGAAAAAACGTTGACGGGTTATTGTGTAAGGATGGTATATTACATATATACTTGCACCACACGTTACACATTATCGTTCACTATCATTCTCGCTATACTTACCCACCTTCATTGTTACTTGAGGCTCAATCAGTCCTTAGGGTTGGGATGATGGGGTACGTTGTTGTTTCGACTTCTGGGTGACAGAGGGATTACTGTTCTGCTTGACACGATGTCCATGCTTATGTTTCCAGGATGTGTTCCGCGGCGTTCTTCGAGAGGAAGGGGTGTTTGCACTGTGGAAAGGTTTCACACCATGCTATTTTCGTATTGGGCCACACACTGTTCTGATGTTCGTATTTATTGAACAGCTTCAGCGACTGGCAAGAAACTATTACGGGTTGTTGACTGCCTTGTGAATTACACAGACATGCAAACCTTCTCGTTGCTAAGATGTTTCTTGTGGCTGGTTTTGATAGTCGACTTACCGCTGCGACTGTTAAAGTAGGATCTGTTCATTCGATCAATGTTTTGTGAGATCAGTGTCAATTAGACAATGGTACACTGCAGATGATTACGGTTGATTTCAGGTCTTGCATTAATTTACAAAACCAACTTAAAGAACTAAACACTGCCTAAAAGTATCAAAAATATTAAATGCTGTAAAAAAAGAAGTACAAGTAACTCAACGCAATAAGTTATTTTAAGTGAATGATGCATATGAAAGAAATCATATGTGAACTGCGGATATGAAATCAAATCTGATGAAGAATGATCGTCGCAGTTGTGATCGCAATTTTTTGGAATTGCGTAAAGAAGCCTGAAAAAAATTCAGGACTTCAACAGGGCTTGAACATATGAACCCAAAATTGACCTGCTCCCAACGTCAGTGGCTTCATAGCTCAGTTGGTAGAGCATCGCAAGGGAACGCTTAGAGAGGCTCAAAGAGACGGCAGAGACGCTATCAGCCGTATGACGTGCAAGCCAACCGCAACAGCTGATTAGTGGGCTCGTTTGGACAGGCAAAGGACAGAGATTGACAGAGGATAGAGTCTACAGAGAGGAGCATAGTGAAGTCCATCCTTAAATGGCTACCCTTTCCTTTCAGAAAAATCTACTCACTACAGTGTTGGA
The DNA here is from genome assembly GCA_948470475.1 of Galaxea fascicularis. Lineage (NCBI taxonomy): Eukaryota > Metazoa > Cnidaria > Anthozoa > Scleractinia > Euphylliidae > Galaxea > Galaxea fascicularis. Next base: position 24,579,573 of record OX419338.1, read on the forward strand.
AGGCAATCAGATTACCTGCTAACTAGTCCAAAATTGTCACTGTTGTGATCCCCAAATAGGTGTATTTAATGTGTTTAATAATTTGCGAGTTATCACTCTTAATTCAGTCCTAGTAAGATGTTGGTTAAGATTGCAATTCG
>OX419338.1:24587212-24589712 GCA_948470475.1 Galaxea fascicularis
TCGTCTTCCCTTACACATATTGGCGTTATTTTGGAAATCTTAAGTTTTGAAGGATAGGCACCAAGTGTAACAGATAAATTAAAGATATGACAAAGAGCTGGAGATATGATATTGCAAGAACATTTAAGCAGCTGTGTAGGGCAGGAGTATAACCCACAGGATTTATTAGTTGGTAGAGATAAGATTTCCTTTTTGACTTCTTCTGGTGTAATGGGTTTGAAAAAAAAGGAAGAATCAGGTGATTTCAATTTACTGAGATAACTCATATAATTAATCTCGCTTTGGTAGTTTGCTTGCTAGTAAATTGCCAACATTTGCAAAATGTTTATTTGGGATATTTGGTAATCGAGAAGGACTTTCAGTTATTTGATTGTTACTGCTTGGGTCTTTCAACTTCGTCGACACTACTTTTTCTCTTTTGGTTATTTAATAGTCCATTTATCCCTTTCCATGTCTTTTTCATAATTGTGCTCTTTTTGTGATTCTGTTTCCAGGATGTGTTCCTCAGGGTGATCCGACAGGAGGGTCTTTTCGCGCTGTGGAAAGGCTTTACACCTTATTATTTCCGTTTAGGACCACACACTGTTCTTACGTTCATTTTCCTTGAACAGCTTCAGCGACTGGCCAGACAATACTACGGGGTATCTTCCACTCTCTGAAACGCCACTTGCGTCCACCTTACCCTCATAACAGTAGTCCTTGGCGTCAAGCATCTGTCACGAGATACCTCCAAAACCGTTTCCGTCAGCGAACAATTATCACAGGTCAATGTTCGATTTCATACCTCACGAAATTAATTGCAAGTTATTTTAGGCTTGACAATATACTCAATTATTAGTCCCTTCTTAGGTGAACAGTAGACGCGAAAATACCTTATTGCTTTTATTGCAACACTGACGCACTCCTACAAATAAGTTTTTTCACGTGTTATTCTTTGATGTCAAATGAGACATGAAGGTACACTGAAGCGAATAAAAGTTAGTTTTGCATAATATTTTCGTGATTCTTTCTATTTTCATCATACTCTTAATGCAGTACTGGCAAAATGAGAACTTAATTATAAAGAACTAGTCACTATGCGATAAAACGACGTAAAAGTAAAGACTTCCAGAACATCCGTGCGCCCTCTGCACTTCCTAGTCGTGTCAGCTTTGTTCAATTGCTTGTTGCCCAGGAAATTACAGTATGAGCAGTTCTAAGAAACATTTATTTGCAGGGGAAAATTAAAATAAACAATGTAATATGCAACTGTGATACACTGAGAGAATGGTATCGTATTCCCGATCAAACCCCGAGTTCAAACAACTATAAAGCATTTAGCAGTAATAACGGTTCATTTCAACCATTGCAAGAAATTTATGAAAGTTACCAAGGAGAAAATCGATGCTGATCACCCCTAGGGTTTAAAGAGTTAAAGGTAGAAAAATGGATACGGTAGCTGTCAGCCCTTGCGCTGGTTCTATGAGAAACACGAGCTTAGAAAAAAAACCCATCCGGTAGCGGTACCTCCAGACGCGTCTCTGGAGCCTCGTACCTTGTGGTTGCGTATTTACTTAGTGCGCACGTGTATTACCATTTTATCTATTCCAAGTGGAATAACTGAGGCAACGAGCTCATTCATGTTCATGCATACTTAATAGGCAATTTTGTCGTTGTTTTGACTTGAAAGTAACGCGATGGACGCAGTATTTTCCCGGTGGGACTGGATGACTCCACTTTTGAAAACAGCGGACTTGTATGCCGACATACAAGGAGTTACTCGGAATTCATTTCGGGCGTCAACACGCAAATGTTGGATGAGCGGCAATGGCTGCAGTTAAATAGCTTTTGCTGGGTGTGCTAAAAGAGTAACCAAGTAAATATGGAAGGATCGTGTGTGCTTCTGGTCGTGGACAGCACGACTTCTGAAGCGCGACGTTTGAATCCTTCCCCTAAATTGTGAGACAACCTTAAAATCCTTTATTTACTTACTAACAGCTACAGTAATGGGGCAAAAAAACAACCGGGGCGCTCGAAGTTCTACAGAGTCTACAGAGCTCGTCCAAGCTAGCTCCAAGCGATTTGAAGAAGAGAGCTGCGCGGTGGCAACCGAAAGATTAGAAGAAGTGGAGGAGCAAATAGAAGACAACGAACAACCAAGTGTACACGAAATTAGAGGCATGCTAGTTGAGATACAAATCACCGTGTCGGACATCCAGCGGAAACAAAATCATTTCGCCGAAGAATTAATCACACATCGTAAGAACTTTAAATTACAGAAGACGGAGGTGGCGTGGACTAAATCGGAGCTCAAGAAGGTAAATCAAAGGCTCCCATGAGCCAGCTCATGGATGAGGAACATAATACCTTGAATTTACAACAACTTTATTTTCTAAAAAGATATGTGCTAGAAACCTGTACATTCGTTTGTGTTTTGTGGGAGCACCTCCTTTTCAGACACACCTCTTGGTTAAAGAACCGTTTCCGTGCTAATATTTTCCGTAAAATTACGCAGTTGATT
>OX419338.1:24594712-24599712 GCA_948470475.1 Galaxea fascicularis
TAACAGCATACCACCGTCCTCCTTGCTTGAACAGGTCTTGTGAGATGAACGTCCAAGGGCCATGTGGAATTTCATGAGACAACATCGGTTCTTTCGGTAGTGATGAACTGTAACTAGCACACACAGAGCAGTTGACACTTTCTTGGAGAATTGCTGCCCGTATTCCAGGCCAATACATCACTTCTCGGGCGCGGCGCACCATGCTTTCACCACCCTGGTGGCCTTGGTGAAGTTTTCTCACCATAGTAGACTGTAATTGCAGGGGAATGATGACCTTATGGGACTTGTACACAACACCATGATATACGGCCAACTCATCCCGGTATGGGTAATAATGACGGAGCACTGTTGGAACATGGGACTTGTCCGGCGGCCAACCATGAGCTACAAACTGACAGAGGGCAGACAGCGTACGATCACCTTGTGTTGCCACTCTGATTTCCTCTAAGGTACTTGGTTGTATTTCGGGGGAATCTAGTTCTATGGACTCGAGCTCTGCTCTGAACAACTCTTGTGCATCCCCTGAGTAACACTGAAACACTTCCTTTTGGGTGCCCGAGGGTGCAGGCTGCTTCAAAGCCGCTCTTGACAAAGTATCGGCCAAGTACATGTACTTGCCCTTCTTATACACCACCGTGAACTTGAATGGCTGAAGCTGAAGCATCATGCGCTGCAAGCGCTCGGGGGCGCTTCTCAACGGTTTCTTGAATATGGTTTCCAGCGGTTGGTGGTCTGAATGAACTACAACATCTTGCTTGCCATACAGGTACTGGTAGAACTTAGTGCATGCTACTTTGATGGCCAAACACTCTTTTTCAATAGGAGCATAGTTAATTTCAGTGGCTGACAATGTGGAGCTGGTAAAAGCCACAGGTTGGCCCTCTTGTAACAATGCTCCACCCAAACCTGTGTCGCTGGCATCTGCTTGTAAGACACATGGTTTGTTCACATCAAAGTACCTCAATGTCGTGGCATTTGCGATTACACGTTTGGCTTCCTTGAAGGCTTGGTCATGCTGCGAGGACCACGACCAGACTGCGTTGACGTGCGTTAGCTCTGTAAGTGGCTTCACAATTTTAGCAAGATTTGGTGTGAACCGTGACAAATAGTTGCACATACCCAGGAAACGCTGAACCCCCTTAACATCTTGAGGTGGGTTCATGTCGACAATGGCTTGGACACGATCAGGATGTGGAGCAACCCCATTGCCACTGAGATGTCCCATCCAGGTAACTTCCTTGACTTTGAATTGAAATTTCTTAGGGTTTAACTTAAGGTTTACTTCTTTGCAGTGCAACATTAAGTTCCATAAGTTCATGTCGTGATCCTTTTCTGCCTCCTCGACAGTTTCTCCACTTCCAAAGACTAAGATGTCATCTGCCTTGTTAACAACACCTTTCAAGCCCTCCGACACTTCGTGTTGCCTTCGCTGATACTCTTCTGGCCCCAGACTTACACCAAACGGCATACGCAACCAACGGTATCTCCCTATTGGGGTATGCATGGTAGTTAAAAATGATGAACTCTCATCAAGGACAATGTTAGAGAATCCTTTGTACACATCCACACAGGAAAAAATTTTGGCATTACTCAGCTTTGGCAGTAACTCATCAACAGTTGGAATAGGGGACTTTGGGACCTCAATGGCTTTATTTATGGTTTGACTGGGGTCGATACACACACGCAGGCTACCATCTGGTTTTTCTCTGTACACACTATTAGAGATCCACGCCGTGGGCTCCGTGACTTTCTTCAAGATACCCTGTTTTTCCATGTCTCGTATTGCCTCTGCTACTTTGGGCTCTTTAGCTACAGGGCACCGATGGGGGTGAGCTTGAACTGGAATTACATTAGGGTTCATGGAGATGTGCAAAGGCGGGCCCAAAGTTCCTAATTCTGTATGGACATCCTTGAAAACCTCCAAGACAATGCCTTTGGTTAACTTTCCCCAACGAACAGGCACATGAGGAACACTAAACTGGTTGCCACTACTGACGATAGGTTTCTTTTCGGCACCAACCTGCAGCAATACTTTCATCCCCACCGTTAGGGGTGACTGGGCCAATACTACTGGGTGGGTCTGACACACCAGATCTACTCTTGTGCAGTAGTGTTTTGGAGGGTGGAGGCTGTGATGTCCCCGTCAACACTATCATTGTCCCCCTGGGCACTTGACTGAAGTTGATGCACCATCATATCCTTGCTGTTCTGGGCACTCTGAACTGACAGCGAAGTACTTCCTTTTATCTCAATCAACCCAAGCTTGACACAGTCAGATCCACTTAAGAGGGGTGGTTGTGATCCCATGATCTTTTTACTCAACAGCTGAAATTCAAGAGGGTAACACTTTCCTTGAGTTTCGCAAACTAACTCAACCTGCCCCACAGGTGTGATGACACCTCCTCCATAGGTGTGCAAAGTAGCGTGAGATGGCTGGATCAGGGAATTGACATCAAATCCTACTGGGCACATACTCCAGAGATCCTCTATTGCCAAGGTATTGGTTGTCGAAGCCGTATCCAACTGGAGTGTTTTCCAAACAAAATGATTTTTAGCTGCGGATAATTTGATCGCGGCAAAGAACTTTTTCCCTTTCTTCACCGAAACAGCTCTTACAGAGTGAATGTCCAAAGTAAACAAGTGATACACGTTTTGTTCACAAGGAGACCCAGATTCATCCACTGCATTCACTTTCTGGGGTTTTCTCATGCACTTCCTGGCAACATGCCCTTCCTTGCCACAGTTCCGACACATGTACTTCAATATAACTGCACGACACTTTTCTTTAGGGTGACTAGGCCTGGCTCCACAGTAATTGCACTCATTTTGGTACAATCCTTTGCGTTGATTATCAGCTGAGGGCTGAGGATTCTTTCCTTTCCAACGAGAGGTTTTATCTGCCCAGTTGACTTGCTCCTGGTCTCCCCGCACTTGTCTCATCAGTCTTTTCGCATCCGTGGAAGATTCATAGTTCTTAGCTATTTCAACGACCGTACGAAACGCTACAATGACTCCTTCCTTGTTCCGATGGCCATTAGTATTCAACTTTCCCTGTAGAGTTTCATCCACTAAACCAGCAATGAACCTGTCACGACAAGCCTGATCCTCAAAGTCCCCATATTCACAATACTTAGCTCGCTCTACTACTCGACATTCCCAGGCACTTATTGATTCTCCTTCAGTTTGAAACATGCGACCCATTTTTGTTCGCTCAGCTTGAACACTCACACTGCCACCAGATCTCTTAATGATAGCCTGAAGAACTTTAACTGGGTTACTATTATCCGTGACAGATAAACCAAGGGTCTTGTTGCTTGGGTTTATTAGTCTCTTCATCCTCGGCGGAAGCGTAGCGCGAAGTGTAGACATACACAAATCAGATTTTTTCCACTGAGCTACTCCTGCTTCGCTGCCAGAGTCATATTTGCAGCCATCTTTCGGAACGAACCATCCCATCACCGTACAATAATCAATGGATCTTGATGTCAGCAGGCAAGTCAAAATTTTCTTTACAATAATCAATGTAATCTAAAATAAAACAGTCTAGAGCTTCTCGATCATCTAAACCTTCTTGCATTCGAGGGACCGGAAAACCGACCGGTGTGCCAGCCATTATAACAGCAAACACGACAAACGTGGAAAGAACCCACTTGACAACAAAATGGCGGGAACTTATCGAGCGATTGCAATCACAGTTCGATGTCATGCAGTCTAAACAGGACAACTAAAACTCACAGTAAACTTCAGGCGAAGATTCGTCTTCTTCTGACACCATGTTGACCAGCAGGTACCGGTATGAACAGGAACACTCGACTAACACAACAGAGCATATACTTTATGAAGGCTGTCGGTCATGCTTTTCTACACACTTACACACTCGCATGCGCAACACCGCTGACCCATTACAGCAGGCCTACCAACAGTTTCAAAAGGCATTCGACGTCATTAAACATGAAGCCTTGCAAACTAAGCTCGAATCTTATGGCGTGAAAGAGTCCGAACTTCGGTGGTCCAAGAGTTACCTTTCTGAGAGATTGCAGTATGTCGTCTACAATACAATACAGTACAAGGGTACAAATTCAGATTCCATGCGCCTTTGCTTTGTTGTTCCTCAGGGATCAGTTTTAGGGCTAGCCTGAATTTCAGCCGCCTCCTCCGCTCGCTAAGTCACTCGGGGAGAGCACTGGGCGTTAATGCTGTCCAGTGACGTCACTACCCAAAAACCTGGTAGTGGTTCTGATTGGTTGTCGTGTTAATTTATTCGCCCGACTCGAATAAATTGAATAATTTTATTGCCAGACTTCGTTCAACATGGCGGAAGAGAATCTAACGCAACAAGATTTTCTGAAAGCCGTTTCTGACGTATGCTCGACATTTGGGGTTCAAAAACTTTATCTGCAACAAGAAAAGGCGTTTTCGGAATTTCTTAGTGGAAGCGATGTATTTGTAAACTTGCCTACGGGATACGGAAAATCCTTAATATATCAGATGGCTCCACTCGTGGCAAATGAACTTTCAAAGCAGCATAGCGTTTTCCGAACGAAAGCATAGTTGTTATTATTTCGCCATTGGTTGCCTTAATGAAGGACTAAGTCTCCTTCCTGAAATCGTTGAATATCCGTGCAGAATTTGTAGCGGCCGATCAAGTTGAAAGTGTCCACAAGAAGGTAGAAGCAGGAAAATACAGACTGGTATACACATCGCCTGAATCTATGTTGTCTGCCGATCGATGGAGACGAATGCTCACTTCGAAAATTTCACAGTTGATCGAACAGCTTTGTTCTTTTGGAATGTTTGATGTTTGCGAGGCCATGACCTCAACATGCGAACACAGAACACACGTGTTTTCAAAAAAATGTATAAATTACCACATTTCAGTCGTGACGTCACTGGACAGCATTAACGCCCAGTGCTTTCAGACGCCTCTCTCCCCGAGTGACTTAGCGAGCGGAGGAGGCGGCTGAAATTCAGGCTATTTTAGGGCCAACGTTATTTAATAT
>OX419338.1:24609712-24632212 GCA_948470475.1 Galaxea fascicularis
AATATATTGAACAAATAAGGTCCTGAAACACTACCCTGTGTTGTGCCCTTGTTTACTGTTCTCCAATCACAAACACTACTGCCGAAAATAACTCTTTGTTTTTTATCTCGCAAAACACCTAACCACCAATTTATAATATATTGATTGAGTGGTAGACTATAAAGTTTCTCAGCAAGGAGATGGTGGCTCACAGAGTCGAAGGCCTTGCTAAAGTCCATAGCGAACATCCGCACTGCCTTACACTTGGAATCATCAAGAAACTTGCAGATCCTATTCTGGATAAGCAGTAGAGCATCCGTGCAACTCCCTCTTTCTCTGTACGCAAATTGACTATCCAGCAGGTGTTCTTCTACCGGCCGCTGAGCGTGAATCTTATACACTGCTTTCCCAAGGGCTCTTGCAATGACTGGGGTTACATTGATCCCCCGGAAGTCCCCTCTCGCCACTGGAACATCCACTTTAGCCAATGGGTTGATATTTGCCCTTTTCCACGATCTAGGCCACTGATGTGTTGCAAGAGACAAATTCCAGAGCGTAGTAATAATTGAAGTAAAGGTCTCCGCTTGGTCCTTCCACACCCAATACGGAATTTGGTCAGGACCAGTTGCAGTCTTTAGACTGCACAATGCGTTCCTGTCACGAAATTTTCTATTTTTTGTCATGTTTTAATTTAGCTTTTTGTTTCAGTTTTTCGGTCTCAGTATTTCGTATGGTCCTAGTATTAATTAACTAGTGTTATTCAACGTTGTAGTGTGGTTTGTAATTAGAGATGTATTGTAACTTAGTCTGCAATTAAAATCTTGTAAGTTTATTGTTCTTAATTGTTGATTTAGTAAAGCGTTGTTATCATAAGAGTGTAAAGGTATCGTGTTTAAGACATAAGAATGTAAGTAACACAGGATTAAATATTAACATAGGAGTGTAAGGTACCGCGTTTTGCAATAAGTGTGTATTTAAAGTGTTAATTGCTAAACTAATTATGCCTGTATATAAATGTAACTTTCGTGGTGTGGTGGTCAATTGTGAGAGGTTGAAGTGGCGAACAGTCGGTTGTTGGGAAGTAGTTGTTGAAAGTTGAAGAAAGAATTAAGAGGAGCTGAACGGCCTTTCCCTGCTAAAAGGTCATTAACAGACGCCTACCAAGAATCTAGGACAAAATCCAGTTCCCATTGGCGGTGTTAGTAGGCCTGAGGGAAGAACGAGTTAAGAAGGTTTAAGGAAAGAAACGGCGAGATCTAACTACGATTGAAAGTAACATTGGCGACTGGAAAAGGAGACAAGGGAGGAGTTTTGATTGGGAGTAAGGTTGGTGGAGAATGTGTCAGGGGCACAAAACGATTCTGTTCCTCACTTGATCTGTTCCCCCAAGGTATTGTACTGGCTGGCAAAATATGAGTTATTTCCCGCAGTTTGGTATGAAATTTCTTTCTGGTGATGTTTTCGGTTGGTAATTACTGAAGTGCGGTAGGAGTGTGAGTGGTGCCGGGTGGCGAAATGCGGATTATTGTGAGAAATTTGTGTCTGCTCTTCCCCCCCTCCCCCCCCCCCCCCACTGAAAGTGCTCAATTTACACCTGGCTTGGAAACCAACCATTTTTATCTAGCTGGCTGGGAAATGTCTTGTGTGTCTTGCTGGCAAAAAGGAACAGATATTTTTTTCCCAGCAATATTAAAAAAGACCTGAAAATGCCTGAATAACATTTAGTTTTATTAACTGGGGTACAATAATACATTTTTCAACAAATTGGTCGTTTTGTGCCCCTGACGTGTATGCAAGGTTGGTGGAGGAACTTTAAAACGGAATTTTGAACGTTGGAACTGAACTGTTTGTCTGTAAATATTAGAGTTAAGTAATTAATAAATTTAGTGTTGTCGTTTAAGTTAGGTTACTTTAATATCCAAATTATAAGTTAGGAATTACTATTTTCTGTAACATTAGAGTTTTTTCCCTTCTATTTTTAAATTAAATCATTTGTTTGTTTAATTTAGAAGTTTCATGGTCGTGTGTTGTGCGTTTGTGAGAAGGAGTGTTCGTGTAGCTTTCATTTTAATTTCTCTATTGTTTTGTCTTGGTGACCCGCGTCACAATTTTCAGTAGTGGGATTTTATTCCCCTGGTGGTCACACACACTTCAGACACAATCGCGCAACGCACCACTGTTAATTATGGCTGAGAAAGACTTAGATTGTAATTCTTGGTCTCTGGAAGATTTAAGAGCTGAAGCTAGGTCAATTTCTTTCGTTAGTAAAGATGGGATTAAGACGCTGGCGGGCAAGCTTAGGGTGCACGATAAGTTAATGGCTAATCCGGGCGATGAGTCAACGGGAGATCAAGAACTGGAGCAGACTGGAATGGAGGACCACTTGACTTTCGAACAACGTTTACAGTTACAAGAGCGCCAGATTGCGATATTAGATTTGCAGAGAAAAATGAGACAGGAAGTCAGGGAGGCCGAACGGGAGAAGAGAGATCATGAAAGAGAGGCCGAGAGAGAGAGACGAGAATATGAGAGGTTGAGAGCGCGCAAGGAAGAAGAAGAAAGGTTAATTAGGGAGAAGGAAAGACTCAGGGTACTTAGAAGCGGAAAAGAGGAGTTCGCAATCAGAGAAGCAGAAAGGCAGTCGTTTGCTCATATGCCTAAGTTTATGAAAATCCGGGAAATGAGAGAAAATGAAGACATAGATGACTATTTTAGGATTTTCGAATTGACCGCAAGAGCACAGTCGCTACCAGAAAGTGAATGGCTTGGCAACCGTGTTCCCAAATTAACAGAAAAGGCGAAGTCAGTCTACTTGGAAATTCCGGACCCTAAATGCCAAGATTATTTTGAAACTAAGAAAGTAATCATTAAAGCTTATCAATTAACTGCAGATCACTACAGGTACAAGTTCCGTACTTCAGAAAAACAGCCAGACGAGGATTTTGTGCAATGGGGGAATCGGACGAGAAGATATTTAAATAGTGGATGGAATGAAATGATATTGGAACAAATTCTGATGGAAAGACTCTTAGATGCGGTGAGCCCAGAGCTTAGGGCTTGGCTAAAAGATCAAAAACCGAACACCACCGAAGAGCTCGGGAATTTAGCTAATCTGCACGTTCAGTCGAGAAAGGGACGTTTAGTTGCTGGTAAGTTTGCTTCTTTTGGAAAGGGTCAAGGATTCAAATCCCAAAAAGATTTTCGCCCAAAAAGGGATCTGACACCACCAGAGACGAGACAAAGGCCCGTTCCACAATCTAAACCTGCCCCTTCCCCTACTAGAAGGAATCTGAGATCGGACGTTACTTGCTACAAATGTGGTAAACAAGGGCACATGTCTTTCAACTGTAGTAGAGGCCTCAGTAAACCCTCACAGGGATTTGTCTTAATTGGTTAAGGAAACCCCCTAACCCTAATAGTAAAGGAAACCCCCCTAATCCTAATGATGGATACCCTACTAACCCTAAAACAATAGACAAGGAGACCCCCACTCACCCTAATGAGGGATACCCCACTAACCCTACAAGTATAGACAAGGAGACCCCACTCACCCTAGATCAATGGACCACACCCTCTTTTTGGCCGCCACCCTCCAAAAACAATTGAAATAATGAGATGCATCAGCTCCTGATTGGCTACATCCCCTATAAGCGTCTATTACTACTTATATAGATTCACATTTTTTAAAACCAGATGGTAGAAATTGTTTGACTTCAAATCTCAACATGAACGAAAACCACATCGAAAACATGCTTGATCCTGTCAACGAGCAGGACGGAGTAAACAAGAGGTATCTTGAATCGCAATTGTTGGAGTATGTAAAAACCAATGGTCAAAATCCGATGTCTTTTAATTTGAATATGAATAATTTACAAGATTGAAAATTTGAAAGACACTGATTCTTCAAGTTCGGCTACAGAAGCGATTAACAAAAAATATGGATGGAAATTTCCTCAGTGTCTTCGGGTCGAATTTAATGCTTGGAAATTTGGATCTCAATTGAATTTCGTATTGTCAATAATTCGTATCCCATAAGCGACGGTCACTGTCTAAATAGACACTATGTCGACTCGATTCCGTTAACTAAAGCCAGTCATGCTGAATTAACAAACTGGAGGTGTTATGTCAGGGCCAATACAAATGAATAATAATCCAATAATACGACTACCACAGCCTTCAATCTCCACAGCAGCTGTCCCTAAATTATATGTAGACTCTAAAACGAGAATTACCTTCTCGTGGTACAAAAAAATACATTTGCATATTTGATAGATGATATTAATGAGATATCTACTGAGTAAGGTTGGATTTCAGATAAAACAGATGTTTTATTCAGATTTGGTTTTAGTCTTGGAGATGCTTTGAATAAAGATCATAGTGTTGGCGTCGAATTGTTATTTGATAACGAATGAGATTGGGATAAAGGAACGGGGATTTCAATCCCTTTCTATCATGGTAAAAAATTAGTTATAACATTGATTCAACAGAGTATTATTAAACGAAAACAATGGTGCAGTTCAAAAAATTGACAACTCCTTTAGTAGTGATAGAGGGATACGACAAATACCACCTCATAGAAGCCTCCTTTTGCCAAAACAAAGCTACTAGCCTTCATTTTTCCAGGTCCTTCGTCCCCGAAAAAAAGAAGGCTGGTAGCTTTATTTTGGCAAAAGGAGGCTTCGATGAGGTGGTATTTGGTCCAACTCCTCTATTACTACTCCAACCAACCAGCCCGCGGGCAACCACCGACGCCCGCCAATTAGAGGAAGGGACGCTGGCGGTAGATGGCAAACCAAAGCAATCAGCTTAGCCTGCGCCGACAAGGTGCAAACTAAGGCAATCAGCCTGGCCCGCCTGGCCGCACCCGAGGAACCATGGCACCACAGCCAGCCCGCCTATTAGAGGAAGCCACCTCTAAGGTACCCATGGCGGACCAGACTCGTCAACCTGTACCCAACCAGAGGAGAAGCCCGCCTATTACAGGGAGGGCACCCGAGGGTATTATGCCGGCTGAACAAATTTTGCGCCAAAGTATACCATTCGAGTTCCATTCGAGTTCCGTCTAGAGAGAATTATTTGGGTAAGGCACCTGAAAATAGCCCCATAGATGAGGAAACCTTGGCCGAGGGGTATCGCGAGTTAGAAAGGCTTTTGGAAGAGTATTCCATGCGAGTTCCGTCTCAAAGGAATAGCCCCATAGATGAGGAAACCTTGGCCGAGGCGGATCGCGAGTTAGAAAGGCTTTTAGGAGAGTATTGGCTTGTGGGTCTCGGCCTCAGGGGTCCATCACACATTCTGGATGAGACCGTTCTTGCGGTGCGGCTGCCCGAACCGTTGCAACCGCAACCTTTTAGCCCGCCTTCGCCCAAGCGGTGGCGGCAAAGATACCGCGAAGTTTGGCGCCAGCTTCACCCCATGCCACGATTGAGAAACCAGGGACCCACACCGACTGACCTGAGAGACCTGTTGGACGACCAAAGGTTCAACGGGGTAGAAGTAAAGCGGGGGCGCCGGTATGTTCGTTGGTGAACGATTCAGAACCTGGACGCCAACAACACCAGCAAAATGATGCCCAAAATCCGCGCCGAGGTGACCATCTCCTTTTACCTCCGTCATACATACAGTTATCAACTAGAAAACATGGAAAATGGAGACCTTATCGTCCATTACACCGACAAGGGTTCACCGTTGTTCAACAATCTTCCGGAAGCCGAAAAATCGTTGAACCAGCAAGAAGCAAAAAGTTTGGATTTACAAAATGGAGGTTTCAAAATTTCTTCAATCTCGATGTGAAAGTGGTGCTTGACCGCCAACCGCTGGTCGGAACAGGCACTCTGCAACCACGGTTGGTGTACTGCAAGATCATGTCACCGTTCTCGATGTTTTTCAACCAATATGCAAACACATGGCGGAGATAAAAAGCCGTACGGACTCTCTCTCGGATTAACCCCATGAACCTTTCGGTGTTGTTGCGCCCCAAATCCTTGACTAACCTCCAACGGATGAACCGCCGACCCGTTTTGACTTCGGCCCCTTCTCGAACAGGTCTGTCAAACGCCGCCAACTCTTGGATTGCTGGGACCTTTCGCACCTGTTCCCGCCGGCCTCTGGTGGGGGTATTGGGTCAAATTCCCGTAGGGCCTCGAGGTAACGCCCTGTTCTTCTTGGGGGACGAGGCGGCACGAAAGGCTGCGGCTGCAGCGCTTTTGGCAAGTTAGGGTTAATTTTGTAATCCAACAAATGGCGAACGCGGCGCTGTTTTCTCCCAACTTAAGGCGCTGGCACGCCGTCGATTAACTGCTCAGCCATATACATTGGGAAAGAATTTTTCGCTTGAGCTTCCGCTGAAAGCTCCGCTACCCACTTCTCAAACTCATCTGTGACTGGTTGGTTTTCCATTGGTGCCTCAAGGCGCCCGTCTCTAAATGGGGCACCGCCCCACACCCAGTTGGACAACCGCTGCTCGTTTGGCCGGTTTACCGCCATTGGTGCTTCTCGCCGGCCTTCTCTAATACGCTGTTCACCGTTTGCTTCGCCTGGCTGGTTTGCTGCCATTGGTACTTCAAGACGCCCTTCTCTAATACCCTGCTCGCCCGGCCAGTTTTGTTGCCTTTGCTTTCACCTCTTTTTCTGGAACTGCTTGGAACTGGTTTGCTGTGGTTCGGACCGGTTCTCGGCTACTCGGAAGGCTTAGGGGAGCGCAACTTTACTTTTTTCTCTCTCTCTTTTGAGTAGTATATACTGGATCAATCAAATACTGTTTCTTTCAGGAGAGGCTTGTTTTAATAGTTTTTAAACCTCCTGATCAACATTGAGGCGGAAAAAAGTGGAGTGTGAAGCTGATTACATATGGAGATATCGCAGATAGACGGACTTCGTTTACCGTTCACTTCATTGTGAAGAGCAGTCCAGGGTGATAGTTTAACTATCACCACAGTGTTTTGTTTTGTTTTGTCTCTTGAAGCTATTTCTGTAGAGATGCCAAAATGCATGCCATTGAAGAAAAAAAGTGTTCTGACAGCCCCAGTCAAAACAAACCGTGGCTGGGTGTTACAAAGACAGGGATATTTATTTCAAATAGTATCCTGCAAGACAACATATTTCTAGAATGTTCTACGCTACTCTGTTGTAAAGATACGCTTGAGTGATTTTCTGCAGTCTAAAATTTAGTTCCGTTTGCGTGAAACCAGTTTACAAACAATACATTTGCACGTTAAAATTCTTCTTAAATAATTTTAAAGTGCAAAAATCACTCTGCACGCGTAAAGAAAAGTGGTGCAGCTTTTAAAAATCTTTTAAATGAAATATGTATTATCAGTAATTATCAGAGTTCAAATATGCAGTCATAAAAGGATGTTGTGTCACGCAGTTTGAAAGTCTAATTACGCCTCATTGAAACCGCTGGGCTGGTAAAAACTAAAAATCTCGGAGTAGTTTTCGAAATCCAAAATTGTGAACATTTATTTCCTTCGTAAGATATAAACGTCAGTTACTCCTTTTGGGTCTGATCTATATTAACAATTAGTTCCACCTCGGTAACACTCGATGTACGTAAAACTGAAGGCCCTATAAATAGGCTGAAAGGATGAAAAGTTTGCGCGGAATTTTACTTAATTTTCTTTTCATACAGTAATGCTCAGAAGAAGCAACAGAAGTGTTTTAATTTTTCTTGCATTTTCAGAAACATCTGATAACAGAGAATTTAACGTTTGACTGAAAACACGTTTGCTTTTTGTAATTTATTACAAGCTTCAAGGTAATTGAACAGTTTGTATTGTGTAAGTGATCTGGTTCCCAGTTTGACGGATTAAACTTTCATTTTGCACACAACTACTCTTGTAACAAGTAGGTGATAGGACTGCAGTGTATTAAGTATGTAGACGCCAACATTTCCTTGAAAACATCTTCAAACTTTAAACCATAAGACTCAAAGAAACGTAGGCATTCAGTGCACCCAACTGATTCCATCTTTAGAATATCAATTACTACTGCATAATTAGATCATAATGATTTATTCAGGTTTCAGGCGCTAAACGAGGTGAACCGCAGCACAGCAATAAAGAACATAGATTTACCTAACCCAAAAGAGATGTTTTTGTGCATGATACGACTCACGAACCAACAACAACACGATAGCTCATGCGTGTATAAACCAAGAGGCAGGATACGCTCTAGTGCTCCATGACAGGGCCCAGTTTGTTGCTAGTCTTGCATTGGGGAGCTGAAATGTTTTGCAAGAGCACAGCGAACTCATGAATTTGAAATAACTTTTGGGTTTTGAAGGAGTGTTGGTGTTACCAGCACGACTTTAGAGCACCGCAGATAAGCAAAACATGGAGGGTTTTCTTAGTCTGGGCTCAGATAACAACGATATGAAACAAGAAGTCATGGACGGCAGGTCGCTTCATTGCTATAACTCAAACGAAAACAGAGGTGCAAAGGTAGTGATAAATATTTCTGGCCAGCGATATGAGACGTTTGAGCAAACTCTTAACATATTTCCTGATACACTTCTTGGAGACAAAGAGAGGAGAAAGCACTTCTATGACCCCGTCAACAATGAATTCTTTTTTGACCGAAATCGTGTCTGCTTCGAATCCATTTTGGCTTACTATCAAACATCTGGAGTCCTAATACGGCCTCCAGGCATTCCTCGGAAGGTATTTATCAGCGATATTCGCTTCTTTGATCTCGGAGAACAAGCTCTCCTAAAAGCAGGTGATGGCTTGGAACAGCGCGTGGAGAAATCGAAGCGGCCTCTACCGAAGAACAACATACAAAGAAAAGTATGGGAGCTATTCGAACATCCTGATACATCAGGTCTTGCTCGAGGCGTCGCAATTTGGTCTGTGACCATCATCATTTTATCTATTGTCCTGTTCTGTGTCGAAACTTTGCCACAATTTCAGGAAGAGTCACCTGAAACGACAAACAGCACTTCAGTGCGCGGGGAGGCCAAAAAGAAAACGGAAAACCCTTTCTTCGTTATAGAGACATTTTGCATAAGCTGGTTCACTTTGGAGTATGTGATTCGCTTTGTGTTTAGCCCAAATAAATGGAGGTTTTTCATCTCAGTTTTGAACATGATCGACCTGATATCGATAATACCTTACTACATAAGTTTGCCGATGGAAGACTCATCTAATGTTTCCTCGCTTGCCGTGCTTCGTTCCGTGAGACTTGTTCGAGTGTTCAGAATTTTTAAACTGTCGCGTTACTCGCGAGGACTCCAGATACTAGGGCATACACTGAAGGCAAGCTTAAGAGAATTGGGATTATTGTTTTTCTTTTTATGTATGGGCGTAATTCTGTTCTCCAGTGCTGTATATTATGCTGAGATCAGCAATGAAGACGAAAATGTTTTCTTGAGCATTCCTCATTCGTTCTGGTGGGCAATTATTACAATGACAACCGTGGGATACGGAGACATGACGCCGCAGACTTTAGGTACGTAAAGCCTTGTTTGTTTACAAATAAAAGCAAATCGCACAAATTGAAACACAAAGAATACCAATTTTGAAAAGCTTTGATTTCAGTCACGTTTTACTAAAGGATTTTATCTACAACCTCAAAGTGAAGGGAGTTCGATCTGTACAAGTGTTACTGCCGGGTAACTTAAGGTATGTCTTGTTTGCCTTTGAGTTCAAATATTTACTTTCTTCATGTCGATAGCGCATAGGTAAGCATGATTATAAACGAAGCGTCGATGTTTTTTTGGCCTTAATTAAAAAGAATTGACAGTTTCAGAGGGAAGAAAGAACCCTGTTTAATTTATGAATGGCGCCGGCGCTGTTTCAAAACCGGTCAGTTTAAAACGCAGACTGCGGACTGCAGACTGCAGACTGCAGACTGCAGACCAGGGGTAAAATGTACACTAAGGGTAAAATGCAGACTGGGGTAAAAGTAACGAAATCGCCAGGGAACTTATTCTTATGTTTTGATACTTACAAGTTCTGCTCAAACTACGCCGGCCTATGAACAAAGAAAGAACATCCGTGATATGTCTTTCGGGCAACCACGTAGAAATATTTAGGTAAAAAATTTATTCGTCTTTCATTTCGAGGATCTCTTTCAAACATTCGTGGTATTCCGGTCCGTGTTTACAAAGTTTACAGTCGGCGGTAAAAACTGTCGGTCATTCAAGTATTTGAACATCCGGTCGCGCACTGAGAACAGTGCTAAGAGCCGATTCAGAATGTTTATTCGAAGTGGCCACCACATGAATATAAGGTAACAATTCGTCTATTCGTCTATAATTGATACGTAGTCTCCTTTGCAGCCCTCGCTTCAGGGGCACTGAACGAGCAAATTAAGCTAAAAAACCTTTGAGGGATATTTCTAGGCTCCTTGTAATGTTTAAAGACTGTTTAAAGAGTTGTTTTAATCAGCTAGAAAAATTGGATCCGTTCGGATTTCTTAGCTGAAAATTGAAGTGACCGAAAATTTTAGGGGATGAAATCTTCATTTCAGAAATTGCTAGCCGAATGTTACCTTCGAAGAACTTCCCTGCGAACTATTTGCTTACCCGAAAATGCTAGGCGACCTTTTCAAGAGCCTATAATTGCAAAAATATTCCTTCCGAAAAACTAAGGGACTATTTTTCTTCCAGGTTTCCCTGGTTGCGAATCTTTCAGGTGATGTTTTAGTTAAGAAATCAGTAGCTTTTTGGCAATGCATCATCCGAAAGTCTTAGAACGGGTAGACTCTCCCGAACAGATATTTCGTCGAAGTTTCTCGCTGGGTGCCCCTGTCACTTATGTTTGGGGATAGACCGTTGCGTGACGTGGTATTCTTCACCTCCAGTCTGTTATCATGCCCTGGTCTGCAGTCTTCATTTTACCCTTAGTCTGCATACCCCTGGTCTGCAGTCTGCAGTCCGCAGTCTTCGTTTTAGGCTGACCAGTTTCAAAACCAATGTCTGTCATCTTGACTTGGCGAACGAGACTTTGAGCGTGATGCTCAACGAGTGTGCTGGAAATTCGAAAAGTATCTGATGAGTCTCTTGGTCGAGACGAAACGGTGCGTCATACCAGCCACGAAATTTAAATTCTTCACAAGTACTTGACAATTTTGTTGTCATACAACTCGTGAACGTGTGGTTGGGAATCCCTCTGCGATAGAGGGCCAGACTGCTAACATCTTGACTTCGCGAACGGGACTTTGAGCGTGATGCTCAACGAGTTTGCTGGAAATTCGAAAAGTATCTGATGAGTCTCTTGGCCGAGACGAAACGCTGCGGCATACCAGCCACGAAATTTAAATTCTTCTCAATGTTTGTCTGTTGGTAAAATTCAATCAGAGCGAGAAAACTTCTGCAAACGTTTGAGGCATCCACTCAGTAAGCTATTTCAGTTTAAATCATCTTAAAGCATTTGGTCTCCATGTTTTACTTGTCTACCAATTCTATATATCGTACCGATAGTCTTGTTGTCAACAGGAATTAGTGACAATAGATATTGGAAGTGACTTTTGCTCATTATACCTGTTCATCTTAACACGGCTTCTCCGGGCTCTCGGGGATTGTACCAAAATAACATTTCTCGTTGGTTGTCCAGACGCTATTTTTGTGTAGTGTTGCTTACAAGCAAAAGTCGCAAAGAGTTGTTGCAGCCCAAAACAAACCGATCGGTAAGAATGTTATATATAGCATGCTGTCACGTTGTCCATCCTTTATAAAGATTACTAAATTAATTTATTGATTTATTTGACAAGCCTCTCGCTTCTTTTAATGATTTGCCTAATCGAAGACTCCTGTGAGCCAGGTCATGGATGAAGAACATTACAACACTTTCAGTTTACAACAACTTTATTTTCTTAAAAGAAAATGACGGGCAAGAAATCTGTATATTTCGTTTGTGTTTTGTAGGAGCGCATCTTTTCAGGTACACCTTGACGTAGCTTTGTGTTCGTTATATAATGTTACAGTTCTGTTGTTATATAAGCAACGTGTTTAGCCGATCCTTTGTGTACGCCAATTTCTGGTGTCCTGCTCTCGTAGTAGCACGTGTTTTAGAGGCTCGCATTAAAAGTGGTTACTTATGAATATCTGACTCAAGTTTACTTCACACCTCTTGGTAAAAGAAGCGTTTACGCGGTGATATTTTCCGTAAAATTACGCAGTTTTAAACCATTTAGAGCGGTGTCCCTAAAGATTCACAAACGCTATATGCATTAATGGCATTACATTCGACCAAATACCCCAAACGTTTTGTTGTCTGAACTTTGACAGACTTATTAAAGTGATAGGCGAAGAGACAATGTTCAAATGTAGCGCTTTTTTAAAAACTATAACATTCAACTTGAAGTTTCTTACAGGTTGACGGCTCATTTCAAGTTACTTTTATAAATGTTTTTTATCGTAATAAATTCAGCAAAGATGATGTGGTCGCATTACATAGCCATAAACTAAACTTATCACAATAAGACCAGTATAAAAATTCTACGTATTTTTAGCAATAAGAGATTCTACACAATACATCACTATAATGTGTGTGGCTTAGAAATACACTTAAAAGACTTTTTAAAAGTGTGAATGTCATGAATTGATCTGATTTGGTTTTCCAGGGCATTCTACCCAATAATTGACTTATGTAAACATGATTTTCTGACCATATCGGTCTTAGGCCTGGGTAACTTACAACCTCGTTCCCAGGACCTTTCCCTTTGCTTTGGGAGTGGGGCCAAGAAACCACTTTTCGTACACCACCATGGAGGGAAGCGTATCGACGGTAGATTCCCACAAATGGCAACCAGTAAGCACCGAGATATGTTCGACGACGTCATACGTTTAAACGGGTATCTAGAGAACTGTATAACCCAGACACAGCACTCCCAGAACCACAGTCAAAGAGACCCTCAACTACCTAACACAGAACGGTCCTACCCGAAAACGCCATCTCTGAACGACTAAACCACATGATAACTAACATCTTTGGAAAAGGGGGAATACTAGTACGTGTCACACACAGATAACACACCCTCATGCGATCAGACGAGCTCTTTCTAAGACCACCGAGCGTAAATGCAACAGGGACAATTGCCCCATCTCCAGCACCAAACTCTGTTCACTACGAAACGCTGTTTACAAAACCACCTGTAACAACTGCAATCAGCACTACATCACGAGCACTACATGCTTTATTCAGGATCGCGTATGGCAACACCTCAATAACGAAAACTCGTCAGTAAAGAAACACATCTCCACATGCCAAAACAAAGACTGTAAAGGAATCAAGACCATTGTACTAAAAATGACCCCGTGAATCTACACCTCAACTCCCGAGAGGAAAGCAACAAATTCGCTGACCTTTTGTTTTAATGACTAAATAGTCCCTTTGTATGATTAGATCATTTTATTCTCTTCCTATCCGTAAATTGTACATTTTACACATTCCCACGCCCTTTCACGTTCTTCACACATTTTATCTTATAGCCTTACGCGGAATTTTGACTAGTGTGTAACTTGCCTGTTCTAGGCTCGCAGAGATTTGGGGCAACTGAAAGATTGAGAAAAAAATCGTTCTCGTTCTCGCTCGCTCCAGATTATCTGAGAGCCTGGAAAGGGCCGGGGAAGGGTAACTTATTATGAAAATGGCCAAATGAAAAAACAAGTTACATCATCATACTACAAAAGACTAACAAAAGACATACAGAAGAAATGGAACTTGCTTTTGATAATTTTGTCAGGGATGAAGGCAACAGATAGCATTTTGGGGGGTTTTTAATAGGGCTTAGCTTGACTAAGCGTGACAACAAGTGACGTCAGTATCGTACTTCTCATTTCAGTAACGAATCAAAACCATATTCCGGCCCGCAAGTTGTTTGAAAATTTCAGTCATTCCACACGGTAGCTCACTGGACTAGCACTCATAAGTGGTTACTCCTGATTTGAATGTCTCTCCCTCTCTCTCAGGTGGAAAACTCGTGGGATGTTTCTGTGCCATAACAGGAGTGCTCGCCATCGCTCTCCCTGTACCAGTGATAGTCTCTAACTTTGCTTACTACTATTCAAGAGAAAATGGGAGACAAGCAAGTGCTAATGGAGAGGACGAGTACGAGTACGAGGACCATGAAGACAGAGATGAACAGGAGCAAATCCGAGAAATGAGGGAGAAAGGTTTAACTCTTACCTGTCTTGGAAAGAAATCTCAAATGAATGAAAGAAAAGTAAAACAACGAAAAAAGAAACGAAAGACTGGATTGGTAACGTTTCCTGATGCGATGTACAGTGCTCTAGATTCAATTCCTAAAAGGGATCATCAAAATAGCTTGTCAAACGTTATTAATAACAACAGGCGTTCACAACACAATGCAGATAACAACCGCAATTCTTCGCTGTTAGAGACGATCGTTTAGGTTAATGAAGATGTCTGCTAATACAGCAGAGGAAAGCAAGTGACCTTGGTGTAAATTGCCTGTTGGTGTACACGTGGCTTGTTGAGGCCATACTGACGGAGGCAAACAATCATCCCCAAGCGCTACTGCCGAGATACAGGGAGCTGCGAGTTTTCAATGGGCCATTTCCGAGTTCACTTGAGCCTCTATTTCAAAGCGAGTCTAAGTGCGAAAGTTTTGTGATGGTAATAAGTTCAGCGTTCCATATGAGCGAAAACTCATTTTCATTACAAAGACTTCGAACTTAGACTCGCTTTGAAATAGAGGCTCAAGCGATCTCGGAAATGGC
Source organism: Galaxea fascicularis (assembly GCA_948470475.1). Lineage (NCBI taxonomy): Eukaryota > Metazoa > Cnidaria > Anthozoa > Scleractinia > Euphylliidae > Galaxea > Galaxea fascicularis. Next base: position 24,624,375 of record OX419338.1, read on the forward strand.
CCATTCATTGACTGTTGCGTCAGCTTGGCACCTTCACTTCACTCCACGGCCCTTGTAATGAAGTCTCTACAAGTAAATCTCTGGTAGTTCTCATCGATGAAAGTCTTTCCTGGAACGATCATATCGATAAATTGGCCGAAAAGATTGCATCCAGCATTGCAGCCCTTAAACGGGTGAGACAGTTTGTCCCCCCGTTGACCCTTCTCTACATTTACAATGTTTTAATTCAACCACACTTCGATTATTGTAGTGTCATCTGGGGAAATTGTTCCACAAAGCTTTCCGATAAACTACAAAGCTCCAAAATCGTGCAGCCAGGGTGTTGACCTACTCCAACTTTGATACTTCTCTTCTTTTCGAGTCTCTGGGATGGAAAAATCTTAGTACTTTAGCGTAATTTACAAAAAGCTTTGTTGGTCTATAAATCCATTCATGGCCTTGCCCCGGAGTATTTACGTCCCAAATTTGTGAACCGTAATGACTTACTGTTCCTTTACCACGCACAAACTATTTTCGTAACAGTTTTTATTATAGTGGAGCGGTTCTCTGGAAGAGTCTGCCCCTTAATGTCACGAAAGCAGAATCTCTGAGTGAATTTCGAACTGCTTTAAATAATTACTTAATAGTAATAGAGGCACGGCATTCATGGAAACCAGGTTTTAATATTGGCATAATAGTGTTTTAGATAGGTTTTATTGTAAGGAATTAAATAATTTTTATCTTTCCTTGTCTGTACTTTTGAATTTTTGGTGTAATTTATGCCTTAACCTGATAAAATGTTAACCGTGGACAAATAAAGATTACTTACTTACTTACTTCCTATCAGAAAACATGGTGGACTGTTCCCCTGTTGAGACCAGTAAGGATCAACACTTCTAACAGCTACCCCTTCCCTTCTCCCCTACTTTCCAACGCTAGGGTGCCACAGCTGTCGAGACAACAATTACCACACAACTTCAGTGAACTACAGTAAATCAAGCTGAAAAGGTTTTTAAGGGATTTAGGCAACTCCAAAAAAGTTGATAACGTAGCCGAATTATGCAATAAACGGTACAAAATACGTGACATGAATGGCCGGCATCGTTTACAGATTTAGGCTTCTAGAAATTCCTTTACAAAAGAAAAAAAGGTTGTGATTGTTTGATTTACGAATGCAAAATACAACACATGCTGCTTGCTAAATATCCGATGTATTGTGTTGTTTGCATTTTTAAGTTGTGTGTTTTTAATTGACACTGGAGCGATATTCAGCCAGTTTGAGTGACGATATTAGCTGTTTCACAGCATTTTTTTTTTTTACTTTTTTATGGTCATGTTTTAAGAAATGTCTCTCACAGTGATAGTTCGAATAGCCTCCAATATACATAAACGCTTTTATAGAGTGGTTTTAGTTAATCTGTATAATAGTCGTTAGTGTGAATATTAGCAAGTATTAGGGACTATTTAATCCTTGGTATTCCTTTGTGTGTACAGTAGCTGACTATTAGGCTACATTACAGGTTGTATAATATAAAAATTGTTTCACAAATTAAGTAAAACCACTCTAATAAGTGTAAACACGTACTCTATCTGCAGAGTTCGGAGTGGGGGAGGGTGATTTTTTTTTTTTGGTATCAGCATCATCCACTGAAGGAAGTGACGTAGCGTCCTGTTTAAAAACGAAGACTTTTCAGTCTTTTCAGGGAAGCGGGAAAAATAAAAATGGACGTCAACCACTAGAAAAGCTGCATATTTCTTAATTGACTGGAGCGGTTTTCCTTTGGCCCAACGACTTTCCCTAAACTCATTTAAACTGAACCGTTGCCAGTAAACGGTCTATCAATCAGAACAGTAGCACTCTTGGCTAAAATTTTAATCTAAATCAAATACTTTAAAAATGACGAATTTTTTCTTTGTGTTGTTGTTCGTTAGCTATGTCAGCAAAACAAAAGCGTTTTTCTAGGCTCTTACCGAAAGTGCTCGTAAAAAAAGCATTAAATGCTAAAAGCAGTGCTTGTTTTTTGCCAAAAAAAGTGCTAAAATAATGCTAAATTTTCAAAAAGTGCTCCTCGGTTACATAAAAATGCTCACTTTTTTCCGATTCTTTAAACATAGAATATTACATTTTTCAGATTTTCAGTTACATTTTTCAACAACAAATTGTAACGATCAATGTTTTTTGCATCACAGTTGCCCCTAGTCTTATTTTTCCATTGATTGATGGCAGAGTACGCTCTCGAACTATCTCTGCCTTGGCTGGCTAATTTCCATTATTACTCGATGACAACGTGGATGACGCCATCTTGGAACGAGTGTGATGGACTGGGTTTCTAAAAGGCAACCGCTGACCTATGAGGACAAAATGCGGCTTTGGACGACATAAATAAAGTCAGATTGTGCTTTTTAACACAAAATTATACAAATAATCAGTCCAAAATCCAAAAAAGTGCTAGCAGTGCTTTTTGGGATGAAATGTAAAAAAAAAGTGCTCGTGAAGCCAAATAATGCCAAAAAACGTTCTAGCACTATCGGTAAGAGCCTACGTTTTTCTGTTCTTATTTATGATTGTTTCATTTAGTCCTGCGTCATCGTCGAACGAAGCCATGTTTTTAGTCTTCGGGCGTATTTAGCCATATGCATATGCCACAATAAACATCTTTCTTTTTTTTTATTAAAATGTCGCACTAACCACCACCAACCCCTCCCCCCCACCCCCGCCTCCAAAAAAACACAGGTGTCACCTTACCCTTCTCCCCCCCCCCCCGCCCCCTTTCTCTACCTCCCCATAAAGGTCGGCACATTGCCTGATTTCATACCGTGAAGGACTAGGTACGAGTCTGTAAATTATGGGATTAGCAACTATTGATCCACATAGTCAGAAAGAGCACACCGAGATTCACAAAATCCCCAAGTTTGGTGTTAATCGGGCTAGTTTTGACTGAGATACAGGCATTTAAAAACGTAAAAAATTACAAAGAAATGTATGGAAATCCGGACAGAAGTCCGGATTTCCATACATTTCTTTGTAATTTTTTACGTTTTTAAATGCCTGTATCTCAGTCAAAACTAGCCCGATTAACACCAAACTTGGGGATTTTGTGAATCTCGGTGTGCTCTTTCTGACTATGTGGATCAATAGTTGCTAATCCCATAATTTACAGACTAGTACCTAGTCCCTCACGGTATGAAATCAGGCAATGGCACAAAATCACAACACGTAAATCCGTGAAACACGTGTTATATTACATGTCCGCTGTGCAAACTGCGCCAGCAATAACAGGACGTTCTTCGTTATGAAGTTCGTCGCCTTTTTCCAAAGGTCTTACCTATCATGAACGAGGCTAAAACGCGGTCAAACGGTACAAGAGCTTTTAAAATGTCTACCTACCTTTTGGCATTGCGGCCATGGTCGTTTTCAACGTCTTGTATTCCAGTGGTTTTAGGTGCGGTGTTGTGTTGGAAAACCACCGGCCATTTTAGCCTTACGTTACTGCTGCTATCAGTGGTCGCGGTTCTTGGGGTGCACGCCGCCGGAAATCTTGTCAATACATACTATGATTATATGAAAGGAGTTGACAGCAAAGTTTCCGACGATCGTACTTTAGTTGACCATCTTTTAACCCCGAAAGAAGTAGTTAACCTTGGGGTGGTGTCCTACAGCCTTGCAAGTCTTGCCCTCGTGTTTTTGGTGGGATTATCACCAGCTAAAATGGAACATTTGTCATTCCTGTTCTTTGGAGGTCTCTCCGGTTCGTTTTTATACACAGGTGGCATCGGGTTGAAATATTATGGGGTAGGGGACATTGTGATTGTGATTACCTTTGGACCTTTGGCAGTACTGTTTTCCTACCTTATTCAGTGTGGCAGCGTCGCATTATTTCCCTTGTTTTATGCCGTTCCTATAGCCTTGAGCACAGAGGCTATTCTCCATAGTAACAACACAAGAGATATGGAGGCGGACAAGAGAGCAGGAGCAGTGACTTTGGCTATTATACTTGGCCATCAGCTTTCCTATGTACTGTATTGTCTCTTACTACTTGCACCTTATGTCATATGCGCAGTACTTTCTGTAAACTTGTCTGTACGGTTTGTTCTCCCACTGTTTACACTTACAATGGCTTTCAAGTTGGAGAGAAGGTTTAGAGATGGTCAATTATCAGATTTACCCAAAAAGACTGCAAAACTTAATTTATTTTTTGGCTTACTGTATGTTCTTAGTTGCACTATAGCTCCAAGACTACCTCAGTTCCGAACTGCTAGTTAGAATTGCTAGTGGTAGTAGTTTACAACATTTGAATGACACTGACCGTGTGTCAGTAAGGACCTCAGCCTTGATTGGCAGTGTACTGTGGCATTTGTGGAATAGTGACAGTCCTAGAAAAGTCAAGGAGAACAGATGTTTTAACAATGTCCAGGGAAAGTAAGTGAAGTTTGCATCAAAGAAGGGTTACTCTAACTTCTACCTTTAAGCCAGGGAAAGGTCAGATAATTTATTTTTTGGCTTACACCATGTAAGGTTACATAAGACCCTTGTATATGAATAAATCCATAGGTCCAGTTTACAAAGGTAGGTGTTTTCTTTTAAAGATTTAAGGTTGTGGGGGACACATGATCATGAATATATCCATAAGGCAAAAATATAGGTGGGGTGCTATTTTTGAAAACCTTATACTATGAATGTTTAAAAGCCAATTCTACTACTAGCACTTTACAGAGATAATTATAATAATTATTGATGTACACAATGATTGCTTTTCACTGAATAGATCCCTCTTTGCAGCAATGTTGTAAGCCACTAAAGTTAATTTTTTTTTAAACTCAGTTGTGTGTCCAAGTTTTGTCCCTGAGTGGAACACTAACAAAGTTGATTTTACCACTCGGTGATCAGTTACAACCTCTTTTGTGTCATATCTGACTCCAATTTTCTTTATTTCAACTTTAAGTCAATTTAATTGGCGTTTGAAGTCGCACAATTTAGCATTCTAGAATTCAAAGCCTTCAATCTTCAATTCTGAAGCTTATTTAAAAATTTGGCATCAGATACGACAATCGACAATACATCTAGTTTACCTCCCTGCCATGTCAGCTCACAAAATTCTCTGTCTGCACAGAATTCTTGGACACAAAATTGGTTGTTTTTACACTTACAAAGGCTTCCCAAGCAAACACAAGTAAACTGATCAAAGCTAAAAATGGTGATTTTGATAACCTTAGCTCACGGCTATTGTTAGCACTGCAGGTAGAAAAAAAACATTGCATTGCTATTTCATTGGTTTTTACAAATACTTGAAATGCACAAGAAATTTGTGTGACATGATTTGACCTTTTTATAAATATTTCACATATTGTCGTGCATACTCTTTACATAAATGCAAACTGATGCACTATCCTGTCCCCCACGACCTTAAATCTTTGACTTTTTAGAGGTGATTCAGCTGAAACTCAATTCGGTGGGTTGGCAGAGGATGGAATTAGATTAAGATGGTTATCATACAGTTAGAACATGCTTTGCAGTGACATTATAAGCTATTGAAGATTGAGTTGCAGAGAATTGATGTTTTTGTCCACGAATTCTTTTTGAGAAGACCCTAAATGATTGTTCTACATGTACCTTATCACCTGTTTGGTGATGTGAGAGAAACAAATTAATTTTTTGCAGTTTAGAGACTCGGTATAAATTATTGCCATCTGAACTAAATGGAGTAAAACTATGAAAGTTAAACTGAAACATTCAATCTTGGATTTGGAAGGTTCTGTGGCAGTTTTGCTCCTGTCACATCACAGTGCAAATATGCACATTTTTCTATCACCTATATCAGGTTCTTAAATTCTATAAAGTATATCCCTGATGAAAAGTTGGCCACAAAATTGCAGTTTTTACTTTCTCAGACAATCGCATGAGTCAATAATACAACCTGTATATTGAACAATGTGCACTTTTCATCAAAACTGCAAATCTAGCTGGGTAATTCAAGTGCATGTTCATGTACTGTGTTACAGTCCATGAAGGAAGAAGATTTTGTTTGTAATACCTGTCAAAAATATCATTGTAGATTTTGAGTTGCCAAATGCAGATAAATTCATACCTCGAAGTTTCAACCCAACGGGTAATCACTTGTCTGACAAAATTTGCTCATCATTACTTTGCATTTTATTGGAATCAGTCATTAAGGTTTATGCATATTTTTCAATCATATATCCACTGCCAAAGGACTCCAGTGGGCAATCCCTTTCTAGTACCTGTTGACTAACTCTAGGTATGCCTCAGGGGTCCACATTGGGACTGTCACTTTTTATGTACATCAATGATACCCACAAATGTTTGATGTGTTGCTAATTTGAGGAAACTGAAAGATTAATCTCACTTTAAGCTTGCTGTTAAAGTGCATATATTGTTTGAAAGGCCTCTCAAAGAGAGTAAGAATGGCATTTTCTTTTTTGAGAGATCTTTATCGTTTCCAAGATATTCAAGTTTTTTACTTAAAACTTCATGTCACAAGTAGTTTGAGTAAGAAGGTAAATCACAAAATCAAGAACATCTGGCACCAGTAATGTATGTCAAGTAAGGCACAAAAATGACACCCTTTGTGCTGTTACCATGACAACAATTCTGCTTTCCAGTTTCTTGCAGAATTCATTTTCCTAGTTCTTGTCTTAATCAGACATTGTTGACCTGCAAGGAGCCAGTGAGTAGACATAAGGTTTGTGGTAATATGGGCACTACATGTGTTTCAAATCAGACCATCTGTCACTCCTTGTCTTGTCAAATATGGAGATATTTTGATAACAAGGCCTAAGGCCAAGAGTGTTGCCATGGCAACATCTCAGTGGACATCATTCTGCATCTTACTTGATCTACATTACTAATGCAAAGTTTGAATGGCTGCACTCAAATATTTCCAGAGATATTCTTGTTTTTGTGGTTTATCTTCTTGCTCAGACCATTTGTGACGTCATCAATTTTTAAGTAAAAACTTTAATGCAGTCAACTCTCTCATAGCGACCACTTCTCATAGGCGACCACCTCCCGCAAGCAACCACTTCGCAAACAACCGTTTTGTCTCTCAGTTAAATACTGTTCCCAGAGCTCTCTCGTAAGCGACCACCACTCAAATTTCTAAAGCGACCGCGACCGCGACCACTTTTTAGAGCAGAAATTTGACATATTCTTTTGTTTTCTGTTTCTGGCAAGCGACCACCCAACATAACCATGTACGATCGTTAGTAAATTACTACTCAGAAGTGACAAAAGTTCAATTTTTAATGACGTTACCCGTTGTTTTCTTAGGTTTTGTTGGGTTTAAATTTCAGGTGATTTTCATTAACATGAGACACATTGACTAGTACAGTACTGTACACTCCACTCTACTTTTCCTGAAACTTGTTGCATGTGACATGCATATTAGTTTCTATTTGCCTAATTTTAGCTGATTAGGTAATATGTTTATGTAATTAATTTATCAATCCAGTGTTAGACTTATTTTGTTGATCTTTCCCGTAAGTGATCACCTCCCATAAGCAACCACTTTGTCATGCACCACGGGTGGTCGCTTACGAGAGAGTTGACTGTATGAAGTAAAAAATTATGTTTGCTTTATTTGAAACGACCTTAAAAGCATGTAAAAATGGTATTTCCTTTTTTGGAAGATCTTTTATTTCCGCGCAAATTTTGCCTCACATATTTGACCAAATCATCCCTCAATTTCTCATCTTCTTGCCAAGCACTATTTTGTCTTTCCCGCGAAATTTACTGTCTGTCAGGAGTGCATTGTGGGATATCTGAAGTCGACACGTCTGATGGGCCATGGCCTCTGTGGGCCCATGGCCCTCATGGGCCACATGCAATTATTATTTTTTTT
>OX419338.1:24637212-24664712 GCA_948470475.1 Galaxea fascicularis
TGGAATCGCACACCACAGCCTCAAGAATTTTCCCAGGAATGCTAAGCAAAGAAATCGGTCTGTAATTGTTCACATCACAAGGTTTGCCTTTCTTGAACACAGGAGTAACACGAGATAGTTTCCAATCACATGGGAAGGAGGCACTAATCAAGCTGTTCTTGTAAAGTGGAAGCAAGCTGTGGGTAACTGTCCTATTAATGTTCCACACAGACTCCACTGAATAACAACGCTTTAATTACTCTAAGTCCTGAGTGTACATTTTTTTTTTAACTCTCGGCGGCCACGAGGTCTCGTTCTCCACGCGCTCATGCGCAGTATGCAAAACTTAATAAAGAAAACTGGCGTCATGACATCTCCCTCCTTGAGCTCTTAAGAGACTTAACATAACAGAACTACCTTGAAAACTTGTATGCAGAACACTACCCTAACATATTTTGAGTCTCAGTCGGTCCATGTCTCTACTAATGTTCAAAAAGCACAATCAAGAAACAAAGTCTCTAAGTCGTGCTAGCTTCCGAACAACACGTCCACTGGATGTTCTCACTTCAGGTAGACTCGGCTGTACATTTGCAGAGGAGGCTCCCGCCATCATTACTCTACAAGGTTTCGCAATCTGTGGTGGTTCTTCTGGTTCAGCATCTGGAGATCCCGCGCTTGGATCTTCTGCTTGCAACTCAAGCTCTAGATCCAACTCTGGCTCATCAGGTATCTCAACTCTATTGGGACTTGTCACTCTACGCAGGTGTCTGCGGTTTCTATGCACCATGCTAGAAGGCGTCTGGATGACATATGACCTAGGAGTAGAGCTTTTTGCAATGACTTTCCCAGGCGTCTTCCATCCTTTTTGCTGGTCTAACTTGACACTGACTAGGTCTCCTGGCTGTAGGTCCGGAAGTGGTCTCACTCCATGCCTGTTATCGAGGTACTGACAGTAAGTAGTTTTGGCTTTCTCATCCTTGCTGACCACCGCTTCTTAGTTTGGGAAAACCGGCTTCAAGTTGGATTCCAATGTAGGTAAAAGAGTGTGAATTTATCTTCCCATCATCAGCTGACAAGGACTTACGCCTGTGGCAGTGTGGGGTGTTGCTCTATACGACATAAGCGTAAGAAAGGGATCATGCTGCCTCAGTATCTTCTTGGCTATGCAAACTCCACTTTCGGCTTCTCCATTCGCTTGTGGGAAGTAAGGGCTAGCAGTGGTACGCTTGAAGTCATACTCCTGGCTGAACTTGAGGAATTGATGGGAGGATAATTGTGGTCCATTATCACTCACAATTTCGTCTGGTACTCCCCATCGGGCGAAGATGTCCTTGAGCTTATTGATTAGGGTATCGCTGGTGGTACTGGACATGCAAGCAATTTCTGGAAATCTCGAATAATAGTCAGTGACTACAAGAAACTGTTTTCCGTCATGTTCACACGAGTCTGCACCAATCTCCTTCCACACTCTTTCTGGGAGAGGTATAGTGCTGAGTGGTTCTTTTCTCTGACTGGGTAGATTCTCTTGACAAAATTCACAATTTAAAACTTTGCTCTGGATGTCACGGCTAATACCAGGCCACCAAACTGACATGTTAGCTCTTTCACGACATTTGGTCACGCCCTGATGACCATCATGGATACGTTCCAATACTTCAGACTGTAGTGAAAGGTATAACTAGACGGTTGTGATAATTGATCTTGCCATCTGCTACTGAGAGATCGCCACGGACTGCATGGTATGGACGGATTTGTTCAGGTACATCTTTTGCATACTTTGGCCAACCCTTGACAGTATAGTCAAGAACACGCCGTAGCTAAGGATCAGATGAAGTAGAGTGCTTGATCTGTTCCAACTTCTCTGGTGATGCTGGTCGAACCATCTCAGCGGCATCAACATAGGCTTTAACATCATCTTCTGTGTCGGATGTTTGTGATGGGACTGCGAGCGGATTTCTTGAGAGAGTATCTGCGACCACAAGTTCCTTTCGAGGCGCATGTTCTGCCAACAACAACAACATCTTTATTTCTTACATTAAATATACAAATATCACACCACCTGCAAATAGCGAGGCTAATCGAGGCAGGTGGTGTGTGGACGGCTTAAGATTTATTACGATAGTTGAAGTGAAAAAAAGAGTACCATATTTATAATAAAAAGGGTCAGTCACGAGAGAAATTGAGATAAGAAAATCGAGGCAGCTGTTTAGATAAGCGGGGGCTAATATTTTTTAAAATCGGAGATTATCGTATTTAGGTCAGCATATCTATCCTGAACTTCAAATATTTTCAACAGAATTGCATGAACTTTTTCCTTAAAGAGAGATTTAGAAGAATTTCGTAAATTTTCAGGTATACTATTCCAAATTTTGGCTCCCATAATAGAAAACGACTCATCTTAAGGGTACTCTATCCAGTCTTGATGATTGATCAGTGGTACTAACTGCTTATGATCTGTCATCAGCTGAAATGACTCAAGACCACAAAGGTAACGGGAAAATTTCTCACATGCCCACACTGAAGCTAAACACTCCTTTTCTATTTGGGCGTCCTTCTTTTCGGAATCGGTGAGAGTACGGGAGGCAAACGCGACAGGACGAAGTTGATCATCGTGTTTCTGTAGAAGGACACCACCTAACCCATAACTGCTAGCATCCGCACTGACCACTGTCGGTTTGTTTACGTCGTAGAAGGCTAGTACGGGTGTTGTGGTTACCATGGCTTTGACTTTCTCAAAGGCTTCCTGTTGGCGATGGGACCAAATCCAGGCACTATCAGATTTCAGCAATTCACTCATTGGACTTATCACATGTGACAGATTTGGTAGGAACCTTCCAAGGTAGTTGATAATTCCAAGTACTTGACGAAATTCGGGTACATTCTGTGGTGCAGGAAGTTCCTGAATTGCTTTAGCTTTCTCAGGGTCTGGGCTAACCCCTTCTTTGCTGATAACATTTCTAAAGAAGCATATATTAGGCTTGCGGATTTCACATTTCTTCTCATTCAGCTTCAATCCAGACCTTGCAATGGTCTCGAACACTCGCTGAAGTCTTGCGTCATGTTCTGCTACAGTTCTCGCGTAGACAATGATGTCATCTTGGATCGCGGCCACACCTTCCTGGTCCTTTAGGAGGTTGGTCATTCGTTTTTGGAAAATTTCTGGAGCAGATGTTATCCCAAATGGGAGTCGACGGAAACAGAAACGACCACTAGGTGTGATAAAAGTTGTCAGCCTTGAGCTTCCAGGGTGCAACGGTATTTGCCAATAACCGCTCGAGGCATCCAGTTTCGAAAACACTTGGGCTCCTGCCAGTTTCGGGGCAACATCTTCCAAGGTAGGAAGAATGTATCTTTCTCTCTTAATAGCTTAAAGGAGAACTAGCAAGGCTAAGATTTTTCAAGTTGAACAGTGAAAACAAAATGGCGTCCTCAAGTGGGGGATTCGGCCTTGGTCATGGCGGTCGGAGAGACAATTCTGGTCGAAAGAAGATAGCTCTAACCGATCGCAAAGATCCCAAGGAGTGGTTCCAGTGCCATAAAAGAATTTATGCATCGACTACTATTTTTCATTATTGGATCAACTCGCACATGCGCAACTCATGATACTTCCCCTTTAATTCAATTTCCTTATGTCGACACAAATTCTGATTTTACCATTGGGCTTTACGACAGGAACCATAAGAGCACACCAGTCGGTAGGTTCCGTAACGTCCTCTATGATGCCTGCTTCCAGCATGCGATTTAACTCCTCTTTCACTTTGGGAAGTAAAGGAAACGGAATTTTCCTGGCAGTATTAACACAATACGACTTTGGATTGTCAGTGAGTTTAATCTTGACTTGCTCACAGTTCATTAGGCCAACATCTCCTAACACATTAGCGGTAGATTCTGCTACGCGTTGGACTAAACCCATCTAGCATGCTGCGTGACGACTTATACCCCGTTCACATCAACTAAACATGTTTAATTAAACACAGGTTTAGAAAACTGAAAACCGTTAAATAAAAATTGGAACTCAGGCTGTTATGCATAATTTAGATGAACTTAAACATGTTCTTTAATTTGCGCTGAATTTGTAGTCATAAAAACATCAGTAAACAGTTTTTATAAAGAAAATAATTTTAAACCGTGTTTAACTAAACGACTTTTAAACATGTTTAAGCTTTAGCGTGAACGGGGCATTAGAAGGTTGTTTACACAGACTCCTTCAATGACATAAATATCAATAAAGTACAGTTTGTTCTTATGAGGAATTTATGGTGTAAGCTGGCCTTTGCAATTAAGCATCCCACCGCTGCCACCATGTCATATTAATGTTCCACACACTCCACTGAACAACAACGCTGAGTGTACATTTTGTTTTTTAACTCTCGGCGGCCACGAGGTTTCGTTCTCCTCGCGCTCATGCGCAGTACGCAAAACTTAATAAAGAAAACTGACGTCATGACAGTAACCAGGTCAGGCAACACCAAGGAAAGGTACCTAGGTGAAACCAGATCTGGACCCGTAGCCTTCTTAGGATTTAATGCTTTCTGGGTATTACTCTTGACTAGCTCCCAATTAAAATCAGTGCAATCTTCAGTAGGAGTAATCCTAGTAACAAAGGTAGATAGGGTTGACTTGTCTAGAGGATTTAACTTTGATGTTTGGCTTTCAGTGACATTGACGAAAAAATCGTTGAAATGATCTGCTTTCATTAGATCATCAGTCAATAATCTATTGTAATCCATGACTGGACCAAACTTGGGGGCTGTTTACATGGAGGTAGGAAGATCCTAGAAGGCGAAACAACTTTTCGTTTGGTTTACATGCAGAAATTTCTGTCTAGGTGGAAGTGGAGAATGAAAGCAAGATTGTCGACCTTTGGCAGTTGAATACCGTGAACACCCGGCCGCCGCCATGTTTGTTTGTTTTTTTTTTGTCCCTAGTACCAGGAACTTCCAAGCGAAGGCAGTTTACATGGTGCTAGGATGTTCCTAGCGCTAGGATCTTCCTAGCTCACAGCTGGGAAGATCCTAGCACTAGAGCCAAGTACGACCTCTTGCATGTAAACTGAATACAGAAAACATATGGCGCTAGGATGATCCGCCTTCTAGGATCTTCCTAGTGCTAGGATCTTCCTACCTCCATGTAAACAGCCCCTTGGATACTTTGTTTTTCCTTAGCACCTGGTTAGTCAGCGTCCAGAATTCTTTAGGATGTGTTGATTTGTTAAATTGATCTTTCCGGTAAGCAGTTTCGGCCCTCTACTATTAAAGCACTTCCTTATTCAAAATCCTGGCTACGGGCCTGCTCTTTTTATTATACCGGTAATTAATTAATTTTAATCTGTTTTGTTACTCGGGCTTCCTAGGGAGATCCAGAGTTGTAAAATGCCCTCCGTTGATCTTCTATCGCCCGCAAAGCTCACTTCCGGCGTTTCTGCGGAAGCGTTAGCGAAGAACAAGCCACGCCTGTTGTTGACTGTTATGCTAGTTCTATATATTTTGTGTCCTGTACTTTGTGGATTATCAGTTCTCTCAGTTTTTCCATGCAATGCATAAGTTTTATGTCTGTAACGTGGTACGGCCTTCGCATTTTGTACGAGACTATCAACATAAGCAATGTTGGGCCCATCTCCAGTGTGATAACCAGAAAGGTTTTCTTTGTTTTTGGACTTTTGGTTTGTCTTTGTAGATTTATTGTTAACAATGTTTTGTTTTCTTGGATGAGCACAATGTTTAAATGAATGTTCTTGAAAAATGCGATGTACTAGACTGAATAGAGAGACTAGATAAGGCAATGCAGTTATCTGTACATGATCATGATGTCTGTCATCTGTCATGATCTGTATGTAATCAAAGTAAAATACGGGATGGAAAGGAAAGTTCAGGTTCTTTATTACTTGGGCTTCCTGTGGAAGGCCCGAGTCTAATAATGTCGTCCGTTCTTCTTCTTTGTCGTCGCCATCGTTTTCCACAAACGTCACTTCCGGTGTATTTGCCACTGAGGCGCTAAAAAGTAACATCAGAACCTGAGAACGAGATCGCATCACAACAAGAAAGCCGCCATGCTGGATTTGTAAGCCACGTAGGGAAACGAAGACGCAAGGAACCAATTCTAACGTCTTAACGTTTCTGACTATTATGATCATTAATTATTCCATATATTTTGTATTCCTTTACTTAGCGGATTATCATAGCCTGCGAATACAGCCGCCTCTCATCGCTCCCGGCCGCCGAGGGGCGTTTCGCGAGAGAGAAGAAACGCCCCTCGGGGGCCGGGAGCAATGAGAGGCGACTGTATTATGTGTAAATACTGGTACCCTCGCAAGTTGAAACATCAATGTTTTATCAACACAAGCACTGTCGAGTGTACTTAGGAAATTTGATGCATTAGATAAGGCAGTGTAATTTTTTGTATCGTGATGATCAACATGATTCGTTAGTGCTGAAACAATGCTAAGTTTGCCAATAGGGAGCTTAAGCAACGACGACGACGACGACGACGGCAACGAGAACGCCACAAAACAATGGGATTAATGACCCAAAACAATACTCTGCAAAACAACAACGTGAAATGACCAAATTTTAGGTTTTTTCGAGAACGTGACCGCATGACGGCAAGTTTTTCTTTCGTTTTCTTTGCTTTAACACCGTTCACAGTAATTTAGGCCCTGGACAGCTCGCCAGCATTTTTCACGTTAAACAAATTGGAATAATCGCGAAAGAGTTACAAAACGAGAAGTTGTAGTTTGAAATGACGTTCTCGTTGCCGACGTCGTCGTCTTTGTTTAAGGTCCCTAGTGTATTACAACGACAACCGTGTTGATGTGTGATTGCCACGTGGGTCCACACGTCATGATCGCGAGCCTACTAGAATACCTGTGTAAAAGCGAAAATGACTCACAGAAAATCAGAAAACTAAGTGTGATTTATCAGAGTTGTTGAATCACTGCTGGTATTTATTATACAGATGTTTGATTGTCACGCTAGAGATACCTGAAGCCATCCCCAGGGTGCCTTTGTGCTATTAAAAGTATCATCTATTCAAAACTTTTGACAGTATTTCCAAGGAATACACGCAAGTGGTGAGGTTTACGATCTCAAAGGATTGCATGCTGCCAGGTAATATGCTTCTGATAGTATTTAATATGACATGAATGAACTTTGGAGCAGTGGCAGTGAAGTAGCAAATTGAAATTTCCGATCATCCATTTGCCACTTGGAAGCCCGAGTGAAGGCCAACGTGGCCTCTAGTTACAATTACAACAGTGTATGTGTTTCAGTGAAGTAGCCAATTCCAATTTCCGAAACATCCATTACTTGGAAGGCCGAGTGAAGGCCAATATGGTCTCTAGTTCTTATCTTTTTTTTTAGGTTAAAGTGCCTATAACCCCAAAATATTTTTTTCGCTAACATGCATCTTTACACCTGTTTGAAACAAATTGCGGCATTTTTTTCCTTTTTTCACCGAATATTGACTTTTTATAGGCTTTAAAACAGAGCATCTTTTGATTCATGACCGAGTCAGAAGAGGAGTGGGTCAATTCCTGATTTGACGTCACAAACTGATTTGCATCGCATTAACTCTTTGTAAACATGCATGCAAATCAGTTTGTGACGTCAAATCAGGAATAGACCCACTCCCCTTCTGACTCGGTCGTGAATCAAATGATGCTCAGTTTCAAAGCCTATAAAAGTCAAGATTTGGAGAAAAAAGGACAAAAAGTGCCGCAATCTGTTTCGAACAGGTGCAAAGATGCATGTTAGCGAAACAAATATTTTGGGGTTATAGGCACTTTAAGTAGTTGGTGATCTGTCTTGTATGGGGTGCTCCTACCCATTTACAGATTAACCTTGTAGCTGGCTGATTGTTTTTCTATCATTTGCACCGTTATATTGCAATAAATAAATTTCTCGTCATTAATTGTTGCGGTAACCTTTTTCCGCGGGTCAGAAAAACCGCATCCCGCTACTGTATTCATAGAACTTTTTTTGCGACTGTGTACTGTATTCCCGTGATGCACACGCACCGGAACATGAAGGGATTGTACTTTGGACAGTAAAGTTTGGACAACAGGCCTGACAACAGCCAACCCAGCCAATCATGTTGTGGCATTGGATCAGTCGAAAGAGAACTGGGAACTGAAATGAGCATCAAAAGTGACATCATTGAGCTCGCGTTGCTGCTCGCCTTGAGAACAGGAAGTTGGAAGTTGTTGTCCTCAAGAACGGACGAAATTTTGCCTCAAAAAACACATTTTTAGCTTGGTTTTGGATACACTCGCTGTGAAAGGTTATTTCGATTTCCTCTGAGACATTTGAAATATCGTGATATCAATTGTAGCAAGTGGTTGGAACATTTCTTTTCAGAATTTCATGTTGTCATTTCGACTTCCTCATTTCGAAACGTCCTTCGAAGTCTTCCTTTATTAATTGATGTTTTTGATTATTACGATTCCCTTTTCTTTATAGGAAAGTTTCCAAAGATGACAAGTTTACTGAATTCTGGAAGTAGTCTTCTGGAGAAAATGGAGGTGCGTTTGAATTTTGAACGCGGACAAACGTGTTTGCGATATGCATTGTCGCAAAGGTTTTTGTCGGCTGCCGTGCTGTAATTTTGCTGAAGGAATAAAGGCCACTTCTAACCTTTACTATTATCATTTTCATTATTTTATTAGGTTTTCAACTATCTCACGACGTTCCAGTTTACCCAGTTAACTCAACTGAAACAGTGGAGTTTGCTTCATGCAAACCAGCCTGTTGTTCCACAAGCCGCCACACCAGTACCCGGGTTTGAACGATTGATGTTGCTTCCCGAGATGGAGGACCAGGATGTTTCTGGATCAACTAAGTCAGGTAAGGCCGCCTAGACTATATCGTGAATCTTGACCTCGAAATCAAAAGCTTTCGGTTTATGGCACACCCACGTTCATGGGCCATGGCACTCTTGAAAGCGGAAAATTCCAACCCCTCTGTTGTCGTGGTAACGTTTCCTTTGACGTCATCTGTTGTCGAGAGCTGAAGTGACAACGAAATGTAAATGACAGAACTTGGAATACAAGGAAAACTTCAACATTCGAGGGCCACGTTCGTTAGATACATAACATTTTAAATGAGATAGTGACAAATGTTTAAATGTATTTGGGGCTACAATGTAGTACATGCCTTAGGCAGGTGAGAATTTAACAAGTTCCCTGATTTCTACAATCTGCTTCTCGTTAAGCCGTGGCTACATGAGCAATTTTTTGCTTGCAATGCTGATATGATTTTTTTTTTAAATTGTTGTGTCACTAGTGCATGGTTAAAATCGCAAGAAAAAAATTTGCGCAAACCAAGCATTAACTCACATAACTGTAGTGAGCCACATTAAACTGTCTTTGGCACTTACCAATTTTCTCCTCCTATTTTCTCTCTCTTCAGAGCACATAAGTTTAATTTTCTTATTTTTGGTTTCAAGTAAGTGATGATTTTGACCCTTTGACTACCAAGCTATTTTGCAAGTTTTCAAATTCTTTGATTTTTTTAAACATCAGTAATAAAAATAGGCAGTCAACGACTGCGTGTAGCTACTGCTTATGTTTTTTCTTATACATGCGAGAGGGATGCGAAACTAGGATACCCCATGGTCAGTCATGAGTCTTTATCTCATGTGCTAAGAGTCACGCGAGTCACGCAAGCTGTCGCAACTCGCGTTATGCTTTACCATAAAAATAATGTTAACGGCGAATTCACTCTTGTGGTCGAGTGGGTTCTACTAAAGGTAAAAGCCCTTTCGAAATTGTGCTTAAGACTAAAAATTACCAGTTTACGAAACAAAAACTTTTTCCTACGCACAAACTAAACATGAAGGGGGAAAAGGCTTGACAGTACTAAAAATAGATCGACCCTCTACGTGACTCAGACGCTCAAAAATTTGTATGAGCGGGATGTGTTTTGGAAGAGAAAAATAAGCGAAAGCGGTACAGGTACAACAACGAGATGAAATCATTGAACGAGCTTCAATTATAATAAATAAAAGGCCATACTTTCGTTGTGGGGTGCAATCTTAGATCTGGATATCCAGAAATTGTCCTTAAATCCGTAAATTATTCGAAGCGCCTACCAAAATCCAATCGTCTCCGTCTCACCTGGTGTACAACGAAATAGAATCCGACCAGTCCGACTTGTTCCTCAAAACATGACGTACTTTAATTTTGGACTAAAAGGCATTAATTGTATGTGTCTCATGTGACTAAGATGTGCTGCTGTCTGTATTGGAGAAGATGTAAAAATCTGTCCAAGTCACATTGAATTTCCAAATATTTTTCAAGCTTAAGCTTATAACAAGCTAGTATCAACAGACACCGAGCAAATTTGTTTTGGCCTTCCATGAAACCTTGACATATATTTATTTGCAGAGTTCGGAAGAACACAAACTATTGTGCAGAGTAGATAGTCTTTAGCTGATTTGATTCCTGTAGCTTTCCGGGATTTTAATCACGTAAACAACTAAACGTCGTTTGTTTCTTTCATCCGAAAGAAACCATAAACGACATGCGTTGTAGGTGTGCTTCTCTTTGAGCCATTCACAGCTCCAATGAAATATTCGGTACTAAAATATTTCGAGACTTACCCTGCTAGCAAAGGATTGGATGAAAACACTAGCGAAAGCAGGGTGTTAATGTTTGAGAGTCGGCCGCGAGTGTAATCTTTAGAGACAACAAAATCGCCGCTATTTTCCAATTCTTTGCATTTTAACCCACGCATCAGCCGATTTAAAACATAATTCCCAGGTTTCTCTTCAACATCAAGCTGGATATTCCATGTTTCCGCGAAAAAGTAGTTAAAGGCACATTTGCGAGCTTACCGACGCGACGCAACCCTGCCATACAAAATTCTCGAACAGATCATGCCGCGAGTCGTTTGTTTGTCTTCACTGTTGGTGAAACTCTGTGACGTCATTAGTGCAAAATCGACTCTATCCATCAAACCGATAACATTGTAGCTACTCGCGCATGCGCAGTAGCTACAAAAATGCACAGTATCATGAATCTTAGTATCTTGGTACACTTAAAAAAACAACCCTCCTTTAGTTAGAAATAACTAGATTGTCAGATTTTCAAATAAAATACACCTGTTACCAATAATGAATTGCCCAAAAAACAAAGGTGAGGTAAAATGTTGAAAAATCCACAGAGAAATCTGATGGTGCTGTCACATGGACGACTTCCATGAGTACTCAAGGACTTGGGTTTGTTTACATAAGATTGCAAGATTTCCCTGAATCAACACACAGAAAAAAAGACACTAAACATTCTTCCATAAAAAAATAATTCAGATCAGCCTGTGTTTACGCTTGACAAGTAAACATATTCAATTTTTGCCTTGTGTAGAGCTACACGAACATGATGCATTGCATTACGAGTCACTTTTCAGCATAATTGACTGATGTACAGCACGTTTTTCATAAAGTTCGCTTAAATTGTTGTTATTACAATGAATCAGTCAATAATTGAAGGGCTCCAGGTAAGAATTTTGTCCTCTTGAATTTTGACCAAATAAATGCACAGTCAGTGGATTTTGGTTGGTTTATCTTTCCTGAGGAACAAAAAGACAAAGATTCTCTCTTGGGGAACAAGGATGGAATGTGATTCTGCATGAGGTCTTGGACAATTGAGCAAATTATGAAATTGATATGTAAATTAATTCAGGGTTTCCAGGAAAATTTGACCTTGTCTCACCATGAAACAGTGAACTCATTTGTAGATATTGTATCTTTTTGTCTGGCCAGGCTTTGAGTTGACAGCTAAGGAATCCTTCTTAGAGGATCTAGATGAGGTGGAAGCCCTATTCAATGGCCAAGCAGGGGACTCCATGTTCAATTTGAGTCCAGAGAAAGGTAAGACAACACATCCAATCCTTTCATCCATCTGCTCAATTTGTTGCTTCAGGGACAAAGGACAGTGGTGTTAATGTTGCAGACTTGACAAACAAATCTTTGCTTTTGAAATAAGCAACCTACGCATTCACTTGGTTGTTATGTTTAACCCTTGTAGTGTTAATACAAACCAGAGGCCATACTGGCCTTCACTCAAGCTTCCAAGTGGGAATTGGATTTTTTGGAGACTGCAATTTGGTGCTTCACTGCCATTGCGCAGAAGTTCATCAATGTCATATTTAACAACATGCACTCCTTTTGAGTTCATAAACTTCGTCACATGTATTTCTTGGAAAAGGTGTACTACGTTTTGAGTTGATTGTACCTCTTATTGCACACAGGTACCTGCAGGGTTGGCTTTAGGAGCCAGTAGCTTGCGGATTTGCCTGTCTGTCAGTCCACTTTGTGCCGGCTACTTTTGCCCAAGTGGCAACCCTGTACATGTACCCTAGGGATGGCCTTTGTCATGTGTATCCAGGGTTGTCAGAAAGTTTTTTAGTAGGGGGCCTTTTCTCATCTTAGTCTAAAGCAGGGCTTAAGAATCAGGAATATCCTAGCAGAGAAGCTGTCCAGGAAAACCAAGCTGGTAGCAATTTGCACTGGCTGCCCATCTACTTTTTATAGCCCTGTGTACAGTACCACCTAGAACTATTGACCCCTGGGCCCGGTTTTTCAAAACTACGATTAGCGCTAATCGAGGATTAAATTGCTAAATCTAAGATTAAAATTTATTCTGCGATTAGATCGCGTTGCTCAAAGCCCGATTAGCGCCAATCTGACTCTAATCAGTGGGTTAAATTTAATCCACCTCTGGAGTATGATTATCTCACTAATCGGTCGATTTAATAAACTTTTTTTAACAAAATGGCCGACTTGTTGTTTCATCTGCCCCGCATGCAACAAAGACAGCCACGAAGTTATTGATGTAACGCTAGTATACTCGCTTATAGCGCTCAAGAGCTCCGGACTCGCTATAGATTCGGCAGAGCCTTGATTAATTACATTACAAATCTCTTAGAGGTGGATTTACGAAGGAAAACGAAACGTGGTCACACTTTGAAACCAATAGATCAAGTGCTGATAGCATTACGATTTTACGCGAGCGGTAACTTTCTGTAAGTCATCGGTGATACTGTCGGTGTGGACAAGTCCACTGTTTCATGGGCAGTCCACGACGTGTCTCAATTGTTATCCACCAAGCAAAATGAGTTTATAAAGTAGCCAACAACTGCAGCCGCTATCAGGACTTCCAGAACTCTGTGCGGGGGATGCACAACTGGGGGTACAGTAGGATCAACTACTGTAATATGGAATTCACATTGAAATCCTCCAATGCCTTGAAAACAATTGCCATACTTCCTGAGCTTGGCAATTGGGTCTGGATCACAAATTGAAGGGTTAAGGATAAATAATTTCAAATAAAATGTCACTCTTATTTGCCACAAAAGCATGTCGTTGTGGTCGATTTCGTGCCTTTCGTGCCAGTTCGTTCCGTTTCTAGGTGACTTAAATTCGTTTCCAGTCTGCGTTTGTCATGCGACGAGAGAGCCACAAATTGCAAATCGAATCTTGTCAGTTCATTGCAGTCTGAACGATGTTCTATTGATCGACCTGAATGCAGAACTATTCTGTGTTAAGCTTTAGACTTGCACCAAGTTGACCTCTTTATGTCAGTAATGCAGGGTAAAATTTTGTCCGTAACCTAAAGCAAGCGGTCAGCGAGTTTTATTGAAGTTGTGAAGCAACCGAGCGGGCGATAGTTGAGACAAAACAAAACAGTACAACCCAAACAATTTGAATCTTTAAATTATTTTTTAATAATCCAACCGCGATTAATTAAGTTTGTACTTGTTAACACTTATTCTCCATATACTATATTTGAAATTATCCCAAAAGGCAGTGTATAAACCTAATCGACATTTAGTGCATGAGACACCGGGTAAGCATTATATTTTAAGCACTCAAACCCTCTCCCCATGAGAACTCCCACTTAAGCCTAGAATTTCTTTCTTTTTTTTTTTAACTTTGTCTTTAGCTTAATCAACTTTCCTAGTTGGATTGAGTTTAACCTTCTAGTTTATATTTGTGTTGCTTTTAATCGAGCTTTCAGGAACAGTCACCTCTGTACATACATTTTGATTGTTGATTGCAAGAAGATTTAATCAGCGATAAGTGCTAAATTGGCTTTCTACAAAAGACGTGATGGTGCAAGAAAGACGCAAAATTGGTGAGACTGTCAATACATTATCTTGATCAAGGTAAAAACGAGTAGTAATCCTCACCTGGTGCAGACTTTTAGAACTTGGAGAAATTCAATCAATTCAACTGTGATCACCCTTTTATACTACAGTTTTGTGCAGGTTATTCTAGAAATGAAGAAAAACTACATGGACATGTTGAATGGTACATGCATAAGTGGAATTCCCAAAAGAATTTATTGAGACATGATTTCTAATTGAAAACTTTTATTTCTGTCTCCTTCGTTCATGCAAAACGGAAAGTTTACAGCAACCGTTGTTATAAACGTGGGTATTAATCCCTGTTTTGTTGGAAAAAGGCACGAAAAGAATGATAAAGAGCACAATAGGAACGATGGCACGGTAGGTACGATTTAGGGCACGATCAGAGAACGGCATAAGGGACAAGATACAAGGCACAGGCAAGGAACGTTAAATGGCACAACAGGCACAATATTTTGAAGTGATGTACCAAGGGCACGGAAGGCACAATTTGCCGTTTTTGTTACACCAGAAGTGCCAAGTTTTGACCGTTTTTTAAAATTCATTTTCTTCTTACCTTGCACTTTATGTGGTTGCAATTAAAAAAACATAGGCACGCAATGCATCCTTGAGCTATTTTGTGAAGAGTGGTAAAATGTTGATAAGATAGGGAGAAGTCAGAAAATGGTTGAATGGTGAGTCATTTATCTGTGGCGCTTTTGGTTTTTGCTATGGTATCGGAGAAGTACAAGCAAACTGTTTTTCATTTGATTTTTGTTTTAGTTTTCTAATTTCTGAAGACTGATTTTGAGTTTGATTTGTACCAATTAAATAGTCATTCATCCTACATTTTTTTAAGGAGGTTCAAAAGGGTTTCTAGCCGAGAGCGCACGCTCGTAAACAACTCACGCCATATCTATAAAAAGTAAGAGCATGGGTGTGTCACGCATGCTCAAATGCTAATCTTGTCGACTCCAAATTTTTGAAATTTTGTAACTTTACTCGCTTATATTGCCGCTTTCGCTCGGTAGACTTTTTCGATTTTTTCGGTAACAACTAAGATCAATTGACTGCGTTTATACTAGTCCGACTTTTAAAAAATTCTGTAGGTAGGGAGAGCAATAATCAAAAAGTAGTTTTATTCTTAATCTTCCCTACAGAATTTTTTTTAAATTGAAATATTTTGAAGATCATTCCTGGTAACATATAATATAGAAGTTTGAGGAGATTTCACCTACCTGTTTTTTAAGTAAGATATTAAGAGATTTCGATTTTAGGGGCTCAACTGAATGCTTCATATGGTTGCCATGGTAACAGGTTTTCTAAAATAAATGTCATGTAAAGAATCTATGATATTTCTTTTATTTCTGTGCCAAATTTCATAGTGATACGATGAACCAAACATAACTTAGAAAAGAATTTGTAGAACTTGTCTAAAGAAAATGAAAACTATTTCGAACCACCTTAAACAAGAGTTTCATTATGTAATTCCGCAAAAACCGATATGTAATATATTTTCTATTATTTGTTCATTTTCTTTCTCCGCACTTTCGCAAACACTATATTTGTCCAGTCTCTTAAATTCCCAAAATATACGTACACGTGCTGATACAGTTCCAGGACCATGTGAAGAAGTATTTCCAAACAGACGAACTATGCAACATACTACAATATATGAGACCACAAAAACCGAATCAACGTTGAATACAGTACTGATAATGAATATAGATATAATTGCCGTAACGATCAATTTCTGATTTTCAAGTGCTTTATGCTGTTTACTTTGGACAGCAAAACAAACGCTCTTATTTTAGTGTTGGGCCTTTTGCTGACAACGTCTGTGTACAGTAAGCAGATGAGCGTAACACTGCGTTATATCCCGAAATATGGGCAATATTAAACTTACCGACTCGAAAACAAACCACCAATTAAATCCAAAATAAGCTCCTCCCAATTAAGAGCATCAACAGTTGTACAATATTCAAAAACCCGATCAACAGACAAACAACGGATCGAAATCCGCCAATAAGAAGAGAAAATTGAAGTTGAGAAAAGTAGCCAATAAAAAACGCTTAAAAGTGACCAATCATTGTAACAGAAAATAAATTCAATTAGATGTTGTTGTAAACAAGTTGAATTGACCACGTGCAAATCTTGTGATTTATCAAAGGTCATGTTGGATGCACGTGACCGATCAAAGTTCGGAGTCACATTTAACCAACAGCGCTGCCTTATTCATGTTGGAATTAACCAACGAACTTGCTATTACCAAACATAGGCACGTGATAGATCAAAGTTGAAAATCGCATTTGATAAACTGGGCTGTATGTCTTGGTGCCTGTTTACAAGAGAGAGACAAAAGTAATCCATTTGACAAGTGAAATTGCTCACTATCCGAAATCACCATTTTCATTGTTTAACGTAAAAACGGCTTCACTTCAAGGGGAACAAATATCCAGATTAAGGATTCCCTTCCATAGCATTTTTCTTCCATACAAATATCACTTGTGGAAACAGCCACTTCTGATTAGACTAATATTTATAGTTTTCAAATTCGTCAAACATATGTTTATTTTCGTCACACAATGCTCTTCCAGTTTTAACAACGTTTTTGCAGTTTTGACAAAATTAGCAAAGGAACAAAAAAACACAAGAAAAATTACAAACCTAAGCACGCGTCCACTTCGAAACGAAATATTTGCTCCCCGAGTAGGAACCGCTCAACCAAATTACCTTGATGCTGAATCAATTACGACTAGCATTATTCGTTTAACGTTTTTTGCCGCTTTTCACCGCCTGTATTATTTGCGATAATCAGAGCATTCAATCCGTTCAATGGCAAATAGTAATATTATGTGATTTAAAGAACACTGCTTGATCTCAGAATGGCATTTCTTCCCCGCTAGGTCTCTCGCAGTAACACTATGGGTTGTTTGAATAACTCGACGTTTCAATTCTCAAAAACTAATTAAATTTCATTGTTTTTAACCCTCAAAAATTCTCCTCAGAAGTGGTCGAGTGCCACTAACATAGTTCTACTTTCGTTTTCATCGGGATGACCAAATTCAAAGATGCTGAAAAATCATTGATTAAGGACTTTCTAGGAGGCGCAGGTATCATTTCACAGAACAGGTTGTGCATCGCACGCAATTCAAAATAGTAAAGACACTTCCCTCGAAAACGTCAGATGACAATTTTTAATGCTTCAAAGTCTTGTGTTGAATGCAGGTCATCCATTAACAAACATGAGCAGCTGTAAACTTCAAATACTTTCGTCCCCACCTTACTACCTTCTTCCATCTAAACAGCACAACTCATACTTCATTCTAATCGGACTCCAGTATCTCACGCCTATTGTTATCATTTACGCATGCATTAAATATACAAACCCTTTCCTCCAGAAAGACTACCATAATGGTGGTACCCCTTGGCGTGATAGTAATAAATACATCACGCAACCACACATGGATGACGCGTGACATTCCGAGCTCATGTTCCTTTGAGCGTAATCAACATGCATGTGTAACTTAGTTTCAGTGCTGACCATCACTGACCACATGCTTTCAAAAACACCTTTAAAACAGGGAATTAGATTGGCCACTGGTTGAAACAATGCCATCTAAAGAAACCTTTATTTCATTGGTTCAAGGCAGAACCATCCGACCACGGAAGAATTTCTTGAGCTTCATGCTGACATAGAGCGATTTTGTTTACACAAAATAGCTCAATTACCAGTGTTTATCTTCTCTCTAAACATGTCCAGGTAAACTGAAAACTATATGTTTTGGATTGTAACAACAGTATTATTTTCTGGTAATGACAAATGTATTAATCTAATGTGTAGCAGCCACAATTGTCCTTCCTGTTCAAGATTTCCAATCGAAACTTCTTTAAATTAAATGTTCTTTGGTACGATTTTGACATTAGAATAACAGGGAAAACAAAGGCCTATTTAAACACTACTGTGGCATTTTCATTACCTCAGTTTTACCTTGGTTAACTTTCTCTTGGCAACTTTGGAGCATGACTGCAGATTTCCCTTGGTCAAAAAGCAGCCTGCTGAGGGAATACTGAGGAAAAGTCGGAAGGAGGTCATGCAGAATGCGACTTTAAAGGGTTTTATAGTTCTTGGCGGTACTGTATCTCTAGCATGGGGATAGAATAATTTAAAAGTTTAAATTACTATTTAAGCACAAAATGATAGAGGGATATCAATGTTGGATACCCATGGACAAATTATATACAGTGTATCATCCGTTTTAGCAGTATGATTTATTACTCCTGGTATTTATTATACTACATGTAATACAGGAAAGTTAATTACTGTATTTAGTTAATTTTATTATGTAGTGTTACCAATTAGTTCTTCAGTTCTAGATTTGATACACAAATAAAGTTACTCATAACAATATTCTGCTCCTTTGTAGATATTGATCTAGAACTTGACAAGCTCTTGGATGAAGTACTTTCTGAACCAAGTCCATCTGCTCCCAGCATTACTCCGGCCGCCACAATTGACAGGGCAACAAACCAAGCATTTTATGGCCTGTTGCACAACCAAACCAACCGCCTAATTCAGCAGCAGTCCAATGTGCCATTCCACAGCAAGTCCAACAATGCATTCCAGAGACAGTCCAACATGTCAATCCACATTACCCCTAACAATCCAATTCACCATGAAGCAAACATCCCAAGCCAAAGTCTTTCCAACTGCTCAAGGCACAGTATTCCTAACGACCTAATTCATGGTCATCCCAAAGGTTTAGTCCACAGTTGTATCAACAACCCAGTTTACAGTCTTGCCAATAGCCCAAGCCATGTTGTTCCCAATGGTGCAGTTCACAGTCATACTAACAGCCCGATGTATAGTCGTGCCAGTACTCCAGGTCACAGTTCTCGCAACAGCCCAATTAACAGTTTTGCCAGTAGTCCAGTCCATAGTCCTTCCAGTAGTCTAATTAACAGCCCACCCCAAAGCCCATCTGTAAGCGAAGCAGGTTCAAACCACTGCAGCACTGATGAAGGTATCGGAAGTCAGAGTGACATCAGTGACCTTGAAGGTTGTGATGGTTAGTCAGTCATTTATTATTATTTTTTAGTTGCAAGTTCAAGCCAGAATTAACGCTAATTCTAATTTTTGAAAATTGGATTGAATCAGGAGAAAATGGAAACAGCAGTTGTATGGTATTATTAGGTTTTTTCATGTAACATATTTAAAGGCCCAATTCCATCCTTGATGCATTGCGTGCTGCAACTGTTGATTCTTGAATTTTGTGTAACATCAAATTACTCAGACCTTTGAAGTCCTTGTTTTATTGCATCGTGAACAGCTCATCATGAACAAATCTCCAAGTCAATGGCCGTTTTTATCGTCTCTGTTTATTCTTTATTGTTATTTTGGAAACAATTTGTATGTGTTTGTAAAGTTTGGCACATTTAAAGTCAGAAGTGTTGGTGTGAGAACACAGTAGTGATGACTTTGCAGCTGGTGTGGTTTGTCATATAGTGAGGTTCAAGGAGAACCTACAGAGACTTGTTGTTCATGTTTGGTGCTTTTTACCTCGTGGTTTTTGACCTCAAAGCTTTCAAGAATTTGCTGAGCTTGTTGGAGCCAACTTGCTGCGATTTGATGGCGAGTAAATTATACATGTCTGTATAATGTTTTCTGCATGTTTGTTTTTACCTGAAGGTCAGTTTTAAAATGTGCAACAGGTTCTGTGGCTTTCGTCAAGTGTTCATTGAGAGGACAGGATATTTGAATGATAACATATTGAGTATTTTCCTAACTGCAAATACCATTGATTACATACCACAATAAATGTTTTCTCGTCTCTACCTTGGCACATTATCAGTGAATTTTATCAGTAACTGGTTGTTGTTTTGATTTGAAAACTGTCAACTGTTCCTGATTTCAACAAAGAAATTTGTAGTCTTTTACTTTGCAAAGCCACTCAAGCAACAACTCGGCACTATGAACCAGATCAGAAGCCAGATAAAAATAATTGACCAGAGGTGCATTTAACAATGCATGGCATGATTTCAAAACAAAAACAGCTGCTTTGCATCAAGGTTGGAAATGGGCCTTTAAACCACATATTGCATTCAGATTTGCCTTGAAAAAGATTTTTGCTTTGTTCGTAAACAGAACCCACAACAGGCAAGATCATCTAACCAAACTTTTAATAAGCAACAAACAAAAGAAACCTTTTATTTGAAATCAGTGAATTGGTCAAGGAACTAGTTGATAAAGGAATGCTCTTGCTGCAACTGGCGCATGTGATTTGGATAATTATTTTCTTCTTTTTGCAACAAAGTTAATTTAACAAGATTATCAACAAGCATGCACCTCTGAAAATGTGTTCTAAATAGTAAAGCAACTTTATAAGCCTTGGATAACTAAGGGCCTGAAAGTGTCCATTTGGATTAAGAACAAACTATATCCATTGGGAGATATTTCTTATTATAAAGTCTGTGGAAACAAAATCTGTAGCTTAATGCGCATAAGTAAGCAACATTACTTTACGTTTTTCAATGCTAACCTGACTAACATGAAAAAAAAACCTGGGAAGGGATAAATAACATACTTGGGCAAAAATCAAATGCCAAGCCCATCAATTCAATCAAATTCTAATGTTGGAAGCACAGTCATCAGTGACCCCAATGAAATAAGTAATATTCTTAATAGTCATTTTGCTTCCGTAGCTTCTAAATTAGCAAAGAAACTCCCACCTGCTCAGCGACCTTATCTCAACTTTCTTTGTCAAACTAAATAAAATCTTCTCATGAGCAGAAGACTTCAGTCAATTATCCCCACAAGGGATACACTATTGAACCAAAGGCTTTGGATCCACACAATGTTAAGAAGAAATTGGAGCTTAAGCAAGAAAAAGCAAAGCACTGTTTTGACTGGCAGGCCAAGTCCCTCCCTGTTTTAGAGACAGGTGATCTGATAAGGGTGCGAATGGGAAACAGCTGGAAACCAGGATTGGTCATGCAGCCTGCAGAAACTCCTAGATCATACAAAACTCAAACAGATGAAGGAGGAAAATACCTTAGAAACAGAATAATGTTGATAAAATCTCCGGAATGTAATTCTTCATTGCTGGACAGCCCAGTTGCTCTGGACTCATCAGTTGCTGGTGCATACAAACGTTCACCTTCCAAGATACCAATTGATGAACCAAACCCATTGGTGGAGGAGCCTGCCTCAATGTTGCCTCAGCCGGAAGAACTTTCCTCTACATGTGATGATATTGAAGAGCCAACCAGGACCACCAGTGGTTACATGTAGGTCATTCAGAGGCCTCTGCATTTAAAGGACTATGTTCTGGGATGACGATCACTCTTAAAGTTGTTGACATTAGAATACGGTAGTAGTTTTGGACATTTGCATGATTTTGTTAGTTGTGATGCTGTGAGACTTAGAAGGACGTTCACACAGTTTTTTTTTCTTTCTCTTCCGTAATGATCAGCGGTAGTCTTAGGACATTTGCACTATGTAGACATAGGAGCCATAATGAATTAAACTTTTAGTACTGATTTCACATCTGTGTTTATCCATTTTCATCGGCCCAAAAAAACAGGATTTTACAGTTTGTCATCACAGTATGGTTTAGTCAACATGCAATTCTGAACACTGCTTAGACAAATATGGACAAGCAATAATAGTAGTTTCATGTGGTGTCTATTGACTTAAAAAAAGCTTTTGATACTGTTGATCATAATACTTTACTGCATAAACTTGATTACTATATGGCTTTTATGGAGTGATCAACAGGTGGCTTTCATCCAACTTACAAGGTCAAACTCAAACTACTCAAATAGGTCCACATATATCTTCAAGGGTCAGCAGTACTTGTGGTGTGCCTCAAGGGTCCGTTATACGTCCATTACTCTTCCTCCTGTACATTGATGATATTCATAACTCCTCTGACAAGTTAAACTTTTACCTTTGCACTGATGATACCAATATCGTCAACCAAGAATTGTGCAAGTTATGTTTGGCTTACAGCAAAATCAAATATGCTGACTTTGAATATTAAAAACACACTTTGTAATTTTCTGCCCTTCTCAAACAACAGTTTAGATAACTTGTACCCAAGATCAATAGTGAAGTCTTTTTTCCAATGAAGAACAGTTTTCAAAAAGGCTGTGTCCTCTCTTGATCCTGACTTCGAAACTTTCTTGTTTAGTGGCTTGGCATTTTCGGGTGAGATGTCGTCATTGTCGGTCGTATGTGTCATTGAGGTCAAGGGGCTCTTAAAAAAGGTGGTTATTTTAGGCATATCTTCAAACAAAAGCTGAAAACCTCACAAAGATTAAATTCACAAAATCAATCTCTGTGCTCACCCATGTACATGTACAACTGGAATGCGCAGCTAATTTGAGCACAGGTTCACATAAAACCACTGACCAGTGACTGCCCTGAAACCCGAATCCTTTCTCGTAGTATTCAATGTTTTCATAGTTTTTTTGCCACAGAATTCTCCAACAGCATATTTTTTTAATTGAAATCCTACTGGAGAAATACCGGTACTCGCAAATGTTTGCCAGAGGATATTTTCTAGACTCACAACCTCAAAAAACCACTCGTATTTCGTGAGCTTGCGAGTGCTTGTTTTGAGCCCTGATGCAGGCTAATTATAGTTAAACTATCTTATAATACATGTAGCATAAATACTTAATGATATTTTAGCTTACTCCTTATTTGAAATCATTAATTATTGTAACTTTCATGTCCAAGCATACTGTACCCTGTACTGGCTTAGACTAGTCTCTGCTTCCTGCCGGTATGCTTAAAATGTAAATGTAGATTGCTTTCTTGGTTTGTAAATTGTGGACTGACCAATAGGAATAAAGTGGAAAAAAAACATTCCGACATGGTGATATGCCAATATTAGAACATGGCATCTGTGCTACAATCATAGACAAAAGTCTTTGGACAAATTTACACTTGTGGCGCTTTTTCATGTGCGCCAAACAGTCATATGCGAATTCATCTACACTTGCTCAGCCCCTCCCCCCCTACAATGTTGGACAGGTGTACAGAGTTTCAACATTGTATTGGGTGGGGGGGGGGAAGGGGAACAACACATTTTGAAACAGATAACAGTTCTTTTTTAAAACTCCATTTTAAAAACACAGAAAATTAATGCAATTACACAAGTGTCCCAAGGAATTTTGTCCACCATTGTCTGATTTTCATGTATATGCACTCCTCATGGAAAAATGCATGACTGGTGTGTTTTAAAGGCCTATGTGGCATGGGAATATGAGTATACGAACCTCTCAGATTAAAATGACATTACTAACAACTATTACGAGGCTTTTTGGAATTTTTGGGAATGTTTCTAGTCCCAACAGAGGAGTTGATTTCGAATGAAATAAACGGCCATGTATTGTATATGTAATCTCAGTGATTATGGCGTCGCTTGATTTGCAAACTCAGAAAATGGTGTGCATCATAACATACAGTCGAGCTGGCACATCAAAATTTCGAACGAGAGAGAGCTTACATGAAGCCATCATAGAAGCATGGCATTAATATACTTCACTGGGTAGTATGCATAGAGGCCCATGCTAATTTACACTTTGAAAGCGGTGACGATCTTAACTATTATCATTTTCACATGGCTCTGAAATTAGAAAAGAGAGGTCGGTGGGTACAGGCCAAGAAGTACTTGAACAAAAAATTCAGCATTCAAGTTCACTTCAGTGATCACCATAACGGTTACTATAGTGTGTGTGAATACACTACCAAAGAAGATACTGAGGCGCTACACTCTCCAAGGCACCCTGACTTCACCACAGAGCCTAAAACAGAGGCAGCAATTGCTGGCAAAAAGCAAAAGGCAAAAGAAGTTTCTGCTGGGATAAAGGAGATGAAGAACAATTGACTGTCTATGGAGTCTGTAAAATCATCCAAGTGAAATTGATTACCACCAGGCTGGAGTTGGTTTGCCTTGCAACAGCTCAAGAACAAGAAGGGAAGCATGTTTAGCACAGGTCATAGCTAACTGTGGCCATAAAGCATTGTCGAAGCATTAGCACTAGTGAAAGAATTTTCTACTGCTGAATTGCTGACGCGCCATTTTAAGAAAACAAGAGTGCAAATCTTACAAGAAGCCAAAGAGGGCAAATAGGTTATAGGGTGTGCGGGAGAATGGTCAAGGCAGCTCACCTGGTTCTGGCAAACCAAGAAATTACGCCAAAGGTTTTTTGTAGAGCCCTGTACGAAGCTCTATCCAAGTGACAAGGAAAATTCTGCAATATTTATGTCCACGGAAGCTCAAACTGTGGCAGGAGCTTTATTCTCTCACCACTGAAGGTTATTTTCAACACATTTTCGAATCCAGCCATGGGCTCTTTCGCCTGGATAGGGGCAGAGCAAGCCGAAGTCATTTTCTTGAATGACTTTAGGTTGGACCCAAAACTTATTGCCTGGGCCGATCTTTCGCAGACGCTTGAAGGAGACGTGGTTCACCACCCAGCCCCTAAGACGTTTTGTCAGAGGGATTTAGAATTGACAGTGGACACACATTTCTTCACAATGGCTGACACTCCTATAGTGTTAATTTCGTGGAGGATCAGTGGACTGAACGAATACAGAAATGATGGATGAAAAAAAAAATCCCGCAGGAACAACAACAACAGTTTTCTCCATGCGGATGCTGCTTTGTTTTATCTTGACATAAATTATGTAAACAATGACACCCAGTGACGTCAATGTTTCTCTGGCTTCACCCGCTCAGTTCTTGGTGAAAAAAAGAGACTTGTCAATGTTAAGAAAGTATAAACAGTAAAACTGAACTAAAATACATCTGTAAATGGATAACAGTGATTTTTTAAAGTGTCCCAAGGAATTTTGTCCACCCTTGTAGTTGCCTAGTACCTGTCTAAACAATCCCATCATTATATCATATCCATTGAGAAGTTGCATAGTTACTTTTTTTTAGATTCAATTACATCTGATCTGTCTTTAAAAGTGCAAGATATGTAGGCCAGGTGTACTCAAACAACTGGCATTTTCAACAAATACAGGACACAACAGAATCAAAAGTTCTTATGTCAGGAGAATACTGAGTTTTTGTACACTTCTCTTTTCCAACAAGAAGTAGAAACTGGCCAAAAAAATGCAGAGGAATGTTCTTCTATTAAATCAAAGGCCACATGAAAAAATTCAACCGAGCAAAGATTAGTTATGCCCTAAGCCCTTCAATTGCAGTCTGACAAAAGTCCCCTGGACAGTATTGTAAAATGCCATTGAGCTCCAGGAAATGACACCATACCAATGCCCATGAATGTTATTATTATTATCATTATTATTATTATTAATATTAATTGATGGATTAAAAAAGTACTTGATTTCAGGAGTGACCTTTAAGACTATTTTTTCTTTATATTTGTTGGCCTAGACTACCTGGACTTAAGCACGGACTCTGCAGTTCTCTCCTTGCCAATGCCTGAATCAGCAGACCAACAGCTGTTAAGTGTTAAAGAAAGTAAGATTGGCTGTAATTTTTTGCAAGGAGTTGTGGTCAATCCTCTAAGAAACATTTTGTCTTTTGGAGTTTCACCTAACACTTAATTTGTTTTATCAGAACCACAACTTTTACCAACAAAGTCTGGAAGAAGAAAGCGTGGACCCAGGCCCCAAGTCAAATACCGAGGTTGGTGGAAGAAGTTTGAGAGAGCCTCATTGGACTTAATCATACAACATTAATCTCAAGTCAATTTTCTTCTTGTTTCACAATACTTTTAAGTAAACACTAAAAATCTTTAAATCTTTGAGATCAAAGATTTCAACTCCTTACTCAAGGTGGTATTGAAGCACAAGGGGCATAGCTCCCATAAATCTCACAGCCCTGCTCCTAACAACAGACATTTTAGGAATGGGTCCCAGAACTTGTTTGGCCTAATCAGGGATAAATAGTGTCACAAACAGCTGCATGTGTTTTGTTGTGACGTATTTAATTAGTCGCACGCTTATCGTTTTGTTTGTTTGTCACATATTTATTTGTGACCTCTCACATGAAGATGATAAGTACCAGTTAAAAAAAATTCCATTTGTTTGAATGGCTGGTGCTATATATAAAATTGGTATCGATTTAAATGATCCCTGCTCCCTGTCAAAAAAAAAAGTGGCATCTGTTCGAATGGCTACAGTTATCTGTTCAAAAAACATAGCGATTGACTGGCCACTCACAGTGCTGCTGGGATCACTCCTATAACAACCTGATCAATCAATTTAGGAAATGCATGTAAATGAAAGCTTTTTGAAACCCCCAAAAAGGAAAGTCTGTATATAACAGTGCTATTCACAGCCAAACGATTTCTTTCATTATTCCTCAATTACTTGATGGCAACTTTCAGAAACTGGTACTTTTTCTGTCTAGCTGTTCACTTCAAGCTATTCAAAACTTTTCATTTGGCCATTCACTGCATGCTAACTGTTCATATTTTTTCTTCAGCCATTCACTTTTATCCCTTCAAAAATTTTCATCAGCTGTTTAGCCATTCAAACCATCTGTTTTAAACAGCAGTGCCATCTTTTCACTATCCATTTTGCCATATGAAGGATAGGTGTTAGTTTGTTTTTGTGTCAGAGGTCACATTTTCAGACAAAATTTTACAGACTAGGTTAGTTACAATAAATTTGATTGATTTTACAAGAATGTCTTTTGTGAGTTTATTGCAAGTGGTAAATGGTAATTGACTTCTGCTGTCTTGCAGTGTTTTGTGCTTAAACAATGGTTTAATTTGTTTTGTTTAAGGTGATGGCCCAATGCAGCTGTGGCAGTTCCTGCTGGAGCTGCTCATTGCATCTGAATATATAAACCTCATCAGGTGGACTCAAGATGAGGATTATGAGTTCAAGATCCTGAAGCCTACTATAGTAGCTAAGATGTGGGGGGAGAAGAAAAACAAGCCAACCATGAACTACGAGAAGCTAAGCCGTGGGCTGCGCTATTATTATGGCAAATCAGTCATTGAGAAGGTTCATGGCAAGCGATATGTGTACCAGTTTAAGTGTGACATCCCAAAGATCCTAGGGTATGACCCAATGGCACCTATTAAATCAGAAGAGAGTATAGAGGATGCTGTTTGTGGTGAGCCAGTAATGTCACCTGAGGAAGTTGAAGATTTGCTTGTGACCTCTTCAGTTGAAGATAGTTTACTTGCTTTGCTGTAGTCTTTTTTGTTGATACCCAAAACATGTGTTACTGTAGTAGTAACGTTTTTTGTAGCTTGTATCAAGCAGTCATTTGGCAGTCAGCCAGTTTTGAACAAATCGTATCGATTTGACCCAAAGAGGGAGTTTTAAATTTTAAAATTATATTATGGACAGGCTAGAAAACACATATCTGTTCATGATGTTATAGTTTAACTTCTTAAAATTTC
>OX419338.1:24674712-24697212 GCA_948470475.1 Galaxea fascicularis
TGGTAGAGCATCGCACCAGAATTGCGAGTTCATGGGTTCAAGCCCCGTTGAAGTCCTGAATTTTGTTTAGGCTTCTTTACGCAATTGTTAAAATTGCGATCACAACTGTGACGATCATTCTTCATTTGATAGTATTTTCTAGTTGCAAAACATTCCTTCGGCTCCTTCAACTTGCACTTTAGAAGAGAGGCACCCAATCAAACCTGCTTGGGAGAGGGACATACCATCCTGCTAGGGCTGAGATTGACAACAGACTGCCCTACAAAGCTTGTGTGTAGATAGATATCCTTGGAATATACGGCATTTTAAGATAGGCCCTGTAGAGAGTGGGGGTGCAATAGGTGGGTCCACTCTGCTCCCATAGGCTGCGAAGGTACACCTCCTGGGTCCACCTCCTGGGTCCACCTATTATGGACCAATGGCTCAAAAAAAATTCTGTCACTAAAAACTAAAAGAAACAAGAGTATGAAGGTCAAGACCTTTTGTTGTGTTGTGACCCTGAAAAAAACTGGTTTTTTTGGAGTGGCTCTAGAGAGAGCTATTAAAAATTTCAACACAATTCTTGTAGGGTTTTTGTCATGGAGGCTGTCCATGACAGGGTTTTCAAATTGAGCCATCCCCGACGCATGTCACCAGCTTCTTCCAGCGTTTTCCTGTATTTCGGAGTTTTTCTTTATTTCAAGGTAATGCAATGGGGGGAAGTGATTTCAGTGATATCAACAAGCAGCAAAAAAAAAGTTATAAGCTGAATGCAAAATAGCATTCAAACTACCTATTAATCCTGTGCTTGCATAATTGAAATAATATGGTGCAAGACGTCAGTTAACACAGTATTGTACTAGCTACCAATGGAATGAAAAGCATTGTACAGTATTTTGTGAGTGAAAACAAGGAAACTCGTCTTGCAATCAGCACGTTTGGAATAAATTCTTGTTAAAATAAAGTGTTGAGTAGCCTCCGAAAACCTAACATGCAGTCATGTCCACTACTCACCACTTGTTCAAGTCATGAAAGTAAAGATTCAACTGGTGCAGATTCGTACAACAAGTGCAAATGGTGAGTGTTGTTCTTTTCATGGAAACAACATAATCTTATTTGTGTGGGCTGGTGCAATTGACCCCTCTCCCTCACTTTTTGTGGAAAAAAATAATAAATTAAATAAAGTACACTTCCAAAAATTAAAGTACTTTCATGGGATAGTAGTGGTCAACTAAGGCTGGCAGCCATCATGGGGAAACATCCAAGCTCGAGAGAATAAGCTTTGAATTAAACTGAGTTAAATGTGTTTTAACCATTTTTATAGTCAGCCCTCTCCCTCAGTTAAAGAGGCAGTTGAAATTGGCTTTGTGGGTCCTGCAGTGTCGTAATCTATTGGGCGTATATAAAGGGATTTGACCCTTCTCGTAAAAAATCTCTGATTGAATGATTCTTCCCATTTTACAATTCTCTTATTCTACAATGTGGTATCAGAGAACTCGGAGTTTCATAAAGTGCTAACAGGAAATGTTATGAAGGAGTTGTCGTAAGTTTGATACTCTCACAGGATTCGTGTAAAAGACATACTATTTAATGAACATCAAGATGGCAGGCCAGCCAAGCATGAGGTATTTACAACTGAAAAGCACTATGGGAAATCTAGTGCATGATGCATGACAGGTAACAAGTCAGGGCCAGCCTAGCACAAGGTAATTGACAACTGAAAAGCATTTTGGGAAACCTAGTGCATGATGCGTGACAGGTAACATGTCTTCTTTTTTGAAAATCACCTTTCCTTTCAAGTCCCAATAGCAACAGCAAACAAGAATGATAGCTAGAACAAGAGAACAAAACGATCAAAGTATCATCCATGATTAATGTCAAAGACAGTTCCCAATGGACAGTCATAATCTTTGCAGTCCACACTTACAGCAATGGGTAGCGTTCTTCACCTGCAATGTAAGGTTGATCACTCAGTGTTCAGTCACAGTAACGGGCAGGTCTTTGATTGACATTGGCCACTTCAGATAACTATCTTAGGAGCTGGTTGACTTGGTGACTGAGAGGGAGCATTAGAGATTGGAGAAGAGGGTGCAAGCAGTGGAATGACAGAACAAGGAGGTGGCAGAGCTTCCAGACTTGGCTCAGGCCGTGTAGTTGAGGGCAAAAGACATGGACTGACATCATTTGGCATTGCTGGTAGAGCTGCAGATGGGGCATGTGATGGAGTAGGGTTTAAGGAGTTGGATCAAAGTTTGTCAGGAAGAGTAGAGTTGTTGTTTGTCTAAGGTGGTGAGTGAAGAGTGCTTGGGGGAGGTGCCAATTGTTGATGTGCCTGGAGCCAGGTTTGATGAAGTAAGATTGAGGACCAGCAGAACCAATGTTCTGTCCAGGGATCCAGGCCTTTGACTGTAAATTAGGTGAAGGCTTGGCATAGACATAGCTACCTGGTGGGAGATTGGGAAGGAATTGTCCTGCATGTTTATCATAGGCTTGCTTTTGCTGCAGTTTGCAGTGCAAGTATTCAGATACCACTGTGTTGTGATGGGAATGACAACGTTCCAACATAGTTAGTGGTTTAGGTAAATTGCTACGAAGGGCGTGGCCAAACAATCGTTGAGTGGGAGGAAGTATGTCACCAGCAGGTGGGGTGTTCTGCACTGACAAAAGAGCCAAGTCCACATCTCTGGCTGTGTGGAGGATGTGTTTGGCTGATTTTACGGCTGCCTTGGTACAACCATTGGATTGTGACCAGTACGGTGATGATGTGATGTCATTAAACTTGTACATTCTGGTAAATTCCTTGAATAAATCAGAAGTGTATTGAGTTCCATTATCTGTTAACAAAGTGTGTAGAATTCCATTGCAGCCAAAATGTTGCTTGGTGGCTTTCACTACAGCTGAAGACTGAATAGATGGAGGGCAAGCAATCTCATAGAAGTCGCTGAAGTGATCAGCATTTACCAAATATGCAACACCATTGAGCTCAAGGTAAAGTTGGGCCGGGGTATGGTTGGAGAGGTTTTTTTTTTTTTTTTTAATTTTTAATTCGATTAGTTAAATATACATTTAAGATACATACAGTCACACACTTACACGCACGCACACTTATGTCGTATTAATTACAGTCTATAATGTCCACTTCTATGTTAATAACTAAACAAATTCTTTCTCTTTTTTTTTCAAATACTCAAATATACATTAAAGATACATACAGTCACAGTTTTACACGCATGCACACTCGTGTCGTATTAATTACAGTGTCCACAATATCCACTTCAATATTAATAAGTAAACAATTTCTACTAATTGATTAATCCTATATGAAATATAATACAGTAATTTTCGATTCTCTTAGAATTTGTTCTTATGGTTGCTATTAAACATCAGGTTTGCTGTTCTCCCCATCATGAGTAAAAGCCCCCCATTTCAAACGAAATTTATCTAAGGTTCCATTTTTAATAGCATAACGCCTTTCAACTGTCAAACAAATTTGAATACCCTGTATAAAAAGTTCTCTTGAAAGAGACGAATTGGTTAGTTTAGACCTGTAAATATAGTGTCTACCACTTAGGAGAATATGGTGAAAGAGGAGATTTGAAGTATCTTCGGCTAAGCCTAAGCAGGATAAAAAAGAGAACTTAACATTTGAAAAACAAGAAAGGCCATTTATCCAGACTTTGACTTCATTCCAAAACGCTTGTACGTACGGACATTCCCAAAAAAGGTGTAAAAGGGTCTCAGAAGAACTTTTACAAAAACAGCAAAGATCACTTTGTGCAATACCTATTTTAAACAGACAGCTGTTAGTGGCTATTCGTCTGTGGAGAAATTTAAATTGAAAAGTTCTTAGTTTGGTTTCGAGAGTGCATAAGAAGGCCAGGTTGTAAGCTTTATTCCAATCTATCTTGCCAACATTGTACGGTCTACAATCCGAAAGCCATTTGTTTTGGCTTTTATATGGCTGCAAAGCGATTCGCCTGATGAGTATCTTATAGGCTACTTTGCAGAAATTTAGTGAAGCCAACAGATTAGAAGAAATGTCAGCACAATCCTGTATTGGAACTCGAACACAATCGCTTTTCATTTCCAAAATTGCACTCAAAATACTACAATAAAGGAGGAAGTTAGTTTTCACAGAAAGGAAAGGAATTCCAAACCTTCCTTTAGAAGGTGACTTACAGTGCTGATGCCGGCCAAGGCCCAGTTTGCATAGAATAGGGGTTTATTATCAATGCATATTAGTGAATTATACCAGATTGGTGACTGGGAAAAATTGGATAGCTGAGTTTTGAAATTAAGGCGGGACCAGCATTTAGCTACTTCTTTGTAAAAAGGATCTTTTATTTGTAGAAAGGGAACATCATCCAATTTTAGATTTCCAGTAAAGAGTAGTTTAGGGTCATGTTTTCCAAAGAAAAAATCTAAAAATAATTTCCACTTCCCTTTATTGTTTGGATCCATATACCTTTGAACCCATTTCGCTTTAAGAGCATAATTGAAACTTTGGATATCTAACATTCCGAGTCCACCATTTGAATAATCGTTAATCATATGTGCTCGTTTGATTTTATCGTTTTTGCCATCCCATAAAAATTTATACAGAAGACAGTTTATTTCCTTAAGATATTCATTTGATGTGGAGAGTGGAGACATTATGTGCACTAACTGTGAAGCAAGCAAGCTTTTGATAACAGTTATTTTCCCCAGGAGAGTAAGTCTTCTAAACTGCCACTTTTCAATTATGTTGGAAATTTTTTCTTTTTTATCTTGATAGTTCAAAGGTTCAGATTCTTCTTTAATAGTTGAAAACCAAACTCCCAAAGCTTTAACTTTACTAAAAGACCAAGTGATATGCTGGAAAGCGGCGATCACTCTTTTGCTCAGACGCATTGAACCAATCCAAAGTGCTTCTGTCTTATCGTAATTAACTTTTAAACCGGAAATTTCTGCAAATGAATCAAGTAGACTAAATGACTGGTGCATCGAAGTATCTGAGCCATCGAGAATTAAAGTTGTGTCATCTGCGTATTGGCTAATTTTACACTCGGAATCTAGTATACTTATGCCCTTGATTTGATCGTGGCTTCTAATCGCATTTCCCAGTATTTCAACCAACAAAATAAAAAGATAGGGGGACAGGGGACATCCCTGCCTAACTCCTCTACTAAGAAGAAAGAAATCTGAGGACCACCCGTTGTTTTGAATGCTGCTGCTGATATCTGTGTAGAACAATTTAACCCAGGAAATTAAAGAATTTCCAAAGTTATAAAAAGAAAGGGTTTTCTCCAAAAAGGTCCATTCTAGAGTATCAAAAGCTTTCTCGAAGTCAACAAAAAGTAACAAACCAGGAATTTCGTTAAGTTCTGTGTAGCTTATTACACTATTTAGCAAACGAACATTTTCACCAATTGACCTGCCCTTAAGGAAACCAGTTTGGTCGTTATTAATTATATCTGGTAAAACACCTTTTATCCTGGTCGCTATAGCTTTGGCTGCAATTTTATAATCACAATTTAAAAGGCTTATTGGTCTCCAGTTTTTTAAAAACTGTTGGGGTTTGTCCTTCTTTGGTATTAAGGTTATTAGTCCTCTTCGCTGAGAAATAGAGAGATGCCCTTTCGAGATAGATAAATTTAAGGACGCAAGCAAAAAAGGAGAAACGTCATTCCAGAAAACTTTGTAAAATTCTGCAGGCAAGCCATCCGTCCCGGGAGACTTGCCTGTTTCCATTGTCTTAAGACTCTCAAAACATTCAGCAGGTGACAAAGGACCCTCACAGGACAATTTCTGATTAAATGTTAGCTTGAGGTCATTATCATCTGGAAAGAAAAGGTTTTCATACTCGCTATGTAGAGTTTGCTCAGCTGTGGAAGAATACAAAGATTCATAAAACGTCTTAGCTTCATGTAAAATCTCTTGGTCTGTTGAGACCCATGAGTTATCGCTAGTTTTAAGATTTCTTATGGTTTTACTATTGAAGTGTCGCTTTTCTAAACTATGAAAATATGATGTGTTTCTTTCACCTTCATTATACCACTTCACTTTTGATCTCAGAATGGCTCCTTGTGTTCTATAACCAATTATTTCCTCCAATTGCTGTCTTTTTGTTGCTAGTTCTGATTCCAAATCTTTCCGATCTGTCTCAGATAAATTTCTTTCATCAAGCTTCCTTTCAAATGTCAATATGTCTTCCTCTAAATTGTGTTCCTTTTTATTGAGATTCAATTCTTTGGCAGCAGCGTATTTAATTGAAGCTGCTCTAATTTGCATTTTGATTACATCCCACTTTAAAATCTCATCTACTTCACACTGACCAGCATATTCCATCGACACATCTGCTATGGTCTTCTTTATTAAAGTGACATAGTCCGTTTCAGTTAAAAAATGCGTATTTAATTTCCAAAAACCGGGTCCTCTGGGATTGGCTTCAGCAGTAATACGAACAGTAATCATTGAATGATCTGTTCGGTAACCAGGTAAGATTTCTGCATCCAGAACTTTAGGGCAGAGAGTATCGCTAATTAGAAAAAAATCCAAACGGCATTGGATTTCTGGTTTTTTCCTTCTCCAAGTATAACGCCTAACATCTGGATTGAGAATTCTCCAAATATCCATTAGTTCAAATTTTTTCTTTAGACATTCAAGTTCGTCACGAGATTTCCAGTGAGTAACAGGATTACCACCTTTTTTATCCTTATGAACATCACAAACTAAATTGAAGTCGCCACCAAAAACAATGAAATCACATTTAAAGGAAGAGACATTTTCACCTATATTTTTATAAAAGGAAGGGTCATCTTGATTAGGTGCGTAAATGTTCAGAAGAGTCAATATTTCACCTTTTGTCTCGATATCAACAATAATAAACCTTCCCTCAGGATCAATGAACGATCTTAAAATATTGAACTGAAAATTGTTGTTGAAAAGAATGCCAACACCAGCTCTGGAGCTGGAAAAGTTAGTAAAAAAAGCTGAATATCCCCACTCAGAACGCCAAAAAGCCTCAGTATCACTTGAGCTATGCATTTCCTGTAGAAAATATATCAAAAATTTCTTTTTTCTCAACCATAAAAAAGTTTCTCGTCTCTTTGAGTTGTCGGACAAACCTCTGACATTTAGGGAGCAAATTTGCATATCATTCAAACTCGCCATATTACGAAAACAGGTGTGACAATTCTATTGTATAGGAAGGTGACAGGGGAACAGCAACCTAACAATTGAAATATATCACCGCAATTAGGGCTAGCAAAAATCAAATACGACGGTATGAAAGAGAAATATATGAAGAGTACAGATGAAAAAACATTTAAGGTTACACATAAACACAAGCACACACATACATAAAACACACGCAGAGACAGGTTATAAAATAAATTAATTGGTCCAGAAATTGGTTTTTCGATCATGTAAATTAGAGAAATTGGCTTTACATCTCTTGAGCTCCCTTGGGTGATAGTACAGAAAAACAAAATATGCAAATAACCCTATTGGTTATCATCGAAGCAATTGAAAGAACTAGTCCATCAAAGGATACATTACACTGATTCACCGGGCGCAATGTATTTTCCATTAACAAACAATTTGTCCGGATGGGCTTTACTGAAAAAGGCGGTGTAACCTTTTTCTCTCGCTTCCTGCAGCTTCTTCAGTTGTCCCTTCCGTGAATCGTAC
This sequence comes from Galaxea fascicularis, assembly GCA_948470475.1. NCBI lineage: Eukaryota > Metazoa > Cnidaria > Anthozoa > Scleractinia > Euphylliidae > Galaxea > Galaxea fascicularis. The sequence goes on from OX419338.1 coordinate 24,682,363, forward strand.
AGTGTCTTGGGGATATCATCATACACATGAAAGTCTGTACCCTTTAGCTTTTTCCTGGCTTGATCCATCACTAATTGCTTATCTCCGTAGCGCAAAAATCTTGCGATAATAGGACGCGGTCTCATATCATTGGGTTTCCCTAGACGGTGAATTCTTTGAAATTCAATTCTGTCGCGTGGCCGTTCGATCTTAAGGTGCTCCTCCAAAAATTTGTAAACAACCTCTTTTGAGTCTTCTGTTCCGTCTCCCCCATTTGTGGTATTCGACAGAGGCTCCTCTGGTAGGCCAACGAATTTAATATTTTCCCTTCTGGAATAGGTTTCCATATACAAAATCTGTTTCCTCAGTTCGGAGACTTCGTTTTGCACATCTTTTGAATCTCGTTTCAAATCAGATATATCTCCATCATTGAATTCCACACTTTCCTTGAGTTCCTTGACATCTTTGTCTGTTCTTTCAGTTTTATCCTTCAGAAACTTGACTTCCAGATCCAAACGACTTACGGTATTTTCAATACTCGCCAAAGTTGTACTCATCTCGTTTAAGCGGTTTTCGATAATATCCAACTTTCCCAATTTTTGCAACACGTGCTCGATTTTCTTCCCGAGGTCCTCGGCCATCTTGAGAGCCTCAAAAACTTCGTCGGTTTGGGAAGATGTACTTAGCACTCTACCAGCTTCTTCCCTCGTTCTTTTGTCGTCTGGAGAATGTGTTGAATCCTGTGAAGACTTGGATCTGTCCTTTCGCTTAGCAGACATAAGAAGGTAGAGATTATAATTATTTCCACCGAAAGGTCGGAGCTCAAAGAGAAGCGTCTATTACGCCATGTTGCTAGACCCCTGGTTGGAGAGGTTTGCGAGAGTGTTGGTGCCTGTACTGAGCACAAATGACACAGTTCCTACAAATATCTGTAACCTGGCTGTTGATCCCTGGCCAGAACACACATCTGCGGGCATGTTGAATGGTGAATTCAGGTCCATGATGAGCAGCATACAGCTTGTGGAGTATAGTGGGGTGAGCTGAGGAGGGAACGATGACACGATCTTGTTTGAACAGGAGCCCATCATGTGAAGTGAGTTCACGGCAAATGGTTCAGTATGGGCATGCTAGGAACAGCTGTCTTGTCATTGGGCCAACCGGCTTCAACGTGAGATCACAAAAAGATTCAGGATCAATGAGAGCCACAGTTCTTATCTCCTGAAGCATTGCATCTTGGAAGCCAGAAGGTTCAGGGTTTTTTAGCTTCAAATTCTACATGACAGACCAGCTCATCATAAACCTGTTTGTGTGAGGTGGTGGGAAGGGGGGGCCTGAAAGAGAGTGTCGGCAATGTGAATTGTTGACCCCTTGCGGTACTCAACTGTGAATGTGTAGTGCTGAAGAGTAAGTGCCTTGGTGCAGAGGCCAGAGGATGCTTGAAAATTGTCTCCAGAGGTTTGTGGTCACTGAAGAATCACATCAGACTTGCCAAACAGAAGTTGGTCAAACTTTTGGAATGCATGAACAATAGCCAGAGTTTCATTTTCAATTTCGGTATGTCTTTGTTCTGTTGGTGTGAGTGGGCTTGAACTGTAAGCTGCAGATTGCCACAAGATGTGAGTGGAGTTGGAAGGATGGGGGGCTGGTTGCAGTAGTGCAGCACTGAGGCCATATTCAGATACATCAACCTATAAAACCACTGGGGCTGTAGTAACGTAGGCACGGCACTTGAGAGACTAGGTCCTATGCTTGTCGGAAAGCCTCAGTCTGTTGATCAGCCCACAGAAGTGCCTGATCAATGTGGGTGAGGTCATGGAGAGGACATACTACCTCACTGAGGTGAGGGCAGAACTTGCATAAGTAAATGATGGTGCCCAGGAGGCACCACATGGCTGCTTTGTCACGAGGGTATTACCCCGACCAAACACAATGATGTCATCAGCAATGTCTACAACACCTGCCAAGCCACAGAGGACATCATGAATGTGAGATTGGAACTCCTCTGGGGCTGAGCTAATATCAAAGGGTAGTCAAGTCCAGAAAAATGAACATCAGTTTTAAAATTGTAGTTTTTTTATATGCTATATCATTTTAATTATTTTATACAGTTGTAAATTTATAGACCCTTATTTGTAATATTATTTTACCGGTAGGTTTTTCTTTCTGTGACTGGCCTGTAAACTAGCTTTATAGCTAAGTGTTAGTCATGTTAATAAAGTATGTATGTATGTATGTATATATTTAATGAACATCAAGATGGTGGGCCAGCTGAGCACAAGGTTTTACAACTGAAAACCACTATGGAATCCTACATATAGTGTGTGATGCGTAACAGGTAACAAGCCAGGGTCAGCTGAGCATGAGGTACATGGATTACAACTGAAAAGTTCTATCGGAAACCTAGTGCATTATGCGTGACAGGTAACAGAGTCTACTAACGTCAGGAAAAAAAGGCAATTCTGCTATTCTACGAATGTGCTTTGCAATTCTATGATTTTACTAGAAAATTATTCCTTTAACTGTCATGTTTAAAGAACAAAGAATATCAATACTGTATGCAATTCTCTGGTTCTAAGATTGTGCTGGGCTATTTATGATTTAGCACATTTCTGGAAGGAGGAGTAACCTGCATGTTATCAAGTCCTTTTTTGCTTTTCCCAGAAGATTAATTAGTTTAAATCTTTTGGTCAGTGCTTTGGGCTGGAGGAACATTAATCTGATAGCAGCACTCACCTCTGTTGTATAACCTCTGCTCTTGATCATTATACTGTAGTTTAATCCCTTCACAATATATAAACGTGAAAAATGGTGATTTCAGTGAACTGTTCTTTGCTTAAATACCATTTGGCTCTCATAAGTTTTGATGGCGATTTGTAAAACATTGGGTTGTTGGCAGTGTTATACAGTTTGTCACTTTTTCTCCCCAAATACTTTCAATGTTTGCGAATAATTTGTTCACACCTTTTGGTTCATAGTTTCTTAAATGGATTGTTTACACAAAGCAATAGGTGTTGTTTTTTGTTGTCACTATGTACTCTTTATTGTTGTCATTGAAAAATTTCTTGGTTGAGAAAATAGAGAAGGATGTTTTCATTTGAATTCCATGCCGGTAAATTCGTTTGTGCTTTAACTCCTTGTTACCTTAACCCCTTCAAGTTTACCATTAATTACCCAAAACCTGACACACTTTAGTTCATTGTCATCAGTCAGTGTCACTAAACAATCAGTGTGAGTTTCATTTACAGATTGCCACTTATTTCCCAAGCACAAAGGCTGTAAATTAACATTCTCCTTTAGTGCATTAAATTATTGGAATCATAATGGAGGGCGTTTTGCAACATACTTTCCCATCAAAATAGCTAAGAAGATCACTTTTTTCTTTCTTTTCTTGTGGCCAGGTCCCGAAGGCTAAGGTAAAAATAACAAAAAATGCTAAATGTCCCCTTTGTATAAATCCAATGATTTGTTAAGAATGCCAGATTCAAATAATATTACTCTACTACAGCAATATCCAGCAAATCTACAATTTAAATGATTCCAACATGGCAAGACTCTAATGAGTCAGCAAGTTTAAAAGGTTCCCTTCACACTACTTCACCACAACACAAGTGCTGCACAGTACATAGCCAAGTGAGACGTAGTGAGATACAATTTCACCAATTGCTCCAAGGGCCCCCTTCTCACTGCTACACCCCAACACAGCGTTAAGTGTCTCAAATGAGATACAAATTCACCAGTTGCATGATTCTTTCAAGTTACACAAGTGAAAGGCTTCCTTCTCACAACTGCAACACAGCATAAGTGTAAGTGTGCCTAATGAGATATGATATGTTGTGCGCCTTGGTATAAGTCTGATTTAATTAAAAAGCCCTGTAAGTTAAAAACAACTTCATGTTATTTTACTGAAGAGTACTCACATCACCACTTGTACCAGTCTCACTAATCAAAACAACAATAATATTGTTTTACAACTTGTATCCTTTCAAGTGGTGAGTATTGGGCAACCGCACCAGAATGCACCTCACAGTATCCAGATTTTAAAAAATTTCCCTGGGGGACTGAAGTCTTCCATATTCCCCAGCAGGTGGGGGAAACCCACTCCCCATTGTGGGACAGAAAGTGAAGCAGCAGCTCTCAATTGGCAGTCATATCAGATTGCAATTTGGGATAATGTGCTCTAAATGAAGGATTTTTTGCATGTTTGTGATTGAAGATGTTGGGCGTAGCTGTATTCTTGTGACTCTGGGAGGGAAGAACATCATGCTGGACTGTGGAATGCACATGGGTTACAATGATGAGGTATTTACATGCCTAGCATTTTACATCTAGTCAGGTATCACATTTGTTTGGGACCTATGATAATGTACATCTAACCTATAATAATATTACTGCTTTGTAATAGAGACGTTTCCCAGATTTCTCATACATCACAAGAGCAGGTCGCCTGACACAACATCTGGATTGTGTGATCATCAGGTTTGTTGAACCTCCTTTTCTCCCATAAATTTTTTTTAAATGCAATTTTATTTACAGGACGCAACATATGCTGACCCGTTTTGTGTGCACGTTTAGATGGTGTCACTGTCTTTGTTGATCTCAAGCAAACTGAGGAGGAAAATTTATATCCTAAGATAAATATTGCAATTTGATAAGTGATTAGGAGTGGAAATGATGAAGATACAGATTCTCTGTACAATCTGCTACCCTAAAAGGCTCAATATCCTTAAAATAGCATTCTCCCTTTTTGTTTCTGCATATTGATCTGTGTAGCCATTTTCATTTGGACCACTGTGGTGCTTTACCATACTTTTCAGAGATGGTGGGATATGATGGACCTATTTACATGACACATCCCACTAAAGCAATTTGTCCAATACTTCTGGTAAGTTAATTATTATGTTAGTAATGTGTGTTGTACTGATGGCAAAGCTATCCTAAGCAAGTTCTAAGGACCTTTTTATTTGGAAAATGGCTTTGCCATTTCACTTCTTCACTCCCTGTTTAACATACTGTAAATCTAATGTATATATTTAGGCAAGCCTAAAAACGGAGCTCTACAGTTATTTCCTTAATATTAGCTTTTACAGATACACAATATGGCAATGCCACAGGACTTGAGCCATGACTCCAGTAAGGACTTCTCTATATTGTGATTATATTTTGTTTACTGTTTTGCTGCAGAGCCAAAGCCACCATTCAATCAAGTGCAAACATAGATTTTTGAATTATCATCAGCCTTTGTGGCTCAGGAACCACATGATCATGATGAGCAAAAATGACTACCAACAACAGTCTAATTACATCTGATTATATTTCAATGCAAACGGTAAAAATCACTAAACTAGGTTAACAGTTCTAGTGTCCCACTACATTAAATCCAACTTCACAACCGGTTATATCCTTTGGCTAAGTCACAAGTTCTAACATGTATCGGTAACATTTTAACCTATCAAAACAAAATATTTTACAACAAAAGTGCGGTAAAACCCCAAAGTGAGCACTCTTCAACACTGCTCATAAAAGAACAAATTAAAGTACTTTGTCCACCTTTTTCTGAACATTTTATGGTGTCATTTTTGTGATCAATAAGAGTAAAGACTATAGAAAGTGCTGTTGATGTCCTTTTTACAATAACATCGAACAACGTTGAATGAAAAGTGACTGCAGCAGACTGATCAAGCATATTATACTAGCCATGAATCAACTCAGGTGTTCAACTGCAAATCTCATTACATTGAGAATGGGTTTATTCTAGACTTTGATCAATTACAAACATTGCAAACTACAAACCATGCCTCCAAGTCGTGGGTGGTATTATTATTGACATTACCGTTAATGATAGCATCTGATTGGAAATAACAACAGACAGACAAATGGATTTCTGAAAAAACCTTTGTTAATGTTTGGAAAGCCAGCCAATCCATTGTAACACCCAAAGCTGATTCTCACTGGTTCAAACAAGAGAAACTGAGAAGCAGTCAAGGTAAGCAGCGAATGTTGTTTACAGTTTTTGGACCAAAGCTCTCAGACCTATTCAATGAGGCGTGATGTTTTTGTGGCAGCTTTGTGACAACTTTCTGAGACATGCAAATGCACTTGATGGGCTTTTTTCCTGAAGTAAGAGTTTCTGCCTTCTATATTAAAACCACCGAAGAATGCAGGAAAAATAGTTTTTTTCCAAACGGTTTTCCACCTAAACATGACAAGTGTCGACTGTAATGATGTTTTACTTGACGAAGTGGAAGCCGTGTTGAGCCGCAGCTGAGCACGCGAAAAATTATTTAAGATTTGGCCTGGCTTGAGCTTTCAATCCAATTGGAAACCAGTACCTGGTCAGTAGTCAACTTAAAAAAAACAGTTGACCTTGATGAGCTCTCAACTTGAGCCTGCAATATGGTCATGTGATACTGGTCAGTGGGTACCTTGTTTTGACAGGTGTCAATTGACCATGGATGTCCACTGTAAACTAGGTGGTCAGCTGGAGTATGGCTGCCATGTTGGATTACTATTGTTATTATGATATTATTAATTATTGGGTGATGTCATTCAGTTGCACCCATGAGCAATACTGCTAGCCATGATTACTATGAGTAAAGCAGTTCATATACAGTGTTGTGCAAAAGTAGTGCAAGCGAAATGCGCAAATTTCGTTCTTTGTTCCTGCGACTTTTTGGCGAAAGTTCGCACGAAAGTTTGAGTGAAATTTCACGATGTATCGAGCGATAATTCCTTAAACAAAGGACGATTTTTCTTCGAAGTTTCGTTAAGCTAAAGAAAATTCGTGAGCAAAAACGGTAATTCGCAGGCAGTTCGCGAATTTTCACAACGCACTGAACGGCAGTTTGGGAGCATTCAAGCAATTTTCGTTCAGCAGCTGATACGAACAAACTGTTGTGCAACTCACAAGAGATAAATTTGTAAATACGTGCCGTTAAGCTGTTTGTAAATACGAGCCGGTTTGCAGTCATCGATCACTGATTAAGGGGCTAACATTTTATCTATGACAAATACGTTACTAAAATCTTACTCACCTAAAGTTGGCGAAAGGCTTTCAACCAGCTTCGCTTGTTCGAGTTCAGCTCTGGCCCAGTTTCATACGCAGAGAATTAGAACACACTGAACTGCATTACGAAGACAATGAGCTCAGTTCATTCCACAAACAAAACAAAAACATCTCCAAGCTGTGAAAATGGCGTTTTGTCAAGTGTATAACATACATGTAATGATTTATTTGTTTTGGTGTTTTGGATCAAGTCAACATTGTAGTGCTCCTTCTGAAACAACCAGGTGAGTTTCATAGCTAACATTACGTCGAGCTGTGATGCTATTTCGGCAGATTAATGGCTTCTTTCGTGCGCAAAAATTGGAAAGGTTAATTATATATTTCACTCAACGAACTTTGTTTCGAAAACGCTCTTGGCCTATTGATTAACAATAGATCGAATTTTTTGGGAGGAGCGAATTATCGTTTGAAAAATCGCAGCGACGTTTCGGCAGGAGCGAATTATCGCTCGAAAATTCGCAGTGATTCATTGCGCAAAGCGAATTATCGTTTGAAAAATCACATGGATCAAAACAATAGGTGTGACGAAAATGCAGGGAAATTTCGTCGAAATATCATATCGAGCGAAATTTCTTCGAAAAGCCAGGAATTTCATCGAAATTCCTTTGCATTACTTTTGCACAATACTGTATAAGTATGGTCAAACCCCGTTGAAGTCCTGAATTTTTGTTCAGGCTTCTTCATGCAATTGCATATAATTGCGCTCACAACTGTGAGGATCAGTCTTCATTTGATTTCAATATTTACACATCATTCATATTATAAAAGAATGAAAAGGGTAAAACAAAACAAGTTAGGCTGCAAAGGAATAAGTTTCAAATGTGTGCATGGCCTGAGTAGCAAAGGTTCCAGTTCTAGGCCAATCTAACAGTCATTCATTTGCCAACATCTGGCTCAAAGAATGTAAGACACAAGCAGTTGTGATCCTTGTTGTATACATTGAAGGACTGGTATGGAACTTAACAAGAGCCTTGAAGGATTTTCAACTAAACATTGAAAGAAGAAACTGCTGAAATGATGGAAGAAAAAGAAAATACATGTATATGAGAGATGAAAAATGCAGATTAAACTAGAAAGTACTAAGGAAAAAATTAGGAAGAACATCTCAGCCTCATCAGAGTATACCAATTTGTAATGACAGGTTTTGCACTCCATTAGGGGACAAATATCACAGAAGACGTCAAAATGTGGGAAGAAAATCAGTGACACACTCGGCTATCGCCTCGTTTGCCACTTTTTTGTTCTTACCACATTTTGATGTCATCTGTGATCTATTACTGAACAGATGCACAGCAACATGGAATCTATTTGTTAAATAGAGTTTGAGTCACAAGATGCTCATTAATGCTCAGTTAAAAATTAGCACTTACCTTTCTTGCTTGTTCCATGCTGATATTGGTTAATGTTGTGTGCAATTTTTTAGATTCTGAGATCCAAATTATAAAAATTCAGGACTCTGAGACAATTCAACATTTAAGAAGCCCAAGATTCTGAGACTCCTGTTTAGAATCCTGAGATTTTAAGACTAAGCAGATATTTTCCGGGAAGCATCATCGATAGGACCATTCTATACCCCTGGTAGTTTGCATCCCAAAAAACATATTTTAGAACATTTTTGACAAATTTAAGTTAGAATCGTTTTTAGTATATATCAAACTACAAAAGCCCCAAAGAAAACATTTTTGTGTCATATACATGTTAAACAGATGTGAAGTAGGTACAAAGTAAAACAATACACAAGTTTGCGTGAATGCAAAAAAATGGAAGTCTTTTGCCCTTCAAAGTTCCTCCAAATTTACCTTGTTTGCCTGATCATTAATACTCCTTTTTACTGTTCCCAATACTACTTTTTAATTAGTGACCAGACAAACACAATGGCAAGACTGCCAGAGTGTTCCTGTCATTAGCTCACTTTGAAATTAGTGATGGTTATAGTTTTTTTTTTCAACTAATTAAGATGTGATTAATATATTCATTCAAACTGATTTGCCAGTAGTCTCAACAGTGTGCTTGTGCTGAAAAATTAGGTGTTGTGAATCCAGTAGATCTGAAGAAGTTGTTGTTTACTTTTAATATACAGGAGGACTATCGCAAAATTACAGTTGAACGGAAAGGAGAAACCAACTTCTTTACTTCTCAGGTAAAACTTTCAAGTGCAAAGTCGTAGAGGCAATTTTCTCAGGGTGACAATGGCCTACATGTAAATCAAATAACTTGGGGGAATCTAAGTCAAATGAGCTGTGTAACTTATGTCAACTGCGTGAGGAAGCTTCTGAGTTATATGGACAAGCTTCAAGTTTTATTTTCAATGTAAATGTTTGATTAAGCTTGTCCATATTCAATATTACAGTGGCTTACCCAGGGTAATTAACACTGAGATTTATTTGATTTACAGTCTCCCCAATTAGAAGAGCACTTGTGTTCAGCTAGAATGATTTGAGATTTAAATAACGTTGTTATTATTATTATTATTTCTGCTACTAAAATTCTTGAAGTGTTTCAGCAGAGATATTTGTTTATCCTCTGAAGAATGGCACATACTGTACTCTTGACACAATTGATGTATTAGAGGCAGGGGTTATCATGCTAATGGGTTTTGGAGTGCTTCAGCTATGAACAGTGATCTTTGTGCATCCTGCTGCAAAATGCATTATTTTATATCTATGACACAAGTCAATATTCAGGGGCACCCAATGAAGATGTTCCGTGAAATATCGGTTATTGTTGCATCACATTGTGTTTGCCAACAAATGTCTAATATAATTTGCTGGTTGGGAAATAATGACACAGAGTCAGCTGGCTGGGAATTTCCCTTACTATCTAGCTGGGAGCTGGAATTTTGCTCATGATCATCCTGGTAGTGCAGAACAACACATGAAAAAGCAACATTGAAAAATGCAAAAAAATGTTTTATTAGCACTTTATTGTACTTTATTGTACTGCAAATAATTTTCGTTGGGTGCCCCTGAATATTGTATTCTTTTTTATTACAAGTATTTTCAATTAAAATTTTTCAAACAGAACATATAGGCAACACTTTATAGGAAATGTTAAAATTAAAGATTTAATTATCTGTTTTCAGTATCAGACTGGAAGTGGCTAACTCCTTGCCTTTCAATAGTTCGTTGAAGTTAGAAACAATTCGTTTCCAAAATTTAGTTATGTATGATTGAAATCAATAGTTATTATTTGATGTGTAACAGTTAGCTACCAGGTTGGATGGTTGCATTCTTGTCCCCAGAGTACAGATCCTTCTGGCCTGTGGCAGGGATAGAGAGCTCTGGCTGGTTCCAAACCAGGAAGTCTGTGAATCACAGACTTCCAGCTCTTCTACGCAAACTCAGAAGTTTGCAACAATAATGGTTGTCAATGATTATAAAAATGCACCTTCACTGCAACTGCACATATTTCAGAACTGGGGAGAGATCTTGATCCCTGCCGCAGGCCAGAAGGATCATGGGCTCTAGGGACGAGAATGGGATGGTTGGACATTCAGTTTATCGCCACTCAGTCATGTGTCTGGGTGAAGTTTGGAAACTGGTTGTGGTATATCTTGTTCGGGTCTTGTTTGCCTTGTATATATAAGTGCTGAGACATTTAGTTACATACATGAATAAATAGGTAGTTTAACTTTTTCAGATGATCAAAGATTGCATGAAAAAAGTTATCACTGTAAATCTTCACCAGACAGTCAAGGTAAGCACTTATGTGATAGAAATCATCAAAATGTTGACACTAGATAAGAGAAGCAAAATGAGCATCATAAGCAAATGGACATAAAGTATCTGAAGGACTTACTGCAAAGGGCATGTGAGTACCATCTGTGCCATCCTACTTCCCTCCCTACCCCCTTCTCTCAATTAGTTGAATGAAACAGTTGAGGAATGTTTTGACCAAGAATTAACACTTGAGTGTCCCTCTTGGCTCTAACACCATTAGATTAGAAAATTACTGGAAAAAGACTTAGACCTCTGTCAGCTTAAAAATTAATAAGTATAACATCCATTCAACACTACACAGGAGCCATCATCAAGTACATGTACATACATGCAATTATCATTAAGAGAAAAGTTGAATAATGACTTATGTACTTTTTAATAAACAATAAGCTACGACCATCATTAATGCATGTAATGGTAGGTGTTGTCCTGTTATGTACTCCAGGTTGATGATGAGTTAGAAATCAAGGCATATTATGCTGGACATGTGCTTGGTGCTGCAATGTTTCATATGAGGGTTGGGACTGAGTCACTAGTGTATACTGTGAGTAATTATTTTAATGAAACAAATAAAATAGAGTGTTAAGGTATGATTTACAATTTATAATTATTAAAAAGTCTGAACTCTGTGTAAATTAAGTTGGAATTGCCTTCACTTAATCATATTTCATCAGAGCTACTTATTACAAAGATGGTTGTTAAAAAATGTAAATGCTTTGTTTTAGTGGAAGTGCACTTGAGCTACTATAGCTACTTAGTGTTGAAATTGTCTCAGTTTACTACATAAGTTTATTTAATCATGGAAAGTAGTCCTAGACTGCATTTAACACTGCTATTTTTCGGCACAGGGAGATTACAATATGACACCTGATCGCCATCTGGGGTAAGATACATTGCTGAGCACCATTAGCAAGGAATGAATTACCTTGTTTAGTTAATAACCGTATCCTTGGTTCAAATCCGAAGGGATTATAATAACATCATGAACAAGAGATTAGAATGTAGTTCAACTCTGCTGTAATTCAATTTCCTGTTGAATTGAATTAAAACAGAGTTGTTGAATGTTAAAGTCAACTTAAAGTCAACCTTTGGATTGGAGTGTCTCAAAAACTAAGACCTTGAAAACAAAGACCTAAGACCTTGAAACCTAAGACTTCAAAAACTACAACCCCATTCGAATTTCATAATATAATGTGTGAAGCCTCCTTACCTTTGACACCTTTACCAACAATAGTCATCCTGGGTCTTCCACCCTGTTTTAACTCCATTTTCTTTCCACCAAGTAAAAGGTTTTTTATATTGAGTAGTACTCAGTGGAAACTGATGGCGTATTAGAGTTTAATAAAACTGACTGAAAGTCCCATGATGGCTATAGAATTGTATGCCTTGGCTGCCTGTGGAGTCGTGAAGAGCAGAGTCTCTTTTTCTAATGCCATTCTCTTTGTATCACAAACAAAAATCCAGTAGAATCACCTCCCCCCACCCCCCCCCCCCACCCCCCTCCAGAATTCAGTGTACAGTAGTCTTTTGCTATGCCCTTATCAAGACTGACAACAAGGATGAATTCAAATACCCTGGGTGCCAGAGTTAATTTTTTGTTTGTTTGAAGGTATAGGCACAGAAATGAAGATGTAATGCGGATGGTTTTTTGTTCAATCGTTAACCAAAATAGACCTTTGTTGAGTTGGAAAATAGAAGGTTTATAAGATAAAGAGTACAAGCTGCAAGAATTGAACTTTGAAATCTTCAGAGCAGCAAAAATGGACTTGGAGATCTCAAAAGTGACTATTATCAATGTGCGGTAGTAATCAAGAATTTCTCGTCACATGAAGGAAGAAGGAATAAGGAATACTGAAACGGCAAAAAAGGAAACGGAGGAAAGGCTGCCTAGCCAAAAAACCGTATTCAGGCAAGCAACGTATTTGATTTAGGAGCAACATATGATTGATTTAATTACTACTTAAACAGGTACTTAATGTAATGAAATGCTTTTGAAGACGCTTTGCGGCTGGATTTTGTTCAAGGTGAATGCTTGATTGCAAATTAATGGCCTTCGAATTCAAAACACTGATCTTGCCGAGAAAGTCTATATCTGCTATATCCTTTGACTTAAACGATGAGTATAACACTTACCGGTATTTGTGAAACCATATTCAACAGTTGACAAAAACACAAGCATGCAAATAAACCAGGGCGGGTGGGCACGGGAGGCAGTTGTATGTGATATTTGTTTGTGATATAAAGTGAATGGCATACAAGGCATAAAATTCCATAACCACCATAGGCCTTTCAGTCAATTTTATTAAACATTATTTTCCCATCTGTTTCCGCCGAGTACAACACAATCATGAAATATACATTTATTCAGGGGAAAGAAAATGGCATTAAAATAGGGTGGAAGGCCCAAGATTGCTGTTGCTGGTATAGGTGTCAAAGGTAAGGGGGCTTTACACGTCATATTAATTTTTTCAAATTCGAACAGGGCCTTAGTTTTTGAGGTCTTAGGTCTTAAATCTTTGTTTTCAAGGTTGCCAGTTGCTGATGAACAAAAGTGGCAGTGGTTGCTTTGGTTGCCACTGTAACAACAACTGAACCATTGGGTTCTTTATTATTTCAACATTTTTAGGCCTGTGCACTGATATCATGCCTGATGTCATGCCCTGATATCATGTAGAACAGTTTTCATGATATGATACATTGCTATGGCAGCAAAAATCAGGTTCACTGTCAACCTTTTAAAATCTGTTGAAAATTTCTTTCCAGGGCTGCTTGGATTGACAAGTGCAGACCTGATGTACTTATCACTGAGTCAACTTATGCAACAACTATCAGGGACTCAAAAAGGTGATTTGTGGTTCATTGGTCAGGGAAAGCCTTTTTGATTTTTATCTTTGGGTGACCAATATTGATCCTCTAAGGGCTGGTTCACACTTTGACATAAGCATAAGCATAAGCATAAACATAAGCATAAGCATAAGAAAAAATACGTGTGTGAACCGGGGTTACATAAGCATAAGCATAAGCATAAGCATAAACACAAGGAATGGAAAAACTTCCATTCCTTGTAACCCCGGTTCACACATGTATTTTTCTTATGCTTATGTTTATGCTTATGCTTATGCTTATGCGCTTATGTCAAAGTGTGAACCAGCCCTAAAAAACGGACAATTTATCGTCAGAATTAAGAAATAACACTACATGTCCATATGTCTAACATGTGTCTATTAGGTTGTCATTGTATGATGTTACTGTATTATTGCTGTGGTTGTACAGTAAGAAAAACATGAAACCATGATATTTTTATCAAGAAGCAGTGAGCATCTGTTTGTATCACATTATCACACATAATGTACATAATATGAATTAAGTACATTATATCACATTTTATAATGCATCAAAGATTTTCACTTGCATGTGATTGGTCTAAAGTAGTATGTTCGATGACAACCAAATACCGTTTTGTAAAAGCGGTTCAGGAAAAGCGTAAAACGGTGAATTGCGGGAACCAGCCCCAATTCGCTCACCCAAGCTTGCGGGTTGGGGGCTGGCGCCCGCGTTTTGCCATTTTACGCCTTTCCTGAAGCGTTTTTTCGAAAACGGTATTTGGGTTGTCATCGAACATACTACTTGAGGGGGGAGGGACAGCCATGGCTGTCCACCCAGAGGGGGGCGCCCCCCAAGAACCAATGGCAGCCCGGCAATTGGAGGGAGGCATCCACGGAGAACCGATGGCAGCCTGTCCATTAGAGGAAGGCAACCCCAGGGCACCGATGGCGGCGGAAAATATGCACGGGAAAATGGCAGCCCGGCAATTGGAGGAAGGCAACCCCCCTGAACCGATGGCAGTGGAAAATCTGTGCGGAGCAGCCCGCCCATTAGAGGAAGGCAACCCTGGAGGACAAATTGCAACCCGGCAGCCCATCCCAAACAGATGGAGAGGCCTCCTCGGTTCCTGGAGTAATCCGGGGAAGCATGAGGATTATGAAAAATTCCGCGAGAAGATGCAGGACCAAGTTTTTCAGGATGGGCTGGAGATTAAAGCTCTTTTCCCAACCCTCCGCGAAAAGCTTATTGCAAAATTCCTGGAAA
>OX419338.1:24702212-24719712 GCA_948470475.1 Galaxea fascicularis
CTCCTGTCAACGGCTCTTCCATCAAAAGTTTGGTTGAATATTCTGACGACTTCGTGCGAACAGTGGCCCAGGACGAGTTTTGGTATCTCGACACAGACAACACGGCCATGACGGCTGCCGCAGTAATGAACGAGGGGATCCGAGCGCGCAGACTTCTTTCACACGGGAATGATAAAAAGGTGCAAACCGTTACCCCCCTCAACCGCTTTTCCTTCTTCGAGGAGCTGTCGGACAGGCTTTTACCTCCAATGCGGCTGCTTTTTGGCATTGTGCTGGAGGAAGACAGCAAAATGATCTTCCAAAACGACGGCACCGGACGGCGAATTGTCATCACCAAGATACAATTATGGGTTCCGAAGCTGATGCTGACGCCTGAAGGGCAAAAGCTGGTCAACAAACAATTCCTCAGGGCGACAAAATGGCGTTACTTGAAAGAAACGTTGGCACCCTCAAGCAATCGCAGAGATGCGGGAGGGCAGTGGCAAATCACCCCCGGCGTGAAAGACGCCAAACACATTTTTGCTTTCTTCCAACAAGCAGAAAAGAACCTCTCTCTGTGTCACAACCCTTACAAATTCGACACCTTCAATCTGAACAATGCGGACCCCCCTGCAACGAAACTGTCCACTTGCCGCCTTCAATATGGCGGTAGTTATATCCCCGAACTGGATTATGAATGCGGCGACCGAACGTGGTTCCACCGCCACTTGATCAACTACTGCTACAGGAAAAACGATTACGACACAGGCACCCAGCTGAATGTTTCCAACTACTTGACCATGTACCCTGTCATTTACTTCGACCTCAGAGCGACCAAAGAAAGTGTAACAGGTGACGAAAAGAAATTCGTTTTGCATTACCGACTGGACCAAGCAGCTAATGCTGATTACAGAATCTATGCCGCTTACCTGAACGAGGAAGAGATCGTGATCAAAGAGATCGGAAACGAATTGGTTGTGGCGTAAAAAATTTTCTTTAGTATAAAATGGCAACTCAGTATTTCCCGTGTCGTGTCGCGCTGACGGAAGGTCAGAAGAGAAATCTTCACAAAACCCTAGAGGCAAAGACAGCTGTGTCTTTCCGCTTCAAACCAGAAAATATCGGAAAAGGCTATGAAATCCTTTTGACCGCCTCACACATCAACCGCTTGAAAAAAGCCGGCGTCCGCCAAAAGGCGCAGTGTTGATTTGAGTTTGAGCAAATCTCAGATCACTAAAAACAAACAGCTACTGCACTTTCCCTGGCACGACCCTTGCTTGTGCCTGCGGTCAAAGCTTTGGCAACCGCGGGGCTCAGTTTCGGCGCTGAAAGGTTGCTTAAAAAACGGTACGGGCCTCAGGAGATCCAGCTTTACAAACTCGTTCAGGCATTGTCCGCTCCCGCAAAAGAAAGCAATTGAAAAGGTTCTTGTCGGTCAAACTCGTTCAGGCATTGTCTGCTCCTGCAAAAGAAAGCAATTGAAAAGGTTCTTGTCGGTCAAGGAATGGTCCGTGGAGGAGGCGCTGTGCAATTCGGAGGGTTTCTCGGAATGTTGGCTTCCATCGGAGTTCCTATTGTGATAGATCTCATATCGAAGATGTTCGGGAAAGGCATGCATGTCGCTCTGGTACGCCGGTTGCACCGGTCGCTTCCTCCCCCTCCACCACCAGCACCAAAAAAAAAGGGGGGGAAAGGTATGCACGTGCGCCCTCTGTTTTTCGGGCGATGGGAGGATTAGGAAAGACCCTGAAGTTTCACAACGTGCCGCTTTCCAACATTGACCTGATCGATTGGTGTCAATATCTCTGCATCCTGATCAAGGGATTTTCTTGCGAAACAAGATCAAACCTTTGAAACATTACCCCTGCATCCTCAACCTTGACGATCTCGGAAAATTAGGTACTCATTGGGTCTGTTGTTGGAAGGGGAAAGATATCGAATATTTCGACTCTTTCGGGCTGCCCCCTCCCGACAAGTGGGAGCAAGAGATGCTCAAAACGGGGAGAAATACTTTCCTCCACAACGGCAACCAAATTCAATCAATTGACTCAGTGCGGTGCACCTATTATTGCCTCCTGTTTCTCAACAAGAGAAACAAAGGAGTCAGTTTGCGGGACATTCTCAAACGGTTTTCCGGTGACGTTCATGAAAATGAGCGGCTTGTCAAAAAAAAGATGCTCAAGGCGAAGTGTGCGGTTTGTGGGATAACTAAAACCAGTTTTTTGCCGGATGCAGGGTGACCAAAGAAGAAAGTGCCAGGGGTAGGGGGGACCAAAGAAGAAAGCGCTAAGTAGAAAAAGCAGTAACTGTTGAAGGCCTCTGGGTGCCGGGAAGCTTTGGGGTTCCGAATTTCAACCCGAAAGTGGTAAGATCCTTTGTGAAAGCGGCTCCGAAGGGAAAGCGACTGTTGGACATTCTGGGAAAAACACTGAAGAATTATTATGGCACAGGGGTTGATGTCCACAAGCTGATCAGAAAACTGCCCACTCCCGCCAGGGGTTGGACGTTTCTCGATCACAACTATACAGGACCGTACAACCCCCTCAACAAACAGCTCAAATACGACCCTGAAACAGGTGAAATTCAAGAAATTTTTCAACAGCCGACCGGTGCCACCGATGCGGTTGCCATGCAAAATGATGTCGACTACAGCAGTTGCAGTTTTCGCCACGATAAGTATGGCGATGACGAAACAAAGTGCAAGCATGCCACCGACCACAAGATGGTCAATTTGCTTGATGCAATTCCTTGGAAAAAGAGACAGTGGGGCCACATGCTTGCGCGAAACGCGATAAACACAAAGCACCAAGTCGGGTTGGGCGCTCACAAAAAATCCCGCTGTTAATATGATGGCTTGTGTGGAGTTCTCTTTTGGCCTCTACGTATTCAGCTGCTTTTGCCCATTTGTGGGAAGATTGAAACAAACCCGTAGCAAACTGAAGAGGGTTACTCGACACAATCAGCAAAGATTTGGCTGACAGCTGTCTTGAGGTGGGGGGTAGCAAGGGCCGATTTTTACTTTTTCCCCCGGCTCCTTGACAGTTTTAATGATTTCATCCATTCAAAATGTGAGCCATTTCTGTCCAAACGCCGTTGTCCCTGCGGCAAAGGTTTCTGCGAGCTGCCAATTCGCGCAAAACGGCTTTTTCAATCTGGTTCACTTTTTTTGTGGTTTCCGTTTCGACAGTTGCTACAAATTTGAACTTGTGTAAAAAACAAGCTTGAAACGCGTTGTCTTGTAGACGGCGCCTCAGATCACTTGTGTGCTCGACTTTGAACACTTGGTTGGTGCCAAAGTAAGCATCAATAGTGATGTGGTGGGCGACGTAGAAGCCTGGTATCTTCATCGAGATATATCAGGATGCATATCTCTAAATGTATGTTTCGTCACCGCTATCGAAGTTGAATTCATCCGCATCCATTTCTGCTTTGGCTGCTGCAAGGAAAAGCTCTTCGCAGATCTCTTTCAAAAGATTTTCCAGAATTTTCAGAGAAGGGATTGCGGCGGTCACCAGCCCCCCTGTATTTTCCGACGAACTCTTTACGAGATTCCTCTTCTTCATCAAGGAAATTTTTCATGATTCCCTGCTTAATAAATGGAGGGAGTCTTCAACGATAAATCCATCCTCCATAATTTGATAATCCACTTTTTTCGCTGTAATATTTCTCTTACTCATAACTGATCAAAGCGTTGATACTGATGCCAAGAGGACCTCTCCACCTGTTGGGTGTGGGTTGACGGGCTGGCTGTGCTGCCATATTCGGGCGGTCACTTCCCTCTAATAGGCGGGCTGGCTTTGCTGCCATGGTTCCCTCGGTCTGATTTTCGTTTGCGCCTTGTCGGCGGGGACCAAGTTGGTGGTTTGCCATCTGCCCCTGCCCTCCCTTCCTCTAATAGGCGGGCTGGCGAGTGTTGCCCAACAGTCTTGAGAGTAGTAATAGAGGTAGTCGACAAATCACCACCTCCCCAGGAAAAGCTTATTTTACCAAAGTAAAGCTACCAGCATTCGTTTTTTGGGGGACAAAGGAGCCGTAAAATGGAATGGATATTTGTTCCCCATGTAGTGAAGCAGCTTTTATATTGAACAGAATGAAAATGGTGATTTCGGATAGTGAGCAATCTCATTTCTCAAACAGATTAGTTTTCTCCCTCGCGTATAAACAGTCACTAAGACATGCAGCCCTGTTTATTAAATGTGACTTTGAACTTTGATCTATCATGTGTATACGCTTGCCAATAGCAACCTCATTGGTTAATTCCAACATGACTAAGACAGTGCTATTGGTTAAATCTGACTTTCAACTTCGGCCAGTCACGTGCATCGAACATAAAGTTTGATCACTCACCAGCTTTGCGCATGGTCAATTCAACTTGTTTACTACAACATTTAATTGAATTTACATTCTGTCACAATGATTGGTGCCTTTTAATCGTTCTCTACTGGTTGTGTTTCTAAACTTCCATTTACTTCTTATTGGCGAATTTTGATTCGTTGTTTCTGTTCGTGCATCGGCTCTTCAAATGTTGTACAACTGCTGACGCTGTTCATTTGGAAAAACGTATTTGCCCTGATTTTGCGATATAACGGGTTTGACATTTATCTGCTTACCTTTCACAGATGTTGTTAGCTGAAGGCCCCACGGTAAAATGAGAGCGTTTGTTTAGGTCGGGCCATTTTTGCTGTCCGAAGTAAACGGCATAAAGCACTTGAAAATCAGAAATTGATCATTACGGCAATAATATCTATATTTGTTATCAGTCCTATTTGTTCAATGTTAATTCCTTTTTTGTGGTCTTGTGTATTGCGGTGTGTTTGTGGTTTGTCTGTTTGGGAATATTTCTTCACGTGGTCCTGGAACTGTATCAGCATGTGTGCGTATATTCTGGGAGTTTTGAGAGACTGGACTTATATGGTATTTGCGAAAGTGCAGAGAAAGAAAATGATCAGATAATGGGAAGTATGTTAATATGCGGGATAAACGAATTTTTTTGTTTCAGAAAATGAGGGGTGAATGACAGTTTGTTTGGTGTAAATCAAACTCAAAATCAATCTTACAGAAAAGAAAACTAAACAAGAAGCCTGAAGGCATTTATGCAGGGGGATGTGTTGGTCAATATTACAGTGACACTAAATTTGAATGGTTGTCCCTGCACAGACAGAATCTTTTCATACGTACAAATAAATGTTAATGTAAATGTAAGCAATTGGTAGAGTATTACAAACATCACTCGGTAAGTTGTGAGTGAACAGGAAACTCGCTGTTTCGATTCGTGTGAACTGATTGGTTTGATCAATGGCTCACTGGTTTCTAGCACACGCTTGGCTATCCAGTTATTCACGGTTCAATAAACAGTGAAATTGTTGGTTCGATCGCTGGCAAATACACAGGTTTGTGGCATGACAGTCTGTGCAATTGTTAACGGTTCAATACACAAAACCAAAGCAATGTTAATTTTCATATTAAATATTACGTTTACACAGGTAAGCCTCCATTTACAGCTGAAAAGCAAAGGCATTTAGTTTGTGCCTTGAGTAAAACTTTGCGATAGCAAAGCAAGCAAACTGTGAGTCTCTTGTATAGCTAATTTATTGACTTGAATTTCACTGATCAGACTGATAAAAGTTGTTTGGAAACACACAACGAATCAGACATTGAAGGATATAAAAGTACGGTAAAATTCACATCCAAACCTGCAATGTTTTGCAAGGTGGATTCCCAGTCTAAGCGCTCAAACGAACTTCGCATTGATCACAAAACCACACTAACTGATCTGTCCTTGAAGAGGGATTTCTTCATTATGAACAACGATTTTCTTGAGAGCTCATGAAATTGCACCGTTCTCTCGAGACTTCTCGCGGGATACGCGAAACTTTGAAAAAACATTGCAATTTGTGGCTATGATGAAAATCGACCGAAACCTTAACGTAGTCTGCCTACGGCATCCCGCATAACAAGAATCAAATAAAAAATCATTTTACTCATACTCCTCCAACACCATAACAGAAACAAAAAACACCACAGATGAATGACTCACCATTCAACCATTTTCTCACTGCTCCCTGTCTTATCAATATTTTACCACTTCACAAAATAGCTCAAGCACGCATTGCGTGCCGATGTCTTTATTCTTTACCAGCATTCTTACCAAACAGCAACCAAATTCCAGCATGAGCAGTTTGGAAAATTCCAACAATTATTGGGCATGTTTTGGACCATGAATTAAAAATGCATGGCAACTAAATTCTTAGTTCTTTGTGCTGTATAACTGTATAGACACCCATGGAAACAGGAAACAACATTTCCAATGTGCACGCAGGCTAATTTAAATCACTCACAGAAGTGCAAAAATTGACACAATGCATGAAAATGATAACAGTTAAGGTGGTTTAAGATAGTTTTAGGGTGTTGGTTGTAGGTGGTTTTAGGTCATTCCTTGTTTTAGTATTTACGTCACTTCAAATCATTTTAGGTGGTTTTTTTTTTTTTACTTGTGGAGGGGGGAAATTATGCAGCAAAGCTGCAGCCTCTTTCACTCTTGAACAGAGTTGGAAGCCTTGTCACTTGCATCTTTAATGTCAACAACTCTGTAACATCATATCTTGCTTGGACAAGAATGTGAATATGTGAAATCATATATCTTAATTTGTTACGATAGCTACCCAGAAAACAAAATGCGTAAATGACATGGAATGCACCTGTGATACACCAATTACATGTCTGAAAGAAAACCACAGCACACTTTCATCTAGAGTTATAACCCTTCAAGTAAAACACGTTTCATACTGTAAATAAAACGTTTAAACCACAAAATGCACGGAGACAAACTGTTATCCAGTATTTTCAATCTGTCCATGAGAAATGGCTGTATCAAATGAACGCTAGCAAATCGAAGCAAAACCAGCGGAAAGGCGATTGCATGACATTAGCTTGGGTTAGAAATCGAAAATTTATTGTGTTTTTGATAGAGATGGTTTTGGTGTCAGTCTGCATTTTATACTGACTGGATTCAAACAATACTGGGTAGATCAAGAGCTGTAACTAAACATTGATGGAGGGTGTTATACGTACTGAGACTTCTTATTATATTTTCTTCAATATCACTGATAAATTATTGATGTAATATTGGCATCATCCACCATAAGTGCCATCAATGCGCACGCCAAACATTCAAAACAATAATGATTGTAGGAAGTTTCTATGAAGTGTGATTCCCGACAAAATTCAACATTAAATTCTGTTTTGTACACGTTTCATTTTGTTACTCAAATTGAGTTCTGTGTTCAAATTGTCACAGTCAAATTCTATTTTGTTTTCCAAATTCTATTCTGTTTTGAATTGTGTTCGCTAAATTCAGTTCTGTCGCCCATATTCCATTTTACTTTGAAATGGCAATTTGCTTAAATTATATTCTCTTGCAAAGAGGTGAGTCGCTCGAATTCAATTCTGTTTCACGTTCGCATTTATAAATTCTATTTTGTTTGTGAGCCTCGGACCGAGTCTACCGCGGCCACGTGAAGAAGGCTTGGCCACATCTGCTTGTTCTTTCGAAAAATGGCGGCTAACGGGGCCAACGATGCAGCAGTTCGTAGGTTTCTTCACCAGTTGCTTCACTCGATAGTTCGCCAAATCGAAAACAATGACGGTCTTGGCCACAATGCAGACGGAGTTTTGTACCGAGTTGATTGGCTTTATAATTGTTTGGTTCGCTACGTGGGCTCGTACAATACCGACGAGAACTTTGTCCGTCTTGTTGGAAGAAGCCGAGACATGCTTGAAGAGATTGTCAACGCTCATTCAATTAATCGTCAATCTTTCGAAGTTGGACGGATACTAAGCGGTAATCGTGGTCGCCCAAGACTTGGTATAACAAGGGAGCAGCTGGAGTTTCTAATGGAAAGAGGGTTCCGGATCAGAGATGTTGCTGGGATTTTGGGTGTCAACGTTAGGACAATCGAAAGACGTTGTAGAGGGCATGTACTAAAACCAGGAACACCGGAACAGCCCGGAACAGCCGAAAAATCCCGAAACACCGAATTTGACGGTGTTGTTTTGTTTTCCCACTACAGACCACGGTAAAAAATTAAAATGTCAATGTATTTTGTTTACCCATGCATAACGAAAGAGCCTGGAGCTCGTTATAAAGTGTACGTGTATGAGATCGAATTAGAATTTAGAAGTGTTGGTTTTTGTGGAGGGAGGAAAAGCGGAGAACCCGGAGAAAAACAAACAAACTCTACCTTGATATGACGGCGGGTCAGGGGAGCGAACCTGGGTCACATTGGTGGGAGACGAGTGCCATTCCAGCTCCCCCTATGTGATCATAGTCTTGAGAAACTTTCAATTAGTCGCGTGAATATGAATATATTTTTTTCCTGAGAATATCACGCGGTCTGTGATGGGTAATTTATTAACTTATTTCTTCCTTTTATTTTTTATTTCTTCGTTCTTTCTTTCTGTCTTTTTTCACTTTTTTTATATTTTTAGAGTATGCTTCTAAGCTCTTTCGTGTTACATGGGTAAACAAAATACATTGACATTTTAATTTTTTACCGTGGTCTGTAATGGGAAAACAAAACAATACCGTCAAATTCGGTGTTTCGGGGTTTTTCGGCTGTTCCGGGGTGTTCCGGTGTTCCGGAGTGTTCCGGTGTTCCGGTGTTCCGGTGTTCCTGGTTTTAGTACATGCCGTTGTAGAGAGATGGGTTTGAGCGCTGATCAAATGTTCACAGCTATTGACGATCAAACTCCCACGTAGCGAATCAAACAATTATAAAGCCAATCAACTCGGTACAAAACTCCGTCTGCATTGTGGCCAAGACCGTCATTGTTTTCGATTTGGCGAACTATCGAGTGAAGCAACTGGTGAAGAAACCTACGAACTGCTGCATCGTTGGCCCCGTTAGCCGCCATTTTTCGAAAGAACAAGCAGATGTGGCCAAGCCTTCTTCACGTGGCCGCGGTAGACTCGGTCCGAGGCTCACAAACAAAATAGAATTTATAAATGCGAACATGAAACAGAATTGAATTCGAGCGACTCACTCTTTGCAAGAGAATATAATTTAAGCAAATTGCCATTTCAAAGTAAAATGGAATATGGGCGACAGAACTGAATTTAGCGAACACAATTCAAAACAGAATAGAATTTGGAAAACAAAATAGAATTTGACTGTGACAATTTGAACACAGAACACAATTTGAGTAACAAAATGAAACGTGTGCAAAACAGAATTTAATGTTGAATTTTGTCGGGAATCACACTTCATAAGTTTCTACCTCTGTACATCCTTTCATCGATGTTTTCATGTCTGTAAATCCTTTCACAATTGCCATTGCAATATTCAGATGCAGGGAGCGGGACTTTTTGAAGAAAGTTCATGAATCTATGGACAAAGGTGGAAAGGTAACTTGACTGATTGTTGCGAAGACAATAACTACATGTATGTTGCTATACGTAAGTGAACAGTGGCATCATCATCACTATCATTCTGGAATTAACAGGTTACAGGCATGAGTCTTTGTTTTGATATCTGCACAGTTTGCTGATTCTGACTTATGGCATTTTCATTAAGCCATATCTTTGTTTCTGTTTACATCCTTTAGGTGTTGATTCCAGTGTTTGCCTTGGGAAGAGCTCAGGAGCTTTGTATTTTATTGGAGACATATTGGTAGGATTATTACATTTTCTCTGAAGTACACAAGAGCATTATATAGGGGGCCCTCATGGATTAAGGTCATTCCCCAGAAATAGAAGTGACAATAGATATTATTTGAAATATTTCTAGGTGGTTGTCAACATCAAAAACATCAAAGTAAATGCAATAAAAAGAGAGGGTCCCCATGTCCGTTTCCATGTTTTGAGGCTGTAGTTTATACCTACTTTGGTAAATTTAAGTAGATAGCCGAAAGTGGTCTGACCCTATAAGTTACAAGAAACGGGAGAGAGGCAATGGGATATAGGTATATAACTCTCAAAGGTGAAGAAAAAATGAACTTACCATACTTGCTCGAATAGGTGCCGCCCCCGAATAAGGGCCGCAGCTCCGGTGGGGCACTTATTTGAGTAATTCCATAAGATGATAAAAATAAACTGTAATTGCTGCAATGCAGTTCTAAGCCAGCAACGGAAATTTATTTTCATCAATAGTGATGTTTTTCAGTCATAGCCAGAAATTCTATACAACATGGCTGCCTCCTAAGCTGCAAGCATGCGCAAAGGACACATATACGGATTAAATATGGCGGCAGATCATAAAGAGAATGAGGGGGAAATTATAAACTATTGCATATTATGTCCTTGTCGCCGAAAATGCAACTTTCCCCAACTTCAAAATCGATAAAGCAACGATCGAACAGCACTTCAATCGAAGGAAACGTCAGGATAAAATTATTCTAGGCAGTGCCTTTTTTGATCGAAGTAGAGTCATAAATGAACACAATATTCTCTTACTAACCTCTTAAAGTAGTGTTGACCTTCATGCCTCCCTTCGTCTGCAGAGAGAAAATGGTTTCTCCGATACGTTTCCCCAACATCCCATTTAAAAGATGTGATGTTAAGCTATCAAAAGGAATATTTTTCTCCCCAAAAAACGTCCACCAAGGCAGTGCCTTTTTTGACCGAAAAGTAGGATTTTTTGAATGAGCCATACGCCAGGTTGGAGCCATTAGTGAAGCAAAAATGCTCCGAAAACCGGTTTGTTTTCGTGCCACTTTGGAAGCCATTTTGTTTTAGCTCTTTTCTTTGGTCAGTTGTATTCCCTGTTACAATAGGGACGCCGCTGAACATAAGAACTGACCAAATTTCGAAAAAAAGCGGGAAGAAGCCTTCGAATCGCCCTCGAGGACCCTTCGAGTGCATCAAGAGAACGATAAAGAAAGTATTTACCTTTCCCTTTAACTTGCGCTGACTCGGAACCCTTTCCACTTGATAAAAAGGGCCTGTCTTTGTCGCTGGTCGAGTCTTTAAAAAAAATCTGCAGTGCTGACATCGTTTAAAGCCTTGTAAAATCCCTTATTTACTCTTTTACTCGATCTGGCCGCCATTTTGAATCCGCGCCCGCGAGGCAAGCCGCTTACTGTCTAGGATTTCTGGTTATGGTTCAAAGTATATCTCAACGCTCTTTCATTCAGTTCTCTCTTCAAAATCTTTGGGTTCTTCAGTTCTTACGTGAAGGCTGTATACTTAGGTTAGTTTCAAGTCGGTAAGCCATGAAAAATTACCCATGAAGTAAATTAAATTTTACAGTCATAATGTTTTGTTTTTGTGGTATGATTCTTTTAAATAAGTGCTGCTCTTGAATAATTGCCACAGCAGAGTCACAAAAAATGAAATAAACGCCGCAGCGCTTATTCAAGTAAATACGGTATGAAAGATTAGTCGTGGTTTTCGCGTCTGTGCTTTACCATTGAAGTTTCAGTAGCATCGTCGTAAAGGAGATCTTCTGTGAATAATGAAAAACTGAATAATAAAAGATTCTTCAAATCTGGATATGTCATGGAGAACTGCATTTTCTTTCAATATGAGAAATGAAAAGGATAAGGTAGTTCGCAGTGCAAACGGAACGCAGGGTTGTGGGAACAGCAACAAGGTTATTTATTCCAAACGGACATAGTAAATGTCGTACAACTAACTCCACAACAAGCACACGCTAGGCTTGCAAATTACACTTTGACCTCTGTCACACTCAAATCCTTGGTTTTCACGTCACGCAAGTAAAAAATAAAATCGCTTAGCATTCAATAAATAAATTCAAGAAATTTAGGTATTGTAGCAAAGTAATAAATAAATAATCTGTTAAAGTTTCAGGGCCATGCGCTATCCCGTACTTGAGTTATTCGGCAAAATGTATCACTCGATATTACAGAGAACAGTATGGAGGCGCCATGTTGGTTGGCATCCGGTTGACCACCAATATGACCGCCGGGTACCATTGGAAACATCTGGAGTTTACTTTGGCTACGTCAAAACCTTTCGTCTCTCTGTTGAACTTGCAAACATTAGCATAGACACTTCTCTTAACATATTTGTTGTTCAGACCTCTAAAACATGTGGTGAATCGACGTTTTCATGTACGTGATGTTTTTCTCAGTAGTCGTCTTTATGTCACGCACTCTAAAAAATCTGAAATTCAAACTGTTCTATTTTCAAAACAAAGCGCGCTACCGAGCTGAAAACATGCAAGCAGATACATTTCTAAAATGTCTTTTATGAGATGAAGCTAAAAATGGAAAAGTCTCTTTACTTTTGAATTTTAGTCTTTTATGACGTCACGTGAAAACCACCTATAAACACGGCCTCTGCCAAATGTACATGCGACCTCTATCACACTTCAATAAACACGGCCTCCGCCAAAAGTACACGTGACCTCTGAGACACTCTGGAAGACCAGAAGGCCTGACGAGGCGGCAGATTATAGAGCCGCGAGAAGATATGTATGTGCGAAAAAAATCTCGGAAACGCTTTCAAGTGTAGAGTAATGTAATGTAATGTAGATCGTGACGACACAATTTGTGATGTTTTTAGCCAATCTGTTCAGCACGTTCACAGTTTGTGATAGTTTTTTGGCCAATCAGCGCGCTTCTTATTTGCTCGGCACGTGCACGATTCGTGTTGTACTAGGACTCTATTACGAAATCAGCTGAATTCGGGGCAATCGAAAAATGACCAACGGTATTTTCCAGTCATCTGAGGGGCACTAATAAGAAGTCTCATCGAGCAAGTGACAAAGTGTTTTCCAATCATCTGGGGGGAACTGGTAACTTCTTTTAAAAGATGGCTTTCAAAGATTAACTGTACACAGTTTGCTAGTGAGTATTCGCCATATTAGAACCAACGTGTTCATCGAGCAAAAATTGCCAAGTGGCCAGCGCGCCACCCGTGGGCAGCACTGCTCAAAGAGAAAACAAAAGTTTCGAAAAAAGAAACAAACACAAAATATCTGTTGTGAAAATTGAAGAAGTGTGTGCTTAGCTTGATTGAAGTGACAGTGCTCGTTGTTGTTGTCATACCTTTAAGCTTAATTGAAGCGACAGTGCTTGTAGTTTTGTTATTGTTGTATTCGGTAAATCTCAAACTGAGTATACTCTACTCGCTTACTTTGTGTACTGTTGTTAGTTATGCGGGATTTCTTGTAAGTAAGCTTAATACTGTTTGTGACATCATCATTAAATAACTCCAGTGTGACAGATGATGTGTTGCTAAAACGATGCTATTGTAGCTGTCACTACTCAATTGCCGTTCCCAAGTATTCAGGAAAACATTTGTGCCGAAGAATTCCCCAGGCTTCCAATGGTAGTTTTAACCCTTATATTATAACAAATAAACATGCGCATATAATCAACGGAAATATTTTTTCCACTGATAAAACAGACATCGAAAACAAATGTACAAGAATATATACGGAGGCACATGCGACAAGTTCAACAACATCTGTGTTTACTACTGTTCCGAGACATTTCATCAATTATTGTTTCAAACACCCAGGCAAATTCTCGTGTGCTGTTGATTGCTGCCTAGAACTTAGCTGTGTCATTTTCGTGGATTCTCTGCGGAATATTAGCCGCAACCCATTTTTTGAAATTTTTTCCACGCATGTTTTATACTGTTGCAAAACAGTAATGTTCATACAGATTTGGAGTTGTCGCGAGAACCTGTCTGGGCTTGGTTAAGACAACATTGCCCATCTTTTACTGATATGCCTGCAAATGCAGTGTTTAGTGACATATTTAGATTGAGTACTGTGGGTGAGATGAATATGGAACTGAAGTCATTATTTCTTATTCAACAGACAAATTAATCTTTTTGTTGCACTTGCAAAGTCCAATTACAGAATGTACTAGTGTCTTTGTTTTATACATGACGTCACGAAATCTAAGTTGCCATGATAACAAATTTGACTGCTCTGTTTCTGAGGCAATATTACCAAACAGCACTACTCTGTACTGTAACTTATGTCAAACATATTCTGGAGACATTTCATTACTGCAGCAGTTTGTTACAATGCCAACGTTTTTGACTATGGAACTTTCGTCAAACTGCATCAGTTGTGTAGTGTTTCCTTCTACGATGGACGTTTTAGGGTGCTGGTACTCATTAAAAAGCTTAGTTCGATGTTGTAATCACCATTTTACCGTTGCCATAAACATTGGTGCTTACTGGATATATATTGACGATTTATGCATTTCAGTGAGAATATTCCCTTCAGTTGGTGATCTTCTACATGCCTATCCTGGTGGCTGGTTTTTTGCTATTTTTGAAAAGTGTGCCATTTTTAGTCACAGTGATACACAAGCAAATGCATCACCAGGTGAAACTATTCCAAGTAAAAATTCACAACATCAATTCATTTCCACTGTTGAGGAAATTCCAGGAACTTTGAATAGAACTGAACATGAGGGTGATATTAGTAAAAACACTGAAAAAACTAATGCAACTGGAGTCAATGAAACAGGAAAAAACATTCATTTAAATAAATAAAACAGATGGACACCATGTTTGATTTGAGACTCGTCCCAACTCCTCACAAATCAACATTTCAGAAACCGGAAGTCTGGGGTGGTTACCTCGCTTAGCAACGCATAAACAACAGCGGAAACCTTTCCAAAATGGCAATATCAAACAAGAATGGCTTAAAACTCTCACACAACATGGATTTTACAAGATTTTTCACCTAATCTTCACTACTTTGGTATTATTTTTAAGCTCCTTGCTAATTTAGGCTTAACAAAAAATCGCATTTCATTGTCCAAACATTTAAGCTTTTCAAAGAAAACGCGCCATGTCAATTGAATATTGATAGGACCAAGAACTTGAATCATACTTTCAGCCGAACATTCACAATTATGCTAACAAGCCTTCTCTCCTGTTGTACTCGTTGGCACTTCTACTGATAAGTACAACTAGTATACTTCACAGCATAAGACTCTAGAACTTTCCGGCTCAACTAAATAAAGTAACATTACAACATTAAACTATTTACAGCATCATACGTAAACTTGGAAAACTGCTTAATCACTGTGATGCGATACTAATTGAATATGCAAGAAGCTTCTAGGCTAAACTAGTGTACTCACGAACTCTCCAGACAGTGACGCAAGTCACGCAACAATTTTTCGTAACAGGTCCCCATACTTGTTTGGGAGAAATTGCCATTTACCTATTCTAGGTGATCTAGTCCCTCAGAAAACCTACAGAGTTTGAAACATACACGCGCTCATGCGTGCACTGCAATGTAATTCAGGGGAATTACCTTAAAGATATCAAAATTTCATGTTCCCAAGTCACGAAAAATAAGCAAGTTACATACTGCAGTTTTTTGGTTGCTATCTTCATCAACAGGTACCGGTATTCTTAACCTTACATGCACGCTGGACTTTTGAAAACCAGGTCAATGAAATTCTGAGGCTTTTTAGAACTTTCTTTACTATTACCTTCATTGGTCAATAAGGACACTTAACAGATTACATTGTTAAGGAAAGGGAAAAAAGGACATGGCTATTTGCTTAGCCTGTTCCAGGCTCTCAGACAGTGGAGGCGGGTGAACAGACTGAGCGAGGACGCCTGGAACAGGTTACTATTTGCTATACAATTTAACATGAAATTGATGTGATCTCTGACCTTAACAATCGTGTGGGCAGCATAGAGTCAGTCTACCTTTAAAATGTCGACCTTGCTGAGAGGAAAGTTATTGTTGGAAAGTGGCCTCAATTTACAGGAATAAGGCAAATAATTGCAAACTCTTGGTGAATTAGATCAACGTAAACATGTGGCAAATGTTATGACTAGATTTGAGGCCAGAAATCGCACTTTATGACAAAAAAGTGGAAAAACTTAAATTTTTTGCACAGAAATACCGAGGCAAGTCTTGTCATCTCCTGATATTTACTTGAAATCCCGGATGTTGAAAAACAATTTCAAGCGAGCTTCTGTCTAGCCCTTTTTTTAAGAGAATTTTTAGCCTGGTCAAAAGTCAAGACCAATATCACTCTGGGCGCTTAGAAATCATCCCTGACACCGTTTGAGGCTAAAGACTGCTTGCCTCCAAAAGCAAAGCTCTTCAATAAAACTTTGCTCTAGAAGGTGAACAGGAAAACTAAATGGGGTCCTAAATATACTGACTCCATTTGAAAATAAGCCCACGCAAAAGGGCGATTTAGACGGTACAATTTGGCACGTATCTTGGTGTATGCGACACAATGTAGAACAAAGTTGTGCAGTGTAAATGCTCCTACAACGTCTTTACGACAGACGCACGTGGCCTAAAATTTCTCGTAGGAAATGAATCATGTTTTAAAACCATACGACAGTCGTAGGTATAGGTTATATTGAATGACAAGTGTCGTGTACTATTTTTTGCATGGTGCAAGCAGTGCGCGCTAAGTTTCATGTGACAGTTGAAAGCAAAAATCGTACCGTGTGCCTTAAGATTCCAAATATGCAAGTTTTTTTGAGAAAGAGATAGAGAGCGGGACCACTTAAAGAGGAGTGAAAACGGGGGAGGGGGAGAGCCTACTGTAACGTTTAATGTTAAATTTCTCTTCCTAATCAACTAATTGGCATCACCCCCCCCCATCCCTCACACCCACCCCCACCCCCAAAGAAAAACAGAAAAGAAGATGGGGGAGATGCATCTCAGTACTAAAATAAGCAAGGCTTACTATGGCTTTCTGTGGCCAGATTTTCAAACATCCAGACACATGTAGGGTACACCTTATAGGCAAACAGATCGCATATGACTAAAACCACTGACTTTCATAGATATCGAGGTTTTTCCAATCCAGTCTTTAGTTCCAAATGGTGAATAGTGAATTTGATTTCAAAACTGATGCTGCAAGAATAATTCTAAAAAAAAATCAAATTGAGATATATCGTAGTTAATTGTGTCATTTGAATTCGTGCATTAATCAAAGGCTCCTATGAGCCAGCTCATGGATGAGGCACATTACAACACTTTGAGTTTACGACAACTTTATTTTCTAAAAAATTATGGGCAGGAAACCTGTACATTCGTTTGTGTTTTGTGGGAGCACATCCTTTTCAGGCACACCTCTTGGTAAAAGAACCGTGTACGCGCTAATATTTTCCGTAAAATTACACAGTTTTTAATACCCCTAAAGGTCCACAGGGGCCGTATTCATTAATGTAAATTACATTCGACCAAATACCCAAAACATAAGTATTATGAACCGGCAATGAAATACATATCAACTCTGTTGATAAAACCAATTTATGTAGTACAAGTGAAATAAGAGGCCTTATTGGCCTTCACTCAGACTTTCAAGTGGCAAATGAATACAGTTAAATTCATTTATGTGATATTAACGAACATTAACCTCACCACTTGCGTGTACTCCTTGGAAATGATACTTCTAATAGCACACAGGTACCCTGAGAATGGCTTTATGTACATACATACATACATACACACATACATACATATATACATATTTGATAATCTTAGAAGTCGTGAGACTATACAGGATACTAGAACAGTCAGTTATGAAATAGAAAAGGGGGCAAAAA
>OX419338.1:24724712-24742212 GCA_948470475.1 Galaxea fascicularis
AGGACTATTTCTAGGCATTACTTTATAGGGCCATTGGACAGAAATGGAAATGTGCACAATAAACATAAAGTTAACGACGTTTCGGCGACATCTTGGCGCCATTGTCAAGGGAAACAAAATTAAATATGCGATTTCAAGAGTAACTAAGAGTTCAGAGTCACCAATTTGCATAAGTTACACAAAGACCTTAGCGGGAATTGAGTCTGATTACACATTTAAACACGTCGTAATTCTTTAATGAGTAACATTTCATTAATGAGTACCCGAGTAGTCGTCATACCCTTTAAAGACCAGGGCCCGGTTGTTCGAAAGCCGATTAACGCTAATCCAGGATTAAAAATTAATCAAGGAGCTTATTTCTCTGTCCCAAAACGTTGTTCAATGCTGATATTCTGCAAAATTTTAGATTAGGGGAAGTCAATCCTGAAAAACATAAAGCAGCGAAAACAACTTTCATCCAATAGTTAAAAACTGCAACCAAAGTTTACGCTAATCCTGGATTATGTTAATCGGCTTACGAACAACCGGGTCCAGGAGTCTGCTAATATCGTGAAGACACAGTTAAAAAATCTCAATGTGAAGCTCCAGACTATTGTCCAATCAGTGTTTACGATCTGCAAGATTGCCCGGGAGTTCCCAACAAGCGAATCTAAGCCTCAGCTCATTGATTAACAATGCGTTGTGTATGTAATGTGTAACAATGCGTCAAGTGTGACCAGTGCGATGCTGGTTATGTTGGATACACCCGTGGTCATCTGTTCGTACGCGTTGATGGACATAGAAGCAAGACCTCGTCAGTGCACAAACACTATGATAACAGACACGCAGGCAGGGTTGCATATGACCTTCGCAATTGTTTCAACGTGTTGAAAAAAATGCCAGAACAAGTTTGATTGCCTCATTAATGAGATGTACATATATATATACAACCCACAAATAGCAAACCTACTCGCGCATTTAATTTAGTTTCCCTTGACATTGGCGCCAAGATGTCGCCGAAACGTTGGACCCTTCTATCGTTACTTTTTGCCTGTATATGATGACGATGATGATGATGATTATTATTATTATTATTATTCTCATAATTTCCTTCTGTTTTACAGCCTTTTGATAGATCATACATTGATAATCCAGGACCAATGGTGAGACACAACAAAGTTCTATCACTATTAACATTTACAGCCTAGGTTTTTTGTTTCTTGTTTTTTCTGAAGACCGCCTATGTTCCTGGTTGCAGTGTGGTCGTGGGAGTTCTTCTGTTACTTCCTCTCTAGCTATCTACTCATTCAGCTACTCTTTCTGCTGCCTTTTATTGAAATGTGCGAGTTTTAGGTAGAAGGCTGATTTCACTTCATCACTCCTATGATCCTTCAGTTGATTAATGTTCATTTCTGTTAAACATTTTGTGCATCTGCTGACCAGTACAAAATGCTTGGCTGCCTTGGCATAAATTGCAGACATAATGTGAAACAAAAAGCCATCATCACGTTTGCTGTTTAAAGACATGATTCAAAAGAACAGATCTTAAGATGGAGGGAAGATGGTTTCACATTTGGGTTCCCTTGATTTGCGAAACACAACCTTACCACGAACATGTGGTGATAATAACAGGTCTAACAGTTGATGGTATTAATGGGGTGGTTATATGGCCGTATTCCGCTGTAAAGGCCGTGGAAAACGAGGACACATTGTTACGGACACATTGTTGGTCATGCTGTTTCTTGGGCTGCGCAAACTGGGAAACATTTGTTGCTGACACAAAATTTGTGTCCGCAACAACTGTTGCGCAACCGGGCAAACGGGGAAACATATGTGTCCGCAACAATGTGTCCTCGTTTGCCACGGCCTTAAGTGTGTTGTGTAGGAAAAGTTATGTTGAGATTGACTAATTTGTGTATGTGGTTGTAACGTGATATGCAAGTGGCTTGTAAATCAGTTCAGTGGTTCATAGCCACTTCTATCAATGTTTTTGGGAGGATACCTTTCATGATCTTAATTCAAAGCTTGTTAATAGCACACTTCGTGTGCAAGCAACCCAGAGTAAAAGGAAACAATTTTATTACCTTGGTTAATTCAAAACTTTGGTAAGACAGTACGGTAAAGTGCTCCAGTTAACCAGCCTCTGTTTTAATATAAACTTCGAGGTATTGCTCCTCTTTTCAGTGCTTAGTGTATGATGATTTAGCAGCAAGTGTCTGTTTTCTGTGTAGGTTGTCTTTGCGACGCCTGGTATGCTTCATGCTGGATTGTCACTGCAAATCTTCAAGAAATGGGCTTCAGATGAGAAGAACATGGTCAGTGTCTTCGCATTAATATTCCCTTTAGCAATCACAGCAATTGTATTAACTTGGAGAACTCAGTTGGAGAACTTAACCTTTTTCCATGTTCTTAAAAGATGCCAACATTGTTTCTGGTCATAGGTAGTAATTCCTGGTTACTGTGTTGCTGGCACTGTGGGCCATAAGGTGCTCTCTGGCCAGAAGAAAATTGAACTGGACAAGAAAAGTGTGGTAGGTAACTTAAGTATTGCTAATGGCAGACACTTAAATTACAAGAGATCTCCAAAGGTTCCTGATTCAAATCAGAAAATTAGCAGAAAGCAGGAGTGCATTAACATACTCCAATCCCTCACTTCATGTCACTCTCATGTATTCATTATTTTTCTGTAGATTGACGTGAAGCTGTCAGTTCAGTACATGTCATTCAGTGCACATGCTGATGCAAAGGGAATCATGCAACTTATCCGGCAGGTCAACACTATTTGTTTCCGTCAATTTTTGTGTGTTCGTGGCGATGAACAGCAATCAAAGTACTTCATCTTGTGCTAGGTTAAAAAAAAACTTTATTCTTTGAGCGTAAGAGTTCTTTATACTGTCAAACCTCCAGAAAGCGGACGCCCGCGAGACTGCAACTTGGTGTCCGCTTACGGGAGGTGCTCACAAATATTTTTGGTTTCCAGGCAGAGCCAAAGAATGTTGTTTTGGTTCATGGAGAAGCCGGCAAGATGGATTTTTTAAAACAGAAAATCGAGAAAGAGTTTGGTGAGTCAAGCCTTTAAGGAAGCATCTTAAATAGGAATTTACTAAATGCACCGTTGAAACCGTGTGCTAGAAGGCACGAACCGGTAAATGGGGCATGACTTTGACTTTGAAACTATCAAGGTGAAACTGTGTGGCCTACAAGACTGCATAAAATACTGCCTTTTTTGGTGAGACATCGCAAACTCACACCCCCTACAAATTGCGTTCATGATTTCGATGATCTTTTTGTCTTCGGTATAATAAACGAAGTGTAATATGATAAGGTAACATAATTATTTAAAGTCAAGTACACAGGGTTTTTGCTCCCAGTCTCATGATACTGACAAGTGTTTGACGAGGCCAGGCTTCAAAACCGGGAACTACGTCCCCTACGTCCCCATCCTTTTAAACCAAAAATAATTCTGCAGTGTTAGAACGTACAGCACAAAATGTGAAATTGACTGAAGCCCTGAATCATTCTGATTTGAGCATGGTGGCTACACATTTTTTTGTTAGGTATTAGCTGTTACAAACCAGCCAATGGAGAGACAGTTTGCATGGCGACTATTCCTACCATCACTGTTGATATGTCACTTGGATTGCTTAAGCGAAAAGTTCAGTCTTTGAGGAGGAAAGGTCGGTCGTTGGCACTCAGTTATCAAAATCTTTCTTTTGGTCATAAAATGATAGAATTGGTGATGAAGAGCTGATTTGGTTTCGCTGCTGAACGCCTGTGTGGTATCATCACCATACGCAGTCATAAGATGAGTGACCAAGGGAAAGGCACTTGGGCATTGCATGTCGCTTTCATTTAAATAGCCTGTGGGTTGAGCAAGATAGCTGAGGTTTGTATTGTTTGTCTACGACAAAGGAAGAACAAGATTTTCCAGGAAGTCTCTTTTGCCAAAAACCTACTCTAAACCATTTTGTTTTCAACTTGTGACTGATCTGTGTGCGGTCCTAGTGAAACATGTCAAGAAGTTCTTGAAAAGCTTGTGGTAAAGATACAGTTGCTGGCAAAATAACGTTATTTCTACTTGCTTTATAAGAAATGAAAACAGTGCCTGCAGGAATATGCTGTTTGCTTGTTGGCTAAATCTGATTTATTGTGACACGAATGTAAATAAATAGCGCTATCAATATGACATTAATCTGTAATAAACCAAATGTAATTGCTACATTGTTTCAGATGCCAAAAGAGCCAAACTTAGTCCACACAACAATCATCTGCCGTTGCAAGGTGTTCTGGTTATGAAAGACACGGTGCGTTTTAAGACCGCTTTTTATGTCTTGCTCCTTGGTTTATTGTGCTAAAACCATTATCGTACTCAGTGGAGTACGATCTTCCGGATGAGTATAGTCCTAAGAGGTACTGTTTAAGGTGACATTGACTGATGTTTCGACAACCTGAGCTGAAGTCGTCATCAGAGTCAAGTGATTTGTGTAACGTCAGTAGGTGATATAAATACTCCGGTCATTTATGTAATTGGTCAACGAAGTCGTAACGTTATTGGTTGACTGTGTCACTTGTTGTGAAGACGAAACGCACTTATCACTGTTTATAGTCTTCATAACCAACGACAATTTGGCTAAACTGACAGTCGACCAATAACGTCACGACTTTGTTGACCAATCACATCAACGACCAGATTATTTATACCACGTACTGACGGTACACAAATCAGTTGACTCTGGTGATGACTCCCGCTTAGGTTGTAGAAACGTCAGTCAATGTTACCTTATCCAGTCCTTCCCATGACTACACTCACCTGGACGATCGTACTTCGTTCAGTTATAAAACCATTATGTTTCTCTCTAAATAGTCGATTAGATTGCTGGAACCTGCCCAAGCCATGAAGGAACTGGGACTCACAGAACACAAGCTTCGCTTTACATCATCAGTTGCTATGGATACCACGGTGCCGTATCACGTATTCGTGGAAAGACTACAATCACAGCTTGAAAGGTACTCAAGTTTGAGGCTTTACCTGTTTTTACTGAACTACTGATCGATCATTGTCTCTCTTCTCAAGATTTTTCTTGTTTTCCAGTTTCTTAATCTTGAATACATTTGTTGACGTACTAAAAGTATTGTTAACAGCCGTTGAAAAGAGAGGAAGGTTGCAGTACGTGCAGAGCAAATAACGGTTTTGCTGATGAAGAATTCGTCACCATGCGTCGACTTGGTTACGTTGCCTTCGCAGACGCTATTACGCATTTTTTGCCCATGAACACTGAAGTGTATGCTTTTGATACGTTCTTCCACAAGTAGGAAACGGGTGAGCGGAAGGTAACGGACTGATTTGTTTTCCTCTTTTTCTGGTCTGAGTTAAGGTTTTTACCAAACTACTGTGTTCAACGAATGGCGGAAGGCTGTTTATCCGTGGATTCAGTCCTTATCAAGGTTTGTCCATTACAAGGTTTTGCTACATACATCTGAATTCTAAGAAACTAAGAGAATATGATAGTCAGTTATGAGTTTTGTGCTATAAACACGTCTGTGAGATCGACCGACTGTTAGCACTTGCTGTCCAAAGTATTGAAATGTGTACTTTTCTCACCACGTTTCACAGAGATTGCTCATTGCAATCCACGAAGAGTTAGTATGATTCTCGTGGAACCAAACTGATCGAGGAAACAGCAAGTACATCATGTCACTGAAAGCAGAGTTCGAGTTTTCTTGTTTACGCGGAACAGGGAAACTGTACTTTTAGTTTGAACTAACAGAGGTAGCCTACAGAGGTCCACGTAGTTTGGATTTTTGTGGATTTACTTCTCTTCGAGTTCTTCTGATGTGACTTTTCCCTTGCAGATCTCACCCAGTGATGATACAAAGTGTGGTCGTGCAAGATGCAGAGCCCTTGTCTCCTGGACAATGCAGGTGAATCAAAATAAGAACCACAACTTACTAATGCGGTACAACGGTGATTCCAAGTTCACTCTTTTGAGAGGAGGCTGGAACCTAAGAAATGCTACAGAATTTCCTTGTGTTTTCTTTTGAACAGTGAAAGGGGAGTATGGTGGACGTAACTGACAAATAAGGGTTAGAATTTCCGGAACTTTATCACCTATTTAATAGTAAAATTAAACGAGACTTACCTGTAAGTTGAAGTTTGATTGAGATTCTACCGAGTTATAAAGTGCTGGGAAATTACCCACTCGTTAAAGGCTTAATGTGAGTGATTCAAGGCACCCACTATACTAAGGGTGGGTTGGAGGGCATGTAAGTCTTGTTTAATTTTACTATTCTACCTCGTTATCGTGCTGTGAGATCACATGAGATTTTGAAGCAACACAATCATTAAGCAGAATCCAAGCAAACGTTTATTAGACAGTTGTGTTGCTAACAGTGCTGAGTACCCTATCAGCACAAATGTTCTCTTTAACAATAGGCTTCTTATAAAACTTTGCAAAAGTAGATGCCGAGGACTACCCAGCTGTGTGTAAAATATCATCGAGGCTCACTGATGCATTGTTGGCTGCTGATATACTGGCAGCCCGAGTGCTGTGTGGTTTAAATCTTGAGGTGTCTATTCCAGAATCAAATTGAACAGACCTCACCCTCTGAAAAGGTCTTTGGTAGCTCAGAAACAATCGGCTCTCCAACCCCCTTAAAGGTTGTGTCCTTGCTAGATACTCCTTTAGTACGGTGACATCACAAAGGGTTTTATCTTGAAATGCATTAAGTTTAACAAGGGGGGTTTTGACTCCCGGTCTGCTTTGTTTTAAATGCTCAACGAGCTGGAAAGTGTAACAATCATTTGAAAAACTCATGTTGTCAATATTCAACAAATGAACAGTCTGGCCTCTTTGACCAGAAACTAATAAAATCAACACAACAAGTTTTCAACGTAAGTTCCTCCAAGGACAGTTTATCCACAGGTGATAGAGACTGAAGGTATGACAGGACAATAGAAACATCCCAAATTTTCGTGTACTTTGGTTTTCGTGGTTTTTCGTGGAAAATGCCTTTCATCAACCTGGACACTAATGGGTGTTTTCCTACACATGTCCATTATAACTGGACAAGACACTTCTGGCGGTGTGGATGGCATTGTATGTGAGGCCTTGTTGATAGAGTTCAGTAAGAAAATCAAGCACAGTTGCTACAGATGGTTAAATGTGATGGACGTGATTACAAACGTTTTGCCATTTTGTGATGTAGGTACTGTACTGTTTCTTTGTTCCATCCCGCCAGGAGGTCATGATGAGCCTAGAAGCTGCCTCTGAAATTCCTCTATCCTGGATGGATTGCTAGACAGGAGACATGCTAGCATAGTCAGTTTCTTTCTTAAGGGGTGTAGTGTCTGAGGGGGATGTGATAGTGAAAGTAGGTCCTGGTGCTTTGGCAACACAAATGGGATTGCAATTAACATTCTCAACAGTTGTGGCCACCAAACTTGAGTTGGGCAAAGTGGCACGATCCTGATCCCCTGAGGTACTTGTTCCTCTAGACTTTTCTGTGGTCATCTGTGAATTTGACAGAAGGGTGGAAAAGCATAAAAATAGATTGAATCCCAACTAATAATAAAAGCATCCACAAAACATGAAGCTGGGTCTGGTTGCCAAGATACAAACTTGTGGACTTGGGGAGTCTAGTGCCAAAAAGGTCAATATCTGGAAGGCCCTAATGAGTAGTAATTTGCTCGAAAATCCCCCTTTTCAGAGTCCATTTAGTGCGCTCATTAAAGATTCGGGACTGTTTGTCAGCCCAGTGTTTTCCACCCCAGCTATGTGAGTTGCTGCTAACCAGGTATTGTTTTTCCCACACCAATCCCATATGTCATATGCAATTTGATTACAACGTGGAGACTTTGTACCTCCCATAGCATTAATATATGTTACTGCTGTTGAGTTGTCACAAAGTATTTTGACGTGTTTATTAGTAAGCTTTTCACCAAAAGCTTATAATGCAAAGTGAATGGCCTTCAATTCTAACTCATTGATGTGCAACTGACTTTCTGTGCCAGACTACAGGCCTTGGGTGGTGTCACCACCAAGATATATGCCCCACCCCTGTTTTGAAGCATCAGTTTGAATTTTCATGACAGGATCATTGAAAGCCTGGTTAACATTTTCAATCCACCAAACAGGTTCCTCTTTTGCATTTGGGGACAGTTACCCCTATGTTCTCGGAGGGCAAGGTTCTTTTCTATCTCTGATTTTCGGTAATGAAGTTTCCCAAATTGCAGTCCAAGTAAACTAGAGACAAGTGTGCCAATTAATTGGGTTAGCTCAGTGATGGTAGTTTCATGTTTATGTTGCATTGCTTTGCAGAGGGCTTTCACTTTGGCTTTTCTATCCTCAGTGAGGGCAATCGTCATTGACACAGAGTCAAGAACAAAGTCTAAAAAAGTAATTCGCTGCGAGGGTACAAAAGATGACTTCTCCACATTAATCACAAACCCCAACAAGGTTTGCATATCAGAGACCTTAAGTGGGCAGTCCCTGGTATCCTCGCCTTGGAGGTATGAGTCATCAATGTGCCCAATATTCAGGTGGAATACACTGGCTTCAACAGCTTAGTAAAAATCCTAGGAGCAGATGAAAGCCTATTTGGTATGCATGTGTATTGATAGAAGAGCCCCTGCCGGTGAGACCTGAGATATTGGCGATGTTGCTGAGCAGTGGGAACTGAGTAGGAGGCATCTTTCAAATCAATTGACGCCACGAAACAATATGAAGTCTTGAGTCGCACAGCAGACCATAGGGTATCCATTTTAAAATGTTTTTCGATGTCCTTGTTTAGCCCTTTTAGGTTCAACATCATGCGGTATTTTCCACTCTTCTTTTTCCTGACAAAAATCGTGGAAATGTATTCATCTGGGGAGTGGACAGCAGGCTCAATAACACCGAGTTCAAGCAGGGGTTTGATTTCTGAACTAATTATTTCTCTCTCTCTGTGGAATCAGCCTGAATTTCAGGCCTAGGTCTTGGTTGACTGGGATTGCCAATTTCCAGGTGGCAATGCTGTACAATGTCTAGTATATTTTGGTCTGCTGTGATACCAATCCATACTGGTACAAAATGCCGTAGCCTACCAGCAATTGTTTGTGTTGTTAGACTAACCTTCCATTGGGGTTGAACTTAATCGCTCCTCTTCTTCCCCTCCCGCTTCCTTCTGAAGTGGAGGAGGCTCTGGAGGTTTTTTGACTGTTTGTTGTGGGAATTGTGAGTGCCACCATATTTGGTCTTTCCATGCCAAAAGGTGTTTCGTTGGCTACTTTTTGAAGAGCGATTAGAGCTGCTGTTTTTTGTAAGCATAGAGCTCAGTCTGTTTGTGTCAGATGTCTTTTACAGCCTTTGGGAGGTCATCCCCAAACAATTCAGTCGTCACTGGATTTGATGGGCTGCAGAGGTGTCTGTAATTTGTGTTGATCTGTGTTCTCATCAGCTCTCTCCGGCGATAATTTAACTCCTGGTTTGCATTTGCCAAGAGGAGCACCCCATCCATTAGTGCACAATACTATCATCTTTCTTAAAGTCGGAGTTTCCTATCAGTTTATTCACCTCTGAGACGACTACCATTATGCCTTTAATGAGGCTTTTTTGTACCTTTTGGAATTTAAGTCAGTGGACCAAGTTGACTCATCTAAATCGTTCCATACACCATGACTGACCTTTATCTCTGACAAGGTGGTGCAATTCTCTGGAGTTTCGTGCTGTTTTTACAACTCCGTTATTTTGTTATTGTTAGCTTTCTCCCTCATAATTTTATCTACAAGCAATGCAAGTTCCCCGTCGATGGCGGGACCCATGTGCTCGATGAGCT
Organism: Galaxea fascicularis; assembly: GCA_948470475.1. NCBI lineage: Eukaryota > Metazoa > Cnidaria > Anthozoa > Scleractinia > Euphylliidae > Galaxea > Galaxea fascicularis. The sequence goes on from OX419338.1 coordinate 24,734,505, forward strand.
GCAGGGTTTTGGTCAGCTTCGTAATAAGAGGGTTGCCGTTCTTTCCCGGCTCATTCGGTCTCTTTTTCTTAGCGGGCGGCTCGTTCTCCACCAGTGATTCACCATTGTCCTTAGACACGTTCGAATCACAATCGTCGCCCGAGTCTTCGTCGCCATTGCCGCCAGAAGGTGACGCAAACAAATTGCCCAAGTCAGTAAACCCCCCGTTCATCGAATCCCCTAGGCCTTCAAATGAACGTTTAAGGGCTCCCGCAATGACCGGAAACAAGAGCTGTCGCGTTTAAAGTAATACTGGAGTTCCCTTCGTTCGCGTTGTCCTTTGGTGCCGAAGCTGTTGTTGGCCTTTTCCGCCTTTTTGTAAAGTTGGTTTTGCAGTTGATTTACGCATCTCATCCGTGCTAAGCGCCTCCTTAGAGGATTGTTCCTTATCCCTGACCTCTTGAGGAGGGATTACAGGTGAATAGGCCATTTCCGAGTTCATGTCTGTCTCCTCTTCAAAGGAAGTCTAAGTGCGAAGTTTTTGTGATGGTAATTAGTTCTACTTTACATATGACTTAGACTCGCTTTGAAGAGGAGGCAGACATGAACTCGGAAATGGCCTATTGTCGCCCATATTTAACAAATAGCGCATTGTTTTTGTCCTGAGATAAAAAGCGTGCCTCGACCAAGATGTCGTAAGCTTGCACTGAGTTGGTGCATGCGCTTGCGATCTCATGTGATCTTACAGCATGATAACGAGGCAGAATTGCCAAAAAAAATCCGGATTTGTTGTACAAATATAAATGGTTAACACCCTTGGCCTGGACTGCTAGCACTCCTTTTTTGAGCTATTTTGTGTAAACAAAATCGCTCTATGTCAGCATGAAGCTCAAGAAATTCTTCCTTGGTCGGGTGGTTCTGCCTTGAACCAATGAAATAAAGGTTTCTTTAGATGGCATTGTTTCAGCCAGGGGCCAATCTAATTCCCTGTTTTAAAGGTGTTTTTGAAAGCATGTGGTCAGTGATGGTCAGCACTGAGACTAAGTTACACATGCGTGTTGATTACGCTCAAAGGAACATCAGCGTGGAATGTCACGCGTCATCTATATATTGTTGCGTGATGTATCTATTACTATCACACCAAGGGGTACCACCGTTATGGTAGTCTTTCCGGAGAAAAGGGTTTGTATATTTAACGCATGCGTGAATGACAACAATAGGCGTGAGATACTGGAGTCAGATTAGAATGAAGTATGAGTTGTGCTGTTTCGATGGATGATGAAGGTAGTAAAGTGGGGACGAAAGTATTTGAAGTTTGCGGCCGCGGCTTGTTGGTTATAACAACCGTGTGTTTAGTCTCCTTCGCAGACACTCTTTTGGTTCGTCACGCAATCTTTCCTCCCCAATGAACGTCTGCTGAAACAAGCAGCAGATTCGTTTCCCATTGTTAGCAAAGATCAGCCGGAGTCCACGTAAAAATTACTACAGAACCAATCAGCACTAAGTTACTGTGTAATGAAAAGCCTGACGTCTCACGTTTTCGAGGGAAGTGTCTTTACTATTTTGAATTGCGTGTGATGCACAACCTGCGCCTCCTGGAAAGTCCTTCAATGATTTTTCAGCATCTTTGAATTCGGTCATCCCGATGAAAACGAAAGTAGAAATTTAGTTTTTGAGAATTGAAACGTCGAGTTATTCGAACAACCCGTAGTGTAACCGCGAGAGACCTAGCGGGGAAGAAATGCCGTTCTGAGATTAAGCAGTGTTCTTTAAATCACATATTACTATTTGGCATTGAACTGATTGAATGCTCTGATCATCGGAAATAATGCAGGCGGTGAAAAGCGGCAAAAAACGTTAAACGAATAATGCTAGTCGTAATTGATTCAGCATCAAGGTAATTTGGTTGAGCGGTTCCTACTCGGGGAGCAAATATTTCGTTTCGAAGTGGACGAGTGCTTAGTTTTGTAATTTTTCTTGTGTTTTTTTGTTCCTTTGCTAACTTTGTCAAAACTGCAAGGACATTGTTAAAACTGGAAAAATAAACATATGTTTGACGGATTTGAAAACTATAAATATTAGTCTAATCAGAAGTGGCTGTTTCCACAAGTGATATTGGCACAGAAGAAAAATGCTATGGAAGGGAATCCTTAATCTGGATATTTGTTCCCCTTGAAGTGAAGCCGTTTTTATGTTAAACAATGAAAATGCTGATTTCATTTGTCAAATGGATTACTTTTATCTCTCACGTGTAAACAGGCACCAAGACATACAGCCCTGTTTATGAAATGCGATTTCCAACTTTGATCTATCACGTGCATACGTTTGGTAATAGCAAGTTCGTTGGTTAATTACTCGGGCTTCCTGTGGAAGGCCCGAGTCTAAATCTGTCGTCCGTTTTTCTTTTTCGTTGTTCTCCACAAACCTCATTTCCGGCGTATTTGCGCAGGCGCGAACGATGAACCTGTAAAACCCGGTAAAAACCTGTTTACGGTTTGTTTACGCTTGTCTTGTCTGTTGTGGAAAAGCAAGGCACAAAGGAACTGTGGATTCCTCGACGGATTTTCAAAGGAAAAAGTTGATATGTCTACAGCTATGGCACACGGTGTCGTATCCAATACGCTCAAACCACTTACAGTTGCACGCGCCGTTCGCGGTAGACCCACACTAAATGATGATGGTGAGCGTACATTTCGAAACGATTCGTTCCGCATCATCCGCGAAGCAAATGTGAAAAATATTATGAGATCAAATGAGCTGAATGAGCTATCAATGAGTACAAAAAAGTGCACAAAGGCTTTGACTTGAGTGGAAACTTTGACACGAACAGTTTAGGTGCTGGCGAATACAAGATACCTGTTGATGATGAGATTAGAGGTACAAAGACGAACAGCAGTAATAACAACAGCAACAGGAAAGCGTCCATGTTGGGTGAGGAAGAACTCACGCATCGAAGTGAAGATGCAAGAAACGTTTTTACTTTTATGGCTATTATCACCAGTATTTCATTTCTTTTGTATACTTTAGATTGTGGATTATCAGCTGTATCAAGTCTGTGTAGTGTGTTAGTTTTATGTGTAATCTTGTACCTTCGCGTGTTCTACATGAATGTGTAAGTTTATCAGTTTTATCAACACAAATGTCGGATCATGTACTTGAAAAATGCGAGGTATTTGAGAAGGCAATGCAGTTATCTGTACATGATCAACGTGATGCCTTAGTGAAAATAAAATATAGAAAGGAATTCAGATCTCGTTATGCTAAGTTTGTGTATTTTAACGACAACCGTGAATGCCATGTGCCATCAAGACGTTGTGACGGCGAGCCCAGTAGGATACCAGTGAAAAAGCTAAAAAGTCTGTCACAGAAAAGCAGAAAACTAAGATTGTTTGTGTTCCCACGGTCCTGTCGTGTTTATTTCCGCTGGCACACACTCACACAGGTAGCCCAATGCGTTAACGAATCGAGTTTGAGTCACAAAATACATGTAAAATTTTATATATTAGGCTGTGCGGAAATCATCCACAACATCCATTTGCCACTCGAAAAGCCCGAGTGAAGGCCATTACGGCCTCTAGTTCCCACATGAATAAGGCAGCGCTGTTGGTTAAATGCGACTCCGAACTTTGATCGGTCACGTGGATCTAACATGACCTTTGATCAATCACAAGATTTGCACGTGGTCAATTCAACATGTTTACAACAACATCTAATTGAATTTATTTTCTGTTACAATGATTGGTCACTTTTAACCGTTTTTTATTGGTTACTTTTCTCAACTTCAATTTTCTCTTCTTCTTATTGGTGGATTTCGATCCGTTGTTTGTCTGTTGATCGGGTTTTTTAATATTGTACAACTGTTGACGCTCTTAATTCGGAGGAGCTTATTTTGGAAGTAATTGGTGGTTTGTTTTCGAGTCGGTAAGTTTAATATTGCCCTTATTTCGGGATATAACGTGGTGTTACGCTCATCTGCTTACCGTACACAGACGTTGTCAGCAAAAGGCCCAACACTAAAATAAGAGCGTTTGTTTAGGTCGGGCTATTTTTGCTGTCCGAAGTAAAAAGTACAAAGCACTTGAAAATCAGAAATTGATGAATTATGGCAATTACATCTATATTCGTTATCAGTACTATTTGTTCAACGTTGATTTGTTTTTGCTGGTGTTGTATATTACGTTGTGTTTGGTGGTTCGTTTGTTTGCGAATATTTCTTCATGTGGTCCTGGAACTGTTTCAGCACGTGTACGTATACTTTGGGGGTTTTGAGGGACCGGAAGAATATAGTGTTTGCGAAAGTGCGGAGAAAGAAAATGAACAAATAATAGAAAATATATTATATATCGGTTTTTGCGGAATTAATGAAACTCTTGTTTCAAAAAATGTAGGATGAATGACTATTTAATTGGTACAAATCAAACTCAAAATCAGTCTTAGAAATAAGAAAACTAAACAAAAATCAAATGAAAAACAGTTTGCTCGTACTTCTCCGATACCATAGCAAAAACCAAAAGCGCCACAGATAAATGACTCACCATTCAACCATTTTCTGACTTCTCCTTATCTTATCAACATTTTATCGCCCTTCACAAAATAGCTCAAGCACGCATTGCGTGCCTATGTTTCTGATAAGTAGGGTGGCCCGGGCGCGTGGAAAACCTGACACGTCAAGAGAATGAACGGGGTTGTCGGTGGGCTTGGGGTGAGGGGGCGCGTTTGTCTCTTCTCCTTTTTTCTCCTCGCTTCAGTCTACCCTTCCTCGGCAAACGTTTCTTTGTACCTTGTGTTGTAACTTTGTTTCCTTTTTGCGCTAACGTAAGGATGTGAAGATCATGGTTGTGCCTTGAACATGCCTTGTAACTAAAATATTTTGTACCTGAAAGAAAGAACTCGGAAATCCTGACTGTATAAAGGAAGGAACACTGACACTTCTAGGGACGACAACTTAATTGTGCCTAACTCAGTTGAGAACCTTGTATACGGCCTGTCTAGATAAGGCATCTCTGAAACCTGCCATGTGTCACATATGATGTAGATTTGTTTTCATAAGATACCTTTTCATCCTAAGCCTGGTGTTAGCGTGTCATGTGAATCGGCCTGCAGAGGCAAGGCTTACAAAGAGATTAGCTTGGAGGGGTCAAATCTGTCCGATGTGTTTTTTGCGTGGATGTCATTCTGTTGTCCAAGCCCTGGTATAATTTATTCACCTGACAGGCTTCACTAAAGCCCGTAGGAAGGTGGAGGTGAATGCACCCCCCCCCCCCCTTCCTTCCTACGGGCTTGAGTGAAGCGAAACGAATCTGCTGCCCTTAGTGACACAATACCACCCAGCAGTTCCAAACCCAAAAGAAATTCTAACCAAAAAAGGTGGCGTCAAATACAGCAACAACCACCGCCAAGGGAAATGTTTAAAGAACTACCCGTAATATCATAAAGAAATGATCGTTCAAACCAGGCCTGTCAAACCCAGTTAACACAGCTATGAAACTTTTGTCATCATCGATCCACGACCATTGTTGCTGACTAAACGTTAGACCCACGACCCAGGACTATTAGCTACTCCTCTTTTGGATTAACTGCAAAGTACCGTGCCACTTCTGACCACTACTGTTTTCTTGAAGCGGTGTCAAAAAATTTGTTGGATAAACAGTCACATTACAAATTTTGTAAATCTGATAAGCTTGCCCTTAGGCCTTCACAACGGTACTAAGTTTGCAGTCAATGGATCCACTCGTTGGAAACTTTCCTGTTGTAAAATTTTCGAAGCAACTTAAAAAGTGGGCTTTTCTCGCCTAGAAATTGAAATATTTTGTGGTTTTATGACTTTAGTCATAATATTACCAAACCAATTTTAGGTAATGAACAATTGGAAACTGATAATTTATACTTACTCTACGAGTGAAGGCAATGAAAGTCCTGTTTCCTCGGTTTTCCCCGTGTTCTCGCGAAAGAAAAATTTTTGATGTAGCGTTTGATAACGAGCATTTGACGCTCGGTGACGAAAGGTATCAGCCTATTGTTATGAGAAATTCATTAAGTAATGATTCGCATAAGAGCTATAGCGCTAAACGGCAATGCATGATGGAATGTTGACTTTTTTCATTGTTTAATCTAGCAATCTCATTGGTCAAAACTCAAAAAATGTTTAAAAGTTAGGGTTAAAGGCACATTTACTAAGTATTAATTGAAGATTCAGATAACCTGTGCTGCCGTTGCACCACATCGAATTTTTAAAAGAAATTGTGTGGGGGGAACTTCATCAAATCATCTAAATTAGTGGCTATTGTGTTTAGCAGTTATGATTGGTCAGGCACAAACATTTCCTAAATTTTATTTGAACCAAGTACATTTAGTCTAGTTCTACAAAGAAATTTAGGTAACATTCAAGAGTTCCAGCTTTCTTCCTAAAATCAACGATATCCTATGTGGGGAAATTGCCATTGCCGCAGAACAATAGGGTTTGCTATGATTGTTATACTTTTTTCCAAGAAAGCTAAACTTTGCGAGACCATTCCAGTGCTAAAACAATGGCACACAAAGCGTTTTTCTTTGAGGAAACTACATACCAGCAGTGAAATCGACTGATCAATCATCAGTTGTTTATGTTGCAGGGTTTTCCCAGGTCTTTGAACGACCGGTGACAGGCTTTTCATTTGCAGAAGCAAAAACAAAAGGATGTCTGTATGGAACATCTTCGCTGCCCCTCAATTTTATTTGTATTTTTTATTTTTTTTATTTTTAGGAAGAAGAGTTGGGAAGTCATGTGCTGTCGTTGCTACGCGGCCAAATAGTTTTACCCTTGGTTCCTGTTCAAACAGTCCCAAGCTGGTGATACTATTAGCTCTTAGAGAGAACAAAGCATGTAAGGATCATGAGAGCGAACGCTTTAAGGAGTTTGTAGAATTTAAACGTTGAACGCCCTGATACAAGTGTTTGTTTTTTCATAAAACCTGACTTGTAACAACTTTGAGTAACGTGAATAAAGGGGCTAGTTTCTAAACAAACTGCTGCTGCGTCGGTGGGAAGTGGTACACAAGAATTTGGTTTGGTCAACAGAGTTAAATTGGCCACCGTACAGGTATTGTAAAAGCTAACGTTTCGAGCGTTAGCCCTTCGTTAGAGCGAATCGTGGAATTATGGATTGTGTGTGGTTTATATAGAGGGGATGGAGCTACGCTATTGGAAGTAACATGGCAACGTGATGAACAGGAATGCATTAATTGAATGAAAAGCGTCTGTTAATATCGTGGAGGTTAAGGGTGCCGATTTTGAAGATGAGTTTTTTTTCTAAATTCTTGCAGCTTTCCGTGGTACCTTGTTGTAGGAAAAGGCCACAGATTGCCATGTGTTGTTTGGAGCGGTTATGGAGATAAAAATGATGAGCGACTAGTTTAGGTTGTAACGGTGCACGTGGTCATGGCGGTAAAACGTGTTTTCACGAGCTTCGCCAACCGTTTTTATATTTCTGCCCTTGGCTAAAATTAGTTTGCCTTTGGCCAAAATTTACCGTGTAGCGCCTGTGTTTGTTTTTTAAACGTGTAAATGTTTCTCAATGAGTAAATAAGCGAAATATTATGGCAGAATTGAGTCAAATCAAGGAGCTGTTGAAGATTGAATTGACGCCTATCCACGCCAAGCTGGTCGTACTGGAGGAAAAGCTTGAGCAGTTAACAAATTCGTACGAATTTTTATCAGCTAAATATAACGAGCTCCTCGAACAGTCAAAGGT
>OX419338.1:24747212-24792212 GCA_948470475.1 Galaxea fascicularis
ATCAATGTATAGTTTTTTCGGTGAAATATCCTTTAGTTTAAAAGAAAAATGCAAATAACGTAAATTCGTTAAAATCGTTATTTGAAGCTCTAAATTATTGCACGGGTTTGAGAGCCTCGTGCGCAAAAAGAAATTATTCTACCGCCTTTAAAATACTTAAATCTTTTTTTACAATCTCTAAATATCTGTTGGAATGATTTTAAGGAATGTGGCGTTGTTCTTTACATACGAAATAATTTAATTTCAAAGGCATACAATTCCCTACAGTAAAAGTACTTCGTGGATAAAATTAATTTTCAGCATGTGCGAAACCTTCAAATCCACTAAGCTTCCGGTGGTTGAATTGTAGAAGGATGATATATAGATTCCGGTGAAAATTTCTTTGGGCAAATGATTAAGAGCGACGCGAGAGCGTTTCAAAGTTCGTAAAAAAATGCAAATATTTGACCTTCGGCGGTAAACTTTGAAGTTACTGGTCAAACATAAATTTTGGTCCGTGTCCATATCAGGTTAAAATAGGCACTGAGAAAAACATTTCGAAATGTTCTAACCTTATAATATTCTGTAAAAGACTGGTCCAAGGGCCATTGAAGCACGATTCTTTGGTCGTTCGTCGCTCTTTTTTTGCTCCCTGCTGCCCGCTGTTGGTAACGGCCGATGTACACCGCGCAACATGTCAACGTATTCAATGGTGGAATACCAACCTTTGATCAATTTTAGGCGCATTTTATCACAACTGCATCTTCCTTGACGGCTTAGTCATTTGTTCAGTATTGCTTCGTGTAGTGTACCGGAAGTGACGCTTAGGTCACGTGGTTAGGTAGACACGAGGCACTGATGTGAGAACCGACATTTTGAAATACAATGTCGTTGTGTTGTTGAATCTCGAAGTGTTTATTGTTCAAAGGGAGCTATTACATTTGGCGACGAGGATAAAGAACGTACGTAGGAGAGTTAGAGGAACCCTCGACGAGGAATTCTAGAACATGGCTGTCTGTTTAAGTGGATTGACTGGCCCTGCGGCCTTCGACACAGTTGGTGAACCTGCGACCCTCTCGCAGCGTTGGTACATTTGGAAAGATGAATTTGAACTTTTTGTCGCAGCATCAGGTGTTGCAGACCCAACACAGCAGCGAGCCCTTCTTCTGCATTCAGCAGGACCCGGTGTGCGCGAAATCTTCAGATCCATTCCCGACGAAACGAAAGGTGGCACAAAAGATTACAAGAAAGCGATGGACTCTCTCACCGATTACTTCCAACTAAAGAAGAACATTCCAAAGGCTCGACAAAACTTTCTAGCACTAAAACCCTTACCAGGTGAGCGAATTAATAACTTTGCGACTAGACTTAGCAGTTTGGCGGAGCACTGTGAGTACGGAGAAGCGAAAGACGATATGACGAGGGACCAAGTGCTTGCCCACATTAAAGAGAAAAACCTGAAGTCTAAACTATATTGCATCGATGACCTAACTTTATCCAAGCTTTTAGAGGTAGTAAGCCAGTATCATGATCAAGATGCTCTTGTCCTTCTCCCGGAGGAGCAAATAAACAGAGTAGAGCTAACTAACACACCAATCAACACCCCCATGAAATTCCAAGGCCGATGCTACAAATGTAACAGAACAGGGCACATGGCAAAAGACTGCCGTTGTTCACGTGACCATGTTTGTGAAACGTGTGGCCGCATTGGCCATTTTGCAGTTTGTTGCCGATACAGACAAGAACTTAACATGAACAGCAGCCCCAAAGCCGGCCAAGGGAGGACCCAGACCCCAACCAGAAGAGCGGGAATGCAGGAGAAAGTACGAGCTGTCACCCAGCAACAGGATTCCGATGAAGGAGAAAATAATGTGTATTATGTATTTAGTGCCTCCGCTAGGGAAAGCCCTGAGACACTAGATCTGTGTATAAACGATAAGTTAACTAGCGTTATTGTAGATTCAGGGGCCAGCTGCAACCTCATGTCAGAAAATGTGTTTCACTCTATTACCGGGGGGGGGGGGTAAAGGCTTTAGCTGTGTGTGATAGAAATGTGTATGCATATGCACACTCTCAACCCCTAGAGCTCAAGGGAAGTAGTAAATTAAGAGTCAGTGTGCCACAAACCAACACGTCAACAATTGCAGAATTTTACATAGTCCCGGGGGATGCTGCCACTTTGCTTGGTCGAAAAACTTCTGAGATGCTTGCAGTACTTAAAGACGGAATTGATGTAAACAGTTGTGCCACCACTTTTGAAGATACCCAATCTGGCGACAAAAAAGCTACCCTTAGGGCTAAGTTCCCCAACGTTTTCAAGGGCCTGGGCAAACTGAAAGGTTACCAGCTAAGGTTGCACCAGGATGACAGCGTTGTACCCGTAGCACAACCATTACGCCGAATTCCATTCAGCAGGAGGCAGAAAGTGGCAGACAAACTTAAGCAGCGGGAGGAGCTTGATGTGATCGAAAAAGTCAGTGGCCCAACTAGCTGGATCAATCCGCTTGTGGTCGTGGAAAAGCCTAATGGAGATATCCGAATTTGTTTGGATATGAGGCAAGCGAATCGTGCAATCCTTAGGGAGAAACACCCTGTTCCCACCGTTGAGGAAACCTTACAGGAAATATCAGAGGCAAAGGTCTTTAGTAAACTAGACCTGAACATGGCATTCCACCAGGTTGAGCTGCATGCTGATTCACGAGACATCACCACTTTTGCGGCCCCAGATGCTCTTTATCGCTACAAGCGGTTATTCTTCGGAGTTAACATGGCAACTGAGAAGTTTCAACAATTGATATGGCAAATCCTGAAGGACTGCCCTGGTGCCCACAACTTCCATGACGATGTGAGAGTAGTCGGACGTGATCAGAAAGAACATGACGAAAACCTTGACAGAGTAATGCAGAAATTTGAAGAAAATGGCCTAACCCTCAATTATGATAAGTGCGTGATTGGCGCCGAAAGTATGACGTACATGGGCGAGGTACTAACGGGAGATGGGCTCCAAGTCTCCAAAAAGAGGGTTGAAGCCATCGTCAGTGCTCCTAGACCGCAGAATCAATCCGAAGTGAGAAGCTTTCTGGGATCAGCCCAATTCTGCGCCAAGTTTGTCCCAGGGTTTTCAACGATATCAAGTCCTTTTTGGGAGCTTACTTGCACGGGCAAGCCCTGGAGATGGGGTGCAAAGGAAGAAGGAGCATTTGACCAAATCAAGACCCTTCTAACCAATGCACCAGTCATGGCCTATTTCACCCAGGATGCGAAGACCCGTCTTGTCACAGATGCCTCCCCTGTTGGACTTGGTGCAATCCTAGAGCAAGAACAGCCGGATGGTTCATACAGGCCGGTCTATTACGCCAGCCGAAAACTTAGTAAGGTCGAAGGAAGGTACTCCCAGTTCGAAAGAGAAGCACTGGCGGTACGCTGGGCCTGTCAGAAATTTTACCTCTTCTTATATGGCATCGCCTTTGAGATTTGCACAGATCATAAGCCACTGGTAACTGTGCTAAGTGCCAAGAGTACACCCCCGTCAGCACGCATTGAAAGGTGGTTATTGTATCTCCAACAATTTTCCTATGTAGTCAAGCACATCGCCGGAAAAGAGAACCCTGCAGATGCCCTTAGCCGACTCCCAGTAGATCCACCTGAAGACTAAGATGCCATCGAGACCAGAGAATACACTTGCAGTATCGCTAGCGAAGCAGTACCAGCCGCACTTACAGCCCGTGAAGTTGAACAAGCATCCGAAAAGGACCCTACCTTACAGTTAGTGCGTGAAGCTATTACCTCAGGAGATTGGAGTCGCCTATCAGGTACCATGTACAAGGCTTTAGCAGAAGAACTTTGGGTCTTAGGCCAGCTCGTTCTCAGAGGTAACCGCATCGTCATACCGGAGAGCCTCTGGAAGCGTACGGTTAAACTTGCCCATGAGGGCCACCAGGGAATGGTACGCACAAAAGCCAGGCTCCGACAAAAGGTGTGGTGGCCCCAGATGGACAAGCAAATTGAACACTTCATCCGCGCCTGCCATCCCTGCCAGCTGGTTGGACCACGAAGCAAAGCCGAACCCATCAGATCCAGAACCCTCCCTGAAGGTCCATGGACGGACATAGCTGTTGATCTCCTTGAAATTCCCGAGGGCAACCACCTTCTAGTAGTAGTAGACAACTATTCAAGGTGGCCTGAAGTTATCCTGCTAAAGAAGACCGACGCAGCACACGTTACAAAGGCAATGGAAGGCATCTTCCAAATGCATGGTTTACCTGTAACGGTCCGCTCAGATAACGGCCCACCATTTTCCTCCGCGCAATTTGAAGGTTTTCTGGAATACCTGGGAATAGCCCATCAGAAAGGCACCCCATATTGGCCACAGAGTAACGGCGAGGTCGAACGATGCAACAAGACCCTACTGAAGATAATACAGATTGCCAATCTAGAGGGGAGAGACTGGAAGAAAGCGGTACAAGATTTCCTCTTCCACTATCGAGCCACACCCCACACCGTGACTGGATTGTCCCCTGCCGAACTTTTGATGGGCCGACGACTAAACGACAAGCTCCCAAGGGTAACCATCCCAACAGACAGGATCAGCGAGGCCCACTGGCAACAACTGCTTCGCGAAAGAGACGCACGCGCAAAGCTCAGGCAAAAAGAGTACGCAGATACGAAGCGCTCGGCAGAGTACAGTGACATCGAGGAAGGTGATGAAATCCTGCTGAACAAAAGCCGTGACAACAAACTATCACCAAATTTCGATCCAGTGCCATACACAGTGATTAACAAGAGGGGTAGCGCGGTCATCATAGAAGACCAGGAGGGGAACACCAAGATGCGTAATACCAGCCACATGAAAAAGCTCGTCCAACCGAACCTCTACCATGAAACCCCGGGGGAACCGGAGAGAAGTGGGCCACCAACCATAGAAGAATCAAAAACAGCTGAACCGACTCCTCTAACGGTGCCTGGCCTCGATCCTGTTCTCCCTTCCGAAGCAAATCCTAATCCCTCTCCCCCCTCGGCCCGTCCGTACCAGACAGGCTCCCACCTGGATGAAAGATTATGTGTGTAGTTCAGCCTGTCCTTAAAGCTATTCTTCCCAACTTTGTGTTAAGTTAATACGTTATTATGTTTTGAGTGACATTGAACATTAGAGCCGGACATTGGACATAAGCTGTAAAATATTATGAAGCTTATTGCTAAGTGGAGGGGGGATGTAGTGTACCGGAAGTGACGCTTAGGTCACGTGGTTAGGTAGACACGAGGCACTGATGTGAGAACCGCCATTTTGAAATACAATGTCGTTGTGTTGTTGAATCTCGAAGTGTTTATTGTTCAAAGGGAGCTATTACACTTGGTTTATAGTACACGAAAATAATACATCTGATTGCTACTAGAATGGCAAAAATGTCGGCGTTTGTTCTGCATTACAGGCAGCCGTTTGTTCGTCACGCAATACTGTCACGGGCATTTTAGAGGGGAAGGCTAGGGCTAAGATGCTTGAAAGAGTACATACTAAGGCCATCCCCTTTTTTTTCTCCGTTTAGCGTCGTCGACCGACCAAGATTTTCGCGTTTTCAAAAAAAAAAGTTATGCAAAAGGCAATGACGGCAATTTCAAACAATTGTCACTTTAATCTGAAACATAAGCAGTTTTTTTGCCTTACAGATTTTTAGTTTTTACTTCATACTTCAACTACAGTTTTGGTGGTTCATCCTTTTTTCCCTGTTCACGTTTGATTTTAAGAACGACATCGATTTTTCCTTCCTCAATTGCCACCATGTTGACTTTGTAACCACACCTTGTTGTTTCCACGCTCCACGGATATTATGCTGAGGTACTGGGCCTCTTAGCTCCAGACTCTTTTTCCAACATATATTGTTTTTTCCTTTTCAGACCGACCGACCCAAAATCAGAAAACACATTTGACAATAAAAAAAAGTGAAGGGGGAGGGGGGGCGGTGTCCTAAAATAAACAAAAAAAAAAGAAAAACGGTTTATTTAAGGAATCTCGTCTTTACTTGCTTGCTTCATCTTTGCTAAACGGTATAGTATGCATTTACCATTGGTTGAAGGCTTGCACTATTCTTAGGTTGCGTTCGACTGACTGTACTCCGGGATCTGAGCGGAACAGTCTTCTTTTTAAGTAAATTTGGGAAGACATTTCTACAAATTTTTCCTGAGACATAATAATTTAAAAGCCTTTTTTTACTCCAGTAACTCCAAAAACCTCGAGTTCTCAGGAGGGATTTTTTGTCTTCACTGCATGTATATTCTTTTTCCGAAAATGGGACTTATAACAGGATATGGTGCTCTGTTCATACTGACGTAACTAAAGGGAGGAGCAGAATCAGCTCCTGTTAACTAATGAATGCAGTCTGAAATGTGAAAGAGTACTCTGTTTACAACATGACTGGTGACACTTTAGGCACTGGTAAAATGTTACTATTTAGGGACCGGGGAATGAGTGGGGTGGGGGACGCGCGTGGGAGGAGATTGATGTAAAACCAGCCCGTACCTTTCTTTTCTTGCCTAACTCATAAACCAATCATCATGCCACATACTGGAAACAATTGGTTTCAAAATTTTTTACGCACTCCTGTCCATTTATCTAATTTTGAAAACAAATAAGCACCCTATCTCCTCCCCCCTCCCTCGGTAGCCCCCCTTCCCCCATAATCTCTTTCAGTTGATAAATAATAACCGGTGTTTCTGCTAGAAAAAATTGTTTCCCTGATGGGGCCTCTGACAGGAGGGGTGCTCTCGAGAAGGATGATGTTGTGGCCCACGCGCGGCACGTAACACCATCATTTCCTTCCGGTAGCATCCAGACACATAATGGCTTAAATAAGAACTTTAAATTAGTTATTGTTTAATTTAGTAATCATAAATTTGATGGTATCTAAAAAACTGCACCCCCAAAAAAGTACTTTGTAACACGCAGATGAATAACCACCCGAAGCCACAGGTCACCCAGACTTAGGGTAGGTTCCTGGGTGATTCATTGTTCTCTTAGGATTACGCTCCCTCAGGAAGCAAAAGAAAGGCAATATTTTTCGTAGGGGTCCGTTGATTCCTTGCTATCTATAAACCATTTCAATCGGAAAGGCGGGTCATCTGTGTTCAAACGAATAAAAAAATGAATAAATGAAATAAAGTAAAATAAAACTAGATATGTCATTTCTCCTCGTTTATGGTTTCAAACTAGGATTTATTGTATTTACAGTGCGACCACTTGAACCGGGCCACTCCGAACAAAGTTAACCAATCAAAGCGTTAATTGAGAACAAAGGATGGCTTCTTTTTTTGTAGATGGGCCAATGAAACTCAAGAAAGCAAACAACGGTTTAACAACAAAAATTGGAAACCCAACAAAGTTGCGTAAGGTTGCAGACGTCTCAGGAAACTTGGTCAATTTTTGATTGGTTCGTTTCGATCCTATTTTTTTTTCAGCAGCATTGAAACAGTCTGACTGTGGCCACCACTAAGTTGTAATGCTGGGTTTGCAGAGTTTTTCATTTTCTACATATTGCACTACATCTCCCCCGAGTTTTGATTGAGGTTGCGTTTCTCTCATTTTGGGCATAGACGAGTTGTTGTGATCATAGTCCCTCAAAACGTTTCTCACAAAGTGTCGACTACTTTTTACTTCATTTGCGATCAACTGTGGACTCATTCCATCGTGGTGAAGGTCTAAAACACGCTCTCGTAGCAGTTACGAAAGTCGGCGACCATTATCATATATTCCCCCCACTCGATTCAACCTCAATTGAACGCAGTGGGTAAAGGCCATCGTCAAGATCTTATAATTTACCGAAACCGTTTGAAACCGCTGAAAAGCCGAAAAAAGTTTCAAAAGATAGGATCGAAACGAACCAATCAAAAAGTGACAAAGTTTCCTGAGACGTCTGCAACCTTACGCAGCTTTGTTGGGTTTCCAATTTTTGTTGTTAAACCGTTGTTTGCTTTCTTGAGTTTCATTGGCCCATTTACAAAAAAAGAAGCCATCCTTTGTTCTCAATTAACGCTTTGATTGGTTAACTTTGTTCGGAGTGGCTCGGTTCAAGTGGTCGCACTGTAAAAAAAAGGATAACATTAGGTAAAAGATGAGGTGATCTTCATCAATAAGTTTTGTAAAATGTAGCACTCCCCCTCCACCACCACCACTACTGCCAACGCTCCTAACAACCCACCCCACGCGCACAATCGATTTCGCGAATAAATAATTATTTGGATTTTTGCAATGGAAAAAGAACGCAGTTAAACTATCACTATCTTAATTCCTGCTGCTGTTGTTGGTGTTGCCTTGACTATGTACTTGTTCGATCAAGCATTTTCTCATTTCCACCCCGGCCTCCTCAACGCCATTAAAATGTCCATGACATTGCATTGCGTGACAAACAAACGGCTGATGTAATATTTTCGTGCCCTACAAACCAAGCAATACTTAGCAAATGACAAAGCCGTCGAAGAAGATGCAGTCGTGATGTTGATCAAAGATTGGTTTTCGACCATGGAATAACTTTGGCAGTTAACGGTCTTTGCGCGGTGTACATCGGACGTTGCAAACCGAGCTCATACTTATGCGACGAACAACCAGAGAATCGTGCTTAAATGTCGATCAAATGGTCTTTGGACCTGTCTTTTACAACATGTTATGAGGTTAGAACATTTAGAAATGTTTTTGTGTATGTTTTTTTTTTACCTTATATCCGTTAAGACATGGGCACAGACTAAAATCAAAGTCTGACAACTTCAGAGTTTACCGCCGAAGGTCAAATATTTTCATTTTTTTACGTACTTTGAAACGTTCTCGCGTCGCTCTTAATCATTTGCCCAAAGAAATTTTCACCGGAATCTATAGACCATCCTTCTAACATTCTACAACCAGAAGCTTAATCGATTTGAAGGTTTCGCACAAGGTGAAAATTAATTTTATTCATGAAATACTTTTACTGCATTGAATTGTATGCCTTCGAAATTAAATTATTTCGTATGCAAAGATCAACGCAATATTCCATAAAATCATTCCAACAGATATTAAGAGATTGCAAAAAAAGATTTGCGCGCGAGGCTCTCAAACCTGAGTGATAATTAAGCGCCTCAAAAGACGATTTTAAAGGAATTTCGTTATTTACATTTTTCTTTGAAATGAAAAGATATTTCACCGAAAAAACTATACAGTGATTTTAGTTATACCCTAGCCTATCGAACATTAAAATATGGAAGAAATCGAATTTTCCGCCCTTGCCGCGAAATTTGGAATTTGTCTGATTTTTACAGACAGGCGTTCTTAAATGGCTCAAAACCTAACGCAATACTGTGACGTATGTAAATCACAAACAACGTCTGGGCCGCCTGTGATGCTACTAATAAAAATTTTTGTAAGCCATGCACAAGAACCAACATTGGAAAACAGTCTGTATCTTCAATTGTAGTTGACCTTTAGCAAGATCTATCAACTAGCTTGAAAAATCTTAACACTTTTACATTTTCTGGTAAAGTAAAAGAATTTCTTCTTAAAACTCAATTTAGTAAGTATAATTATGCCAACGACTGCCTATAAATTTGCTTATTCCTTTTGTCTTAGCTTTTAAATGCGTGTATTTGTTGTTGTAGTTGTTCTTTGTTGTAGTTGCTACAATTAGTATAATTACCTTTCCTTAGCTAGGGGCTAACTGGAAAACTTTAGTTTATTTAGCCCCTAGACACCTTCAAACTGTAAAAGATTAGCCTTTTTTTCCCATTTTATGGTGCTAAATTAATTTAAAATGTAACGCTAATAGTAGAAAAAGGTGTAAATAAAGGTTGTTGTTGTTGCGTACTTGTCATCCTTCTCAACATTCCGAAGATGTTGGCGGAATCGGTCACCCAGTCATCGTCCTGTCTCGCCAATATATAACTTTTTGCACAAGGCACAGGTTGTGCAATAGACGACATTGGCAGAGGTGCATGTGAAACGATCATTGATCTTAACAGATCGATTAGGTCCCCATATTTGCTAGTGTTTTGAATGAAAGGACAAATTTTGCATCGTGAGCGCTCATTTAAAAGTGGACACCCCCCAGGTTTGGATTCCCCGGTCCAAATCCGTAAGCCGATCTGGACCCCCTTCGCGGATTTTACTTAGTTGACAACCCAAGTCGATGAGTTTAAGGTAATTCTCTTGTTTTGCACTGCGCATAACATTGTAACATCAAAGTTTGTCAGGTTTAATTTATCGACTTCTCTGATCACTCTTGTAATTCCCTTCACCGTAGATGACTTACTGCAAAGAATAAATAGGCGAAAAAAGCGCAAGACTCGTGTGTCTGGTCGACCATTTTAGGATTCGCCCCAGTTCCTTCGCGGAAAATGATCGTTTGAAGCCGAAATTTTCCTTTTCTCGTCGTGTTGCGATGAAACAAGCACAGTCGGTGACCATCCTTTTTATTGGTGTTATTGACTCGTAATAGGTACAGGAAAAGCATTTTAAAAAGAAAAAAAGTTGGGCGGTAGAAGTTGTAGTACTTGTGTATAAAATGACGTAAATCTTTGCATTTGGAGCCAGGGAGGAGAATGAGATTATGAGATAGCGGTCCAATTTTCCTACACTATTTGCAAAATCGGGCAATTTGAAATCACTTTGCTGAAAGATTAAAGCCCAGACAGATGAATGAGCCTTAGGTTTCAGTAATATTCATAGTGTTTGCTCTGTTCCGGTTGATTCGAACATTTCTCGAGCAACTCGGCAAAAAACATTAAGAATAAAGAGCATGCAGGGCAAAAACAAGCACTGTGATCCCATCTTTTTGTTGCGGTTTTTCAATGTCCTATGCATGGTTATCAATACTGCCAAGTTTGAACAAAATCTGGGTAGTACGTCCTTTCAAGGGAATTACTTAAGGTTCGCGGGGGACAAGATTGTGCATCAGTAGACGACCAAAACCGACAGTACTCGAAACATTTATCAATCAAGGCTCCTTTGAGCCAGCTCATGAATGAGAAACAATATTTAGTTTTCTCGTCTTGAACGTCAAACTTGTGATACATTACAACATACACTGGAACCTCTCCATCTGATACCGGCCACCCTCCCTGGGGACAGAGGAAAATGGCCATTGTGAAGAGGTGGTCGTTTTCGGGAGGTAGGGGTGTGATATGACACCCCTACCTATATAGCATATAAATAGGTAACACAATCAAAATACATATCAATAAAATAGAAACGAAAACTTAATGTTCAGAAGCAAAATAATAATAACAAAACAAAACAAGGCAAAAGCAAGTCGCCGACAGGTTGTCTAAGTTGGTAGAGCGCCGGACTAAAGTGCGGGAGGTCGTGGGTTCACAGCCCCGGCTGGACCAACACTCAGGGTCTTTAACTAACTGACGAGAAAGTGCTTCCTTTGCAATGACATCTGCAAATATAAGCGAGGCTCTGGCTTCCATATTTAACAATTCCTTCTCGCACGGAATAGTCCCCGACGTCCTTAAAATATCTAAAGTAACCCTGGTTGACAAAGGAGGGGACAGCCTTATTCCAGAAAACTACCGCCCAATTTCAACACTTTCTTCATTTTCACAAATATTTGAAAAGCTCGTTTACAAACAACTCATTAGTTATATTGGAAAATACAAGATAATCAACGAATGCCAATTCGGGTTTAGAAAGGGACATTCTACTGAACAAGCAATAACAGAAATTACAGATAATCTCAAAAAATCAATTGATAATAACCTCTATACCTGCGGCGTTTTCCTGGATTTTGCTAAAGCGTTCGACACCGTCAACCATACTATTTTACTTAAGAAACTCGAAAAATATGGAATAAGGGGAATTCCGCTCAATTGGTTTACCAACTATCTTACCAACAAGCAACAATATGTTTCTCTAGGGGATTCTCAATCTACCAAACGAACGGTCATTTGTGGAGTTCCTCAAGGTAGTACACTTGGACCACTTCTCTTTTTGCTCTATATCAATGACATTACCTTTTGTTCACAAAAGCCCTCTTTCCGCCTATTCGCTGATGATACAAATATTTTTATTTCCTCCGACAACTCTAAGCAACTTGAAATAACTATAAACCAAGAACTATTTAAAGTGAAAGCTTGGTGTGATGTAAACAAACTCTCAATAAATTTCTCTAAAACTAATTTTATGATAATTAAATCACCCCAAAAGCGATTAAACACCCCTATAAATATAAGCATTCCGGACAATGGGGCAACACGTTCCCCTTAGAAAGAAAAGACTACGTAAAATATCTTGGAGTGTTTATTGATGATAAAATAAACTGGAAACATCACATCTCATTTGTCTGCTCCCGAGTTGCAAGGAATTCTGGTATCGTTTTCAAACTGCGGCACTACCTAACCCCTCTACAACTACGTCAAATATATTTTAACCTAATAAACCCCTACATCTCGTACGCGATCGTTGCCTGGGGCAGTGCCTATAAAACCAACCTAAAAAAGCTCCAAGTAAAACAAAACCACATTGCCAGAACTATCTTTTTTGCTACTTTATATGGAAAAGACACCGAAAGTGCTTTGCCACTGCTGAACCTCCTAGACATACTGACCATAGAAAACACTTTTAAATTTCAGGCATTTAAGTTCATACACAACTGGCACATAAAAAAAATTACCATCCATTTTTACCAATTCTTTCACCTATGCTAAAGATATTCACTCCTATAACACAAGATATGCCTCTAAAGATAACATACACAAAGTACGAACAAGAACTAATATCGGAAAACAGACTATAGCTTCTTCACTGGCCTCTGAACTTTGGCAAGAATTACCAACTGATCTCAAAAACCTTAGCTCAAACTGTTTTAGTAAACAGGTTAAACAGCAGTTACTGCGTAAGCAATCTTATTCTTAAAGATAATTTCAAAATAGGATTATCCTTCTTCTCTCTCTTTTTTTATAGTTTTATAGCTGCTTGATTGCTGTAGCGCTATGCCTTTTTTTTTTTTTTGCTTTCAATCTTTGCATGCATTTTTGCTATTTCTTCGCTTTTTTTGCTATTTCATTTCATTTTGCCTACGCTAAACACTTGTGTGAGTGTAAGCTACAAAAATTACAACATGGCAAGCCTAGGGCTGAACTCGAAAACCTTAGGGTTCATTTTGGCACTAGGAATTTCATTCCTAAACTATATACAAATTTCAAAATTACTTAATATCTTATTGTAAAAAAAGAAAATATATATATAGATCTCTTGTAACCTTATTTCAAAAGGAAATGCAAATAAATTATTGTATTGTATTGTATTGTATTGCAAATGGTTAGACTTTCCAGTCTTCTCGGATAAGGACGATAAACCGGACCTCCCCGTCTCATAATTATATAACATAATACGATTAGAACGATTAATTAAAAATATGGTCGTACAGCATTAATGTAAAAAAACAGTTTTCAAGACTAACATTTATCGCACAAGGAACAGCATTGTTTATCAAATTTTACAGTTTTCAGATTAGTCTTAAAGGCCGAAAGAGACAGTGATGAACGCACACTATCTGGCAATGCATTCCATGACTTACTTGCATAATAGCAGAAGGAATCGAGGCCAAACCTAGTAATATCAACATTAGGAATGATAAGTTTGCCGTTGTGGAGAGGTGGCCGTCCGCCGGGACAAAAATAATAGGCGTTAGTGGAGGTTCCACTGTATTTTTCCAGAGGTAAAAAGCTGACCAGTGATCAGACCAGGATTTTGATGCGATGTCAGAGTAAAAACACTGACGTATTAAAGTTCTAATTGTTTTTCGACAATGTGTCATTTCAAGTCCCGAATTTAATGTTTCTTGTGGCCAGAAATGATTGAGATTAATTCTTTTCAGAAGCATTCATGTGCGAGTTAAAGTGGTACGGATGCATTGCTTTGGGATGATCCAGATCAGTATCAGTGACCCAGGATCACTTGGATCATGGTGCATCAAAGGAACCGAGGAATCCACTCGGGGCAAGGACTTGTCGGTTCCTTTGATGCACCATGATCTGATTGATCTCGGATCACTGATCCTGATCTGGATCATCCCAAAGGAGCGCACCCTTAGAGTGTTGCAAATAGTAGTGTTTTAGTTGGAATTGAGACAGTCACGTTAAACGTTACTGCTGTTACATACTTTCCTTATTCTTGAATCAACTGGAGCTTGCTTGGCTTCTAGCATTGAATAGCTAGTGTGTTGAGGTGACAAATTTGTAAAGAGAAAGGAGGAATCATTTGTTGTTGAACGTAATTCAATTTCCTGTCTCCGGTTTGAGGCCAGACAACTTTTGTAGTTGTAAATGATTAATTACTTAGTATTTATAAGTGTATGTTGTGTGGTTGTGTTTCGTTTAGACTTATTAAGACATTGCATTTGCTTCTTGTATTGAATCTGAAAAAGTTGACCTCTGAAAACACTACACAGTCTGACATCTGAAAACCACCAGCTGATCAACAGCATTCTTTCAGACGCCTTTCTATAAAAAGAATGTGAAAATCTGTCACATGTACAAAACTGGATACCTAGCCTGATCATAAGAAACTTAAAAAAGTTAAGAACAAAGTAAATGAACTGAATTATTGTTATGCATTGTTCGTTTCTTGTGGTTTTCTTTTGTGTGAATTTGAATACAATATTATTAGTTCCGGTACTAGGGCAACTTCAGGCAGAAACGATAGGACGACCTGGATTGTTAGGTTTGTGGATTGGGGCAAGAAGTAAATGCACGAAGTTCTAGGAGTGGTTATGATGAGATTAGTTGTGGAGACCGGTAATTCTTGCTTGAGTATACGGTTTTGAATACTGTACTTGACACGTTTTTGGATTATGGAAGTGAGATCTCTCTCGACTTTGGCATAAAAGAAGAAGCCAGAAAGTTGCCACAAAGCTTCTTTTTACGTAAAGGTTTTAGTGGATCAGTACTCGATCTACTATATATAACACTTTAATAACGCAACTTACAACCTACAGCAGAACACTGCCCATGGCCGCTACAATTCGCTCTCTATCACGTGCCCTAATTTATGCTTATACGTTACATCCCTCCAACAAATGGACTATAAGAAAATCAACAACACAGTGTAATGAAACCTGAATCAAGTTGTCCAATTAGTGAGACCACTGCATATAGTATCAGTCAATACATGTGGTAATCTTGGAACCTGACGGGCAAGCGATGTTCCCGAGTACTCATTCGAATAGGTTCCTTGAGGACAACAACTTCCGACGACTCAACTGGTCTTGAAGCCTGTGCCGCAAGACGCTGAGGTTCTTCTGTCCCTACTTGACTTGGACTTTGCAACTTTTTAGCAAAACTCGCATTACGCCTCTTCACAGAACCATCTTTGTCAGCACACACAACCATGTCTGAACCATCACGACCTGTTAGATTGAATCGCTTTGGTTTGAAATTAGGGTCTAGCTTGGACTGGTTTTCATGTTTGAGCACTACTGTCTCCAACCTCAACCTTACTCTCTGAAGCATTCCTGTCTGGATATGCCTTCATATGCACCTTATAGTCAGCATCATTATCTCTAACGACCTCTCTACTCCTAACTGATGTTTCCAGTTGCAAGATCTTGGTCCTCAGTAGTAATATGGGCTACCCTAGACCGTGGTCGCGCGACCCCCCTTTGTGAACCAATCAGAAAGCAGGAAAAAAGCGCGGGAAAAGGCGTAGCGTAAACGACAGCACACAGTTTTTTCGAACAACAACAAGTTTTTTAATGAAAGACAAAAAAGAATAACAGATGAAAATCAAATGTTCACTTCTCGAGTTCTTCTCGAAGGTTTCCACGTAGGACATTTCTCACGGACTGTGTTAAACTTGACATCGGTGATGTTGTGAATTGAACATTGGAACGTGAATGTGCCCCGTCAGGCAAGCGTGGAATGGGTTGTCCTCGTGGAAAATTGGGACGACTGCGTCGCGGTGGATTGCGACGTGGCATGACTGGCGTGGAAGTCGGTGTATTTTGTGGCGCTATCAGGACAGCGGCGTCGGCGTCGTCCATGTTGGTTTGCACACCGGCGAGATTCATTTCCGCCACGTTCATTTCTCCTGTGTTCATGTGTAGGGCGACGGTGCGATTGGCCGACAGGATGGTCATACAGTTGGGACACGGGAATCGTTTTTCGCTGAAATCAAGTTTGGTTGATGTGAAGTTGATGTAATCGTACAGGCACTGTTGATGAATGGCCGCCTCGCAGCACGGCGTGGATTGAGCGATCGGCTCGTAGTACAGTTTGCCGAGAAGTTCTTTTTGGTGACACAGCGTGCACGGCGACGGGTTGTTGGCCAGATCTTTGACGGGGGTTCGACAGTGGGGGCACGACCACGATTCCCTCGGCACGTTGCGCGTGTACTGATTAGCCAACCACTTGTACGTGCACGTCAGATGAATGGCGCAATGACAGCACTTGGAGAGTTTGATTTTCTCTCCCGTTTCGTCGTGGAGAACATCCATGCAAATGATGCAGGGCACATTGGTGTCGGTGGCGTTGAGGCACTCGAAGGCGACCACGGAGGGTTTGACGCTTCGGTGAGTGGTGCCGGGCATGATCCCGGTCAGTGATGATGAGGGGAGTTGTTGATCAGCGTCGGTGATGACATTGTTTGGATGTAACACCAGTAGTACTATCCGCTAGACTAAACCCACGGCACGCGACCCCCCAAAAAATTAGCATATATGCAAATGAGCTCATTAGCATAATTAGCATATATGCAAATGAGGTTAAGCGTAGCAAAAAAAGACAACACAAACGGGTGAACGTTTTTCAAACATGATTTAAGGAACATGGTTGACTTGCGCCTGGCACGCTGGCGGTCGCGGCGGAGACTTGCACCTGGCACGCTGGCGGTCGCGGCGGAGACTTGGGCCTGACACGCGGGTGGTGGGTGGCATAAGGTCAATATGAGCCCGCGATGTCACAACTACTTCCGGTCAGCGGTATCCCACCCCACCCAGGGGGTGATTTGGATACGTCATGTAAGTCGTCACGAAGTGTCCCCCTCTGAGAAATAGGGGCCTGCGAGGTTATTTCCACTTGGGGTCAGTGGCATCCCATCTCAACCCAGGGGGTGGTTTGGATGCATCATGTAGGAGGTCACGAAGTGTCCCCACCTAAGAAAGAGAAGCCCGCTAGGCTATTTCCACCTGGAGTCAGTGGTATTCCACCCCACCCAAGGAGGTGCTGTCAGTGCATCATGTAGGAGGTCACGAAGTGTCCCCCTGTGAGAAATAGGGGCCTGCGAGGTTATTTCCACTTGGGGTCAGTAGCATCCTACCTCAACCCAGGGAGGTGCTGTCGGTGAATCATGTAAGACGTCACGAAGTGTCCCCCTCTGAGAAATAGGGGTCTGCGAGGTTATTTCCACATGGAGTCAGTAGCATCCCACCTCAACCCAGGGGGTGGTTTGGATGCATCATGTAGGAGGTCACGAAGTGTCCCCACCTGAGAAAGAGAAGCCCGCTAGGCTATTTCCACTTGGAGTCAGTGGTATTCCACCCCACCTAGGGAGGTGGTGTCGGTGCATCATGTAAGAAGTCACGAAGTGTCCCTCTCTGAGAAATAGGGGCCTGCGAGGTTATTTCCACTTGGGGTCCGTAGCATCCCACCTTCACATGTTGAAGTGTCTGGGGATTGGTTTGGAAGTCGCCGGGGCATCGTAACAGATGGAAAGTGGTCAGAAATGGGTCGGAAACCGATCGGAAAGGTCTTCCAAATCCAGGTGGGGGATGCCCAAGTCTTGCAAGCAGGTCTTTTTCGCGCGGAACCCCCTTTGAAGGCTACCACGGGTTTGTCCGGAGTGTTGTGTCGGACGTAGAGGCGGGCCAGATCGGTTTTGAGCTGACTTTGAGGTCGGGCCTCTTTATCCGGCGAAGGGTAAAAGGGGAGGTTCGTGCTGGACGCTGCATCGTAACCAGTTATTGCAAACAATGGCAAATAGTTTTTGAAAGAGAAAAAAAAAACACGTTGTAGATGGTTTGAAAAAAGAACCTTTTATTTTAACCTTTCAACCTGGTTTTTTGAAAAACACAGTGTTTCAAACATTCAACTTGACTTTGGTTTGCATGATTTTCTTGACGATCCTTTCCGTGAGGGTCCGCTTGCCCGGCAATCCCTCGATGGCCTTGATCATGCGACGATCGGCGGCGTGCTTGTCCCTCAAAGTCTTGGCCTTGTCGTAGTCGATGTCGTGTTGTTTGGCAATCTTGTCCAACCGGTTGATGCCCAGGTCCCCGCGTTTCAAACGTTTCTTCAAATGCGTGCCGGGGCCCATGTACTGATAGCCCGGCCAATGAAATTCCAGGCCCGTTTTGCCCAGCCATTTTTGCACGTCTACCCCGCGGCCGCCCTGAGAAGCAGAGGGCTTCTTGCATCGTCGCTTACTCGTCCTCTTCATCGTAGTCCTCTTGATCGAGTCGGCGTCGCGTGCGCTTTCCTTGTTCCCAATCTTCCCACCCTGGTTGGGTTCTCAACCGTCTCACTGCCAAGGGTGTTTTCGACTTTTCCTCCATGGCCCATCTCCTTTTATCCATGGCCCTGGCGACAGCCCCCCATAAATCGTCCTCACCCGTGGCCCTTGGACGCTCGATCTGGGGCGTCTTTTTCAATCGGCGTTTACCCTGTTCGAGGTCCCACGCATCAAAGGGGGTGCTCCGAGTAGGCTCTTCCTCCTCCTCCTTTTTCACTTTCACTTCCTGAGGGGGTGGGAAGGACCAGTCGTCTTCCTCTTCCTTTTTGACTTCCACCCAAGGAGGGGGTGGGAGAGGCCAGTCCTCATCCTCTTCTTCTTCTTTTGCCTTTTTGAACAACCGTTTGGGTTTTCTTGGCACTTTGGGTTTCACGTCCGTCCCTATGGCTTTGCTCACCGTTGTCTTGACAGGGGTCCTACCTGTGGGGGTTCCCCCCTCGGTTTTTTGGGCCACTCTCACCATGCGTCGCATCCATTTGTCGAACGCACTGCTCACCAAATCCGTTTCGGGAGCGTCGTCATCGTCGGCTGTCCCCGCCGTGCCTGCTGCGGGAACGTCCAAGGTTCGCAGTTTTTTCGTGGCTCTATGTAGGGCCCGCGATACGGGCTTCAACTTCATGCGTTTGGCGGCAGGCGACAGGTGGGGATCCTTCAACAACCGTTCCTCTTTGGCCGCCAAGGTGGCCGCATGGGTTAACAGATGGTTCTGCAACAAACCGGCCTTGTGCTTAGCCACCCAAGGAGCGAATTCGCGTTTGGGTACGATCAACATTTCTTCCATGACGAGACGGTGATGCCACCGGTCACGCGTGCTTCACCGACAGGGGTCGCACAGTAGGCGTCGTCTGAGTTCACAACACTCATGTTGCCACCTCTTATAGGTTCTTGTCGGCCGGACATTCGAAAGCTCGACTGTTTTTTCTTCCTTGACCGCTTGCAACAAGGCCACAAGAGCTCTCATCGTTGGAGACATCGACACACCGCTTGCAGTCCCCGCCATAAGCCACTGCCCGTTTGTCGGAGCAAGAGAGCGCGTCGTCGGGTCACCGAATTTTTCCGCTTGGCTAACTCGCGCAAGACCTTTTTATGCCTTTTCAACCGGGCCACGACGTCTGGGGTGACCCTGGCATGCCCTTTCAACGTGTTCAACACCAATTCGCTGATGGCATTGATCTGATCGGCGTTGGCGTGCCGTAGGAGGTCGTGACGGTATTGCCCGCGGGCATCTCGAAACAGACTTTCCAAAAACGGCAACTGACGTCTAAGACGTTTCATCTCGAGGGGAACCGTCTGTGTCGACCAGGGTCCACGTTGTCTTTTATACCCTCTTTTCTTGTGGCAACTTCCAGGGCTTTTTTGGGCGGGTCACATGAGGCAACAAGGGCTGGCTTTCTTGGCGATGAAACCTTGCGATCGAGCATATTGGAGCCACGATTGTTTGCCCCCTCTTGCTTTGTGACCCTGGCAGGCCGTTCTCATGCTGTCGTATTGCCGTTTGGCCTTCGTCATGTCCGTGTTTTTGACGGCACGTGTCGCGCGTGACCTCATAGGCTTTTTTGGGATCCACCACCCAAGGCATCTTGCCCCCTTGCTGAGTGGAGGGTCGTCGCCGCCGACGTGTCGAGGAGGTGGTTTTCTTCTTCTTGGTCGTCGCACGTTTGGCCATGGTCTGAGGTTGCGAGGACAGCGTCCCTTCCCTTTTATCGCGTCCACGCAAAGGTGGAACCGTCGGGATGACGCACCAACCCAGACCTCCGTCGTTTCATGGCAGCACGTTCTACACTGCTTGCATTGTACCGCTTTTTGGTGGCGGCCTCTAGGGCTTTTTTGGCACCGTACCCCGCGGCACCACTGACGGCTCCTACAGCAGCCGCTTTGCCCGCCGCGATGGCTGCAGGCAGGAGGGCTAGTAGAGGAAACAGGCCTCCCTTGTGACGTCGCCGTCGAGTCGTCCGTCGTCGCGACACTCTTTGCTTGGGCATGCTCGCTTGTTGAGTGACTCCTCGTAGGCAGTGCGTTCCCTTTTTATGTCGGACGGTGGGGTTTGGAAAAGGCACCGTGATGTTTTTCACAACACAAATCATGTCGCGCATGACCTCGTAAGCTTTTTTTGGGCCGCACCACCCGAGGCATCTTCCCCTTGCTAAGTGAAGGGTCGTCTCCGCCGACGTGTCGAGGTGGTCTTCTTCTTCTTCATCGCAATGAGGTAGAACCGTCAGAATAACGTGTTAACACGGTGTTCCCTCGTTTTGTCACGCTCGTTATCCTCCTCTTTTTCCTTTTTGTGGCTGCCTCGATGGCTTTTTTGGCGCCGTACCCCGCGGCACCACTGACGGCTCCTAAAGCGGCCGCTTTGCCCGCCGCGATGGCCGCCGGAAGGAGGGCTAAGAGAGGAAACAGGCCTCCCTTGTGACGTCGCCGTCGAGTCGTCCGTCGTCGCGACACTCTTTGCTTGGGCATGTTGAGTGACCTCTCGTAGACAGTGCGTTCCCTTTTATGTCAGACGGTGGGGCTTGGCAAAGGCACGGGTGTACCCTTCGTCCTCCAAGAGGTCTGCAAAGACCCGGTACGTATCGTCGGAGGCCGGATGCAGATCCAAGAAGACTTACCCAAAAGGTCGGGCCGTCACGGTGTCGTAGACGTCTAACACGTCGGGCCAATGTTTGGGAAAGGCTTGCCTGATGAGGTTGGTGAACCCCAACTGATCGCGAGGACTCTTGAAGGCCACGATGTAATGCGCATTACGCGAAATGGTCTTGGCGTACTTGCCAGGGGGAAACATGTCTTGACAGAGATACAGCACGGTGATGTTGCGATGGTGCGAGTCTTTGGTGAACAGATCCAACACGCGTTTGTCGTTGCCCCCTTCCTCCATCAGATCGTCGAGGACCAAGACCCCTCCTTTCGTGCGACCGAACCAACGTTGTAATTGATCGCTCTCGGGTATGCCTTTGTGCATGTGTACCCCCAGTCGAGCCAACGGGTGAAAGCCCTCTTGCCACACCCCGTAACAATAGTGGACGTTGGGCACCACGTCGCAAAAGTACCGGTGAGGCGCTTTCAAGAGTTTGGTAACAAATACCGTCTTGCCACACCCCGAGGGTCCCACCACCAACAGGCTACTCGGTGTCCGAATCATCTTTGTTCAACTCCACAGCAAGGCGTCGATTTTTATACTGCCCGCTTTCAGACGTCTGAGCATGGAATTCAACGTCAGACGCCCCGTGAGAGGCACCTTTTGCGTCTTCAAGGGCTTGGGGAGTTTACGAAAGACCTCGGCCAACGTCACGGTGTCTTTGACCATCTTGATCTTTTTCTGTTTGCTCCGCACGCGTTTAGGTGGGTCAAGGTCGGGACCGTATTGTTCCTGCATCATACCCATCCAGGTGGCTTGACTGGGTAAGGGAACCGCCGAGGTAAGTCGCGGAGGTACGAGCCCCGTCACAGGTTGCAAGTCGAGGCGTCGTTGGGCCATACTGATATGGTTACCCTAAGAGTGCGCCCCCTTTTATATAGACAAAGGACAGTCACCGCTTTTTTTTAATGTTTTATTAAGAACGACCTCGTTGTTGTTAATACACGGTATCGTAGTTTTGGCCTTCTGGGTTCCCCGTCATCGTCATGAGCATGTCCATCAGACGCACGGGCACGTGGTTACTCTGGCGAATGGGGCCCGTTAAACGATGCCACGCCAAATCGCGTCGCACCAACCGCTTGAACCAGGCAGCCGCGCGAGCGTCGTTCTTCACGAAATCGTAACGACTAAAATACTGTTGAAACGTCTGTAACGTGCCTCCCAGACTGCAATGCACCAAAAACAGGAGGGCATAGGCACCGCACGTGTTGCTGTCGATGGCTTGCAAACTGCGCTCGTTGAAACGAAAGGTGGACCAATGCTTTTCCAACCAGTCTTCCAGGGCAGGCGCCCCGTAACGCCACAAGGGCAACCCAAAACTGTCCATCACCAAGCAGGTCTCCTCTTCTTCGTCGTCGTCAGGGCCTGGCGTCCAAAGGGCCATCCAATGACTGCCGGGACGATCGTGAGGGTCCACGTTGACGATATACCCTTGCGCACGGTCTCGGATGGGTCGAGGGGGCAGTCGGTCGCTGGGAAAGACCCCGGCAAAATGAGGACCAAGGTGGGGGTCGTCTTCGGCCAAATGCCGCAACTGTTCGTCCGTGGTGGGCACCAACTCCATGGTGAGACTGACCTGGGTCTATCTTCTGACGGCTCTTTTATGTGCCATAGGCATTGTACAACACGCCTCCGTCGTGGGTGATTTGCATGACGTTCTCAAATTCGCCGTAAATGACCACCGTGGCGACGTGAGCCAACCCGGCATTCAAGTGAAATTGCACGCGCACGTTGCCCTCTTTTTGCGGGTTGAGAATTTTGCCGTCGGCATCCCCACTGGCCACGTTGTCGAAGACGTACAAGGTGCAATTCTTGCCGTACCCCCACTCTTGGGGCCGTACCAGGTTGGGTCGCCTTTCTTTCCACGCCGAGGTGGCCTGCACGAAGCGGAAATACCCCACCAGATCTTTGTTGCCATCGCCCGCATTCAATTCGAGGGTCGTGCCGTAGGGATACTCTTCGCCGTCCACAAACTGTTTGATCCACTGCAACCCAAACTGTTGAAAGGCAAACGGCGAGTACGTGTAGTCGCCGTTGTAACTGCTCTGGTGCAACAACCCCACGATCATCCGATCGGGCACGCGGTGGAGAAAGATGCGATCTTCGTCAAAATCCGTCTGACCCGCAGGGAGGGCATACGTGCGAATATCCGAACGCACCAAGGGGTACTTGGCATAATACCCCTCGTTTCTTTGTAATTGTAAGGTATTGGCGAGGGGGTCGGACAATTGCACTTGACACACGTGAAACTTGATTTTGATGTCGGCGTCCGTCAAACGGCCTTGCTCTGCCACCCCGTTGAAGAAGAAGGCCGGCTCGTGGAAGAAGAAACGCACCACCACTTCTACAAAGGGTACCAAGGGTTTGCCCATGTAAAAGGCTTCCGAGTGCGGCTTGAAGTACAGCGTGCGTCGTTTGCCATCCGTGTAGTGCCCTTGTTCTCTCTTCATGGCCTTCACGGCAACTTTTTGCGTGGCACTGAGAGCCGTGTAGTCGGCATGAGGGCCCCCGTCGTTCAGGTTGTTGGCCGTCAATGGGGTGGCCACATCCAATCCATCTTGTTGGAAACCCTGCAAGGGCAAGAGGGTCTCTCCATCCAGGCGGTCGTTGTTGATGAGGGTCTCAAAGTAAGCTTTGTACGGGTAGGTGTCCGTCTGGGAACTGATCAACGTGCCATTGAAGGTGACGCTGCATTGTTTGATCATGGTGTGGCACAAATTCTGGGCGGGGAACAGATTGTCCGCGGCTGCGACGTTGTTGCCATCGTGTTGTTTCATTTGAAATTCCATTTCGAAGTAACTCCGATTCAAGTCCACGTACTCGTTGACGCCCGACATGACAAATTGCATGGGTTGAATGCCTCCGCTGTCCGCTTTCACCAACACCATGCGATACTTTTCGTAGGAAGTATCCGTCGGGGGTACGTCGAAGATTTGCATGGTGGGATGCCAGGTGGTGGCGGCAGGTGTCCTTCCCTCACTCATCGTGCTCACCGGCGTCTTCGTCGCCTTTGCCGTGGTCGCTTGTGCATCTCTTTTATATACGCGCGTGTCCAGGAAGGCACCATGTCAGGAGCCCCCGGCCAAATCCGTCCCCCGACTTGAGGCGCCACGCCTTTCAGACCGTGCCGTTGAAGCCCCCTCGAGGGCATGGGTGTCATGACGATGCGCCGCTTCACCATCTTCAGGCTCCCAAGATATCGTGCACACTGTGTTTGACGCGTTTACTCACTCTGTCGAGGACTTCGTCCGCTTTGCGTTTCAAGGCCCTCTTCACGTGCTTTTGTACCTTTTTGGCGACGACTTGACCCCCCCTTTCGAGCACGGGTCCGACAAACCGACTGAAAAGCCCCGAACCGTCTTGCGACGTGGGGGTGTACCGTGTCAGACTGCCTCCTCGTATGACTCACAACTGCTTCGGGTGTTGGGGAGTGTCCTTTTATACACGTCGACTGGATTGTCTGCACAGACCACGACAGGGTGTCTTGTTCTTCTCTTTACACACGCTGGCGAAAATGCAAAGTCAAGTTGGAGGGTCCCTCCCCCAGATGCGCCAAGGCACCGGCCATCTCGGCGATTTGCACTTCCATCACCTCGAACGAGGGTTGACGCACCGGCAGGTATTGCACGTGGGTGGGTTCGAAGTAGGCGTACCCATTTCGGTCCGTGGTGGAAAGGTGGACTTCTCTTAGGAGATCCGTGATGCGTTCACCCACGATGGTGCTCTGACCCGCATTGCAGTAGACACGCAGACTGCGCGAGGGGGTGAAGAAGCTCTTTTCGAACCAACCCCAATTCAAGTTGGTAAACTCCCAGGTCTGTTGTTGCGTGAGAATGACCCACTCTCCCTGGATGGTGGCCGCATCGATGGGCTGAGTGTTGATCTTGTCGCTGGCGGGAGGGGAATTTGGCGGATCTGGGGTCCGGGAAAACTGTGGCTTGGGCCAATGCCTCCTAACAACACCATCAAGTCGTAAGCAAAGCCCACTGTGATGTTCTCGGAAGCGCGCTCGCATCCGCTGCCGTCGATTTGCAAGGTGGTGGGACCCGTCCAACGCAGGGTTTGAAAGTACTCCGCATCGGTTTCCGGATGCTTCCATTCTTCGAGGTCCGTGCTGTCTTTCTCCGTGTACTTGAAATAGTAGGCGATTCCCTTTTGCAACTCGAACACGAGGGACCGCATGAAAGAGACCCCGTCGTGCACCGACTCGTCCTGCAACAGGTCGTCCACGGTGACCACAGCCCTCACGTTGTTGTTGGCCACACTGCGTGTCCCGCGCGCATCCACCTTGGTCGTGTAGCCCCGTTGATAGGCCAGTTGGGTGCCCGAAGGAAACTTTTGCAAGAGGGCGGACCGAAATTCGTTCCGAAGGGGTAGCGACAGGCTCGCCAACCCCACTTGCCAGTCTTTGCCTCCGAACTGCAAGGGGGTGGGCAATTGCACCTTGTAACTGTTGTTGCGATTGGCCCTCGCGAATTGAGCTCCTCCGCCATCGCTGGGCAACGTCACGTAGAGCTCTTCCATGCCTTGAGGTCCGAGGTGGGGATCCAACTATCGTATTTGGCCGGCCACCCTTTCCATCTCACCAACGCTCCCTTGCCACGCCGTTTAAGTACTTTTTCGATGCGCCACAAGGTGTCGTCGTCCACGGTGACTTTTTGTAGATCCTCTTCGTAAAACGTCCCCTCCACGGATGTGCCATCCATTTCTTCGATTTTGTAGGTGATGGGAACCCCCGGCACCACGCGTTGCACGACAAACACTTCCTCCGTCCATTGAGGCAAATACCCTTTCTTGAAGAGTCTCGTGCGTTTGCTCAAGCGCACGCGATCCCCTCTGGCCAATCGAGGTCGCCTCCGATCAGGTTTCAACCGTAAACCGTACAATCGTTGCCACACAAACTCCTCGTTCTCCGGCGTCACTTGTCTCGGTGCCAAACCAATGCTACGGTGCTTGGAGGCATTATACCCAGCCACCAAGTCGGGCAGGATGTCGATGTACTTCAAGGTGTTGGCCGCAGTGAAATAGCGGTACATGCGGCCCTTGAGCGTGCGATTGAACCGTTCCACCACTGCGGCTTTGGCATCCCCTTTCGTGGAAAAATGATGAATGCCTTCTCGCTTCAACCAGGCCTGCACGGTAGCGTTGTAAAATTCTTTGCCTTTGTCCGTCTGCAAGGTTTGTGGCCGGCGTCCACCGTCCTTGAGAATGCTTCGAAAGGCTCGCACGACCTCGGCGCCCGTCTTGTTTTTTAACGGACGCACCCAGGCGTATTTCGACAAGACGTCCACCACGGTCAGGAAGTAACGTATGCCGCGGTTGTGGCGGGCCACGCGCTGCATTTCCACTAGATCGGCCACCCATTGCTGGTCGCGATGAAACACCAAGACAGGCAGCGTCGAAAACCGCCGACGCGGGGGTTTGTGTAAGGTGTAGGCCAAATTCTTTTCCAACAAGGTGCGTGCCTTCTTGAGGGACCACCCGTGAGCGCGTGCAAACCGGGCCACCCCACCCAAGGCCCCGGGCGCTGCAGGGTCCTCGTAGGATGCTGCCGTTGTGGGCTTTATAATCTGTTTTTTCTTCATGGTCGTCGAAGTCTGTCCGTCACCCACAGGCAAAATCGACGCCACGCCAACTCTCGAATGGTGGGCAGGCATAGCCCGTACGTTTTATGTATCTTGCGGTACCATTGCCAACTTTCTGGCCAAGGGTACCCCTCGTCCAACCACACCACAAAGGCTGTGAAGGTCCCCCAGTGCAACTCGTCGAGAAGGTATTCGAAGACGTCGAGGGGAGTGCCATCGGCGGCCGCGTCCATGGCGAACGCATCCTTACTGGGTGCCCCTATGACGGCCACGAGCGATCGACATACCACGCGCAACATGACCCAACGGCATCGACTCCACACGTCTGCGCACGTCGTCATGGTTTTCGCACACTGACGAGTCAAGGTGGCGGACGGCCCGGTTTTATGACTTCCTGCGTCTGAAATGCAAGGTGACCGTCGTGTGCGTGCGACCCACTTGTGCTGTGGGCAACGCATGCCCCAACCCATCCCTCAAACTCACGCTGGCCACCTCCAGTCCGTAATAGCGCACAGACCGAAATCGTTCTGGCGAGGGTTCGTAATACACACAACCCTCCCCTCGCTGCAAGTGCGGCACCTCTTGCAAGAGATCGGTCGTCCGATCCCCCACCATGACGGCACGTCCCACGTTGGAATAGATGTGCAGACCCTGCGTGTGGTGCGTCTTGCCCACCACGCTGTCGAAGACGTCATTCAGACGCACGAAGCGCCATTTCACTTTAGACGAAAACATGACCGTGTCACGCGTGGAATCGTATTTCAACAGCACGTCACCGTGAGCAATGATGGAGTCCACCGTGTGACCCCACCTTGGGGCCGGGCCCGTGACCACTTGACGCAATTCGGGAATGGCATTGTGGCCTAGGAGAAATGACAAATTTTGCGATGGGTCGGGCATCAACCAACCCATCTTGAAACACAAACTCTTGTTCAATTCAAAGGTCGTTTCATCGAGTCCATCGACAATCATCTCTGTGGCGCCATTGGAGGTGTCCCAACTCACGCGGGGGCGGATCTGCAGGGTTCCGTCTTCGTAGTCAAACAGATTGACTTTCAACAACCATTGTTTGATCAAGGCTTTCATGAACGCTTCGCCCGATGGCAAGGGATGTCGAGCATTCGAGGCCACCATGTCACTGACAAGGACTTGGTTCTTGATCGTCCAGGGAAAGTCCGAATCCCCCTCTTTCAGTAATCGGGTGGTCGTGACCAACAAGGCCTTGCTAGGTTGGTCGTGCAAGAGGGTGACGTCCATCCCACGATCGCGCATGACCAGACTGCTCAAGGCCACTTCCCACCCAGGCTCTCCAAACGTCAGGGGAGTGGCTAATCGCACTTGAAAGGACGCCGCCGTGTTGTGGGGAAATTCGGGCGTCGTGTCGCTCGACAGGGTTACGTACATGTCCCTGAGTCCCCTCATCTCGACTGACCCCCGTGCCACGGCGTCCCGTCTTTTTATGCTATTTGTCTAGGGTCGTGGGTGAGGGGAAGGTCCACATGCATACACTACAACAACCACACACCTCAAAATGAGGTCTTTAATGGTTTCATCTTTAAAAATGGACCGCACGCGATGACAAGGCCAACTACAATGACAGGGTTTCCAGCACAACATGGCCCGGTTTGAATCGTCGACGGTGACCGCCACCCTGAGGTCAAGATCGCACGTGCACAAAAGCCAATTGAAACGAATCGTTCATCTCGAACTGTTCGTTGGAATTCAACATCCTGGCCAAATGCTTCAACATGGTCTCCACGCGAAAGGTGTTTTGTCGCCATTCGCCAGCACGCAGACCCCACCCATTGTAATTGTTAGCCAGACGGTCCGAACCCAACGTGAAGAACACGCGGTCGCGATCCTCGATGTCCTCGTCCTCCAACAAACGATTCATGCTGGCGCGCAACCCTTGCGTCAGGGCCGCCGCGATATCCTGCCCGGGCTCCAGTTGACCTCTCTGTCGAACTCGCGCCCGAAACACGCGCTCCTTCACACCCATCCGTGCACTTCGTCGATCCACCACGGGGTCCAAGTCAAAGTCAAATCGACCTCCAGCTTGCAGCAAGGCTTCGTCAGTAACGCCGTCGTTGAACAACTCTTCTTCCTCCGAAGCTCTGACCAAGGTCTCATCATCATTATCGTCGTACCACATGGCGTCAACCAATGAATCCCGTCAGCATCGACCCTCGTCTTATAGCCCTCAAACCCATGACGTGTGAATGCTCACGCCAGGCTCACGCCACGCTCACGCCATGCTCACACCATTGCTCGCACCATCGGCCACCCACTGTTCATCCACGCCGAAGACCAACACGGGCAACGTTCCGAATCGCTTGCGCGTCGGTCGGTGCAATGTGTAACTGAGCACCCCTTCCAGCACGCGACGGGCTCGGGCCAGGGACACATTGTGCGCTCGAGCGAATCGCTCCACACCTCCCAAACCCCCTTCGGACGAAGGATCCCGGTAAGCAGCGATCAATGATTTCACGTCGGTCATGATGCGAAAAAATGACAACTGAAACTCACACAATTCAAACCGTTTCTTTTTACTCATTCAAAAATCATCCGAATCACACTCTTCCGAATCGTTCTCCTTTTCCTCGAAGGTTTCGGTCACTTCGTTCGGCATCACCATGAAAGGTTCGTAACGTCTGCAAGAACTGCATCCCTGAGGAATCCAACCCACTTTCTGCTCGTACGTCCCGAACTCACAAGCATCTCGTCGATCGTCCACGCAGTCTGCACAAAGTACCTGTTCCATCAAACAATCCGCACGCCACTCCCACATCTTACGATGCACGCGTTCCGTTCGTAAATTACGCTTCAATTCCTTACACTCCGATTTCAAATCACCTAACCGTTCAAACAATACCCTCAACACGTCCGAATGGAACTCCCCCACTGTCATCTCTACACACTCGTGCCCTGGTGATCCTGTCGACTCCGCTTCATCGGCGATTCCTGGGTTTGCTCCGGTTCCTTCACTTTCTGAAAGTCGGGTGGAAACGTCGGGTAACGGTACTTCGTGGGCTGCTCCCTCACTGGTCCTGCATCCGAGCATTCCAATGCGTCCGCTAAATCCTGCAACCAATGACCGAAACACTGTTCAAACGTATACCCCTCCTTCAAACCCCTTCTTACGCGCTCTTTCAAGAATTGATCGTCCGACTGAAAATCCGATCGTTTCAAGTCCTGGTAGTATCGTTTGTAATTCGGATCCAAAACGGGCAACACAGATGCAAAATTCATACTGACGCGATTCTCCTCGTGCGTCGCGCCTTTTATACACGACGGTGTCATACTCACGCCACACTCGCGTCATGCTCACGCCACACTCGCGTCATGCTCGCACTATCGAGCATCCACCAATCACAGCTCGAGGCACACGCCATCCTCTTCAAAAAAGGTCGCGCACTCCGCTCACGACTTCATTTCAGTCAAGATGTCGTCCGTGCCTCCCAATACGGACACCGTCTCCTTCCAAAATGCCGTGGAACGCGAAAAAGCTCGTCAGCAACGCCACACCCAAGGAGGACAACACCTCGAATTGAGTGACAACCTGCCCGTCACGACCGATCAATCGGTTCCTCAAGGCACTCGAAAACGGACCCGCCCCGTCAAACCCCCCGTCAGTCACTCCAAACGCAAAAAGCCCACACCACCACCACCACCGCCAACGCCACCACCCCCGAAGACACCCGACTCGAGTGAAAAACAATCCACCGTGGACGACGTGTGGAGCATCGAAAGCCAAAAAGCCTCCGACGATCTCGAGCAACTCTTGACGCAACTCCCCAACTACGAAGACGTAGACCTTCCGGCCACACCCATTTGTCCTTTTCACCGCGTCAGTTTGGAATACCACGTCTCCAAAAACGGATGGCCTTACGTCAAGTGCAGCACCCAACCATGCATCTTCTTCACCTCCCAACAAGAACTCGTACCTTACTTGGACGCCATCAGCAAACAATGGCATCCGGATCTCATCTTCGAAGGTGGTGACATTGGTCAGTTCCCCACCCACTCGTGTTGGTGCAACGAAACCTTGGGCCTACGGACCAGCAAATCCGAAAAAAATCCAGGACGACTGTTCCTGACTTGCCAAAAACGACTCTGCGATTTCTTTCAGTGGGTCAATCTACCGTGGTCCAAACGCATCCTGGACGAAAAAG
Organism: Galaxea fascicularis; assembly: GCA_948470475.1. NCBI lineage: Eukaryota > Metazoa > Cnidaria > Anthozoa > Scleractinia > Euphylliidae > Galaxea > Galaxea fascicularis. The sequence goes on from OX419338.1 coordinate 24,778,047, forward strand.
AGAACAGGGCTTACGAAATGCGCGCTTATCGCGCTCGACCCATTCCGCCGCATACCCCCACTTGGTACAACGGACAGCCTTTTCAACCAAAGACAAAAGAACACATGCAAGCCCATCAAAACGGACTTTTGACCGGTTGACTTTGTAACATTTTCTTTCGTCAATAAAAGACATTCTCTTTTTAAACACCTCGTTCATTTTTTTTGTCTGTCATCATGCTCGTCGTCACGGGTGGTGCTCAAGGCACCGACGCCCTGGCAGCCCTATTAGCCTCCGAACGCCACATCCCCACCCGAATCGTCGTAGGTCCGTCCCACCGTGCCGTCCGTCGGGGCATCACACCCATCACGGGTGAGGACATGGAGGAAGCCCTACCTCACGTCACGCAAGCCGCCCGAACGCTCAACAAAATCGTCAAAAACCCCATCACCCTCGAATTGTTGATGCGCAATTACCACATCGTCCGAGACGCCGACTGCGTCTACGCTTTCGGGAAACGAGGTTGCGGGAATCAAATCGACGGAGGCACCGGTTGGAGCGTGGCACTGGCTCAACAATTGGACAAACAAGTTTTCCTCTACGACGTCATCTCTCGTCGATGGTACAAATGGAATCGCCACGACGAACCTCAATCACTTTCACTCAACACTCGACTCGCTCTTCATCCCAACACCACAGCCATCGTCGGCACGCGTGCCTTGCATCTCTACCCGCACGCCGAAGCCGAACTACGTCGACTCTTCGCCTGATGGATTCCGTTTGTCTTTGCATCGATCTGGAAGGGTTCTGCATCCCACCCGCATTTCACGTCCGAGAGATGGGATGGTGCGATCACACGGGACAACATCACGGTTCCGTACATTACGATCCCGGTCTCCGATGGACGCAACTCACGGCCGAACAACACCGACACATCTGGCACGTCATTCGACACATACACGGACTCTCGCTGCATCCTCCACTCAATCCCCTCGTCGGGGAACGCATTCACCCTTACTACCCTGCTCACTTTCTGGAAGAGCACGTTTACAATCTATACCTGCAACACGCCACACCGCAACGCAATGTCGTGGCTTACAAGGGTGGGCACTTCGAACGGGATCTACTAAAGAACTTACGAATTCCCAGTCTGGATCTAGAGGAACACGGTTGCCCCAAATTCAACGACATGCTACGACTACGCACCGTCCAGTCGTGTGGTCAACACTGTCACAACCCCCAAGCCCATTGCGCCGAAGTGGAATGCTATCATTTCATTCAGTGGATGCGCGGACAATGCGGGTCACCCAGGGACATGAAATTCATCAATGAACAACTTTATAATCGTTTCATTCAATTCTCGAAATAAAAAAAAACAAATGTAAAAACACACATATGTCTGGTCATTGACTTTCTCAGATTTTAATGAGGGGATTGAAAAATCCCCGAGGGTCGTCATCTTCTTCTTCTTCACCACTTCACTACTTTTCTTGCTCCGCACCACGCACACATGGGGCTCGATGGTTTCCCCATCCAAAACAACACCACGCAATGATCGTGCATCCACACACCGCAACAAGGTTGACGGGTGGGTGTCACCATTCTCTTCACATGCAGTCCCGTCGGTTCCCAATTCCACGAACGAAGACACACGACACAATGAGGTAACTCCCTCACACGCATTCCTCGACTACGACACATTTTCCAACTCGCTCGTCAACACGAAAATGCCGAAATGCACTTCGCCTCTCTTTTAAACGCCGCGATTCGTGACGTCATTCCCATCGATAGGAGGGGGATGGGGGGGTCCCCCCTCTTACAGACTCCGTCACATGACGGCCGTCCAATCATCCGATTGGACGACCGTCCACACATATAAACCTCAAGCGCTCTCGACGCTCTCATTGCCAACATGTCCGCCAGATCAAGAGAGATCGGTTTGCCGCCGCTAGATGAAGAAGAAGATTACAGCGACATGCCACCGCTCGTCGAAGACGCGTTGGTCATATACCAAGACGAACAAGAAGGACTCCCATCGACACTGACCGGCATCATGCCCACTCCGCAAAGCGCCAAACCCTCCGTGGTCGCCTTCGAGTGCCTCAACGCCACTGACACCAATGTGCCCTGCATCATTTGCATGGATGTTCTCCACGACGAAACGGGAGAGAAAATCAAACTCTCCAAGTGCTGTCATTGCGCCATTCATCTGACGTGCACGTACAAGTGGTTGGCTAATCAGTACACGCGCAACGTGCCGAGGGAATCGTGGTCGTGCCCCCACTGTCGAACCCCCGTCAAAGATCTGGCCAACAACCCGTCGCCGTGCACGCTGTGTCACCAAAAAGAACTGCACGGCAAACTGTACTACGAGCCGATCGCTCAATCCACGCCGTGCTGCGAGGCGGCCATTCATCAACAGTGCCTGTACGATTACATCAACTTCACATCAACCAAACTTGATTTCAGCGAAAAACGATTCCCGTGTCCCAACTGTATGACCATCCTGTCGGCCAATCGCACCGTCGCCCTACACATGAACACAGGAGAAATGAACGTGGCGGAAATGAATCTCGCCGGTGTGCAAACCAACATGGACGACGCCGACGCCGCTGTCCTGATAGCGCCACAAAATACACCGACTTCCACGCCAGTCATGCCACGTCGCAATCCACCGCGACGCAGTCGTCCCAATTTTCCACGAGGACAACCCATTCCACGCTTGCCTGACGGGGCACATTCACGTTCCAATGTTCAATTCACAACATCACCGATGTCAAGTTTAACACAGTGCGTGAGAAATGTCCTACGTGGAAACCTTCGAGAAGCACTCGAGGAGTGAACATTTGATTTTCATCTGTTATTCTTTTTTGTCTTTCATTAAAAAACTTGTTGTTGTTCGAAAAAACTGTGTGCTGTCGTTTACGCTACGCCTTTTCCCGCGCTTTTTTTCCCGCGCTTTTTTCCTGCTTTCTGATTGGTTCACAAAGGGGGGTCGCGCGACCACGGTCTAGGGTAGCCCATATTACTACTGTCCTCATTTCTCTGCCAAACATCAAAGCAAATGGTGTACAACCCGTTCCAGAATGCGGTGTAGAACGGTAAGCAACTAGAAACTTCCTGAATTCAACCTGCAGATGCTTCTTCTCCACACAAGCTATCTTCAACACTTTCAAAATGGACCTGTTTGTCCTCTCAACCAATCCGTTAGCTTGCGGCCACAATGGTGTTGTGGACACCCACTGAATACCATGAGTCTCCAAATACAATTTAAACTCACCTGAAATGAACTGCGGTCCACTGTCTGTTCTTAAAGCTTGCGGATAACCAAATATACAAAATATAGTATCCAGAAACTCAACAATTAGTCAGTCTTAGTTGACTTCAACAATCCAGCTTATTATCATTTTTGTTACCTGCTTTATCTCTGGGTTCAGGAGCTCTTTTCAGGGATTCTGTTGTGTTTGTCCTTGGTTTTCATTCAGGGGCCTTGTAAGGAAAATTATTACTGTGGTTTAATGGCCCTTTCTTTGGGATCCTGTTATGATTTTTTTTTTTGGCCGATGGCATTCACTCAGAGGCCCTGGATGGGGAGCCTGTTACTTTAGAGTAAGCACTACTAATTAGTCACTTGTTTGCGTTCACCTCGATATGCCACCTATAGTTCTTTTAATTGTCTCTGTTTGTTTATCCATGTCACCTTGTAGTTTAGACCTTTGTCGTATTACGTAACCTTATTCTCGGGATTGCTGCCCTGTGTGTATATATAAGTCAGTGTTCTTGTTATTCGCCATCACTGTAAATAGTTTTTTAATTTTTAATTTTTAACCTGAAGAAGGCTGAACGGCAGAAACCCCACCCAGAACAGTCAAGAGTTGGTCGTTTCGTCGCTTTTTAAAGTACACTAAATTATCTATCTATCCATCCATATATATATATAAAACACAAATGAAGACAAGACACGTTTATAGAGAACGTATAAACGTGTCTTGTCTTCATTTATGTTTTATATATTGCTTCTTGAAGAAAACATCTACACGTATTGGATGCTTGTGAAAGATTTTATATATATATATATACAACTAACTGCAGACAGTGCTGTTTCGGCCTTCTGGGCCTCATTAGTGCAATGCCGATGCTGGGATGGAGGAAAGGCCATATGGCCACCCCAGATGATCCCACACTTGTGGTATCATCTAAGTCATGCCAGAGTGCTCAAACTAGTGAGCGATGCGCAATGCAATTAGCAATGACTCGTCCTAGTAAAGTGCTCAATTTGCACATAAAGGCAAAGCTTGTAATGCCAAAGAGCAATATCTGGGTGTCTGCTGATAACAGTAACTGTTGATAATTTGTTAAACGAGCTACAATGTTTTAAATAAAGGTATCCATCGATTTACATAATACATAAGCTGTGGAAATAATTCGTTCATATGACACACACTTGGCAGCTCAAATTTATACAAGTCTGACAATAAAGAAAATATACTTTACGTTCTAATTCACTACGTTTAAACGAACGTAAATTATTTACCACTTAAATATCCGCAAAAATAGGCACAACGAAGTATGGTTGGACCGCATGCGGACCCTAACACTTTTATTACCCTTTGTTTGTCTGGGTTTTTTGTTGTTGTTGTTGTTGTTGTTTTGTTTTTTTGCGAAGATACATTGCAAGAGAATAATATAATGGACACTAATCTAAATTCCTAGATATTATGTTACTCGTAAACGGCTACATTGTGGTTCTAATACGTACATGTCCTTAGCCTCGTCACTTTTCCAGCGTCCGTGAAGCTTTACCAACCTCTCAGAAACGTTACGCGAGGGATCGTTAGTAACAACAGAGGTTATCCCACCAGAACGTAGACTATGGAGGCCGTAATCTTTAGGATCATAGCCCACATCCTTTAAAGCGTCCTTGAATATCTCCCTACAACGGGTATAAGATAATTTGCCATTTCTAAGAGTATACCCTAACTTCTTCTTCGTTAACGACCTGAACAAGGGTAACTGGCTAGATAGGTCAATATCGGCTGCTTGGATATACCTACGCAAAACCGCCACAGGACAATAATTACTCTCTAACTTAGAGATATACACATAGTTCCCCTCCCTATACACATCTGTTTTACTCTTTGGTACAAATACTTTAACAAACTCCTCGTGAAAGAATAAGTGGTTGGGCTGAATGTTGGCTAATTCATTAAAACGAAAAAATCCAGCGAAGCCTAAAGAGGTTACTGCTGCAATACGTAAGTCCTTCAAAGAAGCGCCTTCAGCACCAAATCTGTCGATAATACTTTTAACGACGTCAGCATCAACGGGCTTCTTCTTGCTAACTGGAAGGGTCCTTGTTCTCTTGGCACACTCAACCATGCTTCTGCAGCAAGCGTTATCCAAAGGATTAGGGCCGTTATCAGGTGAGAAAGAATGGAGGCCATTTGAGCGCCGCATGGACCAAGACCACTGAGGCGGGGGATCTAAGCTGTTGATCAAAGTTAAATAGATAAAGGGCGACCACAGGAGCAGTAAAAGGTAACTGAACAGGAATCTGTCTATTCCTACACCACACAATAAACTTTTTAATTTCGTTAATGTATTTTTTCGCAGTAGAATTAGCCCTAGATTTAAGCAAGGCACTAAATAAGGAATGCCGATCAGGCCCAAGAGCAGAAGGGAGTAACGTCCAAGCTTTACTTGTTATTACGACCTGCAAGAAAAATTATAAACATAAAGTTTTGTAACAAAGGCAAAGTAACAAATAAACACCTAAACATATTAAAAGAAAAAACTAAACTCTATAATATCGCAATGGGACGGCGACGGAGCATAAATTATCCGCGCCTAAGAATCCTAGAACTCGAAAACAAATGCCTGACGCTCGCAGGGATAGATAAACCAGACAAAACAAAAAGGCCCTAGAAAGGCCGTGCGCCGCTAAAGCGGAGACTCGCTCATAGCGCCAAACTAACAATGTCACGAGAAAGACTAACAAACGTTTGCACATGTTCGGCCACAGTCTAACACACAGTGGGTCCCAAGTCAGCTCGCGAATATAAAACAGACGGGCACGGCTGCCCTCCATAAAGGTTCATACAATATGTGAGGGATAAATTGGACCCTCTTGGCCCCTTATGAACCACTCAAATGCTTCAGCTCACACTCCTGTAAGCAATTACCACTGCATATGACCAGTGTCATTTCTCTAAGCACATACATCCTCCTCATGACCAGTGTCATACGACTCTAGAAAATCGAACCACAGTGACCCTTGTCAGCTTACAAATAAACGAAACGCGCGGGAATTTCGTTCATTACAAAAATTCCAGTCTAAGCGCTGCAACATTGCCTGTAAAATTTATAGACCCCAAGAATGAATTCAAATTTCTTCTTAAAGCGAGGGCCTCAGATCTATTCTGTATGAAACAGCCTTTCATAAACCGCTTGTATTTACTTGTGAGTAGAGGCCAGAAACTGGATGAAGGCCTTAGTGGTATCACAATAGTAGCCCTCGCCTTCTGTAAACTCAGATAATGGAGGGCGCGAGCAACAAGAGGTACTGGAAGAATCACTAAACAATTTTCAGACTCTAGATTTTGAACAAAAAAGTCCACCCCTGATGTCGCCGAGTTCCAAAAACAGGAAAAAAATCTTGGCAGCTTCGCAGTATAAAAATTAGCAAAACAGTCAACTGTGTGCGGACCTCATAATTCTTCTAAACGGAGAAACAGTTCCGGAGTAATCTGCCAATCATCAAAGTAACTAAGACGACTGATATAATCTGCTCTTTCAATTTCCGTACGCGGGATCCACTGGACCTCCAGACGAATATTATGCACAGCACAAAATTGGAAAATTTTGACAGCTAGTCTGTGCAGGTCTAACTTTGTGCTTCCCACTTCCACGATTTTTGCAACCGACTGACTATCTGTAACCACTTGACGAGGGAATCCTTCAGAACTGGTGCGAACGATTCAAGAAGAAAATCAATGTCGGCAAGCTCTCTCCAAGTAGAACTTTTGGAGCATTCGGATGGTTCCCAAAGTCTATGACAGGTATGATCCTCATTAAGGGTGATAATAGAACCACAGCCAGTGGCACTCGCATCAGAATAAACGAAACGTTGAGGCTTATGGATGAGGAAACAATCCCGGACCTTGAGGGAATTCAAATTTGTTCTCCGAAAACGCAATTCTTCAATGCAATACCAATCTAATTCAATTTTCTCATCCCAATGCTGGACATTTAATGTAGACAAAACGCGGTGCCTAGTCATGATTCTGGAGATGTTCCCGGAAACTGGTGATGTAGGAATAATTTGCCCCGTGAAAGAGGCCAGTTTTCTGGCAGATATAACGAAGCCAGAGTCAACAATACTGTCAATAGCACTGAGAATTTTGGCAAACCTTCTATCAACGATTTCAATGGTTCCTCGAGCACTGTCCCATGTAAGACCCAACCAATCGATTTGCTGGCAAGGTTCCCATATAGATTTCTCGTCAGTTGTGATAAAACCTGCGTCACTAAGATCGTTTTTCACTGCTTTAGCTATGCTACTACACACTTGGCGATCTCTTTCTATAGCCCAGCCATCGTCAAGAAAAATAGAAATACATATGCCTTGATGTCTCCAGCGTTTTTCCAAAGGCTTAAGGGTTTTGGTGAAAATGTGAGGCGCGGACGATAAACCAAAAGGCAAAACTGTAAACACGTAAAACGTAGCGAATTTAGAGCCACGATACTCCCAAGAGAAACCGAGGAAGGGGTTTGACGACCCTCCAAAATTTCAATATGGTGGTATCCGCTCTTCAAGTCAAAAGAAAACATAAATGCTTCTGTCGTGAAGTAAGACAAGGCAATTTTCCAGTCTTCATATTTCACGTGCATTTTTCTCAGACGCTTATTGATGTATATTAAATCAAGAATTAGCCTCATTTTGCCAGTGGCTTGAACGGAAACTGACAAGGGATTGACCACAAAGGGAGGTTCTACAACTTCAAGAACACGACTCGACTCAACAAGTTCACGTATAGCATCCTCAACAAAGTCAGCATGGGCAAGGGATGATCTGTTGTTTCTAAACACTGCTGGTTCCGGCCGAAGACTAAGGAAAGGAAGCATATATCCCCTCTCTATGACATTGAGAAGAAATTTCGATATCGATGTTGCAGTGCGTTTCCAAAAACCCAGTTTTCTTCGAAGATTCCCTTTAACATTTACAAGTGGCAAACGATCAGTCAACTCAAACAATTCCCTTTCACGATGTACCTGTGCAATATCCGCAACCTCCTCTTCAAACACGTCACTGCTTAGGACCGGGTTGGGGTTGTATTCCGTGACTGGGCTTGTTGGAGAGGTAAGAGTATCCGGGAGTAGAGCCGGTTCCACGGTAGACATTTCTGGGACCTGACCAAGTGCTGGTACAGTCTCTTGTCCCGTGACCGAGCTTGAAGCATCTGAAGCATCGCACGCGATCCACGTAAGCCTCTTTGCCTTGGAAATAAATGAAAACAAAGGCAGTATCAGGCCAAGGATAAACAGGAACAGAATAATAGGAACATATCTGAAAAGAGGGTGGGCGGGCGGGCTATACTCGTGTGAAATAGAAAACTTGAACCGGCTCGAAGGATAATAAGTGTAGGGCTGCAAGCGAGGGAGATCGAACTAAACCGCCGCAAAGTATAAATAGAAAGAAACGACCGATCACGACTTCGCAATTAGCGTCCTCCGACACCTGACAGAAAAATTCCAGTGAGGTATGTGACGCTAAAATCCCAGCGGAAAATGTATTTACGTTCTAATTCACTACGTTCAAACGAACGTAAATTATTTACCACTTAAATATCCGCAAAAACAGGCACAACGAAGTATGGTTGGATCGCATGCAGACCCTAAAGGTCGGCGCACACGAGGGGACTAGTCCCTGCGACTGGTCCCTGCAACAAGTTGCGGGGACAAGTCCCATCGTGTGAACTAGTCATTTTTTACGACAAATCTAGTCGCAGGGACCAAAATTTGGTCCCCGCGACCTGTCCCACGAATTCAAACTGGTTTGAATTAGTGGGACAAGTCCCTGCGACTAGTCCCTCAAAACCCTTCGTCAGCACACACGATGGGACTTGTCCCTGCGACCAGTCCCTTCGTGTAAACTCTTCAAGGGAAAAGTCGCAGGGACTGGTCGCAGGGACTAGTCCCCTCGTGTGTGCCGACCTTAAAGAATAGAGAACAACCAAAGTACCTCAACTAGTAGAAACAGCAGAAACAAACCAATATCGGAGAAACACACACACACGGATGCATAAATATAATGCTATACATAGGCTCACCGCGAAAAAGGTGCTGATCTGTTGACGAAAGGGAGGTTTTCGTTCTCTTTTCTGGCCCGTGGCGACCTTGCGCGGCTTGCCTTCGTTTACAGTTTGCTGCATCCTTAGCCTTCTTCAACCGCTTCTCATCCTCGGAACCGGAGGCCAATTCATCAGAGACGTACTCGTCCACTACTCTCCAACCGTCGGCACTCTTATCGGCTATTCGGATCAACTTCTGGCGCTTACGGATCAATTCCTTGCCTTCGACAACCAATTTAATGATATCTTGGTTTTCAGGAACATTTGCAGAGGTTAACCTAAAAAATTAAATCGATCTGGGCATTATGTTCAAATTGTTTCAGGTTGTGTAAAATCATACACAAGTAGGACAACTTCATAGAGGTATTTCTAGGCTGTATTGACTGAAATCAGAGATAACTCGATAACAAGACTTCCTTTCTCACAAATCTCACAAAACAACATTCTCAGAAAGCTACAAGAGTTCAACGTTCAGTTCGTGGGGGGTGTCACGTGAAAACTCACGTGACAGTCGGATTCAGTTTTCGACACAGGTTACCTTCGTATTTCATGAGAGTAACCTGTTTGTCCACCTTCGATTTCGACTCGGTCTGTTTACTTGTCTCATCCAGTTTAACTTCAAGATAGTTTTTGAACATCGAGAAGACTTCGTTAATGACAGGCGAATCTCCGGGATTACCGGCAACCCTGGGTTCAGCAGCGCCAAGCTCAATGCCTTCTCCAGGATTAGGCATCCTCAATCGACGCGCTATACTCGTGTGAAATAGAAAACTTGAACCGGCTCGAAGGATAATAAGTGTAGGGCTGCAAGCGAGAGAGATCAAACTAAACCGCCGTAAAGAAAAATAGAAAGACACGACCAATCACGAGTTCGCAATTAGCGTCATCCGACACCTGACAGAAAAATTCCAGTGAGGTATGTGACGCTAAAAATGACCAGCGGAAAATGTATATTCCAACCACAACGGATTGGCTACTTGTGCTAGTAGTTTGTAAACAAAATTCTTTTATGTTGTTACATTCAGTCAACTTTTCCAATCCGTATTAATGGTTATGAAATTTAAGTTGCAGAAGTCGGCAGTTTTGTCCGATTAATGATTAAATGACACAAACAATTTAATCCTGAATTTGGCTTTATTCAGTATATTTCTATTACAGTGTATTACTTTCCTGTACAATAACAATATTAACATCAACAGATTTTACAATGTTCATGCTTCCGATCTTGAAAGTAACTGAAAGCGTTTTCTACTCGCTCGGCATCCATTTCATGAACGTTAAACACCACGCGTACTTTGTGAGTTCTTGCTGTCGACCACAATCTTCCCTGCTCCACTTTGCATCTTCAAGCACTAAGCTAGGAATAAATACAAAGCTATGATATTTGATGTCCGACCATAATTAATTGTTTGAAACAGCTGAAATAGTTTTTTTCGTGAACTGTATACATCATATACAATATGCTTACCTAGGAGCATCGTGATATGCTGGCCCCGAACCTCGAAACAGTTGGTGTCTTTGGGATTGTCGCTATTCCTACGCAGCTGGTAGTTATTTCCTTTCTCAAGGTCCCCTTTTTTGTAAAAATTACACATTTCCACGGCACGGATTCGCTGGCCCAGAAGCGTTTGTTCCTTTTTATTTACTTCTAGGGTAAACATCGTGGTATCTACCAGCTCTAGCATATGCAAATGATTCTCTTGTAACTGATGTGATCAGTGTTATGTCTCCTCAGTCCCGTGTTATATCTGCAGTGTGTCTGGTATATCCGAACATTCACGGGAATTTTATCTGGATTATAATAGAGATTAATATTAATCGGGAGGATGTTATTAATAATAATCTAATCCTCCCATTGTTTGCCGTGCCTGTTACTTAATTATAATGATCTATTACTGAATTATAATAATCTATTACTGGAGTATAATAATCTATTACCGGATTATAATAACCCTATTATAATCTCAAATGAAGACTGATACTCGCAGTTGTGTAGTTGAGTCTGCCGTCAAATATTCTTTTGTTTAAAAAAGCATACAAACGAGGCGAAAGGGTCAACACAAAGTAGAACTGACCCTTTTGTCTCGTTTGTATGTCAAACGGCTGATAACTTCAATAGCAGCTATTATATGCAATCGCATCGTAAAGAAGCCTGAAGAAAATTTAGGACTCCAACGGGGTTTGAACCCGTGACCTCACGTCAGTGGCTTCATAGCTGGTCACGGGTTCAAACTCTGTTGGAGTCCTGAATTTTTTTTTCAGGCTTCTTTACGACGCAATTGCATATAATTGCGTACACAACTGCGAGGATCAGTCTTAATTTGATTTCATTTCCGCAGTTCATATGATTCATTTCATATACATCACTCACATTCTTGACTTTCACGGGAAGATATGAACCTAAAATTGACCTGCTCCCACCGTCAGTGGCTTCATAGCTGAGTTGGTTAGAGCGTCGCACCGGTATCGCGAGGTCACGGGTTCAAACCCCGTTGGAGTACTGAAATACATCACTCACATTCTTCACTTTCACGGGAAAATGAACCTACAATTGACCTGCTCCCAACGTCAGTGGCTTCATAGCTCAGTTTTCAGGCTTCTTTACGACGCAATTGCATATAATTGCGCACTCAACTGGGAGGATCAGTTTTCATTTGATTTCATTTCCGCAGATCACATCACTCACATCCTATTATAATCTATTATCATTATAATCCACGAATTAATATTAATCCGAGTTGTCCTGAAAACTGGACCTGTCTTTTTGGAGGTCCAGAAATCGGAACTGATTGGGAACGGATTGATGGTACGGTTAGCAGGTCCCGTGTAAACAAAACGCCTATCCGGCACGATTTTTAGATCATTTGGAGCCGGTCCCGTGTGAACATAGCCTTAGCCGATTGATCGTAAACGATCGCAGCGAGTGTTGTTTCCATATAATCGCAAAGGATCGCAGAACGTTTTGCGATCTGCGATCATGGAAACCAGGCTTATGTCATTTCGTTTACACTAAGACTTTTAAAGCGCCGCTCATGTCTTGACGGAATTTTAAACAGGTTCTTTTTGTGCCACGGTAGAGCTTTTGAAGAGAACTGTTTATAAACAAAGATGCAAGACCGGTTTCGGAACCAAGTTGTAGCTTTTTCAAAGAGCTCAAAAGAAGAGCTAGTGTTGACTCTAGAGCGGTTGAAACAAGTCTCCTTTTATAGTATACTTCAGCCAATGACGTGAATGGATATTTAGATCCTTTAATGTGTGAAGTTCACACGTTATTTGCACCGTGTAATTTTAATTATCATCCAGTTCTTTGGCCGGGTTTAAACTGAGGACTCACGGGCTTTAATAAGCTCAAGCTCATACATATTCTAAACCAGGAGCCACCGATTGTATCTTACAAGAAGGAAAATTCTTCAAGGACATTCTAGTCCGCCCGAGACTTGCTTCAACAACACAACAATCATGACACCAAGTAAACATTTACTGAGTGAAAAACTTGAAGGCGATCGCATATGATCATTTAACAAGCTCTAACAGGCAATCGCACAGCTTTCGCGACCGCAACACAGCAAGGTTGACAAATCGATTGATCACTACTATAACGAACGCAGAAGCAGAGGACTCGCAGACTTCAATAACCTGCGATGCTGCTTCATAGGCACTTTAAGGAACACTGCATCCACGAGCAAAAGGAAAAGAAAAAACCATAAACTGTTTAATTTGCTTTCTATATGTTTATTCTTTTTCTAGTACGATTGTATTGTATAGAGTTTGTTATCTCTATGGCTAATAAAAAAATTATTGATATGATAAAAAAGGCGTTCCCGGTTCACCGACTTTTGCGTTCCTCCGCCCTCGCTGGAAAAAGAGTTTGACACGTGATACAACAACGTGCGCAGCCATGAATGCGCAGAGGCAAGACGGAGACAACGCGAGGTTTTGCATGAGTACTGAAAGGCAGTCGGATTAGAGTTTTTGCCGCGTGAGGTAAGTGAAATGAGGATTGAAAAGGGTTTTCAAGCAACCGATCGATTCTTTGAAAATGGTCATTCCGTCACCACTGTCCGTGGTGTATGAGTTGTTTTCAGCTGTTTGTGCGAGCGTCATACCTAAGTTAGACGGTGCCCTAAATAGGAAAAAAATTCGTGCACACGTAGCTTTTACCATTACAAACTATAACAGACTTACCTCAATATTGAAAAATACAGAAGAAATCATTCCAATGAAGTTATCAGCGGGCGCTGAAAACAACTGCACCTAGTCGATATCCTGATTCGTTGGGAAGATATTCACGTGTAAAGCGAGTGATACACGATTCAACATTTGTTGAGCAACTTCAGAATACCCGGCCACTATTGTCTTCTTGTAGCGGCAGCGTTTGAAGGAACGAGACAGATAACAATACACACAATTCACATGCAAATAAGTGGCCGGGTATTCTGAAGTTTAGCTCTATTCCGTTCAACAAGTTGCCGCAACATTTGTTGCTCAACAAATGTTGAACCATGTACAATTCGCTTAAGTAATTTCGTATGCGTTTTACATTACGGGGTGCCACAGGAGAAATATTTGAAATATTTTGTTTGTAATTACTAGGGGGATGGTGTGGTGAAATTTTACAAGAAATCCATCAAATCATACATTTCCATTTTGTGGGTAATTCTGATCCAATATTATCTTTTTACCTACCATACATCCCAGTAGACTGCTGCAACCTTTTAGGCCATCTGTTGGTGTTCAAAGTTGATCACAGGATCACTATTTTTGGCATCCCTGGGTGCTCTATAGTGTGCCTCGTGATCGGCTTTGGAAATGCTGGCAGTTTGTTTGCATGGGTCAT
>OX419338.1:24799712-24804712 GCA_948470475.1 Galaxea fascicularis
TCTCAACCTAAATCTTTCTTCAGACAGAGCTATACGCCTGTTTATTTTTGAGCCACAGCATGGCTTGTCTTGCGAAGAAGTTGATGTGAGCATGACTTACAATCAACAAGAAACATGGGAGAGTGAGGCTGAGCAGATGATTCAATCACTCCTGGGCAATGGAGAATGGTGTCTCTGTAGCAATTTGTACATTTTCCCGAATAACTCAAGTAAGAGAGGTCACACAGCCCAGAGACTTTGAGAGACTGTTTATTAATTTTATCACTTTTCTACAATAACCAATGACTCAATTTCTTGACTGTATTTATTGAATAAGCGATTTTATTTTTCACTTGCGTGACGTGAAAACCAAGAATATTTCTGGCGTAATAAATCTCTTCACATTTACTTTGACGGTTTGGTCAATCCACATCAGCTTGTCATTCCTTTTTTCCAGTAGCAAGTAGCTGAAATTGAAGGGGTGGCATTGTCCTTTAATGTTGGCTTTTCTTTTCCTCTCTCTTCTGAGAAGATCTGGCCTTAAGGTAATAAACAAGTGAGGAACTGATTTCACTGTTATATACATGTATCCTGCCAAATGAATCTGGTTATCACATGCCTGATTTGGCCACCTATGGTCACAAAGGTTAAGATTTAATTTGGAGTTTACATTCAAGAAATGGAGATGAAAACTGCTGTTTTTGTACGTGTAGCTACAGCCAACAGTGGAAATGGAAAGGCAATAAGATAAAGAACACAAGCTGTGAGCATTGAACTTCAGTGTAACACTTATTTGTGAAAGCATTTTCAACATTTGGTAAAAACACAAGCATGGAAATATTTCTTTATGTGAGAATGTAATTTGCTATGCGAGGATCAAGTTTTCCTCTGGCAAGCATCTAATCTGTTTGGACAAAAAAATGTTTGGAAAGTCAAGTTAATTGTAGCTCAAAGCATAAATAGATGGATTGAAAATCTCCACTGACAAAGCAAAAGTTAATTTTGTGTGTCCAAATCGCTCAAAAAACATTGTGACTGTAGAGCACGACTAATTTCCCTTGGGACTTTCAGAAAATATTGTGATGTTATCTCACCTTCAGAGTAGTCAGAAGTTTTATTACGATCAAAAATGTTTTCAAACTAACTTGAAATGAGCTGTCGACATTTTTTCAAAGCTGAACTGATCCCTGTCACGGTCATCTGCCTCCGAAATCATAGGAGTATAATTTCTTTACATTAAAGTAAACTTTTAAAGGAATTTAACCATTATTTACCTTTGGCATCAACCTAAAAGCGAAGTTTTGATTTTCAGTGTGTTTGTAAAAATAGCATGATACTACCCCTTTAAGGCTCAGTACTAGGGACACTTTTATTTCTCATATACATGAATAACATTTCTGATGTCCTAAATATCTGCCTTTCATCCTTTTTGCTGATGATACCATTTTCTTTCAGCACAAGAATATCTGTGAACTGACAAAAATTGTGAACCAAGAACTATCTTGGTTCAAAGCCAACAAGCTAACCATGCATCCTGACAAAACCAAATTTATCTTATTTCATCCTTTCAGAAAGGAAATCAATCTTCTTGAGAATATTTCTCTAAGTGTTGATGGGATTACTTGACAACCACAGTTCTATCACTGTGTCTGGGTTGAATGTTTAACTGGACACTTCAGCAATCATGACAGTGAGCAGATTTGTCAAAGTGGTTTTGCCAGGTTAGTTTTGAGGTCCTGTTATTAACCTTTTCATTGTTGCAAAACTGAGTATTCACAAGTTTCAGTGCATAGTGACAAAACCAGCATAATCTCAACTAAATGCATGATAGAGATGAGGACTTCAGGCTCAGAACACAACAAATTTGTGTACATATCAACAGGTTTTTTGTCCTGTGTACACTGAATTGTCCCTTGCATTCTTTCCACTGAGACTGAGCAGCTGATCTCATTTTCAGAAAGAACTGAAGAAAAGTATTCAAGTAGACTGGTATGCTCTTTTTCTTCCATTTTGGGGCAACTCACCATGATAAAAGACCACAAAATGGACAATTGGCATTGGACTGTAGATTTCAAATGGTTTCTTTCAAAAAATTGAAGTCTACTATGAAAAAACAGAATAAACCCAAAATAACTGTAGAACTAAACTAGTTAGGTGACCATGATTACATTAAGTGATTAACAATGTGTTTTATGTATTAACAAGTAAGGAAGTGGACTTCCATGATGTTTACAGCAAAATTTACAAGAGAAATACAAACAACTAGAAAAGGTGATTAGACAGAAACAAACAGTTTACAGCCATGCACATAAATGTATAAACATACATATAAGTACACAGATAACTAACAAAACAGTCAAATCATTAGGAACATTATAACACTTTTTGTTTACAGCATTTTTTTTTTATTTCTTAAAAGGACTGATGGGCAAGAAACCTGTACATTCCATTTGTGTTTTGTGGGAGCGCATCTTTGTCAGGTGAACCTCTCTGTTATCTAGAACCGTTTATGCACTTTGTTTTCCATCAATTTATACCAGTTTTGTACCATTTACAGTGGTACCCCTAAAGATTCACATGTACCATGTACATTAATTAATGTAAATAAATACCCCAAACCTTTTGTTGTCTGGAACTTTAACCAATGTAATCTGAACTGATGGAAAAACAAATACGCAAATTTGTTTACAGCCCAAACTAACATTCAAATGTGGTCACTTTCTTAAAAACTTCAACATGCAACTTAATTAAAGTTTCTTACAAGTTGACGACTCAATTCAAGTTAGTTTTATAAATGTTTTTGGTCGTAATAAAATTTCCTACCATTCTGAAGGCAAGAGAAGAAAGTCCAGAGCGTAGGTAATCACACTTCATAGCCACAATATTTTTAAAAGCATCAGTGGTTGCTTGCTTTGTAAGGAGAGAGATTTAATCTACCCCACTTCAAAAATGTACTACCCATTTATGTTTTGTGCCTTCATTTATTTTGATTTGTCCAAATAAATTAGCTTCTTGAATTGTCAGGCCAAAACTTGACCCTCATGTAAACAATGACATCCTCACAGAGAAAAAATATTTGTGACTTGTAGTTTTGTGAAACGTTGAATATGCTTTTACAAACAGGAGCAACAAAGTTTTATACTGATCATTTATGCAAAAGGATATAGCCTTTCAGAACAATATTGGTGTTTTGGCTTGGAAGGCTATTTGTTTGTACTGAAACCTTGAACAGAACCCGGCCAAAGTGTCTTCAAAAACATTTCGCATGTTCATGTCTAAGCAGTGAAATCGATCATACATTGCTCCCAAATCAAATGCAATTTTGCCTTAAAGGAGCTCAGTCACGACCTGGACATGCGCAGTCAGTTGACGAATTTCTGTTGTTCTCAGTTTGATTTCACAAGTGGCGGCCATATTGAATGAATCAGGTCCAGCTCAATCTTTTTAAAATAACACCTTATTTCATCAAATGGAAACCAGCCATTTATGGAAACAAACTGTTTTGATGAAGTGAAACAAAAACATAAATACTGGTTTCAATGTCAAATGCAGACGGGAATAACCAATCTTCCATTGACTGACTTTGTCATATTTACCAACTTCAGTTTTCCTATCTTGGTTCTGAAGGTCACAACATCATCAAGATGGCAAAATGAAATTAAACAAATATTACTTGCCTTTCATGAGAAATATATAAAAAACTAGAACCCAACTGGAAGAACACCAGAAAGAAACTCTTAAAATTAACTTGAAAAAGACATTAGTAGCACTGTGAGTCTCTTTAGACAGAAATGATGGGATTTTGAAAATTCACTAAAATTGCACACACAGTCCAGATCTGATTTATGGATCCATAGTTGGAAAGGGGCAGAACTTGATTAAATATGTGCCAAGCCTTTATCCGCTTTATTGGTCTTTGAACATGAATTCATACATGCGCTATACTCATCGTCTCAAAACATTCCCCTTCTGTAAATTGGTCAGATGTAGAAAATCTCTTTGGAGGAATATATAAGCTCCCACCTCTGAGGGTAATGAGGTCATGGATCTCAAAACCTTTGTCTGCAAGGTATTGGTCCCCTGTTTCAATTAGCTGACAAAAGTTACTCCTCTCTACAAGTTCTTTGTCACTGATTCTCCCAGGATATAGCTGACTAACAAAGGTAATCCATCCACTGGGCGAAATGCAAACCAGCCCCTCAAATGTGTCGTGAGATTTATAATCTGAGTACATTTCTCAATGTCTCTGATAATTCTTGGGCAGTTCACATTTTAGCTGGGTGCAACCTAAAATTCCTCGTACATTTTCATATCTTCCCTTAAATGATTCTGGCAAGTGCTGCTTTACTTTCACTTTTGAAGGCCATACAGGCAGACTGCCTAACAAAATGTAAAGGTAGTTTGCCCAAGTGATAACAACGTCTGAGACAGTACTTACAGATACATTAAATCTGTGGGACAGGTCACAAGTTGCACTCTTGTCAAGAACATCCACAACTGATCAATAGGCTCTATTTCTCGCTTTCTTTGTTTTTCTTTCTTCTGACCTTGTAAGTAAGGAAATGTGGTGTCTGTGAGATTTCCATTCACTTTGGAACATGCCTGGTTCCAACTGAGGAGCGACTCAGAACTCGGCTTCACAAAGTCATAAAATGCTATCAAAGTTTGGTAATTCTGAAATCCCATATAAAAGAATATGTCCTCATCACTGGATTTAAACCGTTCCAGCCCAAATCTAGAGAGGGCCACCCTCTCTCTGAGATCACAAATCTCAGCAACTAAGTCATTGTTTTGCGGTTAATAATCTGCACGAATGGTTGACTGTCTTGGCATATTTTGCCACTGATTGTTGAAGCTTTTTACCTTTACGATCTTTTGCTCTCTTGGACCTCTCACTGTCTTTATGTTCATCCACTGACCATGGAAAAACAGAAGGAATAGCATTCTTTACAAGGTCACGCCTTCTACCAGTGAGAGATGGTCTATAATCTGTTGCCGTAAAATGTTCAGAACAGCAGAAA
>OX419338.1:24809712-24824712 GCA_948470475.1 Galaxea fascicularis
TGGTTGCTGACTCTGACAGGTAAAAAGGTTAATACAGTGTAAATTACTCATGACTTGAAATCGTCAATAAATGAAACCCTAGAATATTGTCAGACTGCATTCCTTTTTACACTACATTTCAACTACATTTGAAGTTGAACAGGTCTGATTGCCTAAAGTAAATTCTCTTGGGCAAGTGAAAATTTGCCTTAGTAGCCGGGTACAAAATTAGTATGCATAAAAAAGAGAAAAAGGGCATTTCAAAGTTCCTGAAAAATACTCTACTACATGTATGGCTCTGAAGCAGCAAAGCATTAAGAAGGACCTCACCGTCATGTGTCGTAAGTGATTGGTTTGCAAAATGTGCTACCTGAGCTGCTGTGCCTCAAATTATACTCTGAAGAGATGCTTGCATTTCTTTAACAACTCATTGGTCGCTCGGTCTAAACTTGGGTCAGTCTGTCATGTTCTCTGGACAATTCATCATGATGGACATTATGGAACCAAGAGTACTAACACTGTCTAGACTAGGTTTAGATTGAGGGTTGTTTTTTTCCACTCATATGAAAAACATTTTCATTCCCAACATTGCTATGAAGAATTGTCAGTATTAGTGGAAGTGCGGGTCATAACTATTTTTGGATATCAGTTTTCTGCATCATGACTGGTTGAGATCAAAACTAAAACAAAGTTAACATGGCTTGATATTACTTTTCACGTAACTTGCCAGTATGGAAAGAAAGTATACTGCAACTCTATTACATCATCCATCCTGTACCCAATCTCCCTATTAGGCCAGGAGTACATGTGCAGATTTTGTGGATATTCTTACATTCTGAAATGGAGTTCTTCTACTTACTGTACATTTATTACTGATAATTTTTTTTACTGGACTGTTTGAACACCAAAAACCACTTTTCAAACTGTAGGAAACCATTTGTCTTATTTTACTTTCCAATAGTGAATGGGTGAGTATTAATGTTGAGCCCTGGCAAAATTTGGATGAGAGATACTGGAAATGAGTAGAAGCTGGACACTAGTGAAGACTGCATTTAAATTATTGATTTATTTCAAATATTTGGCATACTTGTCTTCTCCATTCTCACATTCTGGATTCTTTCCAGTACAAAATCCTCGTAGTTCTTCCACTCAGAGCATTGCAGGGATATAATCTCCTTGCAGTTAGTCTCCTGCAAATCTTAGAACTTGATGCCAGTGGTATCAAAGGGTCACATTGAGCTCTACATTGTAAACTTTATCTAGAAGCTACAACTGACCTTTCTTGTAAGTTATAATTGGTTCTCTGCTTCTGAATCTAAGCATGCCTTCTCTAAGTTTTTCTTGGCTTGTTCAGTGCAGTTTTCCATCCCCTAGGAGAAAGCATCAAATATACAGTGTACTTAATACGTATTTCATAATAATTAAACTACAGAAACCCTCCCACACAGAAAGATGTTCTCTGCCAGTTATATATTTTAAGGTGTGTATACAATTATCATTTCTGATCGTTTTTCAAATCTCTTACCCTGGGGAAAGAGTCGAATTAAACTGCAGTGTTCTCTCAAAGGTGTGCCACACAGACACTTGTTGGTATGCTAATTTGTGCCTGGTCTTTGCTCACAGTCCCTGAGAAGCCAAGGATGTTGTCAGTAGCTGTAAGAATGTCACCAGGTGAAACTTGAGGGATCTCCATCATGAAACTATTGGACAAGGTTTTGACAGTAGTGTTTTCTCCAGAAGGGTGGATCTTCACTACCCTTTTTAATTTAAAATTGAACGACACTTACCTGGAAGTGGAAGTACGATGGTAATTCCACCGATCTGTCAAGTGACCATGAGATTACATGAGATATGCGCTGTGCATGTACCGATAACCTTCCAATGCCTGATGTGCCAACTGCGTAAATCCTAAAACCTGAATGCAGTTTTGACTTCCCCTCTGGGAAGGGAGGGAAGGGCATGTAATATCATGGTCACTTGACAGATTGGTAGAATTATCATTGAACTTCCACTTCCAGGTAAGTGTCATTCAATTTTAAATTCTACCTCACTGTCACGTGACCAGAGATTCCATGAGACTTCAAAGCCAAAGTTGGCACATCAGGGAACCAAAGATATGTGCCAAATGGCAAGTAATTAATCAACTCAGTAGATAGAGTTCAACCTGTTTATTTCAAAGTTCACAAACGCAATCATTACAACACCAAAACAGCTTCCTGAAACTGAGAAGCACTACTCTCTGAAGTGTCCAAACTCTTGTCATAATAAATGGCAAAGGTTTGAGCAGATGGCCACCCAGCTTTGTTGAGAATCTCTTGAATAGGTACCTATGCCCTATGGGCAGCAGACACTGGTGCTGCCCAGGTACTATTTGAGCAACTCGGCCCAGAGGTTTAAGTTGTGTCCTTAGATTAGATTGCTTGAGGGGCTTATTAAATGTAAACACAATGCTTGAGTCAAATGTAGACAAAAAATTAATATCCAACAGATGTGAAGTTTGTCCTCTCTGAGCAGTGTTATGAGGATCAGAATTACTTTTAGTTTATCTGTCAAGCAATTCCAGACTTTTCTAGAATTATCTTATAATCTGTAATATTCCAGAAATATCTTTGATGTGACTCAGCAGTTTCCACAAATAGTACACCTTGTAATACACTATAAATAGTAACAGAACGTTCTAGATACTTGAAGAAAAAGTATAAAAGCAGGCTTGAAAGTAATAGAAAAAAAAACTCTCTTGCCTGAGGGCTTACCCTCGTGGCCAACTGTGATTGCATTTATGCTACAGATGCTATACTGTGACTAAGCTATATAATCAACTGCTATAAATATGGTGGAGCTATAGCCTTTGACCTTGCTATATCTGGAGAGAAGAAAGAAACAATAGCAGAAAAGGGAAGAAGATAAAGAGTTCAGAGTTTATTATGAAGTCCTCCGTACAAGTTTGTGTGCACAGAAAAGGCAATCAGTGGAAAGGATCCAGTTAATCAAGAAAGTCAAGAATTGTTGTCTCTAGATGGTGGAACTTGGAGTTCAAAGTGAATGAAAGACAGTAAGCCTGCTTTACGAACTGCTTAACTTAATCTTTAACCTTACTAATTGTAACCTAACTAATTGTAACGGTGTATAACTAAGTAAACAATGGTTAAAAGGGTAACTGCTTGTTGTCACACTTTTGTTGCGTGCCTTATATCGTGCTCAGGAGCTCTTTTCACTTATGTCTTGTTGGTGGACATCTCTTGGTTATGCCAGCACATAACAGCAGTGACCAAACTAAGGAGCATAACCAGTTTGAGACTAAGGTTCTTCAAACTCAATGATGCTACTGGTGACAATGTTTTCAAAAATCTCAACACAATGGATACAATCCCACACTTCTTTATATTTTGATACAGGTGGTCGTAGATTAAAGACACCCTTTAGAAACTGCACTACAAGAGGGTGGCAGCCAATGGACACACCATCAACAGTGATAATAGTAGACAGTGCACTCCTTGCAGTGTTCAGTGAGCTATAATTGAGATCCTTCTAAAACAATGTTGGCAAAAACTGAATAACATCTGCTACAGAGGGATGAAGTAAATCAACTTCCCTTTCACAACAGGAGAGAAGCCACCTGTTAATGTAGGTTTGATGCTGCTTCTGTGTTCCTGAGCACCAAGGTGCGAGGATAATTTCAACAGTGTCCTGAAATGTTTTTGCTCTCAATGGATTTCCGGATAATTTGGAAACATTGGACGCTGACGATGAGGATCGTGTGGAAGCTGAAGTAACTGTGGTCGACTTCGAAGAACTAGTGGTAGAGTGACCAACATTTCCATGACTTTGGAATAGTAAGGTTCTGTTGGCCAATTCGGAATTATAACAATACACTCTGGATGATCCATAGCAATCTTCTGCAGGCATCTGCCTAGCAAGCTGAAAGGTGGAAAACGATAAGTCAGTGGTCCACTCCAACTGACAGTAAAGACATCTACATGAGAAGCCCCTGGGTCAGGCTTCCATGAGTAATAAGAAGCAACTTTAGCATTAGAATAAGAGGGAAACAGATCAATCTCTGGTTGTCCCAGTTTCTTTGTGATTCAAAAATACTGGGATCTAATGACCACTCTGTTCTGTCATTAAAATTCCTTGACCCAAAGTCTGCCTCCTTGTTTAATTTGCCAGGAATATGGGTGATGGTTATCCATACACCTTGAGGTATGGCCCACAGCCATATTTCCTTTGCAATTGTATTGCAGAGCCTGAAGTGAGTTCCTCCCATATTGCAAATATAAGATACCACTGTTGTGTTATCACACAGTACTAAGATATGCCTATTCTTGATGATTGAAGCAAAGGATTTTGAGACTGTATTTAATTGCTAAAAGTTCAAGCCCATTAATATTCCCTCCAGCATTGTGAACATCTGTTGTAAAACTACCCTGTGCTGTAGCTGCATTACAAACAGCCCCCAGCCAATAAGAGAGGCATCAGTATCAATCACTATATCAGGATTGCCATTAGAAATTGGGGAACTAGCTGTTTCGGGATGATCCACCCACCATTGTAATTCTGATTTCATGTCATCTGAAAGGACCATGGTTGAATCATAATTGCCTCTTCTTAGCTTAAGAGTTTCAGTTTTGGCCATTTCTAAATCACAATAGAAAAGGGGGCCATAAGCCACACCAGGGAAACTGGACACTAATTTCCCAATAAGTTTTGGCAAGGTCTCTTATTGTAATCTGGTTACTCTGCATAGTTTTGTGACAGAGCGATAACATACTAGTCTTCGTTTCAGTTGTAAGGAAAACAACCATGTCAAGTGTATTAATGATAAATCCCAAAACAGTTGCTATTTGACTTGGAATGCCTAAAGACTTTTCAGGGTGTATCAGCAAACCCGACTAGTAAACAAACTTGCAAGCATTAAGAGAATTAAGGGCATCATTAAATAATTGTTGCTGGAGATATGTAACGGCAATATAACTGGACACAAGGTTCCCTTGACACCTTAGATGTGCATAGCAAGGTTTCATGAGCTTGGTGAATAGGCGTGGGGCAGATGAAAGCCCATTAGGAAAACATGTATATTGGTAGAGCTTACTCCAAATAAAACGAAGATATTTATGATGTTCCTGTGCCTCAGGAACTGAATAATATGCATCTTTTATTGTAGCCATATAACAACCAGGAGTTACTAATTTCAATATGGACTGCAGAGTATCCATCTTAAATTTATTGTATTCAACATGCAAGTTTAAATTTTTTGAGATTCAGAATCATTCTAAAGCTTCCATATTTCTTAGGTCTGAAGAATACATTAGACAAAAATTCACCATGTGAATGATCAGCTTCCTCAATCACACCCTTTTGAAGTACTTTATTAATTTCCTGATCCATAAGGCTAGATTCCCAGTCAGCAAACGTGACTGACCGAGGGGCCTCAACTGAAGTGGAAATTGACTATGTGTGAATGTTATATGGCAACCTTTGACCATATCTAAAATGACTTTATCTGAAGTCTATTGCTTCCAAATCTGAAAAAATTGCTGAATTCTACCAGCAACTTTTGTTGTTACAGGTTTACCTACAAATGTATTTACCTGAGGCTCCTGAATTAGTTTTTGGGTGTTTTCTGGTTGTGCTTTGGCTTGCTGTAGGTTGTTGTGCGGTATTGATTGGATGTTCTTAAAAAACTATGGTTGGTTGAACCTCGTCCTCAAAAAGGATGACCTACGAAAACCTGCACAACCCCTACCAGAGCTTCTGCTGGCATGGGAAGGCCTTTGCCAAGATTTGTTTTTAATCCAACAGCTTATGGGTAACTTTGTTGTCATTTGTGATATCTTTGATCTGTTTGGTGACATCGTCTCCAAACAGAGAGTCAGTAAACTTGACTTTTTGAGCACATAAATGAGCATAATCTTTAGAAATTTGAGGCTTCAATGCCTCCCGACGTCTCTGAACTAATTCCCAGTTGGCTGCACCTAAGCAGCACAAAGAGTCTGGTTAGCTTTCATAGTTTGTCCAATAAGACAGTGGTATCTATGTTGTCCTTGTTTTCAGAGCTCTTCAGGACAAGATCTGCTATTAAAGCTACATTTGTAGTCCAACACATTCTGAACTCGTTGCCTTTTCACATTGCCTGTTCTAGCCTCAGCCGAAATTTGATCCCATATAACCTGATTAACAGTTATTTTTGACAGGCCGGGACAGTTCTCAGGTCTAAGAATTTTCTGAAATAAATTTTTCTCACTTTCTTCCTCGGGCTTTTGCCACATAATGGCAGTTACATGAGAAGCTAAGGTATTGTTTATCTTCGGGCCTGTAGCTTCCTGCATATTTGCCTTCTTCCCTAGGCTAGATAGAAATTTGTTCGAAGAAGAAGTAGATTTTCCTTCCTCCGCAGCTGACTCGTCAGCTTTTTGCCTTTTACTTGGAGGCTCTGCTTGGCCTGTAGCTGACTCGTCAGCATCTTTCCCATCATTCAGATGCTCCTCGGAACCTTTGTTAACTTCATTAACTTCAGCCTGATCAGATATATCGTCAGAAAGTTCACCTTCAGGCCAGGAAACGAGACAATGTTATCATTCATCACGTTTAAATTCTCTCTGAGCTTCTGAAAGCTGTTAGTCATGCTCTCGGTAGGAACCCGTGAAGTTCGCCGAAATGGATTCAGCAAACGACTTGACCACGTCAAGTGACTAGCTCTTTTCCACATGAATTCTTTTGGCCAGATCTCTCCGCTTAATCTCCTGACCAGAAGTTTTAGTCGTCAACAGACTCTGCTTAGATTTTTCTGACTTTGAGTGATAGCTCTTGCAGCTCACTATCAGCCTTTTCGTGCTCTACGAGCATGTGCACTGACATTCCTTCATTGCCCATTCCAAAATTAAGCGATATTACGATCAAATGGCTCCACTAGCACAGAAAGAAACATAACAGACTGAGTGCTTGAAGAAAAACAAATTGAACTTCACAAACCCTCAAAGAAATGGAGACTTACAGAAGGCGACTGGCGACCATGAAACAAACGCATGAAGTGATCGGTACATGCGCAGCGCATATCTCATGGAATCTCTGGTCACGTGACAGTGAGTTAGAACTGGGTTGATGCTGTCATGGCTTAGGACATTGATGGCGCATATCAAGATTGAGTTTGACGTGAATCCAAGTACGAGGTGACCTGTTTAACACAGCAAGTGGATTATTGTGTATTTGAACACACGATGTGTCAGTTTTTGCACTTTTTTAAGGGAAAATTTTTTAAGCATACAACAGTTTATCTTTCAGTACTTAGATGTCTCATGTCAGTGACTGTTATCCCTGTCCAAGAAGGTGAAACTAAAGCTTTCTGACAGCTGTCTGTCACATGTAGCAGTCTCCTCCTTTTGCATGAACACAATGTTGGGCATAACAGCACTGGATTTCTTTTCCTGCTCTGACTCACTGTAGTTCACCACTGTTCTGACTGTTCTGGGACCTTATGAGTGTGCTCTTTTTCTTTAGATATGCTTGCCATACAAAGGCAGTAGTCCTCCACAGGAAAAAAAAAAGTGAAATACCAGTTTTGGAATAATATCAAAATATCAGTGGTTTTATACTGGGATATTGTTGGTAGATTAACTGGAATACCAACATCGGAGAATTGATATAAATACCAATGTTGGTATGTTAAAATTATCTCCCAACATTGGGAGATAATAATATTGATTGGAAAATCATGGGAAGTATTGTTTTACCAATCTTGGTGTATTGATTTAATTTCCCCACCATGGGAAATGCTCAATTTCGTCAGAAAGCAATTCGAATATTTATTGTTTTACCAATTTTGGTATATTGTAACAATGTCCCAATATGCTGTTATTCACTGGAAAAATAATGGAATAGTTATTGTTCTTTACCAATAATATTATGGTATACTGGAAACATTTTCCAACATTGGTAAGTGCTGGCAGTCACTGGAAAATCATTGGAATGTTCCTTTTATTTTAACAATTTTGATACATTAGAGCAACTAGGAAACACAATGTCAAGTAGCTCAATAAACATTTTTTTATTGAAAAAAATATTATATGGACTCTTATTACAGCAAAAACATATCTTTGTCAACCATAATTTATCGTCACAATCATCATCAACTCAGTTATTATACATGCACTTACACTCTCTGAACAAGGAGAGACACAAGTTTAACAACTAATAATTGCTATAAGGGCAGATACCCTTTCACTCCTAAGAGCGCCAAGTTTAAAACTAAGAGTTTAAGACTGACTTTTTCAGACTGTCAAAAACAAAGCCATAGAACACAAGTAACAATTTGAAACTTTTTGTAATAATAATTATATTAACTCATCAGAAAAACCTGCTCTTTTTCACTAATTAAGTTCCTCAGACTCATCAGAATGCTCATCATCAACTGAAAATGTACTCTTACTCTGTGAACTTGCATTCACTGACAGTGGGTACACATGTTGAACTTTGTTTAACATTTGAAGTGCTGTGTTTCCTTTAAGAAAGTGAAAACTGATGTCTTCACTTTTGATCTCATCTCTCGTTATACAATTGTAGTTCAACGTTTGCGTAGGGTCTTTGGGCACAACATAACCTTTTCTTAGCAATTGGGACAGCCATTTCATACTTCCTCATGCCCCTTGTTTTAATCTTGAGATATTTAGCAACTGGATCAAGATTTCCTTTCACAGAAAGGTAATCAAAAGAAGTGACATAAAATGACACCAACAAAACAACTCTTGCAGAAACATTGGACATTTTATCAATGTCATGTTCCACTTGTACTTGTGAATTTTGGTCTCCTTCTTCCTGTTCTGATGACTCAACACTCTCTGTTTCCCCACCTACAATTAAAACCAAAATATTGAAATGTTTTGTAACCATTGGACTGGACATAACTGAGGAGAAAGTGCTCTCTTTGCAATAACATCTGCAAATGGTTAGACTTTCTAGTCTTCTCAGATGAGGAAGATAAACCGGAGGTCCCATCTCACATTACTGGTGTGGGACGTTAAAGATCCCACACACTGATCGCAAAGAGTAGGGGACATAGTCCCCGGTATGATGGTTTATTCACTTAGTCTGTTCAGGGGTCACCTGTATATCATACTACTCTCTCTAATAAGATTGTGAACTGCATGGCTGCAATTTGCGCCTATATAAGTAGTCTGGCAAAGTCCCCCACAAAGTGTTGTAAAGCACATTAGATCTTTGCATCATGGTAATGCACTATAGAAATTGATATTTACATTTTAACATGTACAACCCACATATATTATTTTATGATTTGCCACTTCTAAAGCTGTTTGACGATGTGCAACAGTAATCAAGCACAGTCCAATATTGCTGCAGACAAACCTGTACTGGGACAAGCCAAGTATTTATCCACTAGGTGTGCTGGGGCATTTTTATTCCCCATATATAAAGATCTGAGAATCATAGGTGCATTGTGATTTTCTCAAACAAGAAGCCATAATGGGCCTTTGTTGGCTAGTTACATCAAGTACTGCTTGTGTTGTGTAATATGTTCTTAACCACTGAGGTTTACCTTCGCTGCTGTACATGTCTGGAGAAGTGAACACAGGAGACTTCTTTGCTCATTTGGCACAAGTATGTTCAACCTGCATGTAAACCAAATTTTAAAATGTTGTAATTGTATCTAATACTAAGCACACAGGCCATTGAGGGAACCATTGGTTTAATTTATTTCTTGATAAATGTTCCAAGCCAGTTTGATTTTTATTTTCCTGTGTTGGATTTTGAGTACGAGACAGAAAAAAATCCAACTGAAGTAAATAATCATAATCATAATCATACTATATGTATGTGCCACTTGACAGGTTATGGTAGGGTCTTGAACAGGGAATTAGTTTCACATAAGATGGCATTTCCTGTAAAAGTATGTACAAGTATGTATTTCTACCTGGAACGTTAAGCAATTA
Organism: Galaxea fascicularis; assembly: GCA_948470475.1. Lineage (NCBI taxonomy): Eukaryota > Metazoa > Cnidaria > Anthozoa > Scleractinia > Euphylliidae > Galaxea > Galaxea fascicularis. The sequence goes on from OX419338.1 coordinate 24,819,633, forward strand.
TGAGTTATGGACATATTACCTCAGAATCATAGCCATCTGAAAGTCTCCGGTTCTTTTCTTGTGACCACTGCAAAATGTGGGAACGGATAGCTTCTGGTGCAAAGAAAGTAATGAGTAATCAATTTAAACTAACATTAATAATATTGAACATGCAAGGAATCATCAATTCTATTTATTCAAATGAAAGACAGACAGGTATAATAATTTATGTAAAACTGATCAAAAAACTGACCTTAGGCATAAATTATAATATATAAAAACAAGTTGTTCCTTATGAAAGGGCAATTTTAGATAGTTGTAAAGCTGTGTAGGATAAAGAATAATCTACTTTTGAAGAGCTTGCCATTTTTGCTTGTACTTTTCTAATCACATTTCCCTGTGAAGCATGTGATTTCAAACTAAATTGCTGTGTACTCATTTGTTTTCACACTTCTGTGACATACACATTACAATAAACAATAAAATTATTGAACATGATTGGCTATCAGCAGCCCCATTTGAGCATTAATTGGACAGTGTATGCATCATGCTTGTAACTGGACAGTAATATAATTATCCCGACCCGTGCTCACAGTAAAAGATAGGGGGGAAACCTGAAGACGGGCAAAGAGGGGAGTAAGACATTGGTCGGGGTAAAGGGATGGGTGGGTGGGGTAAGAGGTCCAGGACAATACCCTGCAGACCCGTGCATCCCCCTACAGCTCCGGTATGACTTCCAGCTGATGGTGTGTAGAATAAAAGACGATATCTTCTAATGAGATAGTATCTTTCACAGTGCGCATGACTCAAGACAGTAATATATCCCGACCCATGCTCACAGTAAAAGATAGGGCAAAAACCCGAAGTACCGCCTTACTGGTTTCGTATTCGCACCCAATAACCGAATCCCAATCCCACTCCCTCACTAGTCCCTGTTAGTCCTAAATAAGTAAGAGACTGACACAGGCGTGGTGGACAAGTTTAATGACTATACTCAAACTGGGGGACTGGCATTGTTGTAGAGGAACGGTGCTGGGAAAGGGAGTAGGAAAGGCTGGTTCAAAGCCTTGGAGCTGATTGAGTTTGCCATAATGGGAAGAGGTCTCTGGTGTGGCCCGTCAGATCCGTGCCGCAACCGAATCAGGCTGCAACAATTTGTGAAGCTGCAAGTAGTGTTTAGCCATGCGGTGTGATTTCCAGCCCATGTGCTCAATGTCCAGGGCACTCCCTGTAAGCGCCATGGTAATGGCTCGCCCGCAACGAAAGCTGTAGAGGGTTTTGTTTGATAGGCCGGCTGCTTCTAGGTAGCCTTTCAGACAAGCCTCGGCAGCATCTGTGGAAAAAGGGTCAGGAAGAACGATGTTTCCTTGAGTGGTGCGGAACAAGGGACTGCTGTGGACAGATATCTTAAGCGCCGTACAGATCAAGATGTAACCATCCAACGCCTTTACAGGGCAAATGGCAGTGTTCGGATGCCTCGCGACGGCAAATATGCGGGAATCGCCAGACCGGATTGTTTTTCCGAATACATGGTTAAACAATATTCCTTTGTCATTGGTGCATCGTAAAATTTCAGTGGCTTTGACATGCGAGAGATCAGAGGGCCAGTCACCAGAGAAAAAGTGTAACTTGAAATAGGCCAGGTCCCTAGTGTGAATATAAAGATGAACAGGTCAGTACCAGGAGAATGCAGCTTGTCGGTGATCACCTGACATAGGGTGACTAATACCCCGATAAAGAGAGGTTCAGCTTGTTTTGGATTGGCCTGCGCTTTTAGCTGTTCCTCGGTCACCGCTTTTAGGTAGCTTTTTATTGAGGCATGTGCCGCGGGATTAGGCATAAGATTATCGGACAACGTAATACCAGAGGCCTCTAGATGATCACGAAGAATGGCCCGCAGTTGACCAATGTACGAGTCAACCGTTTTGAAAGCTAGACAACAGGGGCAGTTGCATACGGGCGTGTTTTTTGAGGTTCGTCCCTGATGGGGGCATCCATTGTCGTGAACTTTGGTTTTTCAGTCCTTGTCCTTCCAAATTAAAAAGTAGATGATGTCTCTTGGAGATACACTGTCGAGAGATTTTGGAGGAGACAACTCAGCGAGGAATGAAGTAAACTCAACTTCTAGGGCGCTACGCTTCTGTCGGTACTTGGATGCTGCTATTTTGGCCTCCCAGCGTGCCGCAAGGGCATGTGAATCTACGAGTGGCGACTTGATAGCCTTGTCAGGTGGAGAGGCGTGTTGTCGAGGTGTGCCACATTGTTGACAGAATAAGAAGTGTAGGCCGTTAGGTGAGAAGCAGCAAGAGCACTCTGTTTGGATAACCAGTTTCCACATCGTGTACTGCTGGGGGGCCAGCTGAAGAAAAATCAAGAGTGTCAGTCTTACTGTCTATTTCCTACAAGGAAAATCCACAGATCCCATGGCAGCGGGAGTGGTTGAGGCTGGTGGAAACCATGTTGCCTGGAGGGCCAGATGAGGAGCTCATGGTTCCCCTGTTGGGCTAGTAGGTACTGCCCGCTCGCACATCGACAGAGAACTGGCCACCAGTAGGGTCTGGGACAAATATCTGGAACAAGAAGGGTAGCCTTTGCTTTACAGGATAACAGGTGTTGAAGTGCAGGTCCGATGAGGTATATAGGGGGAAATAGGTAACCGTTTTCCTTCCTTCCAACCGTGCTCGTCCGTGCACGGGTTGTGTGCAAAGAAATTTATCCCAGTAGACAAAGGGGTTGGGTAAGGCATGTAATGGGGATGGCACTGGCTGTTAGAGTCTAGGGCCATGAGGTCAATAGAGTGTGGACCAGCAAGAGATTCCACTAATTCCCAAAACTTTGGGGCGAGCTTGACATCAGAGTCTGACCACTCCGTTGATGGTTGATCGGCGGGGTTTGCCGTGCTTTGCACCCACTCTAGGTGAAGAGCGACATTCAGGGCGAGGACAGTCTTGAATATCTGTTTCAGAGAATGGTTTATGCCTTGATTTTGGCATCCCCCTCAGAGCCATGCGTGGTAAAGCACTTTGTTGTCGACCAGCACATCCACGCGGGAGTGCACTAGGTGCAAGGAAAACGTTTGCAGGGCCTTAAGCAAAGCGAATGCTTCTTTAACTGTGATGTGGTGGCCCCCTAGATCTTCCCCGAAGTAGTCGCCAGTGGACTCAACTCCTCTGGGAAGAGAGAGAGTGGCACCCCAATGGGACTGCGAGGCATCAGATGCCAGCAGTTTTACAACCTTGTGTTCTTCAGTGCGCCAAGGGACACAGCCCGTCCATGAATCCGGGAAACGCCCGTGAGAAATTTCTTCGCACAGGTCTCCTTCGAGTTTAATCAGTGATCCTACCCTTTGAGCGCATGTTATAGCGGGTGCAACTGCCTGAGTGTGTAGGTGGGCTGTGGGAACCATGGGGGTGAGAGATACACATTTTCCTTGGAAATGTTGCAACATGTTTAGGGGGATCTACTCAAGGGACAAGATTTCTTCTTGCAAGGCGACGAACTTCTGCTTTTTTTCTTTCGGGATAGAGAACGTTTGACGCACTGTGTCCACTAGGTGCCCTAGGGATGGGTACACACTTGGCAAGGTGTAGGAAGTATCCCAGCTGGGTCAAGAGGGTTCTGGCTACGAAGAAGGCACAGTTCTCTGCATCGAAGCTGAAGGTACGCTTAATCTGCGTTCCCCATAACTTGCCGAGGTGGTGATCATCGATGTACTGAGAGCACGCGATACCATAGTTTCTCAACGTATGCATAGCCACTTGACCTAATATCTGATAAACATAGGGGCTCCTCCATCCCTGAGGAAGCATTTTCCAGACAAGCCACCAGCCTCCCCACTCAGCACCCATGTATGGCAGGCTGTCCTCAGAAAGGAGGAAGTGGTCAAATCCCGATTTATCATCTAGTTTTGTGTGATAAGTATCGCAAGTCAGGTAGCGTGGTAAGTTTACCACTTGGTCCAGAGAGAAAGGGCAGTGGCGCATAAAGCAATTGAGGTACTGTTGATCATGTACCAAGCGAGGTTTAGATGGTTCAATACTTAGGGGCATGACAATAGCTGGTGGGAGACATGTCCCTACTCTACCCCACACTTTTATGGCACCCATGGCTATCTTTTGCTTTATTTCTCTCCAGATCATATCTTGATAAAATTTGTATTTTTTGTTTGGGGTAGTGCTGTTCCTGTCGGTATGTCCCTTTGAAGGGAATGATGAACTCTTTGACTGAGATGCCATGCTTTATCCATCCAAGTATCAGGTCCCTTTGGGGATGGCCGAGAGTTAGTTTATCCCAAATGGCCAGGTGACGATGGGGTTCTCCCGCGAGAAAGGTTTTGGGTTCTCATGTCCAAACATCCGCAGCAGAAGCATTTAACTTGCCGCTGACTACTGAATTGATCGATGGCTTGGTGGAGGAGTTTTTGGGTCCTCCCTCTCCCAAGGGCCATTCAATAAAACGTATTTGACGCTGCTGAAAAAATTGTCGTTCAGCTTCCAAGGGATTGAAGTCAGAATCCAGTTCCCATCTGGGAATAGCCGGGTTCTAAGGAAAAAGAGAGGTGGATGCGTGTCAACAAGGTCCTGTGAAGGGGAGGACCGGCGCATCCCACCACTTGAATGCAAGCAGCTGAAGGCTCTATTACCAGACAGTAAATCTAACCTCGGATGAATCGGTCAGCTAACACAGGGTCCAGGGATATTCTTCCCAGAATGTGAACAGGGACGGCAATAGACACAGAAGGGAGTACACATTATGCCAGAAAAACGTTGTAACCGTTATTAATATCATTCTGTGTGCAGTTTTTTTGAGGCCAGCTGATCCCGCCGCTTGTGACAATCACAGCGAAGTGGCCAATGTCACCGCAAGCATAGCATTTCTCATTGGCTGCACTCCATTGACGGTCGTTTTGGTCACGTCAGAAAACCTGGGAGGTTCAGTGTTCCCCTCGATACTGTCTGGGGTTGCTTGGAGGAATGTAGTTCGTGGCATCTCACGAGTTTATCGGCCTCTCGCTCTGCTTTGGATACTAAACAGCCGAAGATAGTGGCTCGAAGATCAATGTGGCGACCTGCCTGCTTAGCGAACGTAAGTCTGTCCATAA
>OX419338.1:24832212-24854712 GCA_948470475.1 Galaxea fascicularis
CCAAATATATTCAGCCAGCATTTTCGCTATGCAAGTGAAGTCCATACATATAATACAAGGTATGCTTCAAAACGTAACTTCTACAAACCACGTTTCAGGACTAACATAGGAAAGCAAACAACATCGGCTATGGTGACTGAAATGCGGCAACAGCTCCTTACCCATGTTAAAAACTTCTCAACTTATAACTTTCCTAAAAAATTGAAAGAATACTTGTTGGCCGAACAATCAACATACTGAAATTATTTTAATCATGTGGCCATGCACTATTATGACTGCTTTTTTTTCTTTTCTTGCCATCTGTGTTATATGGTGTGTTGTGTATGTTCTACGATGTTGTGTATGTCTAGTTATTGTGATGTCCTGTACATTCGAAACTTCCTTCAAAGAGCTAGCTGCTAGCTCGAAAACCTTACAGACATCTAGCTGCTAGGCATTTCCTTCTATGTAATAATATTTAGTTTAAATTGTAATTGAATATTCTATGTGTTAAGTTGCTAATTATTTAATAAGTTTTACAAACCATGTAATGGAAATGTGAAATAGTGTTGTTGTTTGTTGTTGCTGGTAGTTCCTCACCATTTTATTTAATTATTTGCATTTATGGAACTCCTCTCTTCTGAACCCGAAAGAACTGAAGGTAATGGTTCTAGAAGATATGCACGTGATTTTTCACTAATTAAAATTCTTGATGTGACATTGTGACCTTTTGATCCTTTTGCATTGTGAATCACTATGTCCACTAGGGTCTGCAGTCTTAAATAGACAACATACCCCTGATTTTTTGTAACACAGAAGCTCTTATGAAGAATCTCTGCATTTACCTCGATCTTCACCGACATATTGCAGCTGCTGTGCCACTTCCACCGACCCAGGCCAGTTGTTGGAGAAAAAATGACATGCACACAAGGGGAATTCGAAATATATCCTTCCCTTTGCTTTTGCACCTTGGGTCAAGAAACGATAAATATCAATTCAAAATCCAAAGCCCACGTTCACTGTCCCTGTGAGGTGTGCTCGGGTCAACCAGTACATCCCATAACAGCATGGAGACATTCAGCGATTTAGAAAGCCAAGTTTGCGAATGAAGTCCAGGATGAAATTGATTATTGTTCACTAGCAGATCCAGAAAGCATTGAAACAGCAGAAAGTGTTGTCAGTTTGGAAAAAGATGTAGCATATGCTTGTGGATTTCACTTGGAAGACATATCTGCAGAATTTTGTAACTTTGCTGAAAATGAAAGTGGGGCAAACAGTGAAATTAGCATAGGTGATCGATCTGATGTGGATACTATGCTTAGAGAGTAGTTCAAACGTTAACGAGAATGACAGTGAGAGTGAAAGGGAAGATGAAGGTACTCATGGGGATGACATGAACAAATTTGTCTGCGATGCAATTTTATGCGCTGTTGAATTGAAGGAGCAGTCATGCTCCATCAAGAATTTTGAAGATCTCTTACACTGGGGAAAGGAACTTTACTTGAAAAACAATGCCACTGACAATGCAACCACAATGTGGCCTTCAAATTGGGAGCAAGTGTGTACCCTGCTTGCGAACATTGGCTACAGTAATCCCAAATTGTACTGGGTTTCTTTAGACCCAAGCCACCCTTGTCTGTATGCCATACTTGAAAACAAAGAAGATTGCTGTCCTCATTGTCGAAGCATGGAAGTATACCTTACCATTACTTAAGTGTTACAAATAAAGTTAAGCAATGGTGTTCATCTTCTTTAATGTGTAAGAAAATGACAGCTCATTGGGAGCAACGTGATCACTGGCTGCCACCTGTTAAAAAGGAAGGATGGGGTTTTGGCCTAAAACGAGAATTCTGGGATGGCAATCGTTTATTAGAGCTCTCCTACTTCTTTAATCCAGATCAAGAATGGGTTCTTCCTGTCAGATGTGCACAAATGGGTTGCAAAACCGTTATATCTGCTCATGAAATCTTAAAGTCACCTAGAGCTGCTGGTCTTCCTGATGAGTGTGTAATTGAGTGCCATGGATGCTACCATACTTTCAACTAAACAATACAGTAAACCTGTGGTGATCCAAGGAATATTGCCTATGATGGTTAGTATCTATAAGTACTTTGTGTACAGTGAAACTTTACACCTTAAAAACTGCAATAGAAATTTAAGCTTGGGAAAATCTATTTACACTTCAACCATAATAAACCTTGTCATAGTTGTAGATGCCACTATTTTTGGAGGCAAACAAGTCAGAAATTACAAACCAGTGCATACATCCCAGCCCTCCTAACTCAGAGGCTATATTAGAACTACACATTAATTGGAAGGGTAGTGTTCCATGCCTTTTATATTTTAAAAGGTAAGGTTAAATAAACACATTCTGTTTTCAGCACACTGGGATGGTTGGCAGGCTTTCAGTTCATTACGTGGTTGCAGAGCTATTGAAGTTACTGTAGCAACAATGTCTAAGGTGGAAAGATGCAAAGCTGAGGAGGTGTATGTCGTAGGATTTGTTCCATTGCATATGCAACTGAATAAAAGGCCTATATATTTAGATCCTTTCTTAGACCCATTATTGCTCTTATTGAGGATGGTTTCATCAATGGCATTCAAGTGAACTATAATGCAGCCACATGTGGGAAACCAGCTGGAGTTACATCCCTAAGGCATTTAGTGTTGTGCTTTTCTGGAGACCATTGCGGTCTGTGTGAAGTTGACAACAATGGGAAAGTCAGTTTGCCGGCGTTGTAAACCGGAAAGTATGTGCATTCCAGAAACGAATCATTAGTATTATCCAAATTTCAGAAAACAAGCTCGTTTTCCTGCAGAAAAGAAAAGCATAATGGACAACTTAGAATTATTGTACAACATTACCTCAGAGGAAAGAATAAGTGTCAGACAGCAACTCTCCAAAGAAAGTGGTTACACTGGATTCTCCATCTTACGTAGGCTGTATTACCTATATGGCTTTTTTTATGATAGAGATCTTGTTTATGATGCACAGTTCACCTCAACCTTGTGAAGAATGCACTTAAGAACTTGAAAGAGGATGAGGACAATAAAGTAGACTGGGCTACAGTTGATGAGCAGTTGAAAAACTTGCCTTGGACCAGGTGGTGTACGCACTACGATCGCGTTGCATGCTGGTCGTTCAGATAAATTTTTGTCATTTGCTTCTTGACTCGGTCGAGTGAGCATCGCTGAATGCGTAATGGAATTCACGGTCTCCTGCCTTTTCTTTGTAAATTTGTCAAGAACATGAATCTCCGTGAGCTGGCGGGTCAAACAGCAGCTATTGATGCATCTTGCTGGCTACACAAAGGGTTGAGTGTGTCCTTCTCTCAGACCGGAAGGCGAGATAGGTGAGAAATATTTTCAAGTTGTCGATTTTACTTTTGATGTTGTAAGTTTCTCATTTTTAGCTCATGGATGACGTAGTCATGCCATGAGGTTTTGTTTCGGGTCTGAATTTCGCTCACTCACTCAGGGGATCACTCATTCGTTCACTCACTCACTCGATTCTGATTAATTTATTCATTAAACTTTCCCCTGGTCCCTCCCCTGGTAAGTATTGCTTTTGTCTCCATAGTCTTCTTGGTCCAATGTTTGCAAATTTCAGGGTGTAGTACAGAGGCGGAGAATTTTGCTCTGCAGATATTGTTTACGTGTTTAATGTTCATGGCGTCGATTTTTGGTTTCGATTTTCCAACTCAACAAAGGTCTATTTTGTTTAAGGATCAGTGATCAGATAAAGTTAATAAGATGAAGAACACGAGTTGCGAGAATTGAACTTTGAAATCTTCAGAGCAGCGAAAATGAACTTCGAGATATCGCAAAAGCAACTATAAAGCTTATCACTGGGCGGTACCTGGGACAGAAGTAATCGAGATTTTTTTGCCACAATATGATGGAAGAAGGAAGAATGAAGAAAATCGGCAAAAAAAGGAAACAGGAGAAAGACTTTCTAGCCAAAAAACCGAATTCTGGCAAGCAAACGCATTTGATTTATGAGCAACATATGATCGATTTAAGCAGGTACGTAATGAAGTGTTTTTGAATACGCTCTTTTCGTGGCGAACGCTCGATTGCAAATATGATCTTGTTTAGGAAGGCTATATCCCTTGGTTTAAACGATCAGTATAACACTTTGTCAACATTTGACAAAAACACAAGGACCACAAGCATGCAAATATTTTTCTCTGTGAGGATATAATTTGGTCTGAGAAGCAGCTATAACAGCTAATCTGTTCGAACAACAAAATATTTGGAAAGTCAAGTTAATTGTTGCACAAAGCATAAATAGATGGAGTTGAATATCTCACCTTACAAAGCAAAAGTTTTGTGCCAGACTCCGAATCGCTCAAAAACATTGTGACTGTAAAGCGTGACTAATTTCCCTCAGGACTTTCACAAAATATTATGATGATATCTCGTGTTCAGAATAGTCGGAAATTTTATTACGGCCAAAAACGTTTATAAAACTAACTTGAAATGAGCCGTCGACCAGTAACAAACTTTAACTTGCCTGTTACACTTCTTAACAAAGCGATCACATTTGAATATTATTTTTATGGTCCGTGTACAAATTTGCATATTTGTTTTCCATCGTCGGTTCAAATTACTTACGTCTGTCAATTTCGTCTAATGTAATGCTTCTGGCGCTGGTCAATCAACTGCATAATTTTACGGAAAATATTAGCGCATAAACAGTTCTTTTACCAAGAGGTGTGTCTGAAAAGGATGTGTTCCCACAAAACACAAACGAATGTACAGGTTTCTTGCACATATCTTTTTAGAAAATAAAGTTTTTGTAAATTCAAAGTATTGTTGAGTTCCTCATCCATGAGCTGGCTCATAGGAGCCTTTGATTTCTTATTCTAATGCAAAGTTTTTGTCTGTAGGAATCAGGAACCACACCTGATTTCGAAAGAAACTGAGGTTGTGCAGTAGGGGAACTACTCTAATCCTCTGCAGACCGGTTCTCTTTGTTGATGGAGCGTCCTTTTCATCATTGTAGATGGTGTGGAAGATATCTTCGAAAAGGTTTGGAGCATGCTTGTCACAGAATTCTTCCATTTCATTGGGATTATATAGATGTTTTCCCCCTTTTGTGTAATGTTGGACAAATGACTTATGGAATTGATGCACAAGGGTGCTGAATGTTGTCCCCTTTTGCAGTAAAAAAATTATTAGGTCAACAGAAATTGTTTTGTATAAATTTAAATCGTGATTGAGCACTCCCACTAGTATTATAAAACTCTCTTTCAAATGGGTTCCCCAAAGTAGTGCTAATGTATTTTAGTGTCCCCCTTGTCTCAAAACATATATGATATGGGTATAAACACATTCAGGAGAATGGGAAAATACTTAAACATACAAACATACCAGTTTTGTGCAGTTAAGTATTTTCAAGGTTACAGAAAGAAAATATTTTGTCCTTGATATGGGAAAAATAATAAATGATAACACTCCTGGAACAAGTAATGGGGGTACCTTCTGAGTCAAACTATTTTGGAATTACTTAGTTCTTGGTTTTCATAGTAATAATTTTATTCCAGTCCAATTAGTTTTTTGTTAAGTACACCGTAAGAAGATGCATTAGAGTGCAAGGGGCAGTCCCTTTTGTCTTCATATCTTTGCCCAACAATTTTTCAGTAATGTGCGGGAATAACCAAGAGATGCCCGTGAACAAAACATAAGTGAAAAGAGCTCCCGAGTACAGCATAAGGCATGCAACAAAAGTGTGACAATGAGCAGTTACCCTTTTAACTATTGTTTATTTAATTATGGATTGTTACAGTTAGTTAGGTTAAAGATTAAGTTAAGCAGTTTCGTAAAGCAGGCTTACTCTCTTTCATGGCCATACGGGTACTTACCTTGATTAACTTCCAACTCCACGTTCCACTGACTAGAGACAACAATGCTTGACTTTGTTGATTCACTTGATCCTTTCCACTCACTGGCTTTTCTGTGTACACAAACTCGTACAGAGGACTTCATAATGAACTCTGTACTCTTTATCTTCCTTCCTTTTCTGCTATTGTCTCTATCTTCTCTCCGGATATAGCAAAGTCAAAGGTTATAGCTCCACCATTGTTATTGCAGTTGATTATATAGCTTCCTCATATTATAGCATCCATAGCATAAGTTCAATCACAGCTGGCCACAAGGGTAAGCCCTCGGGCAAATAAGGAGAGAGTCCACTCTTACTTACGAGCCTGCTTATATACTTTTTCTTCAAGTATCTAGAACGTTCTGCTACTTTTATAGTGTATTACAAGGTCTGCTATTTGTGGAAACTGTTGAGTCACATCAAAGATATTTCTGGAATATTGCAGATTATAAGATAATTCTAGAAAAGTCTGGAATTGTATGACAGATAAACTAAAAGTAGTTCTGATCCTCATAACACAGTTTTAAGGGGTGTACCTTGAACTTTCTTGCAAGTCATCATGTTCTCTTGTCTTAATTCCACATTTAGTTCATGTTGCTGATTTTGTTTTTCCAGAAGTGTGTTTCACTGAGTAATTTCTGTTGGGATAATGGTGTTATTATTGACATTGGGTGTTGAATGACACAGCTAATATATATATTTAGGCAAACCTGAAAGTGGAGCTCCACAGTTCTTTTTTTATTGTATGGCATTTACCGATAAAATAAAATCAATGCCAGGACTCGAGCTAGTAAGGACTTCTGCATTGTGATTACAGTTTTTACTGTTTTGCTGCAGAGCCACAGCCACCATTCAAACATGTGCTAACGTACATTTTTGATTTATCATCGGCTTTGCCACGTTGGATCAAGGGACTACATAACCAGAGCATAAACGATTTTAGTTCATCACAGTTTAATTACATCCGATTACATTTCAATACAAATGGTGTAAATCTCTAAACTACAGGTTAACAGTCCCAGTGTCTCACTTTTAAATCCAACATCACAACCGGTTATGTGCTTTGGCTAAGTCACAAATTTTCTAACATGTATCGTTGACATTTTAACCTCAACAAACCGAAATGGTTGAGAATGGTTTTATTCTTGACTTCCATCAACTACAAATATTGCAAACTACAAACGCTGACTACGAGTCGTGGGCGGTATTATTTTTTACATCACTGTTAATGATAACATCTGATTGGCAATGACAACAGACAAACAAATCGGTTTCAGAAAAACATTTGTCAATAAACATTGAATTAAAGACGAAGTTTTTACTGCAATTATCCCGTTAAGTCTACGATTTTTTAACTAACAACGAGAATTGCTGTGAGGGACAACATATTGCTGGCATTTCGACTGCTAAAGCTGTTAAAAATCGTGTTTACTTTTGGCAAGGAGTTGTCGCTCTTTGCGAGAGTTTTCCAAATGTCAATCCGGCTCTTGTTCCTAACAAAGCAGAGCCGAGGATTTAAACCGTCCGAACTTTGTTTGGCTTTTCTTCAACCAATTTCGTGCCCAAAAATGAGCGACAGCAGGGAAAACGAAGAGTTTTAGGACCCACTAATGAAATATTGGATAGAAAACATTTGGAAAAAACACGAGCATTTTTTAGTCCAAACCAATTTGAGATAAAATTAGCGTGAAAACAACAAAACGTAAGAAAACAAAAAACGATATGAATGTTTCTTCGACGTTTTGGCGTTTCTTGGAAAAATAAGACAAGTAACAAACATAACTCGTGAGCAACCTAGGCAAATCGCTAGTCCGAGTGTTCTTGACATAAGTATCTGTATAAAAGACAAAACAGGAATACTAAACCTGTGGATGCGGTCAGTCAATAATCACTCCGAACGCAGAGCTGACATAATAGCCATCATTTCACACAAAATCATTGCTTTGCTAAGAATTGCAGCGAGGGACAACATATTGCTGGCATTTCCAATGCTGCAACTGTTAAAAATCGCGTTTACTTTTGGCATGAAGTTGTTGTTCTTTCGGCGAGAGTTTTCCAAATGTCAAACTTACCAAGCGGGGCCAAGGTTATAAACCGTCCGGACTTCGCTTGGCTTTTCTTCAACAAATTTTGTGCCCTAAAATTAGCGACAGCAGGAAAAAACAAAACGTTTTAGGATCCAAGATGAAATATTGGGTAGAAAACATTTGGAAAAAACAAGAGTCCAAACCAATTTGAGATGGAAGCGTGAAAACAACAAAACGTAAGAAAAAAGAAACCGATGCGAATGTCTATTCAACGTTTCTCGTACAAATCGGAAAAAAATAAGACAAGTAACAAACCGAGAGAAATCGTTATTCAATTTTCTTGGCATAAATGTCCATATAAAAGACAAAACAGGAGTACTAACCTGCGCACAGTTTAAGTCAGTCAACAATCACTCCGAACGCAGAGCTTAAGCAGAAGCGGTCATTTCACACAAAAGTAAGTCTTATTACGTCTCATGCCTGTCAAGGAAGCTTGTTCAATTAAGGATTTTAGCGGCAAAACCGTCCAGTTTAATACACAGCAAGGTCCGAAGACAGCGCATAATTACTGAAACCTTGCCAGACCACACGATCTTTTCTCTTCGTGCAAGCTTATGCTGGCAAACACGGGGAAAAGCTGAAACTTTCACATTTGACTTTGGCTTACATGATGGGGTGGACGTACGTACGGTCGGTTGGTCGGACGGTCGGTCGGACGGTCGGTCGGTCGGTCGGTTGGTCGTACGATGACGTGATAACCCAAATTTCTCGGATGGATGGGTTACCATATTTTCTTATCAATGGTGCTCCGCGCGCGGAGCTCCGCTATAACATGCCAAACGTGATACCGGTATCTGTTTTGGTGGTATGATAGTGTACCAACTAATTTATTTTTAAATTTTATTTTATTAGCTTTGCCTTTGTAATACCCACACAATATATAGACGTTGGCAGGGACATCGCAACAGCTGAGAAGCAAATTATTGCAGGCCCAGAAATAAAAATTATATAAAAGAAAAGAAAGAAAAACACTACATGCAGCACATTATTGGTACATCTAAAAATCTTATGGAGTTGCATTTCAAACAGATGGTTTTAAAAGTTCGAGGATTGTCCAGGTTATAGTTCGTTCTAACAGCTCGAGAGTAGTAGTCAAGGAGAAGAGATCTGAAGCTAGCAAGAGTAGCATTAGCTAAGTCCATTCTGCCAGTGAGCAAGTTCCAGATTCTGGTTGTTCTAATAAAAAAATATTTCTGATATAGTAGTTGTAGTTCTACATCTCTTGGGGACAAAGATAGGAGATTTAGTAACAGATGTTTGAGTCGTTTTAGCACTTCCGTGCATGACAGGAACAACTGAAGGAGTAAGGTGGACCAGACTATGTGTAGCCTTGTAAAAAAAATACCATGTCCAAAAGCTCATGTCAATAACATACTGGAAGTAGATCTAGAGATATTAACCCTTCCTTGTAAGATATTTCTGTGATAAAGGATGAATGGAGAATAAATTTGGTAGCATGTCTTTGAATTTTTTCAAGTTTGGAAATTAATTCAGTTGCCTGAGGTGCCCAGACCTGAGTTGCATACACAAAGGACTTACACACTAGGCCAAGATACAAAGTGCACCTTGCCAATGTACTTCAAATGTACCTGGCATTCCTCCTAATGTATCCTAACAACTTGATAGCACATGCAGCATGGTGACTGACTTTGGCGTGGCTTACGTGCTCTACCTTACAGGACTGGATAGTGCAGCTGTTGACCTCATAGCTTGTGGAGATAGGCTTGCGCTTCCTTGTAATGGATTGCAGCTTGCATTTCTTCTCATTGAAGGCTAAACCAGAGGCAGCGGACCATGAAGAGAGACTGTGAAGGTCTTGTTGTGAAGTGGTGCCATCATCCTGAGACTTCACTTCCTTGTAAACCTTTGTGTCGTTGGCGAACATTACCACTTGACTCCTGGTGATGACTTCAAGAAGATTGTTTACATATAACAGGAAGAGAGCAGGACCAAGAATTGAACCCTGGGGAATCCCCAACATGACTGGGAGGTCACGTGAAGTCACCCCCGGTACAGTAACACATTGGCGCTGATCATAAAGGTATGTGTGGAGCCAATCAAGTAGCTTCCCTCAGAAGCCACAGGGTTCTCATTAAGTTTTGGAGTAGACAGCTTCAAAAGAATAGTAGGCGGCGGGAGAAACGAGTGCCGTAGGCACGAGCCTCTAGTGGGGTCTAGAGGGGTCTGGGGGCTAGTGGCACCAGGGTTTCAAAATCTAGAAGGTCAGATATGCCATTTCGTGTGTTTTGGCAATCAATTTTGTAGTAAAAAAACAATTTTCAACAAGAGACTTAAGAATAAATTTTACTGAAAATTTTTATTTTCTTTAAATTTTAGCTCTTTAATGAACCCTAATAATGGGGTCACACTACAAACGCCAAAAGGGCAGTTTTCCACTAAAGTAAAGGTTTTTTATAACATCAAGGCCATTCAAAGCAGAAAAAATGTTTAAATAAAAACCCTTTTTGTCACTGTTTGTGTGTATTGATTTGAACTTGTTTCAATCTATCAGAAAGTGGTTGAGAAAGTGGCAGAGTTAGCTTTACTCACCATTTGGGCAAGCTAGAAAGAACTAAAATGCCAAGTCATCAGTGTCAGATCCAAAAGCGGAGTCAGAGTCAGTGTCACTCTCTGAACCTTTTGATGGTAGATTAAGGGCCTCTAGAGCTTCGTCAATTTCTTCCTCATTTTCATTTTCCTCATGCTCTCTGTCTTCCGCAGCTGTGCCACTCTGAACAATTGGCTCCTCCCTTTCACATTGTACTCCCATTTCCTTTGTTTGGACAATCACCACGGATGGCCCTGGTGTAGGGTTATTTGACTTTGGTACCCTTGGAAGTTTTCTTCTCTCCTTTGCCTCAAGCCAGACTCTTACAGCTTCCTTTACAACAGGCAAGCAGCTCTGGACATCTGGTCCATTAATTCCCACAGCCAGTATTGCTTGCAGCATGTCATTTTGGAGCCTGCTTCTGAGGCGAGTCTTCACATTCTTTGCAGCACTCGCCCCCCTTTCTGGCCATGCATTACTAACTGCAACCAGTTGCAAAATTGTTGAGACATTCGCCATCAAAAACGTCTCTTCTTTCTCTAAAACGCTGCTGCTAACAAATCTGTGACATGCAATACTCACCCCCTCCCTCTCCCCCTTTCAAAGTTGTTCCTCAAAGTTTCGAGCATGGTGCTGCACCGTTAACAACATTGATAAGAGGGGGAGGGGGAGCGAAAGCGGAAGATCATGGAAACGTCATTCAAGACCAAATGGCGTACAGTGTCTCAAGTATTTTTGCAACTCGTTGTCTAATTAAGGTATAAAAGTGAACTTTGTTTTCTCTGGTATGAAGGATGCAACAATGGAGCTTAGCAATTAATTTTGAAGAACTATATTTCCTTATTATAGTCTTAGACATATTGACGCTCTAGTTCGTCAGAGAGTATGCAAAAAACTAAATTTGAATTCGTCGAATTTTCTTAACTTGCAGTTAATGACGTAACAAATCAGAGTGTATTCTTTCCTTTTGTTCGTGCAACTTAATAGACGCCTTACGTCTAGGGCGTCTACACATAGACGCCCAACTTAAAGCGTTTATAAGATATGATAGACTATGACAGGTGTGAGACTTTTCAAGAATGAGTTAACACTACCAGTAGAGAGCACACCATAGTCAATGCTCAATGCGAAGTGACATTATTGACAAAACTATCGCGCCAATGCATAACTGCTTACATTTGATTTTAGCCGACAATAAAGACCGCCCTACAAGACTACTAGGCAATTAATTTCACCTGACAACAGTGTGGTAATTTCGTCCCTTTTATTTTGTAACGCAAGAACAATTGGCATGCTATTTGGTCATGTAACATTCTGTGATTGCGTTACTTTTTGAGTAAATGGCTTTACGAGAAAACTACTTGAGCTACTATCATTTCTTTCCAATCCTAAATAGTGACAAATACCAAACGAGAACAGTGGTAAAACCATTATAGGTGTAATATGCATTTCCTTTGATTTTCTGACGGTCTACCATTTTAGCACGGTCTACCATCGAAGAGTAAGATATATGATATCTTAATGTATTTTTTAGTGAACGCAATGGTAGACCGTGCTAGAATGGTAGACCGTTGAATTTCGTAACAGTCCTTTGTGGAAATTAGTAAAAAACGTTTCAATCAGTGTAACATAAACGATGCAAAGCATTGACAGCACTTTGGCATTTCATTTTATGTATTCTGCCGCTGTTTTCTAAGCAGCTGGATTTAATGGCACGCGATCACATTATAATGTCTGTTTATGTGGCTAATTCTTTTACATCAACAACAGCTTATCTCCTCAATCTAGTGTCGGCTTTTGGCGTCATTTGAAAAGGTAAACCTCCTGCCTGACGGAGATTCACAGTAAATCGCTTAGAATCACGTCTTTACAGACCGTAAGAGCAAAAACGGAGTTATATAAGTAGTCTATATCGAAGCTTAAGAATGTTTTCGGGTTTGCTCCGTAAAAGTAGTGAAATACGCTCCGATTACGTCGTGCGATAAAAAGCACAAAATGAGCTTTATCCGCTGGCCATTTTTAATCCAGGTGATGTAAGACAATGAAACCCTATTTGTTTTAAACACCTCATTAAAAGCAAAACCTACAATAGCTCTCGCCCAGATTCCCTAACTAATAAAGTGGCCATACAGTGCACTAGCATTGAGACAACCAGTTGCAAAATTGTTGAGACATTCGCCATCAAAAACGTCTCTTCTTTCTCTAAAACGCTGCTGCTAACAAATCTGTGACATGCAATACTCACCCCCTCCCTCTCCCCCTTTCAAAGTTGTTCCTCAAAGTTTCGAGCATGGTGCTGCACTGTTAACAACATTGATAAGAGGGGGAGGGGGAGCGAAAGCGGAAGATCATGGAAACGTCATTCAAGACCAAATGGCGTACAGTGTCTCAAGTATTTTTGCAACTCGTTGTGGCAAACTGGCAACTACTTCTACGATGTAGAGAAGGAGGGGGAAGAATGTGACAAATGAAGATTTATTTTTAAGTAGATGAAGCAGAAACCATTCTGTAGTGGTGGTTTTACTTGAACCAGACTTCACTTCTGTTGGAATCATCTTCTTAATGTTATCATTTACATGGTATTTCATATTTGACCACTCTGCTAGAAGCTTTTCTGTTTTTAGCTTTTGGACTTCTTCTGTTTCAATCTGGAAAAAGTGTTTGGCTAAAATGTTAACACTGGCATTTCCATACTCTTGAAAACCCTCAGCTTCATATCCTGGCACATTTACTGGATCAAAGATACTGAGGGCACTAATAACATCAGAACTAGAAGCAAATCTTTGATCCAAATTATTTGATAGAGCTGCTACATACTTTCGTGTAAGGCTTTGCATTTGTTGATATGAGGTGGGAGGAAATGTGATATCACATCCAAGATTTGTAAAGCTGTCAACATCTGCTTGCAGTTTGTCCATAGGGATCTCATCCTCAACGATTTTGTTCAAACGTTGTTTTGTTGCTTTGATTTGTGGTTGAATAAGCGAGAAATTGATGTTGCTTCTTTGAAATGTTAGGGAAAGACTTGAAAGTACTGGAAGAATCTCTGCTAAAATGTACAATGCTCCAATAAACTTTGCATTCTTCATCTTCTTTAAGGCCAGCTGCTGTGGCATCATTGTGTTTACTGTCTAACTCTTGCAATGTTTGTAATACACCACAGTACTGTTGCTTCATAGCTTCTACGGATTTGTCAAAGCTTAGCCATCGGGTTTTGCAAGCTTTTTTCAGTTTTTTGGCCAACAACTTCTTGCCTTTGGTGGAGCTCACTCTCACTTCATTCACATTTGCTAGTACTTTCATCAATAATGCCATTCGCTTGGGTGAGTTCTCAAAATGCTTCCACGTTTGTCTTAGTATATCACATACATCTTGAATGTATTTGGTGTCTTCATTAGAATCTGTACATGCAAGTGCTAGTCTGTGGCATACGCAGTGTATAGAAATGGTGCATGGATTATCTCGCTTTAGTTTAGAAGCTACGCCCTCCCTTGTGCCTACCATGACAGATGCACCATCTGTTGCCAGCCCCATCACATCTTTTATTTCTAACTGTGATGAAAGAAGGTCCTCTTTGAGCAAGTCGTAGATTGCCTGTGCAGTAGCTGCATCATGTTCTTTTAGCACATTCTGGGCAGAAAGAAACTTTGTCTCAACTGTTCCACTTTCAGTACAAAAATAGTGGACAAAAGTTATTAATTGAGAAGTAACACTAACATCTGTCATCTCGTCAGTCATTAATCCAAAACAGCTTGCTGCTCTAACCTTCTTCAAAGTAAGTTCTTTCACATTTCCAATTGTCAAGAATATTTCAATCAGAGAACCTTCAGATCTATGTTGAAAGTACTTGATCTCAGCCACCCCTATCACATTTGTTATAAAATTAATAAGTGGCAAGAATTTTCTGTTTGGCAAGTACTCTTTCATTAGAAAATAAGCTGTTGAAAAGGCTTTCTCTAAGACAGATATTTCGGTTTCTTTTTTCTCAACAAACTCTTTGTGGAAAATAGACATTCTTGAGATCATCTCAGCTTCTAAAGCACTCTTATGACGCCCTGACTTCCTGTGCGTTTCAATAGCATCTGCCTTGAATCGGTCAGATGCCACTCCAGTAAATTTGTCAGTTTTATTCTGGGGATTTGTAACTCCATGTTTTTTGCAAATGATACAAAACATTCCTCCCCCCTCAACATGGCAAAGCCACCAGTTGTGGATTTTTTCAACCCAGTCATGGTTAAACTTCTTAGGCTTGATTCTTTGCAATTCCTGTTCAGTGAGCTTTGAACATTTGTTGAAACAGGTATAGTAGTTGTGAACTTTACCTTGATTGAAAAACTCTTTTATCAACTCTTCGCACTGTACCTGTGACAACACAGGATGGATGCTTGGGCTATTGGCTGTTTTGTCACCTTCATCAACACGTGCTGCTGAATTACTCGTCGTGGGAATCGCTGGTGTTTGCCTATCGCCATTATCGGCTGTTTTCTCACCTTCATCAACACGTGCTGTTGAATTACTCGTCATGGGGATAGCTGGTGTTTGCCGATCGCCATCACCGGCTGTTTTCTCGTCTTCATCTTCCTGAGTTTCCGTTCTTCGTGATTTACAGAAATATCGATCAATTCCAGGCTGGCTTATAGTGGGTTTTCTTTTGCTCATGGGTACTTGATAATTAATTACACACTGGGAATTCTCTGTTCACGCCAAACGCCACGCCGAACTTATTGACAACAGATATCGGTCAGCAGAATTTCACAAAAGGTAGGAGCTGCGCATTGCATAACACGTTTTGCTGCTGGAAATGGCTTCCAAGTTTACACTCGGTCGATTATCTAAATGTAGATGCAAAATAAGGAGGTAATACACCCAAAAGCAAGTATGTTTATTTCAGCAGGTAAATTTTTAAATACAGATTTAAATTTATTTTGCTTTGTGTCATTGTTTATAGCAAGCGTATCTCCGAAAAGTAGGCGGCTCTAAATTAAAAGTAGCCGGTTTTTTAGCCGGCTGCCGGCACTTAATGAGAACCCTGAGCCAGCGTCCCACAATTTGTTAATGAGCAGGTCATGCCTAACCTTGTCAAAGGCTTTGGACACTAAATACACGCAATCGACTTGACTGGCCCTGTCAACAATGGCTCCAATATGATTTAGGGACTCAAGTAGGTTAGTAACGCATGATCGCCCACACGGAAACCCATGCTGGCAATCCACAATCAGTTGTTTTCATTGCTGAAAAATGGATATTTGAACACAGCCATTGACCGATATGGCTCCACTCAAACACCTCCTTCCTCCAATATCACTTCACAGGGTAAACAATACTTTTAAGTTACCTTGTCTAGGCCGTTTTTCTACTGTAGCGCGAAGCAAAATACGTCGCGTTGTTAATCGTTATTGTAATGATCTTGACATCAAACTGGTGTTTACCACATTTAAATTAAGGAATCTTTTTTCAGTGAAGGATTCTGTCCCTAGAGAACTCCATTCACGTGTGATTTACAAATTTACTTGTGCTTGTTGTAATGCTTGCTATATTGGTGAAACTGGTCGTCATTTTTCCACACGTGTTCATGAACATCTCTCTTCAGACAAGTCCTCATACGTTTTCAAACACTTACTAAGTTCAGAACGTTGCTGTCAATCTTGCTCTACAGATTGTTTCGAAATTCTTGATTCCGCCCCTACTAGATTTCAACTCAAACTTAAGGAGGCTATGCATATAAATTGGGAAAAGCCTAATTTAAACCAACAAGTTCATCACGTCAACCTGACACTTACGCTTTAGGCTTTATGTTCTTTCATACTTTGTAACTCACTCAAATATTTTTGTCACTTAATCTTAATTAATTATGTATGTTTTGCCTAGTTGTTATAAAGTCCAACGGTTTTTCAAATATTGTGTAACTGACACTGATGTTGGCAACATCGAAACAGGTCTTTAAAATTAA
Organism: Galaxea fascicularis; assembly: GCA_948470475.1. NCBI lineage: Eukaryota > Metazoa > Cnidaria > Anthozoa > Scleractinia > Euphylliidae > Galaxea > Galaxea fascicularis. The sequence goes on from OX419338.1 coordinate 24,848,661, forward strand.
AAAATGTCGTAATCTTCTTAAAAATCACGATTTACCAATTTCCAGTCACTAGGTCTGTAGCCCTCCCCCACGGACCTGTTGAACTACGTGCACAATGATAGAGGGATAGTAGTGGCAGTTTCCTTCAGGATTCTTGCCAGAATTCCATGTGGGCCGGCAGCTTTGTTGCGATCTAGTGACTTGAGAACAGCTTCAACCTCTTGATGTAGAATACAATGTCATTAATAACAGGTTGTATAATTGGCCATTGTTTGAAGCCACTTTCTTCCTTTTCCCGGTTGACAGGTGGAGAACACCAATCTCGTACCCAGAGCCTACGTGTCTTTTGGTCAGCGCCAGGACACGGAGCTCTGGAATAATCAATTTCCAGAATCCAAGATTTTAGGAGTTCCGGTCTCACGGCGCATGAGTGCCTTTGTTTACAACATGGCATCCAGAGATTAAGACAATGTCTGGAAAAGCTAAGGAAGTCGAATTTGGCATTGAAAAAACAGCAGTACCACATTTTGAAAGCGGTTGTGGTGGTGAAAAGAGATGTTTTAGCGGTTTTACAGACTGGTTTTCACAAATCTCTCATATACCAAAGTTTGGGTTGCATCTTTGATTTGCTGAGAAGTGATTCGATTCCCAACATGCAGCTATTGTTGTGGTTTCGCTGCTAAATGCCTCGATGCAGGATCATGTGGAAAATTTGATGGCTTATACGAACATATGTGTCATGAAAACCATTACTGATTTGACTGATTCCAGCTCTGACCTTCGACAAAGTGCTCAGATAATTTCGCACATCCGGAGCCAGGTCATGAGGGACACGACTCTCCAGAAGTTATTTAAAGACCCTGAGTGTTGGTCCAGTTGAGGTTTTAACCCACGACTTCCTGCACAGCAGTCCGGTGCTCTACCAACTGAGCTCACTGGTAGGCGGTTTCTATGTCAACTTACTACACTGTATTTACATGATGTCAACTAAATATTGTTGGAAGGGCATCAAGTATTAGCTGTTAAATGTCAGGGAATGACAGAATTAAATCCTACTTATATTATACAAAAGCCCATCTTCTTAGATGCATGACCAGAACCAAGGACCACTGCATTGACGTTCTGTACTAGGGACAACTTCCTGTTTCTGTATGGATCAGTAAAATAAAGATTGAATTTTTTATCTTGTTTTTATATTTGTCACTCAGTGTCTTGCAGTATCTTGCAGTAAATTTATAGCTGTGCCTATAGAGCAATTAATTAGACTTGAAGCTCCAATGGGCTATGATTCAGTAACCCATGAGATTGAAGGGTCTAAATTGTTTTAGTATCAACCAACTAGTTAGAAATCAACTAACAAGCTAGAAAGTCATGTTTTACAACTTGTGTACAAACAGTTATTCAGGGAAGTAAGGTAAATTGTTTACTTTTTGTTACACATGGTGCTACTAGGTGGTCTGTCTACCTATTCTAGCATATATAACCAATCACAATGCAGGACTACTAATAGACAACAAGTTTGTTGATATGTAAAACAACATTTTGAGAGTGGACAAACTGAAAGTGAGGAGGAGGGAATTGAGGATTGCTCATCGGGAGGGCTAACTTTCATGCACAATCTAAATGTAAGAATAACCTTGTAAGTAGCATTACTTATTAATAATTATTGTGTCATCATCCCTGATTGTAATTCCAATGAACCAACCATTCTGGGATTGATCTGTTATTGAAACAGTGGCCTAAATGAAATTGTGATTTTCTTTCAAGTTGTATATTTGAGATATTTGCATTTTGAACAGCAAGGTTTACAAACATACTGTCCAGGTTGGCTTAGAAAAAAATACAGGTGAAATAACTCTTTACAATACCTGTATTCATAAGCACACCATAGGCAGGATATATCCTTGGTATCTGGCTGCCATCTGCTTTCACATGAGGTAATGCCACAGCTGACTAAATGTCCAGTACATCAGGGGCTCTTTCCTATGGAGATCAACTGAAATTTGTTTAGTTCCTCTTCACTGTCCTTTGTCATTCGAAGAACAGGTGGATTTTCTTTCTTCTGACACAGTTTTTGCACTGACTATCAATATCCTGCAGCATGATAGCTTTCACACAACTCTCAATGAGTGGTATTTTTATCATGGTTTCTGCCACCCCAGTGGTCCCTGCAGCAGGAAGCTCAGCAGCCTGTTTGTATGGATTTGTAATTGTTTGGATTCTGGCCACGAAGGTAAATCTTACATTTAGTACAATGTAAAATGATACACATTGAAAATACAATGTATTTGTATCATTTTTTCGATTTAATTACAATACCCTTGTACTGTGTACGTACATTTATGCAACTGGAGATTTCTCTTCTGTTTATTGGTATATAAAACAGGAGGTAGTTTATAACTTACCGTGTTCTTGTGGAGTCCAGAGGCTGAAAGAATATCAACTCCTTGTTTTGGTATAAGAGCAGCAGTGGAAGAGTTCGTGGACCGAAACCGGCAAGCCAGGTGAATCTTTGCAGGTGGTTTTGCTAAATGGTGTGGTCTTTCGTGTATGCAATACTGAAGGCGGTACCGTGGGACTTGGTGGGGTTTCTTCAAGATTCATTCCCCTCTTTGAACCAGTATTCCCTGATTGTAAATGGTAGGCCCTCTGTTTGTTATAGGACTCTCTGCAGAGAGTTTTGAATTCGTTAAACGTCGCAATGTTCCGATCACAAGACCAACATTCAAACTGTGACAATCCGTCATTTTCATTTCCTTTGAGATCAGTAATTTCATTGTATCCTTCAATGATCGCTTCCCTTTTGGACTTTTCGCCAAAAAGTGAAATGGGGCGATTATTACCCAGGGGTTTACAGCAGCAGCGACAAATTTTCGTCTTTACAAGTTTAGTTGGAGTTTTCTGCGCCATATTCGTTTAAATTTGCGTTTAGCTGTTCTGATTAAGTTCTGAGTTTGTTTACAAACAATTGTATTTCCGGTAGTTTATGCATGAGCAGTTTGATAAATCGAGTAGCCAACCATCATAGTTCTGGAAATTGATTATTCCAGAGCTCTGTGTCCTGGCGCTGACCAAAAGACACGTGGGCTCTGGGTACGAGATTGGGAGAACACTGAAGTGAAATAGGTACTGAACATGTCAGCGATCTGGTCTGGGGTGCCAGTGGTTGTATGCATGTTTACAGTTGCCATGGAGACACTCTGGTATGTTGCGCGAGTTAGAGCTAGTTTTTAGCACTGACCAGAGATGCTTGGGGTTACTCTTAAAATCGATGTTAGCAGTGTCGAAGAACTGGGTTCTGCTTTCTCTTTTTGCATGCTTTACTAGTGAACGCAGAGTCTAGAATTTGATTTTGAGTGACTCTGATGGGTGCGATTTCAGTTTCCTACAGACAGGTGGTGTGGTGCTTACCCACAGCTATAATGCTTTTTTTTTTTCTCCCCCTACTGTCAACTGACACTTTTACTGCTTGTAGCCAACAAACCACATTGCATTGTTGTTTATTACACATAACATTTTGTAGAGCTACAAGTAGTGTTACTGTACACAAAAAAACTTGACTGAAACTCTTAATATTGTTTGCTGACCATGAGTGGGAACACATGGGAAATGACAGGTTTCATAACCACAGAACGGCGATAAAATTTCTTTTATGTGTGTGTGTAACAAATATAAATGCAATTTTCCTCAACTGACTACTTTGTTTATGTTTTTCTGTCCACCTGAATTATGGAAGGGCATTAACATGATAATGGCTTCCACCAAAGAATCCCTTTTCCCTTGCTTCCAGCAAAAGAAATTAAAATAGCCCAGAAAAAAGCCATTATCTGAGAAACCAATTTAGGTATGGGAGCCGTCACATAGAATCCCCAGTCAAGTGCAGGCAACCAAAAAATTCCTGTCAGGGTAGGGGTCAGTGTTTTGCTGTTTTTTAACCGTGGCATTACTGTATGGAGCATACATGAAGGTAAAAACAGTACATTAAGTTTCACATGATATGCCCGCTATGAAAAATAAAAATATAGCCACTGTATCAGTGAAATGTTGTTTAGGATTTACAAGACGTTTTCTCGAAAATTTCGTCGTGTGGACCTTCCCTCAGGGGTTCAGCCTAAATTCAAAGGAAGAAAAAAAAAACATTGTATGATATTCCTTGGTATGAAAGACTGTGATGGTTTTGTTGGCATACAATAGATCACAACATTTCCACTGGTACCCTTTGCATTGTCCTCTAACTTTGGTGGTAATTCCTCCGTGAAAGTCTTCGAACATTCTTCTTCACTACAAAAGTGGCGAGATTCTATGGTTGGCCATTCATTTCAAAATTACGACAAAGTGTACGGGGTTTTTCTGCCGCATATATTTCTTTACATACGATACGTGTGGGCTTTAAGCCCATATATATGACCATTTAAATCGCGTATATACGCGTTTTAAATGCCCAGGGATATGCGAAATAAATGCCCAAATATATGCGTCCTACAAGGGCCCATATATACTGGTGCTAAAATGCGCATATGCGCTAAAATGCACATATGTGGGTATCGCAAATCCCATTGTATATGCAAGGGAAAAGGGTTTTCAAAGGGTTGAAAAAAGCTGTTTGTCGCTGTGTGTGAAGTCTCTTGGTATTTGATTCAAATTGTCCCTTTTTAGCAGAAATGCATTGTTAGGAGGAGCATTTTAAATACTTTTTAACACCTGAAAACTAGCACTCTAGATGACCGATAGGAGTGCAGGTGTAATCAGTTAGGTATTAGGCACAGCGACAAGATACTTAAATAAAATTTGACAATTGTAACGATCTTGATGTTAAGCTAGCCTTTTCTTCCTTCAAGTTCCGCAGTGCCTGTTGAACTTTGTTTGAATGTTGTTTGCAAGTTTACCTGTGGAAGCTGTAATTCTTGCTATGTCAGCGAAACCAGCCGACACCTCTCTACAGACATTCGCAAACACATAAACTGGGACAGGACCTCACATATTTTTCAACACCTTCAACAATCTGAGGCATGCGGTAATTCTTGCTCTGCTGAATGTTTTAAAGTTATAGACCATGTGACTACAAGATTCCAGGTCACGATAAAAGAAGCTTTACATATCTCCTGGGAGCAACCTTCTTTCAACAAGCAATTATATCACGTCAATTTAACTCTCTCGTTCTAATCTACATGTTCTATTGTACACTCTTTTGTCACCTTTGGCTCTTTTGTTAGTTTTCTAATTTATTCCACGTTGTTATTTGTTCTTGTTCAGCATTATATTATAAATTCAAATGTAACTTGAAATCTAATTCTACTTCCAACTGAAGATGGTCGTTGCATGACCAAAACATTTATTGTAAATTCAAATGCATCATTATTATTTTTTTAAATCTGATATTCTTCTTCTGGTTGATGTATTTGAAAACTTTAGAAAAACCTGTTTACAATACTGTAAATGCGATTCAGCTCATTACTTCACAAGTCCAGGATTATCTTGGGGTGCTATGCTAAGGATGACAAATATTAAATTAGAACTTACGTCTGATATTGATATGTTTCAGTTTATTGAAAAAGGAATGTGTTAAAACCGGTAAGGCATAAAGATAATAGCAGAATTATCCATGAACACAACAAGTCTCGTTTAATTGCTTTTTCCGCGATGAGTCACACGTGTTCCTAATCTCACTCTCTCGGTCAGCAGCCTATCTAGGTATGTCATGTTACAGCATCTCCTTTTCTTTTAACAGTTAATAATCTCTTCAAGGAATAAGAGCTAGCAGTTTTCAATGTATCTAGCTGGGGTCTCAAACGAGTCAACCACGCTTCTTTCTGTGAGGGCTCATTCACTGCAGGATGGTCTTCAGGAACAAGCAGGTCTCTGGATGTTCGTGGCTTGCTCTGGATGCTGAAGAAAGGTGTGATACCAAAGTGCTTGTTGGAGTTGACTGAAAGGTCTCATAGCACGAATGCTGTTGTAGTACTGGAGGGCTGTCCTTGTGTCATTCTCTGATTTCTCCTCACCTGCCCATTTGGAATCTGTATAACCACAGATCTGGGTGCTTCATGTTGCCTGACTATGGTCCCATTTACTT
>OX419338.1:24859712-24899712 GCA_948470475.1 Galaxea fascicularis
CCTCCACCAACGCTCTCAGCTTGTAGCACTAGTAACTCAAAACATTCTCTCTCTAAGAAAACTCTAGAGCTACACCGATTGGCTTATATACTTTACAACATAAAATTCTTGAACTTTCCGGATTGGCTAAATAAAGTAACATTACAATAAGAAACTATTTACAGCAACATACACAAACGGCTTAAAATAGAATTACTAAATCACAATGATACAGCACTAATTAAATATGCTAGAAGATTCTAGACGAAATTAGCATATTTGCAAATCTTCACGTAAGTCACGCAACAATTTTTCGTAACAATCTGTTTTCAGTTTTGTTACTTCCAAAAAAAAATAACAGGACAAGTTTTCTTGTCTCTCTTTTATGGATACCTTTCTTCTATAAATATAGTAACATGGAAGGGCACCATATGAAAAAGAATAATGGATGTTGAATATTATTGTAGAAATAAAAATTCTTTGGGATTTTCTAACTATTTTATGTGAACCTTATACTGTATGCCAAAGGTTAGATACTGACTTGTCCATACATGGGCACATGAAACTTTTTCATTAGAAGAGAATAATAAAAATATTTTTGGATATGTTGTGGTTCCATTTTATCCTTGGTTTAAACTGGAGTAAGAAATTGAAAATTTCATATTATTTTCATATTACTTTATTCAAGGAAATGACCATATCTATGTGAAGAATGTGGTGCTAGAGAAAGTCTCTTCCCAGCTTTTTAAAAAAAGCCTTTCATTTTGACTGACATACAGTGTAAAATTCTACAATCAATGACTGTCACAAGCCTTATTGTCAGTGTGGAAACACAATAGAAGAAATGCAATCTTAGTTGAGGCCTTCCAATTTATAGAATAGTAATGATACTGCCTGCATAGTATTCTATTACATAACACTCTCATTCATTCTCAGTAGATAATAAGGTATGGAGAAAATATTGATCAGCGGTCTTAAGCCAAGCTTGAACAGCTTGGCTTAGAGGGGGTATTACACGACCCACGGGAATTGAAAGGGAAGGTGGATGGGCCATTCCCTTCCCCACTGCTTTGCTGAAAGAACTGAGCAAGAAGGAGTGTTCTACTCCAATTTGGTATTTATAGCCACGCTACGTCATATCACACATGTTATTGCCCGCCCAGTCACCTATGGGGTGTTACTTTGAGGTATTTAACCTTGCATCTCATTACGAGTTTTATGAATAGGTTCTTGCTACGTACATCACTGGCCATAATTAATTTGCCCTGCTTCTTACTGAATACTGGCCAGGCAGTCAAAACATGTTTATAAAAATTATTATCACATGGCTATAAAGATTTATTTACTTTTGAAAGGCAGTGTTGGGTTATAAAATCCCTGACAATAGATTGTTTTCACTCGTGTGGTCAGCAGCTATGCCAATTTTTTGGAAACAAAAGAAAGCTTTTACGTGAAATTAGAGCTCAATCCTGATGGATTTATTTTTACTTGCACATCAGTATAGCTGCTGCTTTATAGTTTTGTCCACTAATAAGGCAGTGTGATGCCATGTGAAAACATTCTATTACAAGGCTACAGTGTGCTGTACAAAACTGGGGTAACAGAACAGACTCGCAAATTATTCTGCCATGTCTCTTGCAACATAGCCTCAAACCATTCGGCAAACATTTTTGCACAGTTTGGAGGGGAATATCCAGTGAGAGCCCCTGTATTATCTCCATGTCTATGGGAGTCAACAATCATACATGATCCATCACAATTTGCAATAACTAAGAAACGTCTGCTTGTGGTTACAACAACACCGCCGCTGGATTTCAGGGTAGCCGAGAAACTCAGTGCTTCAAATACTTCAGCCAACTGATCCTAACCTTGTCCTACTGACTGTCCCAGCATCCACCACAGCCACACCCATTCCCTCTCCCTCAAACAATTCATCATGAATTTCGTTGCCCTTTATCATAGCTTTGTGCAATGCACACTTCCACTCCATTGAAAGGCTGCTGTGCACTGGAAGTGGTAAATTGTTATGATGGTATAGGTGGCCAAAGTACAAAGCTGTTAAGGCACGGGCATTACTACCAGATATTCCTGCGAGTGTTGACTGACAGAAAGTAACTGGGAATGTCCACTGCAAAATGTCTGCATGGTCAGGAACAGCATTTCCTGTAAGAAAGCTGCTTTGGTTAACAGAAACAGTAGAGCCAGTAGCTTTGGCAGGAGTGGTTTGCTGATTAGGAACAGTAGAGCCAGTGGCTCGGGCTGGAGTGGCTTGCTGATTAGGATCAGTAGAGCCAGTGGCTTGGGCAGGAGTGGCTTGCTAATTAGGATTAGTAGAACCAGTGGCTTGGGCAGTAGTTTGCAGAACAGGAACAGTAGAGTTGGGAGTGGTTTGCTGAACAGGAGCAGTAGAGCCAGAGGCACATGCTGTTGCATGTAGCCCTTGTAAATAATCTGTTTCAGCAGTCAGTAGTTGTTTCCTTTTTTGATGGTATGTGCTCCACTAGCTTATTATCTGTGACTCTTTAAAGGGGAACTCCGGGGTAAAAATGAACCTTTTTTGGTTGGTAGGCCAACATTTAATTATAGGCCAATTTTAATTATGGTTTCTTCTGATCGTTCACTACAGCTTAGATATTTTACCTGGAAGTCGCTCAAAAATTCAAATAGATTTCCGCCATCTTAGACAAATACGAGCCCTTTTACACTGGTGAGCAGTCAGTTGTGACGTAACAACGTCAGTAGATTTTTTGCGGGATTTAGGAAGCCACCACCACGCATCGATATCTTGTTGACCTCTTTTCGGATTTAACACCGTCTTTCCAGCTTTTTGTTTTTAGTGTTTACTTCTTCAATTGTACATGGTTTAAAAAATGGTGGGCTGTGTTGTTCCTGAATGCAACAATCATTCACAGAAGACCAAGAAGAGAGGAGACAAGGTGAGCTACCACCAGTTTCCTCTGGAGGATCCACAACGAACGAAGGCATGGCTGGCGAGGATACGACATTCAAATATGCCTCCACTGGAATATTCCCACGTTTGCAGTGAGCATTTCTTACCAGAATGTTTTGAGATTGATCTTTGCTCACAATTAACAGGACAAAAACAAAAGCGGCATTTGAAGGATGATGCTGTACTGTCTGTGTTTAAGTATGCACATGATTCCGGGGCAAAACAGCCACGGTTATCATCCAAAAAACGCCTTGAACGTCAAAGACATCACCAAGTTAGTACTTGATTTTATGCTTGCAATTTACACGTATTTACACAAGCCTGGAAATAACGGGCATTCTGTAGTTACTCGGCTGTCCATCATATTCCAATGTTATAGGTTTCCATCGGTTTTAATACACTGCGCCCATCGATTTAGTGAGAATGAAAATAAGCTTAATATTGCTTCAGTTTTTCCAACAGTGCAACACTTTTTATAATTTGCGGCGATTTTATAAATTGGACTTTCAAATCGTTGAAAGTATGCTGTAAATTGGACCACAGCTCAAGAAGTGAATGAATGAAGTTGTAACCTAACACTGCAGTGTAACATATTTGTTCTTGCCCTTCCACCACCTTTCGAGCAACACCATACATGTAAATTTTGACATATGTTTTTGAAAAGAAAAAGGAAATGTTTTCATTAGATGAATTTGAATTAGTTTTACTCAATTTTCTTCTTTGAATGTACACAATGTACTGTATTAAGAAATGAGCTACATGTGTAAATAAAGGTTTTCTGGTTTGTTTGTTGCTATATCTCCATGCTTGTGGTTTCATTTTTCATCTAACCAACAGTCACACAATAGAACTAGAAAAATGGTTGTGTTATTGAGCTCATGGGCTTTAATGTTAAAGTCACTGGTGTGAAGAACACTTCATTTAGAATTCAGATATCTCTGTAAAATGGAAGAAAAGAAACATAAGATGGTATCTGTGAATTTTAAATTATATTCTACCAGGCTATTGAAGAACTATTGTCTGCTGAAAAGGGTGATAACACAATATCACAGGAGCTAACAGTGCAAAAATGTGAACTAGCTGATGATTCTTCCAAACCCTACTACTGTACCCTGAAGGCCCAAGGCAGCATGATGTGGGAATTCAATGCTGTTTTGAACCTGTTACTATGAAAAGTACTGCAGTTCAAACTTCGTTATTCTCAGAAACATCCAACACTCTTCCCTGTGATAATAAAAACACAGAAGCCTCCCTGCCTTTTCATGCTGAGTCACCTACTTCAACACAAGCAGAGTGGAAAGTTTCTCATGACCATAATTATTTCACACATGCACCCCGCAATTTGACATTTCCCACCTATGATGCTGACAGTTGCAGTGACATTCCCTTACCCCCACAGCATGAGGTAGAAGGTATCCCAACTGAAGTTGGAACTGTTGCTAATGGCCATGGTGATGATGATAATGATGACGACAAAAGATGATGAAACCCTAGACCCCCATTGGCAACCATCTGATGATGAGAAACTTAATATTGGTGATGACCTTATATCTGAAAATGAATTGGAAAGTCACTCTCCTGAGTACGAAAAAAATTTTTGGTCTTTAATTCATGTCTTGATGAGCTGTTGAAAAGGTGTCCACAATGTGGAGATGTTGTCATCCAACAAACAAGAAAAACAGTGGGAAGCATGTTGTTAGTTGAGTTGACGTGCCACAGAGGGCACAAAAAAACATGGGAATCTCAGCCAGTTGTTAAAAAGAAACCTCTGGGGAATTTATTAATGGCAGCAGCAATTTTGTTCACAGGAAACACCTTCTCAAGTATCAATCACCTTGCCTCATGTCTCAACCTCCAGTTTTTTAGTTAAAGTGTCTTTTATGACACACAAACCAAATATTTGTTTCCAGTTATTAGTGAGGCATGGGAAGCTGAATGTACTAATCAAATTGATCAACTCACCTCTCAGGAGGTAATAAATCTGAATGGAGATGGACGATGCGATAGCCCAGGACATTCAGCTAAATATGGTACATACACCTTGATGGATGAGAACACTTGCAATGTTGTAGCTTTGAATGTAGTACAGGTATCAGAAGTTTCGTCATCTAATGCTATGGAGAAAGAGGGCTTTTCCCGATGTATGGAACTGTTGGAGGGTAATGGGGTCAAGATAAGCAGGGTTGCCACAGACTGCCATGTGTCCATCAGCAGTTGCATGTCCAAGGGCTATCCAGACATCAATCATCAGTATGACGTCTGGCATCTTTCAAAGTGGGTGGTTAAAAAGCTCACAAACAAAGCCAAAGAAAAGGGTTGTGAGGAACTGTTGCCATGGATACAGTCAATCTCCAACCACCTATGGTGGTCTTCTGCAACCTGCAATGGTAGTGTTCAGCTGCTACGTGAGAAGTGCACGTCAGTGCTAGATCATGTTGCAAACAAGCACAAGTGGTCAGGGAACACCCTCTTTCACAAATGCTGTCACATAAATCTGAATGGAGATGGACGATGCGATAGCCCAGGACATTCAGCTAAATATGGTACATACACCTTGATGGATGAGGACACTTGCAATGTTGTAGCTTTGAATGTAGTACAGGTATCAGACGTTTCGTCATCTAATGCTATGGAGAAAGAGGGCTTTTCCCGATGTATGGAACTGTTGGAGGGTAATGGGGTCAAGATAAGCAGGGTTGCCACAGACCGCCATGTGTCCATCAGCAGTTGCATGTCCAAGGGCTATCCAGACATCAATCATCAGTATGACGTCTGGCATCTTTCAAAGTGGGTGGTTAAAAAGCTCACAAACAAAGCCAAAGAAAAGGGTTGTGAGGAACTGTTGCCATGGATACAGTCTATCTCCAACCACCTATGGTGGTCTTCTGCAACCTGCAATGGTAGTGTTCAGCTGCTACGTGAGAAGTGCACGTCAGTGCTAGATCATGTTGCAAACAAGCACAAGTGGTCAGGGAACACCCTCTTTCACAAATGCTGTCACAGGCGCATCTCCCCCTCTGAAGTGAAGAAAGTGTGTTGGCTCAAGCCAGGTACCCAAGCTCACTTGGCTTTAGAGGAAGTTGTCCTAAATCCCAAACTGCTTAAGGATCTAGCAAAACTGACTGACTTCTGTCATACTGGAAAGATTGAGGTCTACCACTCTATGATGCTTAAGTACTGTTCAAAACGAGAGCACTTTTCATACAAGGGGATGGTTGCCAGGACACAGCTTGCAGCCCTTGACAACAACGCCAACACCAAACGCAGTCAAGCTACAGTCAAGACGGGTGAACATGCAGGCACAGCGCGCTTCAAGCTTTGCTTTCCAAAAGCACATAAGCGGTGGGTGGTAAAACAATCAATGAGAAGAAGTCATATGAGTACTTGTCAGGTTTGCTTTCAGACGTCTTGAAGAGCCTAGAGCAAGGAAATGCAGTTGCCCTTCCTGCACCTGTTCATTTGCCAAACAACATTGCCTCGGATCCTGCACCAACTAAGGCAGATACAATACAACAACACCGTTCAAGATTTAATAGATAAAACAACTCTTCATAAGTATACAACATACTTCTTTTCGACTTAACAACAGGCTAGTGATCTTATCAAAGTATAAGCTACTTGTGCATCAAACTGTAAAAACTAATGTACATAGAAGAAATTTAAGAATTTTTGCAAAAGTTGAATAATATGGGAGGGGGGCACCACCACACACAGTCATCTTGTTTATAACTTCTTGTGCTAACAAATTTTAGAAACTAGCGACTGAAAATTGTAAGATAGTATTTCCAAGTCAACATAATGGCCAAAAAAGCATCAGGGTTGACTGGTGATGATCATGATAACATTTTTCAGGTAACACTGAAATGGAGTGACCTGACTATTAACACTCAAGCCACATTAATAATGGCTAGTGATATCCTAGTCATCCTTCAATCAGTGACCTGTATTGAATCTCAGGCCTAAGAGTGAGTATACTACATGCCTAATTGCAGCGCATATATCTATATCAAAATTAAAAACAATTCAAACTTCCTACTCAGTCAAAAACAGAAAACAGTTGCATTTCAAAATAACTAATACCTATACAGATTTCAGTGATAGTCTGTTTTTTATGGCACAATGAGGATACAACATATCACTCATCTTTATACCGGAAACCTTCAAAGACAAACTCTACCTCCAGCCCAGGTGGAGGATAGAAGCTCCTGATACACATAACAGCACAGGATGGAAGCACTACCCTTATTTCTTTCTCCAAAATTCTCCAGTACCATCGTGCAAGCTGCCTGTAGGCTATGTGTCTGTAAAGTTTATCCTCTGGGCCTTCGTATAGCTCTTTGTATTGCTGCTTGTATTGGTACCAAGCTGTCTGAAGGACCCACCTATTAATGCATACTGGATGAAAACCGGGTGTTGGGTTATACAGCTAGGCTTCTCATCGCATTCACCGCAACTTACAGCCTCAACAAGCTTATTTTTTACAGCCTCTATCTCCTGACAACATACACATGACTCCACTCTTTCCATGATTTGACAATTGTCGCATAAACACCTGAATTTCAAAATGAAAATTTGAGTCTTGCCAAACCGAGAAAGCGTAAGGTTTTAAAACCTTTATGTGTTCTTTTTATTGTCCCCGGTGATCAACAACAAACGCAAAAACTGACATTTGCAATTGGAAATGATAGTAATAACTTAAACATATGTATACATTCTCAAAGCAAAGCTGTAACATTAAAGGAAGACAAGTGCAAATGGCAATACTCAGATAAAGTGGTTTCCCCATCCTATCTGTTGTCTAAATTTATTGAACGTCCATACAATTATCAGTAAGCAAACTAACCAAATCAACACACAAATACGAACGCCTTGATTGAATATAGATCAGTTTATTTGCGAGTTAAAATTCTGCGTTTTCAGCTGACGGTGTTAATAGAAAAAATATCTGATCACTATGTACCAGTCCGAATTTTGCATGCGAGGATTTCCTGTTTCATCGCCGCCCGACTTGAAAGGCCTTCAGAAATATGGCTCTCGGCTTCATCAGAGTTTATTCTTGGCTCAAACTGGTACAGTTGGATAGTAAAACCTTCAGCCCCTTGGTCCTCGTCGAAGTTATCTGAGTCCGAACCAGATCTGGACATTATAACGGCGAAATTTTCCAACCTGCAACACTCTGTTAAGCGAACCAAACTACTGTACACAACTTGAAGCTTGGCAAATATCGTATTGCATTTTACGTTCTGACGTCATCTGACCATACGCTGACCGCTATCTGAGCAGGCGGTCCATTTCCAAGATGGAGGAAATCTATTTGAAAATTAGTGCTTGCCTTTCGGCTTAATATCTCAGCTCCCGTATACGGTTAGTAAACTATTTATACAAAAATCAAAACTTGAGACTGGGGCCAACCAACCAAAATAAAGTCATTTTTACCCAGAGTTCCCCTTTAAGAGGCTCCACACCTTTGGCTTGCATGCATGCTATGACATCTTTTGGTTCTCCCCTAATGCCAGTTGAAGCCTGCCGATTGTAGAAGGATATCATTATTTTCTTCTGTTCTAAAGAGGAAACCACTCTTTTATGCAAATCCACTTAATGGATGCATTCTGCTATCAGCCCTCCATTTTTAATGAAGGATGGGCTCTGCAGGGGCTCTGGTACATGGTTTGTGAAACAGATGCCATTTGTTTTACTTTGATCTACATGACCCTGCAACTCTCCTTCCCTTGCTGGTGGGAACTTTGAGGAAATTGAAGAGCCTGTTGAACCAGCCATTGGGGCATTTCGTAAAGAAAACTTTTGCAGCTGTGCCATAGTCTTCCTTACTTCCTTTCCAACACCAGCCAATGAACGGGCAATAATGCCCCTAGTAAAATCTTCCTCCTCAGGGAATATGTAATTCCCAAACGGGAAAATGTCTTGAATGTACCCATTTTTTGGGAGCTTTGCTTCTGTCGTTGCTTAACTTGAAGCAAAGAAAAACCGAAAACTGGACTTTCAATAGAAACAAGGGAAAACGCATTTTGTTAATTTCAACCCACATCCCTTACCAGACAGAGGAACTTAATTTTATTTATCTGTTACAATCATTTAACTCATTCTTTTGACCTGTTTAGTTGATAAGGTAGTGATATTGCCCAACTTCAACACAAGCAGAGTGGAAAGTTTCTCAGCTTTGCTTCTGTCGTTGCTTAACTTGAAGCAAAGAAAAACCGAAAACTGGACTTTCAATAGAAACAAGGGAAAACGCATTTTGTTAATTTCAACCCACATCCCTTACCAGACAGAGGAACTTAATTTTATTTATCTGTTACAATCATTTAACTCATTCTTATGACCTGTTTAGTTGATAAGGTAGTGATATTGCCCAAAAAATTTATTTGCTAGTCACAATGGGACTTTTAGTTATAGTTATAGTTATAGTAGCTTCCATTTGGTGAACATGACAGCAACACCAAATGAGGGACTAACGTGCGGACTCAAAGTCCCAACGAGGTCAGCCCCATTTGCTGAATAGAACAGGCCGGCACTAGGGGTGGTCACAGCCAGGGTTCGTTACGTCCCTAGTGGTTCTTTAACGTCCCACAGAAACAATTGTAAAGGATTGTGAGACGGGACCTCCGGTTTATCGTCCTTATCTGAGAAGACTTGAAAGTCTAACCATTTGTAGATGTCATTGCAAAGGAAGCACTTTCTCCTCAGTTATTTAAAGACCCTGAGTGTTTGTCCGGCCGGGGTTTGAACCCACGACCTCCCGCATGTTAGTCCGGAACTCAACCAACTGAGCTGACCGGTCGGCAGTTAAGGGTGAAGTATTCAGCCTTTACTACATACAGGTACACTGTGGCTTCTAGCTTTTCCTTAAAAGAGACAAAGAGCAACCAAAATACACATCAATTCTATCTACAATATGACTTACATTGGCTTCTAATCCAGGCTCGCATTAAATTTAAAATTATTCTATTTACTTTTAAGGCGGTTCGTAATCTAGTTCCATCATAATTATGTTAACAGTCTCTTAACTTCGATGTAATGATGGTCTTTACTTAGAGCCCCCTAAGGGTAAGATGTGGAAGACATTTGGAGCTTGGTCTTTTCAGGCAGCAGCACCATACCTATGGAACAGACTTCCTCATGAAATTAGATTGATTCAGAGTTTAGATAAATTTTAAAAAGCTATTAAAACGTTTCTATTTAATGAAGCTTTTAGTAATTATTAACTTAGATATATTTTATTCGCACATTAGTGACATATTCTGCTGTAAATTTTATTTAGACATATAAGGTTTTTATTTTTATTCAGACTAAAGCACTATTGATCTGCACATGTAAATACAGTAGGGCTATACAACTTATAAATTATTATTATTATTATTACAAAGGTTATAAACAAATAGGGAAGTTGTCCATTGTAATTAAACTATTTGTGACATCATAGAAATCTTAGAAGTGTCATTTACGTGAATAACTTGTCGAAGCTCCTCTCCTGTCTCGAGGTCATTGCCCAAAGGAACATATCTCACAATCTTGTGTGATATGTGAGCAAAGTGTTTATCCAGAGCTGACTTTCCCTCACCAGCCTCAAAGTTATTGTATTCTAGAAGGTGTATGTTGAAGACACTATTAACCTCACTGAGATATGTCAGGACTGCAGTGTTGTGGTAATGAGGGCCATTGTCTGAGGAAAGAAGAGCACCTTATATCATTGCAATGTATATTTTAAACAAAAATGTACACAAATGGAAAAAAAAACTTAGAAACCACAGAAGTACAACATAATCTGCAGTGATGTCGTCTTTTTTCAACACAGAAATTATGGTTTCTGTGTACACTTTAAAATTTTGGATCTGTTTTTAAAATTGGGATCATTATTGCCCCTTTTTCCCTATTTTTGTTATCACGTGAACTATTTGACAAGTGTATTTAACTCAATCAACTATTTGAGTTTTTTCACTGTCATCGCAAATTCAATGTTGCCACAGTTGTATTGTAATATTTCTCTGAGTGTGTTCACTGCTCACATGGACAAGTGACTCAGATTTGAGAATGCAGGCAGAAATAAAAACTTAAATTTCTTTTGGGCTTCAATTAAAACTCCAAACAAACCCAACACCAACCCAATAAAAATCCCACAGTTTTGAAGAACAAAGAAGCAAATCCCAAGTGAGTCAACTTTGAAAAACAATGCATCTTTAGAAAAATATTGAAAGAAAATATCATATGCATGTATCCCCCAAACAAAAACAAAAAAAATCATTCTGGTCACTTAAACTCTAGACTGTTTCCCTTGGAATATGTTATTATCGTTGTGCCTAACTGACCATTGCAAATACTATGTCAGTATGATTCTGGGCCCAATTTAATAAAACCTCTGTATGGCCATAAATGTCTTGTTGTGTTAACCACATTTTGAAAAAGAGAAAGTGACAGATTGCAGGTTAGTGGCCAATATACTCTGATATAAATAAATAAGCTTGGGTCCCACTGCAATGTGTAAAAATTAGAAGTTTTACTGGAACTCAAAGAACAAGTGGTAAATGTAACAAAGCTTAAAAATAACAATTTCAGATGCAAATACACAATGTCTACATACCCAAAGATGGGTATACAGAGAATCCTGGAAATGTCCTCTCTGAGTGAAGAACGCATCCTGTTTGGTATCATCACACCACAAATCTAAAACCTCACTGCTTCGTTTGTGTTGTCCTAATCTGGCGACAACATAACAGCCATGTAGCAATAACCCCCTCTTGCCATACCAGTCTCGCTGAATCTCTCTGCTGCGTTTGCCCAGTTCCAGTTTCATGTTGTAGACAATAACTAGAACACACTCTCCAAACAAACTGGTAATATTCAGCTTGATGTTTGGTGCAAAGCAAATGGCCTCAACAGTCAAAGTGTACCTTTCCTCTAATCTTTCCTTTAAGTCAGCCTTTGAAGAATCCTCATTGCTCATAGATTCAAGGTGCTGTTTAAGAGAGTCATGCACTTTATAAATCAATGTTAACTCTGCTATCGTGGCGTGATGTTGTTCTGAGCAGGAATTGACAGTGTGAGACAAGCATATTTTGAGGCCTTGAGTGTTTCCCTGCCAGTTTGGGGAATGTGGTTTTCAAAAACCCCTGATACTTCCTCACATCTTTGATCAGGGCTGATGCATTAGGGCCAGTGCACTTTGATGACACCTCAGTGATAAGTTCACACAGTTTGTCAAAGTTTGAATAGCCAAAGTCATCACATAAATTGCACAATCCTGCCAACATGGTGTTCATTCTGAAATTAACAGGGAGGTGTGTATAAATGTAAGGTTGCCTTACACCACTTGGAGATTCCAGGAAGTACTGACTGACAAGTCCCTCACAGCAGTCTCCCCCTCCTGGACCAAAATGTTCTGGCATGAAGATAGCCTTGATACATCCTTTCTATGGAAAAATTCTGCCAGTAGTTATATAAGTGGAGAAGAAATACCACCTCCTCGAGAGCATTATTTCAACCAATTAGCTGAATAAACAGCATCTTCCTATTACCCCATTGTTGTACTTTCAGCAGTGATCACACCATTTTATGAGAGAGCAATAGTAGTTTTACTTGATTGACACTTCATACTTGTCACGCAACATGTAACATCTCCAGTTTTTTTTTTAGAAAACGAACAAAAAAAAAAAAGAACACTATGTTGGCTAATCAAATAAACGGGAATGTCTCCATATGACCTATATTACGATTCAGTCTCTGATAGTGTCTGAATGAGAAAAACCATAAAATGAAATAAAACAAACGAACAAAACAATAATCAATGTTCAGTTCATTCATCACATCCGTATCTAATAGGTGCTTTTACTGTTCTAGTACGAGTTGCCCTCAGCGGAACAGTAGGGGTGCTCTGTTGGGTACCACTTTTCAGCATCTGTGCCATTGCCTTGTTCAAATACTGAACCCTGGGCTCTGAAACTTGCTCTTTTTCTGTAGCTGTATCTGTTCCAGGATATGGCTTGGTCTCTCCTTGATTATGAGGGCTGATATCTCTTTTGGGCTTCTAAGCCTCTCTGTTTCGATGTATCATCGTTCCACTGACTTCTACGATATATGAGCGGTCAGACAGTTTCTCTACAAATATACCTGCTTCCCAGGTTTTGTTGCGCTGCCCTGCTACTCTGGCTTCTTGTCCTATTTCAAGCTCTGGAGGTACGATGGAGCTTCTATCATGGTAGCTTTTGGCCTTCTGCCTTTTTACCTTTAACTTCTTGGTCACTCCTTCTTCCACTTTAGGATACAGAAGATTTGCTGAGATAGGTAATAAAGTGCAGGTCCTTCTGGACATCAACTGTTGTGCTGGGCGTGAACCTACAACCTGCGTTGGAGTGTTTCTGTGGTCCAAGAGTGCCAGCCAGGGGTCTTTGTTATCTCTGTGTGCTTTGTTAAATATCTTCTTAACGACTTTCACCGCAGAGTCGGCTTTGCCGTTCAACTTAGCGTGCATTGGTGAAGAGGTCACATTCTTGAATTCCTGTGTTGAGGAGAGGGTAGTGAACTCCGTACTTGAAAATTGTGGGCCATTGTCTGTTATGAGAACATCTGGTATTCTGTCAGCTAAATTGTTGCTTCAGGAACAGGATGACATCACTGGAAATAGTACTTCGCAGTTCTCTGACTTCAATAAAATTGGAATAACTGTCGGCAAGCACTATGTAGTCCTTTGAGTTTAAGGTCAAGAGGTCAGATGAAACTCTGCTCCATGGTTGGCTGGGGATCTCATGTGACTTCAAAGGCTGTTTGCTGTTGTTGTTTTGGAACTCTGTGCATACTTCGCATTTTTCTACTGCTTCCTGAATGTCTTTACTCGTTGAAGACCAGAATACCACATCTTTGGCTCTCTGGATACATGCTTCAATTCCCTGGTGACTTGAGTGGGCTCTGACAGTAAGCTTGGGTCTCATGGCCCTGGGAATGATGACCGCTGATTCTTGAAGAGGATGTCGTTATGGAGTGTCAACTCCTCTCTGAAATTCCAAAACTCCTGATGTTTAATGGAACTTCCTCTTTACAATCTGGCCATCCTACCAGAATGGTGTTCTCGAGTGTCTGCATGACAGGGTCTTCTTCCGTAGTCTTCTATAATCGCTGTAGACTCTCACTGCTGATCTTGACTGTGCTTAAGGGGTCCATGGTTTCCAACTCAAGTGCAAAAACTTGAACATCGTTGTCATCGAGGTCAGTCACACTCAGAAACGCTCTGGAGAGATGGTCTGCGACAAACATCTGTGACCCTGGTTTATACACCACATCAAGATTGTAGCCTTGCAATCTGAGCATCATCCATTGTAAGCACATAGGTGCATGTAGCAGGGACTTCTTGAAGATCGACTGTAAAGGCTTATGATCTGATTCCACAGTGACTTTATCCCATCTTGATATATATTGAGAAACGTTTCACAGCCAAACACTATTGCGAGACACTCCTTTTCAATCTGCGCATATCTCTGTTCAGTGGTGGATAATGTTCTGGATGCAAAGGCAACTGGTTGTCCTTTCTTCTTTAGTGTTGCACCGAGGCCTTGTTGACTGGCGTTGGATTGTAGGGTAACTTCTTCACTGACATCATAGTATTTGAGGACAGGATGTTGAACCACCAGCTTCTTCATGTCTTCAAATGCCTTGTTGTGTTGTTAAGACCAAATGAATTGTGCGTTGGCCCATGTCAGATCTCTTAAGGGCTGTGCCATTTCAGAGAGTACACTCAATTCTTCCTGCTTACATGTGGGCTTAGGCATGTTCTTCACTGCTTTCACTTTATCTGGGTCGGGTTTAAGACCATCTTTGGTGATCACATGTCCCATGAACTTAACTTGCTGCTTCTCTTGAGATTGACTTTTCTGGCTCTGTCTAACAGCTTCCTGAGATTTTGGGCTTGGTTGGCCACAGCGTCCTCTTGTGCGTCTCCATATCCTACAACAAGGATAACATCCCTTAGAATGTCCACTCCGTCCAAGCCTGATAGCTGTTTATGAAGTCCGTGTTCGAATTCATTAGGAGCAAGGCTGATACCAAATGGCATTCTGAGATATCTGTATCTGCCAAATGGAGTCCACAAAGTTGTTTTCTTGCTACTACCTTCTTCCAGCCCGATCTGATAGAAACCATCTTTAGCATTGAGGGTTGTAAAAACTTTAGCTTTGCTGAGTTGAGGCAGTACTTCCTCCAAAGTTGGCATCTGATATTTGGGTCTTTGGATTGCCTTGTTGAGGACGCGAGGGTCAAGACAGATTCTGATTTTTCTGGGTTTTGCTCCTGATTCATTCTGTTGGCTCTGTCACCTTTTGTATGATTTCTCTTTGACTTCTTTCTGAAGCATTACAGTGACACATCTGGGTGCATGCTGCACAGGGGTGTGGTCAGGGTTAACAACAAAACCACTGGAAATCCCAATGTGTCAGAGACCTTCAAACACATCTTTATATTCCTCCAGAATGTCTTCCTCGCCAGTGGGACTCTAAGTTTGTCTTGTTTAGTGACCATGGTGTTTACTTTTGAAGTTTCATTAATGGTGACCTTTAACAAACCCAATCTCTCGCACGTCTCTGCAGACAGTAATGGTTTGTTCTTGGTATCCATGATTTGGAACCATTTTGGTGAATTTCAATGTAGCAACACCATGAGACTTCATCAGTGAGCTGTCAAATAGTGGGAGCTTGGCCTTGCTACTTTCAGCGGTGGATCGCCGGTTTGCGTGATCACCGCCAAGTCACGGAGGCTTGTCACATTACATGTGGCTCCTGTATCTAATTGACACTGCAACTCTGTTTCTTAAATTTCTTTCATGTCTGAAAAACCAAGATTTACATTTATCTGTTTTCCATTTGTCTTCATGTTTGAGACTTCTATTTTGAACAGCGGATCATCATTTTCCTCAGATTCTTCTTCAGACGTTTCCACTTGTCGTACATCTCTGTGTTTCAGGTTGCAGCTCTTTGAGACTGTTGCGAAGTGATTTGGTTTTTTACACACTAGGCATGTTTGCCCAAATGCCCTGCATTCTTCTAATTTGTGCTTTTCTGGACTGCCACACCTAGTGCATTTGGTCACTGTTTGCTTTGGTTTCTTTCTCGATGAGTTTGATTTGTGCGGTTGTTTGTCAATGGACCGTCTTGCTTGAGTGCCCATGGCGTTGACTTGTTCACCTGTTTGATCCAGCTTCATTGATTTCAATTGCCTGCTAGCAATTTCGCTGGCTCTGCAAATATTCACCGTTTTATTAAGATGTAAGTCTTCTTCTTTGAGCAGTCTAAGGTTGGTGTTTCTATCTTGGAGGCCAATGACAATCCTGTTGCAGATCATTTCATCCATGAGTGTACCAAATTTGCGCAATAAAGTTTGTTTTCTTAGTCTATTCACAAATTCATCGATCCCTTCATCTGGGCCTTGAGTTGATGAGTTGAATAGATATCTTTCATAAACCACACTGGTTTTCGGCTTAAAATAGGATTCTAAAGCTGCTAGGCTAGCATTTGTGCTTGTGGACTCCTCTTCTGTCAACTTAAGATTTAAAAATATCTCCAGACAATCTTTTTGCATTATGGATCGTAGCATCGCTAAGTGTATTGCCTCAGGGCTTGTCAAAGCCAGTGGTGAGCTTGTAGTCCTCCCACTGTTGTCTGAGAAACTCCCAATTATTTATTCAGTCACCAGAGACTTTCAGGGGAGCCCGTATTGGGAAATTGGATGTGAAGCTTAGAGCGGTAGGAATTGCGGGCGTTGTTTCCGAATGGCTGTCTGTTGGCATTTCTCCTTGTTTTCTGTCTTCCTAGACTGACTTTTGTTTGTGTCGTGATCACAGCATTTGCTACTGCAAGAATTGCAATTTACTTCTTGACACCATGTTGTACTTTCAGCAGTATCGCACCATTTTATGAGAGAGCGATAGTAGTTTTACTTGATTGACACTTAATTCTTAAACATGTCACGCAACATGTAACACCCACCACCCCATAGGAAGATGCTGTTTATTCAGCTAATTGGTTGAAATAATGCTCTCTCGTTCCAGTTGTATTTGTCCTCCACTTATATAACTACTCAGGCTATCTGTAAATCAAATCCACCTATTTCATCCAAAATGCGCCATACCTCAAATTTGTCCCACCAGATGGGGGTCACCCATCTCAACCAAAATGTGCTGCACTTCAGATTAGACCCCCATAGAGGGGGGATAGACAAGAGAATCGACAAAGCTGAAGAGGAGAAAGACAGCAGCAATCATCTGGCTATACAAAGGGGAAAATTCATCCTTTTGAAGATAGATGACTGAGTATCAGACATGGCAGCACATGAAAGTGCAAAAATAGAATTAAAAAGAAGACTGCCATGGTTGATCACCCATCAAAACATCAGGGGTTGGAAAGACATTGACTCAGAACTTTGGGTGGATGTTGCGGAAAAATAACAACACAATGAGGATGAAGATCCGATCCAACTGGCCTTTCAAAGGGCATTCGAAGTGGCAATGGACGCAGAACTGAATGAAAACAGGGAGCCAGATATTCACAATATTCAGACAAGTTTTGGAAAAGGAACTCAGATGCCCCATTTGAGATATGCATCCTGGTATATCTCCATGAAGATACTGGGTTTCTACGTCGCCCAACTTGAATACTTCGGCGCTAACCAGGTGTTAATAGTCGGGCACACAAGTCACTTGAGGAGGCAGTTGCACAGCAACTTCTTTTGAACTTGTTTCTTGCACAATTTCACATATGTCGCAAACTATTGAAACAGAAAACACACAAAAAGCAAAACAGCTGTTTTGCAAAAACTGGCGGCAAGGGGAAACCTTTGTCGCAGGGAAAATGGGGTGTGGACAGAAATCATTGAAATTGTCAAGGAACAAGGGGGAAAAATGGAAATCGGCCCCTGCTATCCCCCACCGCACACCTTGGCCCGGTTGTTCAAAAGCCGATTAACCTAATCCAGGATTAGCATAAACTTGGGTTGTAGTTTTTCACGTTTGGACGAAAGTTGTTTCTGCTTCTTTTTGTTTTTCAGGATTGCCTTCCCCTAATCTAAAATTTTGCAGAATATCAGCATTGTACAACGTTTGGGGATAGAGAAATAACCTCCTTGATTAATTTTTAATCTTGGATTAGTGTTAATCGGCTTTCGAACAACCGGGCCCTTATGTTTATTGCATTTCGGGCAATCATGTGACTCCATTGTCTTTGTTTCCACGGGATTTGACCATTTTGCAGTCAGCAGCAAGTTTCCATTTTTTTTGTCTTCCCTGAATTTTTCGTTGCAAAAACTGCAGCTGCTGTAGTCGCTATCATGTTGCATGGCAACTGTGTCAGTGGTGCCGGTTGGTTGAAAGATTTCTTGAATTTCACTCGTTTCAGGGTTGTATTTGAGTTGTTTCTGGAGGGGGTTTGTATGGACTGGTGTAGTTGTGCCCTGGCAACATCCAACTGCCAGAGGGAGCAGGCAGTTTTCCAATTAGCTTGTGCATGTCAACCCCCTTTCCTTTTACAAAAGATTTAACCAGTTTTGGTCCTCTGGTTGCTCTTTTTTTACCTTGGTGCTTTCTTCTTTGGCCCTCCTGCTGCCTGTAAAAAAATGGGTTTTGGTTATCCCCCAAACGGCACACTTCACCTTGAGCATCTTTCTGCCGTACTTTGTCGTGATGATGCAGTCAGTCCCTTTAATCTTTAATCCTGGTACTCCTAAAACAGTAATGACTATACTAGGAGGGCTAATTACAGGATAATTAATAATCAATTTAGATTTATTTACATAAAATGTAGGATAAAATAACATAATAGGTAGAGGTTTAAAAACAAAATGATATAAATAATGTATTAATAAAATTGGTATCAACTAATCCGACCTAATAAATGAGAGAGCATTTGATTTAAATGTATCTAAATTATCAATATTTGTCAAGCTTAGAGGTATATTGTTCCATAAAGCTATTGTCCTCAGATAAATAAATATCGTTATTCACTTTCAATTGTTTGAAAGGACAACAGTTTGAAGCTCTTGATGGTCTTTCATTCGTTATGACATCAGGTGGAAGTGATATGCCAGCATGGCCCATATAGATTTCATAAAACATGGTGCCTTGTGAAAGAAGTCTTCGGTGATGGAGTGAGTCCCATCCAAGACTTTCAACCATTGGTGTAACGTGGCTATAAGGCGAGTAGTCGTTAAAGACATATTGAGTGGCTGTTCGTTGGACAGATTCAATTTTGTTTATGGTCTGGTGCCTGTATGGATTCCATACACAAGACACGTATTCCAGTTTAGGCCGTACAAGAGTACCATATGCCGTGTCTTTAACTTTATGGTTACAACCGCCCAGTACTCAGCGCAAAAGACCCAGAGTTGAGTTAGCATTTTTGCAAATGATGTCTACATGTTCATTCCAGCTTAAGTTGCTTGATATTGTAACACCGAGGTACTTTGTTGAGTTAACTTTGGATATAGGCAAGCCATTTAAAGTGTATTGAAACAGGATTGGAGATTTTTTTACATGTTATTTCTAAATGATAATATTTTTTAATGTTAAAATTAAGCTGCCAGCTTTTTGACCATGAAGATAGTTGGTCCAGGTCGTTTTGTAAAGATAAGCAGTCCTCAGAGCTTCGAATTTCACTCTATAAAATACAGTCATCAGCAAAAAGGTGCAAACTAGCATTTATACATTTTGTGATGCATTTATATACAGTAGAAACAGCACTGGCCCGAAATTGAACCTTGTGGGACTCCAGATAAAACAGGCTTTGGAGAAGATTAAGTGCCATTTATAGAAACATGTTGAGAGCAATTCGACAAGAATGCCTTGATCCATAACAGCATATTTCCTCTGATTCCATAGTAATCCAATTTCAGTAATAATCTTCGATGGGGTGCCGAGTCAAAGGCTTTAGAGAAGTCAAGCAGAATAGCATCAGTCTGACTGCGTACATTAATAGATTTAGCCCAATCATGTATAGTTGTTATCAGTTGGGTCTTGCAAGAGAAACGCTGACGAAAGCCATGTTGCTCGTTGATTATGATGTTGTGTTTAGACAGGTGTTTAGCCATATGACTGAGCACCACATGTTCCATCACTTTACAGCATTTGGAGGTTAAAGAGGTAGGCCGGTAATTTGAAGGAAGAGATTTATTATCTTTCTTTAAAAAAAGCAGCAATAGAGAGGTTAAGCATGACGTTTACAGCAAACGGCTGGTCGACGTTTGCCGTTTGCCGTTTTGAGTTCCCGCGCTTAAGCTTCGCGTACACCCGGAAAGAACTGGAAACTAGTAAACAAGCTTGAATTGCAACATTGGAAAACATGGCGGCTAAACGGTGAGTGTTTCACGAAACTCGTAAAAAGCTTAAATTTTCTGACCTTGGGTTTTTTTCGTCCATAATGGAAACCTGTATTTGATAATTTAGCTTTATCTTTTATTTATAGACGAGTTAGACAAGAACTTTTGGAAATAATGCTTGCTGAAGACGACAGCAGCAGTGAAGAGTCAGAAAGCGGTAGCGACAGTTCAGACGATGATCTGGAGCTCCTTTTGCTTCAAAATGTTTTCACCCCAAGAGAACTCAGTGCCCACGTTAACTATCAAGACATAAGCGAAGATGATTTTCAGAGTTTGTTCAGGTGAACTTTGTCGTAATTAATTATGTTAAGCCTCATCTCACGCGATTTCGTGACACAGACGTCTGGACGAAACTTTCGAAACAATTGAACCAACTCACCGCGAAAAAAGCCAGTTCACTACAAAGCAAAGCCAACCACGACAAATAAAACGAAACCAGCTCACGGCAGAACAAAAACAAAGCCAATTAATATCGAAACAAATCACCACGGAAATTTAAACTAAAGCAACTGACGCATGAAAACGCCAATTCACATCAAAACGAAAATAAATTGAATCAACTGACGACATAAAAAGGCCAATTTTCGGCTCAACAAAACCAACTGATATAGATAGTCTTAAATATTTGGAGACTTGGACAGATAATACAGACTTCTCAACCAAAACCAAAAAAAATAATGGTTCATTTTATGTGTACAATGAATACACTGTAAATTAATCAATGACAACCACTAATTTACAAGTTAAGAACAATATTAAAAAGTAAACAGTCCAGGTCTTGTCGAAACTGAGAAAGGTATGTTTGTAATTGAGAAATCTTCTCTTAAAACATATCATACAGATAGTTTCTCTCAACTGAAGGTTGTTTCAAGATATTTGAAGGGAAAATTGTGAAAAAATATGTATCTGTGACACAGATTTTTAGATTGTCTTGTCTAATGTACCGGTCAAATTGAAGCTTCAACATTCCCCTCCCCCCCCCCCACCACTTCCTGGACATTTGAATTTTTGGAAAATTTTTCTTCAAATTCCCTCTCTCCCGGACAGGAAAAGATGCCAAAATTAATGCTTGGGGTAGGGGGGGGATGTTTAATCTTCGATTTCACTGGTACATAAGTTCTAGTTCCATTAGTAAATATTCCCTTTTCTCATTTTGCTCTGCAGATTTGATAAACATCATTTTGTTAGATTAGTAAATGGACTGAGGCTTCCAGACTTCTATGTCTGCCAACAACGGACTGTATGTCCTGGAATGGAAGCCTTGCTCATTTTACTACGGAGGCTTACATACCCAAACAGATGGTGTGAATTAACACATATGTTTGGCCAGCCCGAACCTGAACTGAGCATGATTTTTAATGAGGTATGTGCTTTGTTAAAAGTGTCCATATTGAGTTTCTTTTTTCCGACTTACAGAGATCATTTTCAAGTTAATTTTGTTCTTCATGAAATTTTTAGATTCTTACAGACATTCACAAGAGATTTGGTAATCTCTTACATAACTTGGATTATGTGTGGCTGAATCCACAGGCTTTTGCTAAAGCCATTTTTGATAAGGGTTCCCCACTTAGAGACTGCTGGGGTTTTATTGATGGCACTGCCAGGCCAATTTGCAGACCAGTGAAGAACCAACGAATAATGTTTTCTGGCCACAAGAGAACCCATTGTTTAAAATTTCAGGTATGTCAGAATTTTAAGGCTAGATATTACAATTTTGTTTGTTAGACAGGCAATGTTTACTTACAATTCTTGTTTCCCCTACACTCCTGCTGCACTTGATAATTTGTGCACAGTGGTCAATGAAATGGTGATGTCTAGATCACCTGGTGATCTGGTGACGTAATGAAGAGGCCTGGGCACAAAAATTTTAATGCTGTATCCCACAACCGCTCGTGGCCTGAGGTGTTGTTTTTGAATTTAACGTGGCGGTCGCGAGGGCAGATCTCGCCGTTTCTATTTCAACTTTTACTCTCTGCATTCAGTAACAGGAAATTTGGGAGACACAGAAAATGATCTGTCATGTTTTGGCAATGGGAAAACAACACCTAGGACCGCACGTGGTTGTGGGATACAGCATTAAAATTTTTTGGCGGGGCCTTTTCATTACGTCACCAGATCACCTGGCATGCAGACTTCCTCTGTGCAACAGTTGAATAGTAATTTTTTGTTTGTTTCTTGTTTAATCTGCCATAACTTTCAGTCTACAACACGTTTATTCAAACAACTCATGATACACCCTTGAATTTGTGTAGTGTCTGAGCATGCAACTGAGACTAACTTTATTCCTCTAATTAGCAAATCAAATTTGGTTTAGTATTGTCCTACTCTTATTGACAATGAGCATGCATCATCACAGTGGTCAAAATGTTGTGGACTCATGAGGTATGGCCCAGTTAGTCCACGACAAATGGAAGCCAAATGGAAGGACTGAGAACACAAACCATTTCTTTTCCCCTTCCAGAGTCCAGCTAAACCCAAGGAATTTTTGGTGGGAAGGTAAAATGTCTACATGGTGGTAGCCTGATTTGTAGTCAAATCTAAAGAACCAGTCCCCTAGTGTGAAAATGTCCCGTGTTGTGCGGATATCTTCGTACTTAAACTTGGGAATGCGAAGAAAATGGTTAACATATCTGAGGTCGAGGATCAGTCTCTTCTTGACACTGTTCTTAACAACACCTAAAGGGCTGACAACATGAACTTCTGGTAAATTAGCTTCCGTTATGCAGCCTGCTGAAAGTAGTTCTTTGATTTGTTCTGTGACAAACTGTTTATCATCTACGGCTGATTTATGGTTCTCCATCACACGTGTGGGTGGTAGTTCTACAAATGGGAGGGCATAGCCATCCTTAATAATGGTAGTAACCCATCTGTTGGCTTTAATTCTCTGCCAAAAACTCAAGTGGTCCTTCAATCGACCTTTCACACAAACAGGGCCCTGTTCAGGACTTACTTTAAAAACGCAACTTGCAGATACGGGACTGTCAATTACACATGCAGTGTTAATGTTCATATCACTCTTCATTTCATGCTCTAACATTCCAAGCCTACTGTACATGTTCAACAAACCGGGCCCAGACACGTCCTGTACGTCCAAATTATCATCCCAATCAACGTCAAAATCACAATTAAATCCTAGATGAGCTGTTTCAGTATGTTTTTCCCGTTGTAGTTGCGGGGATAGGAGCGCGGCAGGTTTTGGCGAAATGCCCGGCTCGTCCACAACGAAAACAGACCTCGCTTTGGGAGGGATCCGATTTCTGTCTCGACGCGGGAATCACTACACGTCTTGCATTGGGGCCAGAATTCGAGGTGAAGGACTGCTGGAAACGATTACTAAATTGTGCCCGAGGTTTTGAAGGCCTCTTGTTATCCGCTTTTAGCGCTTTGCTTTCTTTAACTGCCCGCCTGATCCGTTTGTCGTCGTCAGAATCAATTGCTAGCGGCTCCTGCACATAGCAATCAACAGCCTCCCAGCCGTACTTTTCCGCTAACATAATATGTTTATTTCTCTCTTTTAAGAGCCTCTTACCTTCTTCCAAGGCCTCGTTTCTCTCTGCTTCGACACTAGTAGAAGCAGCCACGTCCAGTTGTTCGAGAACCTTCTCGTTCAGCTCGTACTGCATCTTATTCCTCTTGAATTTGAAGTCCGGCTTGGCTGGCGATTTTTCCCGAGATCGTTCGGTGGCTGGCCGTGACTTTAACTCACGTTCGAGTGCTTGGAGGCGTTCCTCGCTCTTTTCATGGGCCTCGAGGATTTTCTTCGCCCAAGATGGCGTGTTGCTCGGTGAGTCCGAGGGGCTGGACGATTTTGATCGGCGATCCTTCCTAGATGCACTAGATGGAGACTTATTACAGCGGGAACTTCTCGAAGACTCGCGCCGATCGTGCGACCTTTCATGCTCGTTCCTCGTGCGTTTTCGTGACTCCCTCGCCGGACTGCCGTTGTGAGCCATCAGGCGTTGACTAGCTCTGGATTTTGGCGGCATTTCTTGACCGAATCGAGAAAAAACGATTGGAACAACGAAGAGCAAAATTAAAAACTGTTGCACTTTCAAGGCAAGAAACAAAAACTGAACCATGTGACAAGCATGTAAACTGACACCCACTTGTACCCAGGTCTCCATTCAGTGTGAGAGAACTTCATTTCTTGCCTCTTTCGCAAGCTCAGCCGGCAAGAAAGACATTATTTTCAAATGTAATAATTATTGCTTGTTGAGTTGTACAGAGGGAGGCAGTAATATAGGTGTATTGAAGTCAACTTTAATAAATAGTGAACTTAAACTTGATATTAACTCATTCTCAATAGCATATTTTCTTTTGAAAAGTACAATTCTATGTATGTCTGAAATGTAAACGTATGAATAAGTTCTAAATAAGGGCTCATATCAATATAAACAGGGCCTTAAAGTAATCACATCAATCATTTTGAGTGTTGGCATGACAAGACATCATCATCTTCCATTTCATTTCTTCCAATACCATCTTTTTCTCTTGTAGTTGAAGTTTTCTTTCTTCCAGGGTTAGTCTCCTTTCTTTTATTTGCATACTGTTTTCATGCTTTGTACTTAGATAATTAAGCATTTGGGATGAGCCTGTACGGCCTCTCTTGGTTTTCTTTGAGCATCCTGCAATTGTTTGATGATAGAAAAATTGGTTTATATTAAAAGATTTGAGGATAATATTATTATTTTCATAGCAGGAATTCAAGTTAATTTATTATAATTAATAACATAAATTATTATACTACTCTTGCAACAATACAGTATATTTCAGTCCAAATACATGTGCTAGTTTCTATCTAGGCAAAAGATGGAATGAAAAGCTATATAAACTGCACAAAAAATAAAACATTATTTATGTGAGAATTTGAACTACCAAATTATTGTCTTTTGACAAATTCAAAACGGAGATCAAATATTCTCATTATTTTTATCACAAACATTTTAACCCTTTCACCACCAAGGGTCTCCCTTTGACGGGTAAAATCGTCTGGTGTTAAACAGAGTAAAATCTATAAGTAGCCACTGGTGCACGTGGTGAAAGGGTTAATATAATATTCATGAATACCTGGAAAAAATAGTTCTTCGTCTTCTTCCTTTTCTTGACTGCTAGAATCGCTCTTTGAATTCTCTGAAATCATTGTGAGATCAAGGAAATATTTCACACATACAGCTGGTTACAACAAAATGACTTATTCACAGTATGTTCATGAATGGTTACCATACATTAATTACTGGTCAAATCTCCTTTTAATCCATATATTATATCCTATGAATGGGATCGTAAAACATCCTTTGTTAAATGGATTTTATGTAGTGCAATAACCATCATATTTCAAAGTAATGGGCTAAAATCATTATCGTTTACACAGCAATAATTATTTCAGGTCGACGTACTGACATAAGTTTCCATTGCTGCTTTTCTCATGGCCAAGCCTTTTGATCTGTCATCTTCTTCCTTTTTCTTTTGTTTTGTCACTACATTTGCTGACATGTCCTCCAGATATGTGGTTATGTCCTCTAACAGGGTATTAAGTTCGTCATATTCCTCCTCACTTCCAGATCTAAATCAGATACAATCAATGTGACTTCGTTCCATGGTCAGATCATTCTTCTTATAGATGGACTGATATTTATAAGGAAGGAAGGAATGACTTTATTAAAGCATCGACAGTATTTACCTTTAATAAAAACTAATAGGGGGCACTATTTACACAATACAATATATCTTAGCTAAAGTTAAACTTAATTAAAATTTAATGAAAAAATAAGTAAATGAAGTATTTGAACTTTTGAGATTTAAAAAGGTTTAAAATCTCAAATATATATAAAATGTAAAATTTTAAAAGGCCTAAAGCAGCATACATCACACATACAGATGTACAGAGTGGATAGATCCCCGTGCAATATGAGAAAGATCAGGGGGACTGCTGATAGGAATGATGAACTGATCGTGTTGACTTTACTGCTAATATGATGGAGTGCTGCAAAGCTTTCGATACATTCAACTTTTCAGCTTCATTTAAGACTTACCTTAACAAATACATATGAAATCTGAATGTTTTCAAACTGAGGTGTCATGAAAGTTCTCGAACAAATTCAGCGCATCGGTGAACATGGCGAACAAAGTCCGTCCACTGAAAGGTTGGACGTTTTTCTTTACATTTCCATTGAATGAGAAGGTTTTCCTTACTGTAGTGGAACGGTCTGACGATATAACCGTACTGTAGAACGATCTGACTACGAATGATCTGACCATAGAACGAACTGACCATAAACCGAGCAAATCATACGAGCACGGGTTTAACTTACCTCTTTAAAGCTTTCCGCTCTTCGGACTTATATTTTTTCACCAACAGCTCACTCCGCTCACGACATCCTCGCCCTTTTAGTTGGACTGGATTATTTTCTGTGGTAAACAAGTTGGAAAGAAACTCTGCAATGTCCTCCCAGTCGTCCGCTTTCGTGGGGCGCCGCGCTATAATTTCTTTGCAAAGTGCAATATCTTGATCCACTTTTGGCCAGCGAAATGGAGCCATTATATTAACTCTTATGGCTTCTAAAGATTAAAAACAAAAACAAAAAAGCAACAACAACATAAAATTTCGATGCACTTCAAAAACGAAGAACAGTCCGGAGCCCATCGCACTGTTTTACATTTTTCCGAATGATTTCCCTCTAAAGTCAATACGAAACAATTGTTTTTACGTAAAAAAAGAAGTAACGTAGCTTTGCCTTAAAGCACACGTTTGTTAATGCATCACAACAGCATTAAAAAATACAAATTTTACTCACGTTTTTTATGAACGTGAAACCTCTCCTCTTCACGTTGAAAACGGCAAAGTTCAGACGGCGAACGTCAAAAACGGCGGGAAAAAATGGTCACGTGGTCATCCTTGCCGTTTGCCGTTTGCCGTAAACGTCATGCTTAACCTCTCTAATAAGGGCCTTGGACCAATCTGAGGGAACCGCATTGAGGTTTAAAGATTGCTGAAAGATGAAAGCAAGCCATCCAGAAGCAGATTGAGACATCTCTTTCAATACACTGTGACGTGGGTCCCAATGGCCCGAGACGAAAGAAACAAAATAGAACTAACATAAGGCACAATTAGCACAGACTTCTTAAAAAGACAACTAATGATTTTAATGAAGACATTAACGTGCAATAAACACAGATAGAACTAACCTTACTTAACTAAGTATTGAGTATTTACAATTATTTACAGTTATTTACAGTTCACTGTTCAGTTCCTTTTGAGATCCTTGACTCTCTCCAACTCCACAACCGACTCCACAAACCAAAACCAATTCTTCAAAGAAACCTCCTACTCCCGGTTCAAGCCGCACGCTCTCCGCTTTTATCTCAATTCTGGGAGTAGGCTTTCAATTCCCACACAGCACATTGACTTTCAGCACTTATCTTCTCCGCACAAACACCGCCACTGACAAATGAATTTCATCAACTGAAAATACTTGTTCGGCGCCTGCCAAAGACTCTTGGCAGTGATCTCTCAATCCATCTAACTTTTAGTCTCTACTTGCTCTCTCCTTGCTTCCTTCTCCAAAGAACTGCTTTCTGACAACCGTTTTTACACCTTGCTTCCATTTATATATATATTATTAAGTCCACAATAATTAATTCCTCTAACATCTGGCTTACACACTTATTGTTTTAACGGTTCTACATTTACAACACTCTATACTAAATCAACACTTTATGAACAAATAAACTTACAAGCTATTCTTTTTGTGCTAATTACAGTGTTTACTACTGGGATACATTGACACCAAGAAACAAACCATACAACTGGGAAAACAAGGGACAACAGAACAAAAGAATTTATGACATACACATGCAGGCAATTCATCAGGGCCGCGTGCCTTATTAGGGTTAAGCTGGGATAATTGTTTGGCAACTCCCTCGGGTGATATTTGTAAATCAGTGATCGGAAGGTAAGGAGATGTAGAAATTGTAGGTAAAGGTAACTGTTCATTTGTCGCGGAATTTCAGTTTTTTCCCTCCAACTTCTGAAGAATGGGGCGGTCTCCTGTTGGAGTTGACCTGCATTCCACACCCTCTGTCAGATGGAGAGCGAACCTGCAGCCCTTTCCCAACCAATTTCAAAACCAGATCAATAAATTATTGCAAGGGGCACCCTGGCTGAGGCCAACATTCCGTATTGTGCAGCCCCTCCCCCATGGACCATTCCTTGCCCTACGAGCCAATTTTGAATTGCTTTCTTCTTTGAAGGGAGTAGCATCTGAACAAGTCTGTAAAGCTATATCTCCTAAAGACAAATATTACTCCTGAAAACCTTTTTCAGAAGCTTTTCAGCACTGAAACTTGGTCTCGTGGTTCCCAAAGCTTTGGTTGGCATTCGGCTGCAGGTACAAGAAAAGGTTGCACTAATTTGAAAGCAGTTGTGAAAAGATTGCTCAAACTCAAATCAACATCTCGTTTTTCAGGAGATGCTTTTTTCAACCGGTTGATCTGCATGGCGGTCAATAGGATTTTAGCACCTTTTCTGAGTTTTTCCAGTTAGAGGTGGAAAGACACAGCTGTTTTTGCTTTGACCACTTTCAAGAGATTTCTCTTCTGACCTTCCGTCAGCGAAACAGGAAATGGGAAACACTGAGTCTCCATCCTATACTCAAGAAAATTTTTAAGCCACAACCAATTCGTTTCTGATTTCTTTGATCATGATCTCTTCCTTGGTCAGGTAAGTGGCATAGATTATGTAATTATGACCGTTGGCCACTTCATTCAATCGCTAATGCAAAACCAATTTCTTTTCATCACCCATCGTGCTTTCTTTGGTTGCACTGAGATCAAAGTAAATAACAGGGTGCATGGACGAGTAGTTGGAGACATTCAGCTGGGTGCCTGTGTTGTAATTGTTTTTCCTGTAGCGGTAGTTTATCAAGTCATGGTGGATCTGCGTTCGGTCATCGCCTCCATACTCCAACTTGGGGTAATAACTCCCTCCATATTGAAGGCGTCAAGTGGTCAGTTTGGCTGAATTGTCGCCGTCAAGGTCGAAGGTGCTGAACGTTGTAAGGGTTGTGTTCCAGAGAGTCATCTGCACATTTGTTGAAAGAAAACGAAAACGTATTTGGGGTCTTTCACTTCGGGGGTGATTTGCCATTGCCCTCCAGCATCTCTTCAGTCACTGCTCAGAGTCAGGGTTTCTTTCAAGTAATGCCATGTTGTGTGCCATTGGAGGAAGGAATAGCAGTTGAGAGGAATGACGGCTTTCACTGTTTCTCCCGCATTCAAAAGAGCAGTAATTCTTGCCCTTGTCCAACTCAATGAGCGAGTTCAATTCCATATGAAAGTTGTGCGTCTTGTTCCTTCTGTTCAGATTTCTCAACCTCCCGAGCTGAATGTCATCATATAGAGTCATTGAAAATTTTGCGTCTCTGGAATTCGTTGATGACCCCCACTATTTGAGTCTTGCCAGCAATGAAACAACAGCCCTTCAAAGTTTGGATGAGGTGTTACCAGCTCTGATTGAGCCAAGGCTAACGTACAGCTGGCGGATCATCTTTTGGTCAAAAGTTTTAATTTTATGTCCAACGTATTTGGACATTAGTAGCAATTTTGTTTATTCGACCAACTTATTTATCTCACTGTTTCTTGTTTATACGGAAATGCATGTAGAGATTTGAGATGTAAGATACAAGAGACCGCTGCACAGCAGTGTTCAAGATCAAATCTGCTCAATAGTTGAGGTGGAGTTGAAGTGCACAATGATTGACACAGCACCGGCATAGGAGGGGCAGGTGGTGTGTCTTTTGTACCCAACTCGTCCTGTGGTGGTGTGCTGGCACCGGCTGGCATAGCAGACTGAGAATATGGAACAACTTCTGCAGACTTAAATGAAGTGCCTGATTCGACTAGGTTAGGGCTGGGACTGTTCTGTAAAATATCATCAGCATGACGCCTCCAAACTGGCCCATCGTCTAACTGGATTGGTAAGAGTGCGGTGAGGAGTGTTGTCACACTATTCCAGATTGCCACTTCTGACTGGACAAGTGGTGACAAGCAAGGAGAGTGTCACCCACAGCCATTTCCCGGTCTGTGGCATGCTTGTCATAGTGCATTTTCATCTTGCTTTGCTGACCGAGCACATGACTGCTGAGATCTGGTCTCACTTGGGAGAGCTGCGTTCACAATTCTCTCTGTAGGAGCAGCTTAGCAGGAGACGACCCAGTTGTGGCGTGGGGAGTGTTTCTGTAAGACAGCAGGAAGTTACAGATTCGCTGCTGCAGAGAACATGATGGATCAGATGCAGAGGACTCTAATGCATACTTGAAGGTCTGCAGAAAGCACTCAGCTAAACCGTTGGATGAAGGATGGTGGGGAGAGACCAATATCTGCTGGATGCCATTTTCCTGCAGAAATTCCTGTTACTCAGAGGACTGGAATGGTGAACCGTTCTCACTAACAATTTGATTAGGAAGCCCATGTCTTGCAAAAATGCTACGCATAGCATTAGTGGTGGCTTCAGCAGTAGTTGTCTTCATGGGCCCAATCACCTCAGGCCACCAGTGAGCATCCACCACAAGGAGGTGATGGTTGGATTGATAGGTAGCAAAATCCACGTGTACACGCTGCCATGGGGCTGCAGGCCATGTCCAAGGGAACAGTGGTGCAACTGGAGGAGCCTTCCTAGTTTTGAAACACTGCTGACATCTGCGCGCTCTCTCCTCAATATTGCTGTCTATCCCTGGCCACCAACATGACTGTGGGCAGATGTCTTCATATGTGCGATTCCTGGGTGAGCCCTGTGTAATTCACCCAAAACTGACTCCTGCAGTGTAGGAGGTATGATGGTCCTCAAACCCCACATTAAACAGCCTTGTTCAAGTGTGAGTTCGTGCTTGTGAGTGAAGTAGGGCTTAAGCTCAAGGGCAGGGCAGAATTTGAGGGGCCAACTGTGTTGGGTAAGTGACAGTGCCTTTGCCATTGTTGGGTTCCTGGACGTTTGTCTAGCAATCTCAGAGGGAGAGACTGGGCGTCTGCTCAGTTGCTGGGCAGCTACATAGAAGACTTTATCCCCAACACTGGCATTTTTGTGGTACTTAAGTGGTAGCCTGGACAAGGCATCAGCACTCGCTACCTCTGCAGAGGGTTTAAACTCAATTTTGTAGTGGTAGGACAAGAGGAGTAGGGACCAATGCTGAAGGCGAGCTGCTGCAAGCACTGGTGTGGCAGAGTCTCGTGCAAAAATCTTCAGCAATGGTTTGTGGTCAGTGTGAAGTGTAAATTTGCCCAAAGAGGTACATGTCATACGTGGTCACTCCAAAAATGATAACGAGACCTTCCTTTTCTGTTTGACTGTAATTACACTCAGACAAATTCAATGACCTTGATGCATAGGCGATGGGTCTCTCATCTCTGTTGGGGAAGCAGTGAAATATGACTGCTCTGATGCCATATTGACCTGCATCAGTCTTGGTTCTTCTGAAGGAGCTGGTTGAGTGGCTGGAGGATTGAGCTCAGAGTATGGATGAACTTGCCATGGTAATTGACCATTCCAAGGAAAGCTCTCAACTGGGTGGAGTTTTCAGGGCGTGGCACTTGCTTGATAGCTTCTACCTTCTTGTCAGTTGGGAAGATTCCTTCTGCTGAAATGATGCAGCCCATGTAGGTGACTGACTTCTGCATGAGGTTACACTTACTGAGTTGAAGTCGTAAACCATATTCATCTAAACGGCTGAGAACAGTGTTCAAATTCTCGATGTGTTGGTCATTATCCTTCCCTGTGATCAGGATGCCATCTTGTATGCATGCAACATTTTCCAGGCCTTGGAGGATGATGTCCATAGTACGCTGGAAGATTGCCAGGGATGATGCAATACCAAAAGGTAGCCTTTAGTAACGGTAGAGACCCCAATGGGTGTTGATGGTAACAAATTGCTGGCTTTCAGGGTCTAATGGAAGTTGCTGATATGCACTCTTCAAATCAAGTTTGTCCGCCACGCAGTTTGACAAAGACATCCTCAGGCAGAGGTATTGGGTACTGTGGGACCTAAAGTTGTGGGTTGACAGTAACAGCGTAGTCACCACATGACCCTGTGCCATCTGCTTCTGGTACATGAACCATGGGGGTTGCCCATTCACTGAATTCCACCTTCTCCACGATATCCTCAGACTCTAGTTGGTTGTATTCTGCTTCTACTGCTTCTTGAAGAGCATATGGAACAGGACTTGCCTTATAGAATTTTGGCTGTGCCTCAGCCTTCATCTCCAGTTTGGCTGTAATTCCATTAATTGGTACGAGGCCAGGCCTAAAGACGTTAGGGTGACACTGAATTGTGGTATACAATCGTGCCTGTATATCTTTTGGTAGGCCTGCATCAGTCACCCAGATACTGCATATTTTCCTCCAGTCGAGTTTGATGTGTGAGAGCCAGTCTCTGCCAAAGAGAGATGGTCCAGACCTTCTACTACCAGGAGTGGCACAGCTACATTCTGACCTTGGTATTTGAGTTGAACATTGAACTCCAGCACCCGTGTCTAATTCCATAAGAAGGAAATTTCCATTTAACTTGACTGGTATTTCTATGTCTTTCCCCTCTCCACCGAAGTTGTAGATAGCGTCCGCAAATGGATCAACTGAATCCAAGGGGTCAATCTGTGGAGATTCTGGCAGTTCCACATTGTGAACTTTCTGAGCTTCTGAGTTTTGCTTTTGCAGCATCTGTGATGTGCCCCATTCTGCCACAGGAATGGCACGGGTAACTTCTGTATTTGCACTGGGAGCATGGATGGCTGGATTTCCCACAGCTGAGGCATTCTGAAAGACTTGTATTGTTGTGCTGGGAAGAGGGCTTGTTTCCATGGCCCTTGCCAGAAGGCTTGCGAGATTTTTGTGGACGAAAAGTCCGCCGGTTCCCCAAATCCAGCTTGTTTACTAGAGCATTTTGAAGGAAACCAGCAGCATCTTTCTCGGCCTCTTCCACCCCGAGTGCAATTTTAAGTGCCCCATTGAAGGTGTGTTCTTCCATTAGAAGTTTTTTTTAATTTCCTTACTGCAAAGACCGCAAACAAAACGATCACTTAGGGCTTCATTGAGATGAGTCCTGATATCGCATGTAGACGTGAGATGTTTTAAATTAGCAGTGAAAGTGGCTATGCTCTCTCCTCTCTGGCTACATTTGTGAAATTGGTAGCATTTGGCGATGACAAGGGTCTTCAGAGAAAAACGATTCTTCAGAATGGTTGAAAGTTGTGCGTAGGTTTTGGCCGACGGAGAAACTGGAGAGCAGAGGTCCGCCAGAAATGTTGTGTTCTCAGGGGAAGTTCACACAAGAATGAGTACATGTACACAGGATGGCGGATAACAAGAACTAATTGTATTGATCAAAGTACATGTAAGATAAAAGAGACTGCTGTACAGTGCAGGCTCATATGAACTATTTAAATCACTATAACAGAAGTGACCTTGACTTTAATCTAATATCTATAAATTCAAATGAGGGCCATTCAGTTGTAATGGAAGTTGAAGTGCAGGGCTTGCCGTTCCTACTTGTTAATATTTATGTTCCAAATAAGACTCAAGACCAATGCTGTTTCTTTGATAAATTAAATAAGAACATTGAAGAGTGTGTTGTTAACAAAGAGGTTAGAATAATTCACGGGGGAGACTTTAGTGTCATACTTGATGCTGACCTTGATTGTTCTGGCG
Source organism: Galaxea fascicularis (assembly GCA_948470475.1). Lineage (NCBI taxonomy): Eukaryota > Metazoa > Cnidaria > Anthozoa > Scleractinia > Euphylliidae > Galaxea > Galaxea fascicularis. The sequence continues at coordinate 24,893,696 of OX419338.1, forward strand.
GCACACCATTTAAAAAAGATTCTGTTAAAAATATACAAAATCTATGCGTGGACTTTGACTTAGTAGACATTTGGAGTATATGAAACCCCGAAAAGAGGCGATTTACATGGTGACAAAAAAAGCCCTTTTATTCAAAGAAGACTTGATTACTGGTTAATTAGTGATGTTTGCCAAGACGATATTGAGAAGTCTGACATTATCCTGTCAATTAATTCTGATCACTCAGCAATTCTCCTTCAATTAATAGCATAGACAAACCAGCATAGATAAGCATAGACTGTCATCTCATACCTTTTGCTCTATTTTTCCTAATCTTTGTCAGTTTGTGCTTTATTTCGTATCTAGAAAGTAAACCAAGTAAGTGTTTTCAAGTAGTAGACTCCCTGTCTCTCCGCTGAAAATCTGAACCATTTCCTTCAAATTTGCAAATATTGCAGTGTTTCTTTGGTAATTACTGGGTATATGAGCATAACTGTAGCTTCTTTTCACACTATTTGGGAATTCTAGACAGTACTGGTTTATCAACGGCTGTATTGAACCTTGCCAGCACCTAACAGGGCATTCTTCTCCTCCAACCAACACACTTCTATGAGACAAGTGGCAGGAAACGTCTCAAAAGAGAAAATCAGCTGGATCACGTGTACTGAAGGCATCTGTTGACCGAGTATCGGTCGATACTATCGGCCGATATGCCAACCGACAGTCGGCCGAGTGTCGGTCGACATGTTGTCTGAGTTGATAGACCGTCGGCCAACACTATCAGTCGACACTTGGCGGACACGGCAGCCGATATGTGGCGATCGACTGTCGGTGCTATCGGAGTATTGTTAACTGTTGTTTTGCTGAAATAGCAGCCGTCTCCTTACCCACAGGGGACACGAAAGAAGAGTCTATCGCCAATGCTTGTGTGTTGATAGAGTGAGGATGCAGTTCAAACTGCCGCCATTTCGAATACATATGTTATGCAACTTGAGGTCTCGTCAAGCACTGAGTAGGAAAAAAGCTGGACTCACACAAAAATATCCAGGGGTGTCCAAACTATGGAAAAAGCAGTCGATAGACCGATATCAATCAATCAAATTAGTTAATTGGTACCAATGGTGTCGATCAATTGATGATCACAGAAAAGCCTTTCATCGATTCCTATTGATTGACAAGTCGTACTTGGCTCTGAACGTCCTTAGAAATCAAAACAAGGCCAAAAAGCGCCAAAACTAGAATGGGCAGTTTGTTGTTATTATGAAATTAACTATCGTCTTTTTTATCTTTTGCTTTTGTCCTACATACATACATATACTTTTTGATAAGAGAGGTATGAATATGGCAACCTAAGGGCTGGTATGGACCAGCACTTGGCGCTTCTATATGTAGTTATTGTACTAAGTGTAATTTGTTTAGTCGTTATTTGGTTAGGTATTGCTGCGTCAATCATTATTTTGCAATGACTGTCATTATGCTGCTATTGTTACTTAATTTCATTGTTTCTGAAATGTATATTACCAGAATGTTTCTGAGGTGGTATTAAACCAGTTTCTATCCTGGTCCCGGTTGTTCAAAAGCCGATTAGCACTAACCCACGATTAAATTATCCTAATCCACGGAATAAATTTATCCTTTGATTAAATTTTGTTCCTCGAAGCTCGATTAGCACTATCCAAGGATTAAACTAAGTTTAAATTTAACACACCTAGCAAGGTGGATTAACTCAGTAATTGGATGAAAAAGCAGACAAACAAATCAAAAATGGTGGACTTACAGTTTGTTGATTTTCCTTTAATGCCTGGCCTGGTAAGGAAAGAAATGCAGTTTAAGCAACCTGGCGAATTTTCCAAAATAGATGTTACTACTTTCTCACGGATGAGCCATCCCATGTCCGGTTTTCCCGCGGTTTTCACAATGCGGACAGACCGATGTTCGGCGATCCGCAAAATGTTTTACACCAAGAGGGCGAAGCGAGAAATCATGGAAAATTTCAACATTTTCGTTCTTAGAGGTAGAATTCGTTGCTTACCAGCCACTGGTGGAATTAAAGGCTTTTCATGCTTGATAAAGGTGAGTAATATGGACAAAATATTGTTAAAGTTTCATTTACTGTTGACCTTGATTGTTTTCAAAAAGTTGTTTATCTCATTCGGCATAATTTAGACAATCAATTTCCGCTTTAGCTTCTTTTCTTAGTTTATGGCTTTCTTCTTTTCATTAATGTTCCCCTAGCCAAACTTGCTTTATTAATCCATCTGAATAGAGCCTATTCTAAATTTCTAAATTACAAAGAAGTAGGGCTGAAAATTAGACTGGTAACCATTTTCAAGAGCTCACTGATTTTCCCCCTGTTCATGAATCAGTGAACCAGTGTTTATCTTGCACAGATTTTTTTATCACGAGTCTCATTTTAATTTTAGCATTTTTCTTGGTTCTTGCAGAAAGCAAATGTTGTTGACATAAAAGAATTTTACTTTCTTTTTCTTTTCACTCAACAAGTTTGCATCAATTTTGTAGGAGCCATCATCCCTTCCCTCCCCTGCTGGTCCTAGTACCTTATCATTTCTCCCATCACAGACAGGTTTTACCGGGGTAATCCGAGTATACTCGAAAGTAGTAATTTTTCCATGAGAAGCCTGGGCTCTAATGTGCACTTCAGCGTTAGGCATCACGCGGTCACCCAAGGGGTTGCGAGAAAGTGCACGATCAGATTTCAAGTTTGCAAAACTCACAATAAACATGGTGGTGTGAGGCCTATTTCGTAAAACTTTGTTTCCACCTGGTTTAGTGAGCTGTTTGTGATATGGCTTACTTTTATCTTCGAAAACGTCCATCCTTCAGACAATTTCAAATGAAAAAAAAATCTTCTAAACTGCCGGGCTGGAACAGAAACGAAAATTGTGATTGATGTTGCCATCGATCGCGCTAGCTATCAATCTAAAAAACAGCAGGGAAAAACTACTCTTCAAGTTTTCTTCGTTTTTTTTACTAGGTGAGTCTCTCCGGGTATTTTTGGTACATTTCTTCTACCGCTTATGCTGCTAACGACAGCAGCAAAAAGAAAACACTATTCACAGTTCTACTCACGGTCGGTTATTCGTGGTTATTTGCATGAAATTGCGGACTAAACTGAGCGGCGGAATGCCTTCATGTGTGCGCAAAGTGCGAACTCAAGATTATATTTTGCACATTAAACATGTGCTAAAAATTTCTTATCTACAAAGCTAATATCTCAAAAACTGATCCGGAGACCGCATATTTTTTTTGAAAAACTCTTTTATTACACACATAAGAAACAGGGAAATTAGAAAAAATTCTGTGTTGTGGAATTTTTCCAATATTGAAATTTCCATTTTTTGAATTAAGCAAAATCTACTCCATATAATTTTGTGTAATTTTCCCTGTTTCTTCTTCTGTGTGCAATAAAAAAAATATGGGGTCACCTGCTTAGCATAGATGCAATTCATGAGAAAAAGGGGTCAAGTCTGTTGCTGTGCAACAGAACAGTCCAACCTTAATTTGACTTAAACACAACAAAAGGTACAGTGGAGGGTTACCATAAAAAAATGCACAGCCATTCGAAACAGTGCAGTTCCAAGACTGGAAAATCGCACCTAGTTCTAGAAGTCTCAAAGAACCACCAGAAAACTGTTTTGAGCCACCTTAAGGGGGTCTTAAACTCTTAGATATAAAATTTTCTCCTAAAAACCATTTTTTTCTGACCATGAAGATTCAACATTACTGTTCTTTTCAAATCGCATTTTGGAACGATTTTCCTCTGCTTACTCGTTGATTTACGTTTGAATAAAGAAACCTGCACACTGGTAGCTATATTTCAACATAGCAACACCCATAGCAACCATTGTTTACAGTCGAAAAGTACTCACAAAATGGATTCAATTCAGTACATTTAAATCATACCGGTACTTTACAGAAAAGAATTATATGCTCCTTATACTTGATTAACATTTCTATGACTGGTGTTTATTCAGTGGAACATTTATGTGAAACCTCTCGATATACCTCCTCCCCTTGCCTCTAACCCTTCTCCTTAGGTTACCTAAGAGTATCAGTAGTTCATATAATGTGATCGTCTGGGTGAGGGTAGTTCTGAAAAGAACTGTTGTTGCTGACTGACATTTCCACAGCCTGAGCGGAAGTCATCTTCAGAGTCAAGTGAATAGTGTTTGTCAGTCAATGATGTTATAAGTGTGGTTCGTTGAAGGTGATTGGTCAGAATAGCCATGATGGTATTGGCTGAAAGACTCGAGTAAAGTTTGTCATCAGTCATTAATGGGTTTTGATCCGTCTAATGTTAGTCAAATTGGTCAGTTTTTGGTCTGTGTATTGTTAAGTCGGTCTGCTAGAAGTCCGATTGTCGGTTTCGTTTCTGCCATGGATAAGTCATTTGTAAGGCGCCGGTAGTTGTTGACATCTGTTAAGAGGAGTTTATTCTAGGTTAGTGTATTAGCTTTCCAGGGTCAGTCATTAATAATGGTTTGTACTTTGCAGAGTCTTAGTCAATGTTGTGGTTTGTCAGTTGATGATGTACAGCAATGTGATTGTGGCAACACTATTTCTAGTGGCTCTTTTGTGTTCTCACTTTGTGACTGACTACTTAAAAAAGTCAATAAAATCTCATTTGTTAAAATGTTGACAGTTTGACAGCTGAGAGTTGAACTTGAAAGCTTGAAAACTTTATCCGTCTGTACTCTTATTGATGATAAAAATGAGCCAATCAACGCACGAGAAATTAGATAGGTATTGTAAAAAACAGATGGTCTTCAACACGCGTTGTCTCGAAAACGAACACGGTGGCCCCAATCTTTTTGGGCTTTTTGGCAAAAGTTGATCTTTACTCTACTGCATCGCAAATTTTTCCTTGTCAGCTTGTACATGTAGATTGTGGTCATTGCAAATCGATGACAATCGATAAAAGGTCACACCAATCCTTTTCACTATTGATCATGGATTATCATTTTAAATCAATTAATCGATATCGATTGCTATTGATTGTAAACACAACGTGTTTTACGTGCAGAATTTATGTAGTTGTGAAATTTAAGTATGAAGAATATTTGGCTTAAACGAGGTTGGAACCCATGAGCTTTGTGATACCAGTGTAATGCTCTAACAACTGAGCTGTCAATCCAATTGGGAGCTGGTCACACTGTGAGTCACAGTGTTTGTCGCCGGCATTACGCTTGAATAGACAATTATTTGACTATAAACCCTGCAGGTGCAACATAATCACAAATCGTTTGAGACGGACTTTCAGTCAAATATTTGAGACATCACGTTTTAAGAATTTAGCATCTTGTTATTATTTCCATACTTTTCATTACTCCCTTTGAAGGAATTACATCTCATTTAATACCGTACAAGCAGAGCCTAAACTGTAACTAAACTGCATTACAAGAATTCGCTCATAATACATTCAAAAACAAAATTCATTTCATGTTGGTATAAAAGCTGTCTGTTGGGAAAAATGGCAGGAGTTTCCCTTCCTCCTTGTACCTTCTAGACTGCACTTTGTACTCTGAGAGGATAGCCCTACAGTGCATCTCGATTGTTTTAACCGAAGGCTGTCCCATACGTCTCTTCTCCACTTCTATGATGGACTTATTACAGCGCGAAGCGCGCTACCGTTTCCACCAGACCAAGATTTTTGATGAATTTCTGACACTTTTTTGACACTTAAGAAAAGAGCCCCGACATCAAAGTGGGCGGAGACAGTCTAGAGATTGTGATTGATATGTGGCGAAATACTTTTTAGTTCGTTTGTTTGTCGGCACGCGGCACGAAGTCCCAAGTGAAAGTTGAATACGGCAAGGATAAATTTGGCAAGTTTTACGTTGAAGCAGACGTTGTCGATGGCATAGTTCTAAACTATTCGTTTTCTTCACTTGTGGAAGATATCAGACGAACCTGCGGTAGCTTGCGACATCACACGTCCAGCACTTTGCGTGTTCGATACAAGGACGAAAATGGCGATTTTGTGAATCTAAAGAGATGTTTGTTCGTGCTAGTTCAGT
>OX419338.1:24904712-24927212 GCA_948470475.1 Galaxea fascicularis
TGCATACTAAGCACTACATGAGTCGGAGATCATGCAGTAGTCTGTATAATGAAGGGCTCTTGGTTAATTTCCAGCTTGGAATTCATGAAGTGAAACTCTCTTTTCTCATTGTTAATTTCAAAAGTTATTCAAGGAACTGCAACTTACACGAAGTTAGTCGAGGAACTTCATAAATTTATCAGAAGTTATGGAATTTTGAATGTTGGGTACAATGTGTCAGCAATGAAATGACCTTATTTGGGAGCCCTGTTTGATGACAAGCAACTGTTGATTACCTTTCCGCGATAAGATTGTTCAGAAACAAAAGACCAGGTACAGCTTTTATTTGCAAAATAACGACTACACAAAACTTACCCATCATCGTCTTTTGCCTTCCTTTTTGATGTTGAAGGGGCCAGTGTAAGAGGATGACTGTCACCACCTCCTTGTTTTCTGCAGTCCTTTTCTGGTGTTTCGGAGGCCATTACCCCAATGGCCAAACTGGAATTAAGGCAGTCACATCGCTGAACAGAGTCACTGCAAAAGGTACACTTGTAAGGACAGTAGATGAAAGTATGACCATCCGTCAATCCACTGATCATACATATCTTCTTTTGGGTTGAAGTCATAGCAAAAAGATAGCTTAATGAACTAGTGTCTTACCAGCGTTTCTCACAAAGTGTGTAGTTGATTCCAACCAACTCAAGCTTTTGTAAACATGTTTATTTCAATGCCACCCGATGGGTAACATGATAGACAATATACAGGCAAACAGAAAGTTGCAGCAGATACAAGAAATTGTCACTGGTTAGTATCGATGTTCATTAATTTGAAAATAAGAAATGGAAGCGTTAAAAACCTAGAGCAAGGGTGGTTCTTCAGTGTAACAAGGTGGGGTATTTCTCGTATAGATAACCAGCTGCGAAAATATTCTCTTTCCATATACAGGAAAGCCTCACTAGGAAGATATAAAGGTGTTCTCAGAAAATTAAAGTGTCAGGATAAAATATTTCAGTTATTTTAACTTTCAGGTGTGAATAAACATTAATGACATCATTGTAGAATGTAAGTAAACAACATGTCACAGAAAATTTCACATTTTGGCCCTCGAATGCAAATACTTAAAAACTTTAAAACATATCTTGCAAAAGAAGTTAATGAGCCCAGACAATGCATAAGCACATAACAAACGACAGAAGTGTCATGCAGATACAGGTGTAGCAGCGGATTGGTTCTTTCACAGCAAAGGCTAACTGCCAGTAAAGACAGAAATGACTGAAAGTGGGAGGCTCAGGAAAACGATATGCCAAACTTTTCTCCGGTAATTTTTCTATTTCTGCGGGAAGTCCTTTCAGTGAGTAATCAGCTTGGGTTTTGATCAGCATGGGTTTCTGGTCAGGTCATATTTTCTGGTTACACTACAGATAGTCCAAATAGTTACCCGAAGTTAATGTTGTACCTGGCAGTGGTTATTTATCGGGGAATTTAATTCATCATTGAAATCGCAAACTGCAAAAGGTAATGTTTGCTTGCAAGCGTTCTTTCCAGTTGATTTAGCGATCTGAAACTTTATTTTAAGAAGAATGAGTAGAAGGCATCTAAGATAATGATTTAATAGTTGGGATACGGAGCGTATGCCATGATAACTCTCTTGCTCTCTATTCTCGCTGGAATATGTAGCCGTTGTTGTTTTGATTCTTGTGGTCTAAAGTACAGTTGCTGTGAAAAGAAAACGAATTAAAAACCATGCACCACTGAAAGTAATCAAGTAAGCACAGTTCACCACAAAAGTTGGCCATATTTGGTGCCATGTCTCTCAAACATCTGGTACCTGCCGGGTTATTTGGCGCAATTGCATCGCAGCACCAAAAAAATGTGCCCAGCATGAGCTGCGGTTTCCTGTTTTCACCATTTCCTTCCACCCGTTTGGTTAAACAACTCTTGTGGTTAGATAAAGCATAGATAACCCCTATGAATGTCATGGAAATTTTTTTGGTTCTCTTTGAATGCATCCATAGTGATTTCCTGAGAGGCAGGTTCACCGTGGGAATAAAGGTCAAATACAGAGCGCAGACTCCCCTTGGGTAAAGTCCCTTCCCATGGGAAAAATGTCTAGTGGCCCCATAACTAGTAACTTTATGCATGTTATTTCTCTTTAGTGAGGATGGATCGAATTTGAAACACAAAATATCACATCAAATGTCATGTGGCTTAGTTTCTGGTCAAGGGTGACCGCTTAAAATGCCTATGAAGTAAAAAAATAATTGTTGCTTATTTGAAAGGCTTTTCAAAGTAAAGAAGAATGGCATTTTCCTCTTTGGAATATCTTTTATCGTTTCAGAGTTATCAAGGTTTACGTTTTTCTATTATGCAAATGAGACAGTGATGACGTTATAGGTGGTTTCACTAAGAGAACAGAACACTCAATCGAAAATAACTCTAGAAATATTTAAGCAGTGTTCTTTAAATTGGGCACCAGAAATGTACTTAACACTGAACAGAAATGAAATGAACCCCATGTCATGCAGTTGACATGACAACAGTTGTTTCACTGGTCCTGTTTTAATCAAGACTAAAATTCCCAGATTTTATCTTAAACAAGGATCATTCAATCCCAACAATCTAATGGGGAGAGTTAGGACGATATGGGGAACCATGTGTGTTCCGAGCAAGACCCTCTGTCCCAATGGAAAAGGTTGCAAATGGTGATATTTGGTTTTTCACAGAAAGAGACTGGAGCCAAGAGTATTGTCATGGCAACAATAAATTATAGTGGCGTCATTCTGTTTCTTTTGTGGTGTACATTGCTGGTGCCAAGTTTGAAGAGCACTGCTTTAATATTTCTAGAGTTATTCTCTATTGAGTGTTGTGCTGTTTTAGTGCAAACCACCTACAGCTGTATGCCGTCATCACTTTCCTTATTTGCATAATACAAAAACGTGAATGTCTCTAAAATGAGAAAAAAAGATATTCCAAAAAGGAAAATGCCATTCTTCTTTACTTTGAAAATCCTTTCAAATAAGCAGCAACTATTTTTTACTTCATGGGCACTTTAATATAGGTAACAAAGACAGACAACAGGGTGGCAGCGGTCCTTTAAAAGGGCTGGCCTAATAAAGATATGAAATAAAGCGTTTGTATAAGAGAAAAATCGAGACTTTGAAAACTAGCCGCTTCATAGAGGGTGACTGCTTAATACAGGGTCGTTATATACAGGAGCCATGCACAAGAACTGTGAAATAGCGAACTTGACACGAAAATCTTTTCGAAGTACAGTAAGTAATGCAAAAACGCATGCAGAACTGAATAGAAATACTTCTTCTCTAAGTCTCAGTCTTGTTACGTTGGATCAATTTCAGCCATACTGTTCTCACAGAAAACGTTCTTATATCTCCAGAGTAGATGATATATAAGAATTGAAAGGAATGTCAGCCTTTTAATTTTTCCCCCACTCTTTTATCTTCATTTTCTTGCTCTTCTCTCTCGCTTTTTCCAAATTGCATAATGGGTGATTTGGTTAGAAATATTGACACGGTTCTTTGTGGGCACGTTTTTGAGAAAACGGTCTATATAGTTATAGTTATAGTTGAATAAACAGCAGATTACGTTAGCAGTAATCTTTAATGAGGATGCCAACATCATGAAGTGGTTAACAGAAGGGTCCTCAGCCGCAAAGCCAACAGGCATGAGAAAGAGATCTGGTCATCCTGTACTAAAATCCCGTTTTACTTTAACCATGAAGTGCCACCGATGTAAGTTGTTCCGATCTGTCAGAAAAGGGTCATTTTTTGAAGCTACAACGACTTGCAAAAATACTTTGAGACACTGTACGCCATTTGGCCTTGAATGACGTTTCCATGATCTTCCGCTTTCCCTCCCCCTCCCCCTCTTATCAATGTTGTTAACAGTGCAGCACCATGCTCGAAACTTTGAGGAACAACTTTGAAAGGGGGAGAGGGAGGGGGTGTGTATTGTATCTCACAGATTTGTTGGCGGCAGCGTTTTAGAGAAAGAAGAGACGTTTTTGATGGCGAATGTCTCAACAATTTTGCAACTGGTTGTAGCAGAATAGCACTACAACAACACATGCAGTTTCTTTGGAAATGGGCACAGAGGGATTCACTGAGAGTAATGTCTTTAGAGGGGATTGCTTCACGTAAAACTCTCATAAAACTGGCTAGACAATGTCGAGAAGTTGCATGGCATACATTGATCTTACATCCAATTCCAATGCTTGGTGGGCCAGGTGTCATTATTCAAATTGATGAGTCAAAATTCAATCACAAGTCAGACGATGATTGAATAGTATCCCATGATGCACCTCGTTTAGGCTTATATTATCACTGCGTACATGACATCATCATATACTCCACGCTCTCGCGAAGAAACCATGGCGTGCTTTCAGACTTGTCTGAATTCCGTGGCTTCTGCTTTCAAGAGAACCGATTTAGTTTATTTTCACAGTGTTTCCAAGGAGAATTTTGCAGTTACAGTGAAGGGTTTTACTTGTGTTTCGTTGGTCTGTCGTGAAGCACATATAAGCTATGTGGAAAGCATGGGCGAACGAAGAAGAGCTCTCATCCTTGCGGTTGTTGCGAATTCGCTCGAGACCACATCTTGATCTCTGGACTGACCAAGCCATCACTTTCATTTTCAAGAGGTACATTTTCTGAAGAGAAGCCAAGGGGTTTTCTGATTTTTCTGTTGACATCTCTTGTCCGCTTCTTAGCAGGTTTGTTCGGTGTTGTGCCGCTTGCTACATGACAACTCTTTGAGGATGATGGTTCCATTGAGCTATTGAAATTTACGAGGTTAAACACTCCGTTATTAAGGCTAGTTATCACTGCTAAGCATTTTGCAGTTTCGAAAAGAATAATAACCAAAACACCTTCGAAAATAATCATTTTGACTCTAAAAGATGACCAAGCGCAGGAATAAAGCGCCAAACGAACTGAGACAGACATCCACACACGCAACAGTGGTATGTTACGAAATTTCAGTCAACTTCAATTGTTCAAAAGGTCATAAAAATGTGGGTACTTCTCGGTACTTCTTGGCCAAAACTCACTATTATGTCTATATTCTCTGGCGTGATGCCCAAAAATAGAAAAAATCAACATCCTATGCAAAAAAAAGCGATTATTCATGAGCTTGTTACGGGTCAATGAATGCTTTGTGATGCGAATAGTCACATAACACAATCAAAGACAAGGATATTAGAACAAGACTGCCCTCTTGAACACTTACAAATCATTATAATTGTGCCAAAGAATTAAGTAATGCACTTTTTATACCTTTTACTACAATACAAATAAGAAGTAGACCACAGAGAAAAGCATGTTATTTCACGCTGAAATCCATGATAACTTCAATGTCGTGTCATGTACGTAGCAAATTGCATCATGGGATACTATTCAATCGTTGTCTGATCACAAGTCAAAGGTAAGTAGCTCATGTGTTGCCAGCAATACACACTGTTAGACAAGCAGAGGGCAGCACAGAGGCTACTCATGTACTTATGTTAAAACAATTAGATGGCTCTCGGTTTCAGTATTATTTAGATGACTCGGTACCAGTCAAGATTGCTTCCTGGAAATGTAACAGCTAAACTGGAAATATAAAAGCTGATTGGTGTTTCTTCTCTTCTGTCAGTGTAACACCTGAAATCTGTTGTATAAACAGTTACCCTGGGTGTCAGAGGTTTCTTTTGTTTGTTTTCGTGGCTTCCCCAACCACAATCGCAGCTTCGCCACCAAAAGACGAAAAGTAAAAAAAAAATCTGACAATTACACCTAATCAAACCGTTTTTGTACACTTATTATTATTATTATTATCGAGTTGTGTACAAATGTAAGATAGTTCTTATACCTGATGTATTTTACCGCGTTTTTAAGATTTTAAATAAGGGCCGATATACATGATACGATTTGTCGCGCGTGTCTTGGCGTATTAGAACAAAGTTGTGCCGTGTGAATGCTCCTACAACTTCTCTACCACAGACGCATGCGACCTAAAATTTGTCGTAGGATTTTGAATCATGTTTTAAAACCATACGACTGTCGTAAGTTTAGGTAAATTGAATGACAAGTGTCGTATACGATTTTTTGCATGGCGCGAGCAGTGCGCGCTACAGAAGTTGCATGCGACAGTCGTAAGCAAAAGTCGTACCGTGTAAATCGGCCTTAAAGATGATGATTTTAAATTATTATTGTTGTTATTGTTATTTTGGTACGCATATCAGAGGAGTTTGGTCGGGAAATGTTTCGCATTTTGGCAAGACGCATATCAGAGGAGTTTGTTCGGGAAATGTTTCGCATTTTGGCAAGACGCAATCAAGTAAAATTACCATGGCCAAACCGAAAATCGAAGCGACAAAACCTTTCTTTATTCTTAGTTTCATAGAGGACGCCACGCTAGAAGAGAGAGATGGGTGCTAGTATTGTTCAATACGCAATACACACCAGCTAGACCATACTTACAGCTCGTTAGGCGACATAATGCAGCTACACTTTTGCCCATAAATCGATGGAAAGTTCAACTTGGTTCAATAGTGCACACCGACCAGTGGGCAGCATATCGACAGCTTCAAAGAAGACTGGGTTTGCAACACGGATCAGTGAACCATTCTGTGCACTTTGTCGATCCAGTCACAGGCGCACAGCAAAAGAGAAGTTAAATTGATGAAGGGTAATACAAATCCTGACTTTTTGATGGAGTACCTGCAAGAATTTATGTGGAGGAGATGGTATGGAGATCCTCACCCAAATGGATGTTTTTGAAGATTATTACAGGACATTGCAAAGCAACATCCACTTTGAGCCAGTCTTTTTTATGAGAATATATTTACTAAGAATATTGTAGCTGCAAATTTGCGGAAGTTTTAGAATATGTTAAGAACAACCTGAAAAATGAAAATATGACACAATTATATGGTGTTATATACTTTTTAATAAACGTGTAACATTCTTCCTTCTTCTAAATAGCAAAATCTAAACAAGGAAGAAAGGCAAGTGAAGCAGCACTAGTCGCAGGTTCGATGCTAAAAAAAAGTCTACAGGAAGTTATTGTGTCTCTATCAGGCCTTCATAACTACAACTAGCTCCAAAATTACCTTAGCACCATCTAGACACCAAATACATCCAAAAATGAATATTGTGTAAAGACATTTTAAAAGCTCATTTAGCTCAGGACTAATGTTCACATCTTGTCCTCTCACTCGGCCTATCATCCCCCATACCTGTATGCTTAGTAATATTTCCTACCAGATTCCATTATGTCCCTAGAGATATTAGGTGAGGATAGATAGACAAGTTCTTTTCTTCTTGCGTTCATTCTGGCTGGAATGCTGCGAAAACTCAAGCAGCTTTCATTGCCCGGCTTATGAATGAATGAAGGAATGAATAAATGAGGAAGTGCCCAAGAAAGGTATCTAACGAAACAACTCTTAAAAAAACAGTCGCAGTTGACAGGTGAAGCAACGACTGCTAAACACCTACCAAACGGGTGTAGTGTTGGCCGGGTGTTGGCCAAGTGGCGGTGAAGTATCGGCCAGGTGTCAGCTGACATGTGTGTTGGTTGATGTCGGCCAAGTGTCGGCTGACATACACTGTATTGGCCAAGTATCGGTCAATATATCGGCCGACTGTCGGTCGACATACTGACCGATAGTATAGACCGATACCCGATATAGATACACATGATCCGCCGAGTGTCAGTAATGTATCGGCCAACTGTCAGCTGAGTGGCGGCCGACATGCACGTCTGTTGACATCGGTCAGCATATCGGCCGATAGTATCCACCAATACTCGGTCGACAGATGCCTTAAGTACACATGATCCAATCAGCCTACTGATCCTGGACTTCCTGAGAAACACACTAGGAGGGGAAATTTCAGAGACACTGGGGGAACTCCACCTCTACCAAAAAAGATGCTGTGTACTTGCAGCGGTAACTGTACTCTAAAAGAGTTCAGTCAAGTACCTTTGTGGGTACTGTGAGGTAACAATTGACAGCAGTTTATGTCTCTTTACAATAACACAACACTCCCCATACTTTGTACTGCTTCTGTTCAGGATCTATAACAGTCGGGTGTAGTACCTAGAAAGGCAATGGAACTTTGTGACATTGTTCCTGAAATGTTGATTGCCTGCTTTACCTTGGTTTTCTTGCTTTTGCATTCCTTGTTCTCTTTTACAATCAAATACAGTAGCTAGTCTTGTACGCTGTTGTCTTGTTTTGCTTCTGGAACACCAAAGGTGGTTGCCCATTTTCTTGGACTGAATGAGAATGAGACACTTTTCTACATTCCATGCATTTGCATTGCCCATTTTTTACATGGAACATTATTTAATACGCAGTGACAAGCTGAGGCACACACTGGTTACGAGGTCAACAACGTTACTGCACGTCTCAACACCCAACCTCTAATGTTTAAATCTCAACTGAGAACTGCGTTTTTGGAATCAATAGAATTTCCGGTAGCTTCTAAGTACTACCTAGAGGCAATGATTGATGATTTCAGAATGACGTAGCATGTTAAACAGTTTCAAGCATGGTGGACAAGTTTCCTGATTTCTGTATGTATTCTCAGGATAACCAATCTAGCTTCCCAACTTTCAGCCATAAGCTCTGTGTATGGCCATATGTGATATAAGGCAAGATTACTTCGCTGTGGGCAGTGCTGGCTTAGACCAGGACTTTTGGCGAGATGCTTAGTGAGTTTGCATGCTTGTCCATCTCAAAAAACCACTTGTGAGACTAGCCATAGACAAGATTCACATGATTCAGTTCATTGGTTCAGAAACTGCAATGAAGTGCAATCATTGCTAAAGTAGTTGGGCTTTTCTGAACCAAAGTATTAATGGATTTCTCTAAGCAGTGGGGACTGATGGAATTGAAAGATGAACCTTGTCCCCACTGTGGCCATTCAGGGACAAATAAAAGTGTAATGTCTCCTGTACTGTAGGTATCTTGGTTTCAACTTCGTGTGATCTTAATTTGGCAAAATTCACAAATACAGAACTGTAGATGGTAGATAAGATTGCAGGAAGGTAGGGGAGGCTAGAGGCCATACATTTATTTGGTTAGCGAAAGGAATAATATTTTGAAAGCTGATCTTTATTGCAACTATGCTTTGAATACAGAAACTTTAACAGAAGTAACAAAAGGTATTTTCCAACGGTTTTGTAGGTCACTGGGATGGCTTACAGCCATTTCCTAGTACTATCTGGAGGTGTCAATAACCACTATGTCAAAGGTGCCCCACTTCATTCCAAAGACGTGGAGGTAGGCTTTGGATCCATTTCTTGAAACACTCATCAAGGATTTAGAGAAAGGCTTCATAAATGGAATTTCTGTAGACTATACAGCTACTGTTAATGGTATTCCTGCAGGCTGAACAAACATATGACATTTAATGTTTTGCTGAACAGAAGATCACAATGGACAATGTAAAGCTGGAAAATGCATTAAGTGTGGTAAAAAGGGATGCAGGGAGTGTGAGCTACAAGGGGTATTTGTGTCAGCTTCCAGTCATTACTACCCAGTTTTCCTGCAGAAGAGAGGTCTATACTAACCAGCCTAGAAGTCTTGAATTAGATAGAAGAGCATATAACTGTTATGCAGGAAAAATAAAAATATAACACTGGATACACATGATCTTGGTTTTGACGAATGCTTGGTGTTCCTCCCAGTGTAGTCAAAGGGCACATTCATTTCTTACTAGAGAGTGATGAAGACCTGAACTGCTAGGTAATTGATGATTGACTCCCAAGGTGTCTGTGGACTCATGAACACAGGTCAGGAAGATTGCCCTCAGGTATCATAAGGTGATTTGGTTATTGGAAAGTAGAAGATTTCAATCACTGCATTTCCTGCTTTGTAATAACACTGAAACTCATGAAATTCTCAGTTCCCTTGCGCATATTGTTTAATTTCTTTGCAACTATGCTAGAAATGGCTGGAGCCAAGTTGATGCTTCTACAGTTTGTGACGTGACAGATTCTGTACAAATAGGGTAAACCTATGGTTTTGAGAGTTGTTACATTCAACACTGTTAAATACTAGACTTGGACGGATTAAACCAGATTAAATAATCAACCGCACCACACATTTTCACAACATGGTGGCCATTCCTTCTCCATCTGAGAATAGTTCCTTTCACTCTTGGTGAGTGTGCTAGATGCGAATGCAATGGGATGTTCAGTTGTAATGGAAGCTGCCATCATCCATTTCATGCAAGATCACAGCTCCCACCCCATAAGGTGAAGCATCACATACCAGGATCAACTTTCTGTCTTCATCATATGGGACCATTACTTTGCCAGGCACAAGCTCAGCTTTGCTATGCACAAAAGCTTGTTCACACTCTTCTGTCCAATCCCATCTCACTCCCTTTTGGAGCAGTTCGTGTAATGGCTGTAGCAGTGTACAGAGGTTGGGTGTGAAATTTCCATAGTAGTTCAGCAATCCTAAATAGGAGCGCAGTACTGCCACATTCTTTGGGCTTTGCGCCTCACTAATAGATGCGACCTTCTCTGTCCACCTGGAAGTCTAGGAACTCTACACTTGGAACCATAAACTCGCACTTTCACCAGTTAGCTACTGTGTCATGGTTTTCCAGTCTGGATAACACCTCATCTAATACTTGTAAATGTTCATGAGGTTCTGTTCTGAGTAGCATGTCATCAATGTGACAATGCACGTCATCTATTCCCTGTAATATCTGATCCATCGTGGACTGAAAAAGTCAGGAGCTGATGCTATTCCATAAGTAAGAAGCCGGTAAGCATACAGAGCTTTGTGAGTCTTAACAGTGAGATGAAATCAGGGGTGAGTTCCATCTGCTGGTATGCATTTCACAAATCAATCTTGCTGAACACTGGTCCACTTCCTAATGTGGCAAATACATCCTCAGTATCAGGCAATGGGTATGGGTTTTGAAGAAGAACCTGTTTTACAGACACTTTGAAGTCACTGCAGATACATATGCTTCCATCTTTCTTGAGCACATAAACAATAAGAGAACTCTACCTTCGTAACTACCCCTTGACTCTCCAAACGATCTAGTTCTTCAATCTTTTGGTGCCATGCATAAGATACTGGCCAGGCTTTGTGGAACTCTGGTTTGGCACCCTCACGTAGCTTAATGGTCACCTTGAAACCTTTAATTGTACCAAGGCCTTTGCTGAAGACTGCCTTGTGATGATCTAAGACATCTGACAGGGCTTCCTTCTTACTTACAAGGAAGATGCTGCTCCAATTCAGCTGGAGTTGCTTCAACTAATTCTGCCTAACAGTGGAGGACAACCTCCACCAACTACAATCAGGGGCAAAGACATTTCCTGCTTTTCCTAGGTCACAAGTAGGTGAACCGCACCATAGACATTCCATTGTAAGCATTCAACTTGAGCTTAGTGACATGCAAGGGCCATTGTTTTAACTGTGCCTAACTGCATTTTACAGTTTTTCTTGTCAAGTAACACTGACATGAACATTGGTAGACATCCTTCTTTTCCTGGCTCCTCAGCTTAAAAAAGCCTAGTACCTCATCCATTTCATCCACTACAACTTCTTCCGCATGTTTGGCAACTTCAGGTTCTCTCCTTCGGCCACTCAAACTGTTTCCACTCACAGCACTACTACCTGTCTGTTTTACACACAGCTGCCAAATGACCCACACTGTTTGACTAGCTGGACAAACTCGATCTCAGCCATAATGTCCCTCTTGACCACATTGGTAACATCGCCCCTTGACTTGACCTGACTTCTTTTGCGACTGCTTGACAGGTTTTGAAAAGGACTTTCAGCTTATTTTATTCACGCCCAGTGGTTTCTCTATCTTCAACTCAGTCACATGTTCCCATTTTCTTAGCTTGCGGGTCTACCGCTTCCATTGCTCAGCCACCTCTTGCACCTTTTTTAATGCGAGATCTTCTTTGCCCAGCAATTTTGTCTTCAAAGCTGATGAATGGCATTTATCGATGACCTGGTCTCTTATGTCAACATCTGCATCAGTGAAATAACAATTATGTGCCTGTTTCCGAAGTTTAGCGATAAATTGATCCACTGTCTTGCTCTCCTGTTGAGCCATTTTCCTGAACACATGTTTCTCCTAAGGCTTGTTGAGTTTGGAGGCAAAGTGTGCGTTTAGAGTGCGCAGTACTTTTTTCGAATTCCAAAGCTGTATCCTCAACTCCAGCACCCGGGCTTGGGTCAGTTAACGTTTCATACAACTCCTGAACCTCTATTCCCGGTGTGTGAAGTAGCAAAGCCTTCTTTTGATGAGTATTCACCACTCCCTTGGCCTTCCACTGTGGTGCTAATGCCGACGAATTACCTACGGATTAAACCATATCAAATAATAAACCACACAACACGTTTTCATGCTGTAAGATGTTTTCACACTGTAAGAGCTGTAAGACGGTAGATTCATAGATGCATTGAATGATCACTTTTCAACAGCTGGAACAAAACTTGCCAATGAGGTACTCCTTGTTACTGATGGTTCAAGTTATACTGATGACATTGTTGCCAGCAACGTTAATGCCTAAAGGCAATTCCATGTGATGCCTTGGGTAGTAAACGTAACATTGGAATGAATTGGGAAGTTAGAGTGAAGTGGCACGATTAGTGAGTTAGGCCCTCCACAGACTAGGGATTTAGTTGTCGACGACGATTTGTGATCGACAACTAAATAAGACTGATAAAGGGATTCCACACACTGGCGCTCAAATACTGATTTAGCGACCAATACACAGGGAGGTTGGGCACCGAGAGCTTACTACGCATGAATGTAAGGGGTCAGTCTTTCAACAATAAGAAGAAATGTACCCCTGTCTACTCGCAAATTGGTGATAAAATTGCCGTCATTCCATTTTCTATGGCACGTTGGACAAAAGTCCCTCGAACGAACTTTGTGCCAAATTTGCCGTTCAATCGTTTTGGATAAAATATCTTGCATCAGAACTTGTTGGGTGGGCACAAGCTGCCGCAATAATGACATTGTTAGTGACGTTTCGACCAAGAACAGGATGTGGAGAAGGAAGATCAAAAAGAATGTTTTCTTTAGCATGTACTTTACTTCTGCAATCCTCCATGTTTTAAGCCGGCGGGGAAAGCTGCTGACACAATAGCGCGGAGATCTAAAAGTAGTCGACAACTAAAACAAAAGTTTTCACTCACTAGAAAAACGCCCAAAAATGAAGCCGTCGACAACTAATAATTTGGGGTTTAGTTGTCGACAACTTGCGCCACAGACTTACATTTTTTAGTTGTCGATAACTTTTAGTTGTCGATCACAAATCATTGTCGACAACTAAATCCCTAGTCTGTGGAGGGCCTTAGATAAGCCATAGAAATCACTGTAGAAAGTACTGAAGAAACCCTTGCTGTGTTTGTAGTGGAAAAGTGGGTAGACAGAAAATTACTGTGTGCATAGTTTCCTTCCCAGGCGCCTATTCCCTCTTTCTGGGTAATCTACAAGATGGAACAAGAGTGTGTATGGTGTTTCAAAATGGCATCAAAAGTGACTGAAGTAATGTGGCAACGAGCAAAACGGAATTTGTTTTTGTCTAATGAGGCCATATCATTATGTTAAGAACTGCCACTTGAGACATGAGTGGTAATAAAATGTTTTAATAATTTGAAGACTGAAATATTAAAACAATGATGATTTTTAAAACGTGAACAAATGTGACCTCTCACGCGAAAACATTCTGAACGGTTAGCCGTTTCTAAACGGATAGCCGTTCACCAGTCGTTCGTCTGCCGTTCGAACGGATTGGGCTGCCGTTCGAACGGCTCGAGCTATCCGTTCTAAAAAATTCATCAGCCGTTCAAACGGCTCGAGCTATCCGTTCGAGAAAATTCATCAGCCGTTCGAACGGCTCGAGCTATCTGTTCTAAAAAATTCATCAGCGGCTCGAGCTATCCGTCCAAGAAAGAAACAATATTAAGTTACATGTATTTTGGCCGCCGTTCCAACTTCAAAACAATTTTCCACACTTCGTTAAATGACGCACGTCGTCATGTTTACATTACACATACGGTCGTTACGTTTCTGTTCTTAGTTTACCTTCGCTTAAGTAACACTCAGTTAATTGTTTGAAATTTACCACTCATTACAATGCGAACACAAGTTGAAAACAATTGTTTTCCAACTGTCCAATTTAACCTTAAGATTTTCGATCTTCAGGCACTATTAAACGACTCGAAGAAGCAAACAATTTTCACTGTGATCTTGTTAGTTGCTAGTTGTGATCGTTTCAAGTGATCTTTTCACAGATTGTGTCAATACGTGTTTTAGAATTGAAGTTAGGACTTGTTGTTGCTGTGTCAAAATTATGCAAATCAACGCGGCCGACAAATTGGCACGCGCTTGTTTGTTTACTTTTGATTTCGTTTGCACTGAAGTATCCACGAGGAAAGATAAGATAGAGAGAAGCGTCGCCCACTCTGACAGCATTCATAGGCCGTTTATCCGTTCGACCTCATCCGTGCGAAAATTTTCATTAGCTGTTTATCCGTTCGACCTCATCCGTTCGAAAATTTTAATTAGCCGTTTATCCGTTCGACCTCATCCGTTCGAAAATTTTCGTTAGCCGTTCATCCATTCGACCTCATCCGTTCGAAAATTTTAATTAGCCGTTCATCCGTTCACGGTATCCGTTTCGAATGGCTTGCCTAGCCGTTCATCACCCGTTCGCTTGCCGTTCCGTTCAGCGTTCGAACGGCTACCGTTCGGAACGTTTTCGCGTGAGAGGTCACAAATGTGAAATAAACATGAACAGGGAATGTGTTTGTATCAAATGTCATCATTAGCTGCATTGTTATTTTATGGCATCAGCTGCTTCATTGTCATTATGGACACCAAGCCAATTGTCATCAGTTGCTGCATTTCCAGAAGTTGTTTCATTGTTATGAGTTGCTTCAAGTTTTCCAGAGGTTTGGTTGCCTGAGGTTAGTACATGTTGCATTTTTCCATTTATGGGCAAACACGAGTTTTTGTAGGAATGAAGGATGGTGAACCAGACATCAGTGTGCATTTCTAAAGTCATTAAGGTTCAAAGTTCGAACAAAGTCCAGCAGTGAGTTCCATAGTTTAGTGGCATGATAAGAAAAAAAAAAAAAGGGAAGGCCATAAGTAGTAGGTTTAGGTACAGGGAGTGTCAGAATGTAGTTACCTCATAAATTATAGGAGGTAGTATGGAGAGTAAACATATTCCTCATGTAGATAGGATATTGGTCGAAAATAAAGATATTGAGTATATGTCTGTCATATAGAGAAACAGAGTTAACTTTGTCCAATAAGTTATCACATGTAGACTCAAAATCATCTAGAATGAACCTAATAATCCTTTTATTGGGAGCTTCTATTTTCTCTGTATTTCATGTGCTGCAGAAATGCCACACTGATGAACAATAAGTGCGGTAGAATAAAGGCCTTAGAGTTTAACCAAAGTGGCTTTGGAGATCAGTTTTCTAAATCTTCTCATGACATTTAACTGTTTATTGACCTTTTTGCGAACTGAAGATACATGTTTATCAAACTGAAGTTTGTTGTCAATGTTGATACCAAATATGTCAATTGACAATTGGCCTGATGTTTAGTTTCGTTAACAAACATACCGTTTTCATTGTACTATTGATTTGCTGTTTCAACTTCCATACACAAGCATGGTTCTAGTGCCACCGGATCCTTATCTGAGTAATAAATTTGATAGTCGTCAGCATTTGTGTTTAGCTTAGCTCTCTATGTGATAAAAAAGATAGTTTATAAATGCATTTATAAGAATGGGGCCTAAAATGCTACCCTGAGGCACTCTGCGCTTAACAGTCTCCCATGATGAGAAAGTGTCACCAATCTTCACCGTCCATAGGCTTGAATTTGGCTAGTAGCAGAGGGTGCTGAATAACATCAAAAGCCTTTGACAAATCCATCATCATAACTTAACTTAACTTTATTTATTTATATAGCACTCATATCCATATATCGCTGTCCATGGCGATTTACAGATTACAATTTACAGTAATTTGCAATGAGATGATCTAAAAACATGAAATTCTATGGAAATTATTATACAATAAATACCGGTATTATTAATTCTGTAAACGATCTATAAAATATTATTATTTCAAACAACAATTCTAGAAACAAATGATGAAAGAAACATCAAATCAGTCGATAAAAAGAAAAAGAAAAATAACTAATTAAATTTCCTATTATCAAGAAATAGTGTAAAGAGGAACGTTTTTAGTCTGCTCTTAAAACTAGCAACTGAGGAGCAAGAACGAATATCTGAAGGTAACCTATTCCAAAGTCTCGGAGCAGCAAAAGAAAAGGACCGAAAACCGTAAACCGTAAGTGGTAAGCTTAGCTCTAGGTTCAACAAGAAGATTTTTTGTAACAGAGCGAAGAGAGTAGCAAGAGGAACGATAGGAAAGAAGATCAGACAGATAGTGTAGAGACGCCAATGTAGAGACACGGTTAATAAAATAACTCTCACTTTTAATGTACACGAAACGATCGTTAGTTCTCACACACCCCGCGCATGCATTACAGCTGCTATTTAACAAATGGTGCGAACAATAGATTTAACCTGATTGGTTCCGATACACACATGCGGAATACTCACGACTCTACAGATAGCAAGGAGCCAGACAATTTAAGGCCTTATAAGTGAGTAAAAGCAACTTGAAGATAACCCTATAGTATACAGGAAGCCAATGAAGATCAATCAACACGGGGGTAATGTGATCGAACTTCCTTGTAAAAGTGACAACACGAGCAGCAGAATTTTGAACGTGCTGTAGCCTGTCAACAAGATAAGTAGGGAGCCCATAAAGAAGAGCATTACAGTAATCAAGTCTAGAAGAAATGAAAGCATGAACAATAGTATGAGCAGCATTAGTAGTAAGATATTTCCTAATAGAAGACAGATTTCGTAAATGAAAATAAGACGACTTGCAAATCTTGCTGACTTGAAGTTCCCCAGTCATGCATTCATCGAAAACTACACCAAGATTAACAGCAGAAATACAAGGGACAATAGTTTCACCACAAACTACAATCTCATCCAATGGAGGGCGACTAAGAAATCTAGAGTGGATGCACATCAGCTCTGTCTTATCATGATTTAGCTTCAAGCCATTAGCAAGCATCCACGATGAAATATCAGTGAGACATTGCTCCAAAGACTGTCTTGATTGTACAAGCTGTTGGTTACCCTTAAACGACAAATACAACTGAGAATCAACAGCATAAAAACGATAACTGACATTATGACGCTTAACAACGTCAGCTAATGGAGAGGTATAGAGCAAGTAAAGAAGAGGTCCTAGTACTGAGCCCTGTGGCACTCCGACATCAAGGTTGACAAGGAACGAGGAAGACTCATTGATACCGACAAATTGCTTTCTGTTCGTGAGGTACAAACTAAACCAACTTAGAACAACATCCCTAACACCAAAACGATTAGCAAGTCTATCAAGTAAGACATCATGAACAACTGTGTCAAACGCAGCTGACATATCAAGAAAAATCAGAATGACACAGTTGCCAGCATCCACAGATTGAAGGATGTCATTATAGATACGTACCAAAGCCGTTTCAGTGCTGTGCATAGCTTTATACGCCGACTGAAACAAATCATGCTGATATGCAACAGCCTTTTCAATCAGTTTAGATAGAAACTGAAGATTTGAAACAGGACGGAAATTTGAAAACACTTCATGATCAGCATTAGCTTTTTTAAGAATAGGAGTGAGTTTGGCCACTTTAAGAGAATCAGGAAACACACCATTAGACAGAGAGCGGTTGATAATTCTCACCAAAGTAGGTAAAAGAGAATCAAGACACTTTAACAAAAGAGAGGCAGGAATAGGATCAAGACTGCACGATTTCACCGACGACCCTATTAGGGGTAAAATATCATCTTCGCTCACTGCCTTAAAACAACAAAAAGCAGATGAGCAGGTGATAATATCTAGTTGCGATAGAGCAGTGTCAGGAACAGATGAAAAACCCTTTATTTTATCAGTGAAAAACTGAATAAAAGAATTAGCCAGGCAAGTATCATCAGAACTAGGAGGAGTGGGTTCTGTTTAGCATAGAGCTAATTAGAAACAGTTTTGAAAAGAGAATGTTGGTCATTCTCATTTTCAGCAACTACACTGTTAAAATACTGTTGTTTAGATAAAAACAGCATCTTGTATACCACAGCACATTGCTTAGAAAATTTGTGCTTGTCAGATGGGAATCCAGTGGACCTCCATCGACGTTCATACCTTCACCTAACTTTCTTCTGGAGGTCAATTTCAGGTGTGTACCAAGGTGCCATAAGGTAGAATTAAGCTTGATGTACAATAACTCAGCCCCAATTCTTGTAAGAAAACATCTCGAATAGGTAGTTACCATTGTGATAGCCCAACAGTACAGTTTTGCAGTGGCAAATATATAAAATAAGTAGTAAAAAGTACAATGGATCAGAGAGCGCTGGTTGTGCAGCCACCAAGCGCTTAACCGGAACATCACGCATTGACCTCCACACTTCTGTCATCCTTAATAATGTTGTCTCACAGCTGTGGAACTTGTATGAGCGTATAAAATCAGACAACATAGAACTATGAAAGTCATTTAGATGTGCGGCTAAAATCGTCTCAAAAATATTGTTGATTGCTGCCAAAACTGTGACCAGCCTATAGTTTCCCTTATTCAATTCATCATCTTTTTTAAATAGTGGAGTGACTTGTCCCATTTTCCACGAGGCTGGATACCTACATGTACATTGACTGATGGAGGAATTAATTATAGTAGCGAATGGCTTGGCAATTGCACTGGCCAACTTTTTAAGTAGTCTCAGCGAAATCATGGTCCTCGTTCCTCTCTGCTAACGTTATAACTGCATTGCAATGAAGACACCTGAGTGGATTTGCCAGGAGATTTGGCATTGCAGCCAGATGATTAGATTCATAATAGGGTGATATACGATACCTGTGAATAATGTATCAGCTGTTCCTTTTTCTCCTTTCTTTCCCTGCTCGTGCTCGTCCCCCCTCCCCCCCAAAAGAACGCCTGATCAAAGGTTACATCAGAAGAAGAGTGTTTCTAAAAGCATTTATGATGCCCAACAATCCATTGCATTTGATTGGTCGCTCAACCAACTGGTTGATGCACATTTCTCAACAATCTTTGTGATGCAAAGTTCACCCCAAAAGTATGTAACCTAGATGACTGCAGCTCTATCAATGAGACATATAAGTGAAATAAACATGCATAAAGTACATACATACATAAATGAAGTACATCAATTTCCCTTGTCAGTAAGTTAAAATTTGGTCTGTTGAAGTAACTTTATGTCATGTTGAAAGATATGCGAAGGTGTCATCACCATTGACATGATCCTTGTTCCTCTTGGCTAACATCATAACTGCATTGCAAGGAAGACAGCTGAGTGGACTTGCCAGGAGATTTGGCGTTTTAACCAGGTGATTAAATTCATAACGGGGCCATTTGCAAGGTTTGTTTCTTCTAGAAGACTAGTAATGACCAAGACCCAACAATAACATAAAATTGCCACCTAGTAGCAGTAGTCGGCACAGTCAATCCGCCTTAAAGCAGGCCATTAGCAATAGGAAAACTATGAAAAATCATATTGCTCAAACAACTTCAGAGGATGTGTTTCGAGTTTTGTAATATATCAGAGCGATATTCTAAAAGTTCTGTCATGTAGCACGTTGGTCTGCAAGGGTCCAGACACAAGAAATATCAACCGATTTTTAGGCGTCTCCTGTAAAAACGTTTCCAAGACTTCAATACCACGTAAATTATTGTACTGAAATGCATGTTAAAGATCTTTACAATTTTAACTTATTTAAGTTTAAATGAAAATCTCATGCTCTGCACAAATTTGCATCAAAAAATGCTCTGAGAAACTTTAGATTCTTCCATATACTACAGAGGATTACATAAACCTTCGAAATACATTTAAATAAAATCAGGTTCTACATATATATGAATTTCAAACATACATTTCTTTTAAAAATTCGAGCTTTTTTTGTAAATTTTCCTTTTTTGTGGTAACGGAAAAGGTAACGGAGGTTACCATTTGCTCTAACAAATATTTGTTATGAGAATTAAAACACTGAAACACTGAAACACTCTAACGACTATTAACTCTAACAAGTATTATACCTATCATGCTTATATGAAATATATTAGATAGTGGTAAGTGTCCAAAAAGATGCCATTTGATCTGAATTTCGTTTGTTTACAGCATGTATAAAATCAAACGTCTTGCTTGAAAAAAAAGTGATTGACCCACGCTCTTCGTAAATTTTGCATTTCAGTTTAAAGAAGGATTAATCAATTATTTCACCCGAGAAAAATGATTACATTATCACTTTGTCCACATAACATACAGGGAAACTGATAACGTTGATGGTAATGGAGGTTACTCAATAGTGACCCTCATATCATCTGTGTTGCTATAAGGCCAATTTTGCTGCTTAAGTCAATCATAAACTTAAAACAAAACCCTTAAGCGGTGTTTGCTTGGTGACGAGCAAACAGGCTTTCAATCATCAACACAGTGTCCCCATTCAGCTTGTACTGTCACTGAGACTTTCCACAAGTGATAGGAGGCTCGATAACAGCCAAGACAGACTTGAACTGATTCCAGAGCTTATTGGCTGGGGTTGGCCACTTAATGAAACCAGGTTGCTTTGTGGAGTCTTGCATGAATGATATGTGAGCATCGTTATCAGCCAGATCAACTGCCAATGCTTTGCCCACATACCATTTATCATCGTACGCAGTAGCCACCCAGTCTTCAGCCACAGAGACGACCTCTGCTTCCTCCAGGCATGCTTTGAGCATGTCTTGCTTCCACAAGCAGGGTGATTCTGGATTGAATCTGCCATTGGCCAAGCACTGCTGACAGTGACATGATGTTTCTCTTGTGATGACCTTCCCACAAGAGATGGCTGCAACAGCGTGAACAGATATTGTACCTGGTACAGGTTTCAACTCTCCAAATCTCTCAATTTCTGATTGATCTGCACTACAGGTCGCCTTGGAAACAAAGGAGAAAGAAACAGAGCTTGAAGACTGGTGTTGCTGTGTCCAAGTGAAGAAGTCAGATGCATCCTGGATAGTTACCTTCTGTTGGCAGACTGCTTCCTCAGCCATGCGTTTGATAGAACCTCCAACACCAACACAGGGACCTTTGCCATGGCCAGCTTCAAAGAAGTTCCACAATGTGCTGACTCCAAACAGCTCTTTGTGATGACTTAGCAAGTAAAATATGATTTTATTTCGGTATTGAGAGGTGGGGCTGTCGGTGTAGTAATTCCAATATGCGGACTAGACTTCTTCTAGGGACTGACAGGTGTAATTTTCAGCGAAATCCATCTGCACGATTGCCTCATCATCAGCGAGGTTTTCTTTCAACATTTTCAGCTGCTGCATGCCCTGTGAACGACTCTACTTCCTTTCTAAAGAGCTCTCCAAATTTCTGTTTTTCCATGTCCACCACCAACATTTTCATCTACTTCCACCCTTTTCCAGTGACTGAAGTTTACACATACTGGGAGTTTGTCATCTTTATAATTTCCAATGAAAACATCCCAACTCGTGCTTACTTGCACACCCAAGGCTTTAAAGACTCATAACTTGAGCAACATGTTTTGGTGGTGCTGGCACAAACATGTGCGGCGCGAGCTAAACGATGTTGGTATGATATATGTAGGCCTTCTCTGGGCAGAGGTTGTTTTGCCAACCGTTGTATTGGGATTTTCTGCCCTAAACTTGGCATGAAGGTTATGGATATAATCATTGAGGTAATGTTTCTGGACTTTTTCGCCATTACAATTTACAAAGTCATCTTTCCCTGGCATAACGCGAGAGTTGTCTCCCCTCTCTAAAAATGCAAGGATGTCGTCAGTCAGTTTCTTTGATTTTCCTGGAAGGCATCTTCTCGATGAATAAGATAGCTTTCCATTCGCCTTGCACAGCAAATCTCTGCTGATCTCGGTCAAGTTATTTACCAGGCAAAGACAACTGTATTTCTTCAGGATTCCCGCACCAGATACAACACTGGTGTAAGCCCACATCGCATGTTACTGTTTTGTGGTCCTTTCTGTGTAGCCTGCTTGACCTCATCTGAAACGGCTTGAGCAAAAACCAGTTGCTTTCAAATAATGCATGGCACTGTCCACGGGCTCATTCCTGCCTTCCTCGGTGTTGAGTTTGCTTTTCTTGGGTGGTGGCTTTTGGTTTTCTTGGACTTTCGCTGCAGTTGAACGTTCTTCTCCTGGAGGCTTTTAATTAATTTGTGTGCCTTGACCACCCCTCTACTTCTGCGTTTTCTCCGAGCGGTTAAGGCCGTTTTTGTCAATAGATATTTGTCTTCACACAAAGTGGGCTACTGAGACAAGTTATGGAATGGAAATGACACGAAATTGAAATGATGATTGAATGGCCTATCTATTGCTCTTAAATACCCAAAGAAGAGCGGGAAGTT
>OX419338.1:24939712-24947212 GCA_948470475.1 Galaxea fascicularis
TTGTCTTGAGGTTACTTCTTCGGCGCAAAATAAGCAATAATAGCTGTCCATATCTAATAAGAGTCGTCGTGATCGGTAGTATTCTGAGATGGTTAGTGGAATGAATTGAACAAAAATCACAGCCTTTTATACCGCTGTGCCCGATCAAGATGGATCGAAATCGCAGCTACATGATTGGAAGATATTGTTGGTGTTAACTTTAATTGAAGTCTTGAAAGAATGTCCTATTGAAATAGAAAAAAATCTCACCTCTTTCGGTAAGTGCCACACAAGCAGCACTTACCAAAGGAGATTGTTTCAAGACCATAAAGGTCTTGAAATGATGTCCTATTGAAATAGAAAAAAATCTCACCTTCTTCGGTAAGTGACGCACAAGTGTCCGTAATTAGCGTTTATTGTGTTTATCTCAGTACATGTAATCAATAATCGCAATGTGTTTGGTTAAGTGAAGTGTAATCACTTAAGATTTTGATAGCTTTGCAACTGCCTACTGTCAGTGGCTTTTGTTCAAGACCCTATCACTGTCCACACGTGAATGTTTTGTGTTACACGTGAGCTATCAATGATTTTGGAAAGCAATAGTGAACGTTACACGTGCGCTTAAATTAAAAAGTTTCCAAAAGAAGCATTTACTTGTGTAGGCGAATCGGCCTGTAGGCGAAACGACTTGCAGGCGAAATGACCGACATTCTTCAACCCCACAGATAAATATCTGAGCCTGAACTTGGTAGTAGTAGGCATGACTTTTGTCAAGATGAATTTTACCAGATTTGTCTTTCTTTAAACAAACGTTTTTCTGGTCAGTAGCCTCAGCAATTGTGGAGTTCTTATATGCATATGGACATTTTATTTCACATACACCCATCCCACAGTATTTGCAGTCAACAATCCCATCAGGAGAAGCTCCTAAGTATGGCCACCTTGGATCAATATTGAGACCACTGTCAGAAATTGTTAAAGACTCGTGGAATCGATTGATTTCTATCTGATAAGCTTTGCGAGCCCCGCCCTCATGTTCACAACCCCACCTTGTGGCTGCAGTTGAAAACTTATGGGCTTCACAAGACTCGGATCTTGTTTACTGTAGGTAGTGTCGACCGATCTATTGGTCAATATAGTGGTCTATATAGCGCTGATATAGCGGTCGACAGTCGGTCGACAGTTTGTCAGCAGTCAGTCGAGCGTGAGATAGACTATCGGCCTAGTGTCAGTCGATATTTCGACGACGCACCTCAGCTTACTATCGGTCATATGTCAGTGATGTATCGGTTAAACTGTCAGTGGTATATCGGTCAACTGTCGGCCGAATATCAGTCGTGTGTTAATTTACCAAGTGAGTCTTTCTTGAGCAAAGATGTCACTAATTACTGTTATCATGCAATGGGGGAACATGTGGCAGTGTGAGGCGCGATTTTTCTATGAAGCGAGCCGAAGAGCACCGGGAACTAAGGACATGGTAACCTTTTTTTTTCCAGTTTGTATCATCACCGATCATCTGATTTTAAACAGAACCAGCTACAGCCTAAGTTGAATCTGCATCTCCTGTGGTCCCGCAGTCGAAGAATACTTAAAGAAGGACGAGTGAAATGACTGCTCCTGTAGTCCCGAAGTGGACGAATAATGAATAGGAAGGGCAGTTCATGACATGCTTTAAGAGTGAGGAATACACATCTTTCATTATCAGGCTTTGACCTGCTTCATCACGCCGAGTTCTCGCATGTGCGGAGACCACAAATTAAACTTATATATTTCTGCATTGAAGTTGGGAACAGTCCTTTGTTTAATGATCAGTCATTGATAAAACGCGCTGAGGAAGGTAACAAAATATCCAGCAGACTGAACACATTCATTTATTGTGGGAATGATTTCAATTTACAGCAAGGAAAATACTCATACGTTCTCATTACATTATCCTGTCCTTTTTCTCTGTCCTGTCGCTTTATATTGTGTTCAAAATAAAGACGACCATCAGTAACAGAAATTAATATTGAATGGTAAATAACTTTTGGTCATCCAATAAGAGGAAAACAGTATGCGCCGCGTTAACATTACCTTAAAGGCACCTCTTACAATAATAAAAGACCTGTTGAAGGAAGAGAAACCAAGCCGGCAATGATACTCACAGCGGAGTGATATTGAGCTTCAAATGTATACAGAAAGGTTTATAAATTTGAAAACGGAGGAAAAATTTCCCTCTTCATCACTTGGTAACAATTTACAACAACAACAACAAATTTATTGAAAATATAACTAGTTACATTACTCCCCCCCCCCCCCCCGCAAATAGCTTATAAGCTCGTCGAGGCGGGGAGATCTGAGGACATATTTAACTATAAGGTTTATTGATAGATGGACTAAATAACAGTAAAGACACAAGAATTTCCCTTTTGGATGATGCTTTCTCGAAAATTCTTGAACTGACTGGCAACTGGCAGTTAGCAACGGCAGCAAAATGACAAACAAAGAGAAAAAGGACAAACGAAACAAAAGCAGAAAAGTCTTAAGAGATTGGGTAAGACTTTTTCGCATGCCTGTACCAAAAAAATGTCACAAAACGGGATGCTATTGCAAAGAAAGGCGTGCTGTCATGTTTAATTTTGAGTACTTTGGACTCATAACTGACTGAAAAATGTCCAAAAAATGCGAATTTTTCCATGAAGAATCATCTCTACGTGTCAATGGGGGGCTATCGGTTCATATTTCAGTAATTTTGTTCCAATTTCTTCTCCAGGGCTATTGGTAACGGACTAAAAACTATACAGAGTGACACAAATCTCGACCAATATATCGATCGACTATCGGCCGACTCTTGACTGATATATCAAATGGCTGTCTTCTGACTATCGACCAAGTGTCCACCAACCATCGACCGAGTGTTGGCCAATTACTGACCAACTATCGGTATAGTGTCGGCAAAGTGTCGGCGAAAAGTTGGCGAAGTATCAGTGAATGAAAAGCAATATCGGCCGAGACACATCTGGAAAGACTATCGACCGAGTGTCGACCGACTATCGACCGAGTGTCGACCAACTATCGACCGATAGATCGGTCGACATTACCTACAGTAAACAAGATCCCAAGACTCCATAGGGCAAGGCTTAGCTGTATTTGTTTTGCAAGCAGACTTCAGATTGGAGGCTGTAATACGACCTGCCTGTTGTTGGTACCAAACTTTACTCTGTAACTGCTTCCTTGTTGAAGTTTCTATTGCTTGACCTCATCAGGTGTAACCTCAAGCGATATTTGTTGACACTGCTGCAGCAAGTCTGTGTAATCCAATAGAATACACTCTTCTTTAAATAAGCTATTAGGCCAGGGCTTCAGTACACTATGAATTTCTTTACAAGCATACTGCTCATTAAATGGTGTGACAAGGGACAAGACTGCTGGTTTCACTGTAGAGCCAGAAATACTTGTTAAAAAACTTTTCTGCTCTTCTGAGGTTGGTGCAGGTGTCCTGGTATTTTGGATCCCAGGGTTTCATCTAGTAACCATAGGAGTAACCTGTTTCTCCAGCATCAATTCATGCTTCTTTTTAGCAGATGTAAAATCCATCTCACTAACAGGTAAGTAGAGGATTTCTCAGATGACTTGGGAGAAGTCATTTGTTCTTTTCCTGTGTGCATGTGGTAGCATCTCTAATTCTAACACCAGCTGCCACAGCAAAAAGCACTGCCCCCACATCGGAAGACCCTTCACATAATCCTGCCATGCAATCACAATGGGCAGCAATAACAGTCCCACATTTTTCTGCCAGAAACCATACTCTAAGTTGGGTATGCCGGGCTCTCTGTGAGTGAGTCACCTGCTGAGGGTAGACAATAAGTCTTAATTTTAAATAAAAAAGAATAATATCCCTTGAAAAATGCAATATCACTTGCCAAAAATGTGAGCGCTACAAGCTTGAGTGATATGTTGTGTCAAGATCAACTATTAAAACAAGAGCATTATCTGAGGTTGATAAACAAAAATGAGTCCTTTGTTTTGCTCTGATCTGCTTGCTTCTCTAGATCTCCATCAGAGATCATCAGGAAAAAATTTACTTGCCTTGGCGAACACAACAACTTTATCAGCATCAACAGATTGTATGCAAAGAGTATTCACCCATCCAGACGCAAAGAAATTGTATGCGTCCATCGATTTGTAGGCCTTCATTTGGGCTTTTGTAGCCCAAGAGGTTTACAATACCAAATAGTTCACAATATCTGGATATTGAACCTTTGGCAGAAGCTCGATGTTTTTGGAGAAATAACTTTTTCTCAACGCATATGGGTTGAAGCCCCCTTTTTTTTTTTTCCTGGTACCTCAACTTCGCTGGCCCCTCCAGACCCGCAAAATAATGCGAATACTGAGTGTTTACATTGGAAACGCCCTCGGAGGCAGACATTTTGACTTTTGGTCATGTGGTTGAAAACAAAGAATGCCACGACTATTGTTTAGCTTCTTGTTATGGAGCTTTTCAAAGAATGATAGTTTCTTTATCTGTAATTTCAGAAAGTGCGGTTTTCATTTGAGTGTCAAAAATTTATTGGTTTTGCATTTCTACAGTGACACGGTTGGCTTGGACTCATGCCACTTTCTGATCCAATCAGAAGTAAAACCAAAACCAATCGTGACTCACTCGTACACGTTTTCCCGCGCTTTGTGTCAGCTACATGTAATTACTCTGAGTTTTTATTGGTTCACTGAAATGATTCTCTAGAGTGATAATATTGGTTTTGGATTGAAAACCGCTCTATTCTTTTCGCCCGCGTGAACTGAACTGGCCACGAGGATTGAAAATTTAAGTCTTCTGATGGGCTAACTTGTCGCTAGCCGGCATGATTGAGAAACTATATCATCCAAGGTCGAGAGAACAGTAATTTAACTGATTTTATTAGCCAATATACAGCTGTAGGCGATAGTGGTTTATTTACCACTTATCATTCATTTTAATAAGTTGTCCCCGCGTTTTCTGCATTCATCAAATAAGTTATCTTTGAGTGTAACATTTTTCTGTTCTCCAGTCCGGTTCAACAATTCAACAATCCTCATTGTGCAATGTAACAATCCAGGGCCTGGTTGTTCTTCGAATGCCGATCAACGCTAATCCAAGATTAAAATTTAATCAAGGAGCTTCATTCTCTTTCCCCAAACGTTGCTCATGGCTGATATTCTGCAAAAATTTAGATTAGGGGAAGTCAATCCTGGAAAACAAAAAGCAGCGGAAACAACTTCCATCCAAAAGTTGAAAACTGCAATCAAAGTTTACGCTAATCCTGGATTAGGTTAATCGGCTTTCAAACAACCAGGCCCAGAAGTTTAATGTACGCCCTATGTCCAAATTCTTTGGCCTTGTGGAATTTTAAGTCCTGTTTCCCATCTTTGAAAAAATAAAAGATCAACCCAACAGTTTTCTCAAAGCACACCTTTTGCATTTCTTTACATTTAACCAGATGCATCACTTTCAGTGTGATGGTTGTTCTCCACTGGAACTGTGGTCGTCTTGGCTTCTTTTGATCTCTTCATTTTCAGCTGCCTGATTTTGCATTGAAAGAAACGGCTTTCTAACAATGACTTCAGTTGCCGAACAGCTCTCTGAATACTTCCTCGCCAACTTCTTTCTTTGTTTTCTAAATTTGGACTTTCTTCACTTTTCCTCGATCGAATGTTTCCTAAACTTCAACATCTCTACAACACACATAATCCAATGTTGAATTGGACTTGCTATCACCGGAAACTGCTTAACAGGAAATAAATGTTGATCAGTCCTTTGTCTATCAACTTGTGACTTCTATTGTTTTTGTCAAGAAACAATCTATCTAATGCCAACCCAGGAATAACCTCCTTCAATCTTATCTCTTGACTTGCATTACACAGTGAATTGTTATTATTGAATACACACACTATCGACGCCTTTGTTCGTTTCATCTCAAGGCTGGCTTAAGTTTTTTCTATTGTTTGTCAGTGATTACATGTTAAATGAGGGCGAAGTGTGAAATGATATTAAACGCTTCGCCTCGGCATTCTGATCTATTAACTTCTTCAATGAAGCGCAATCAGCTCGAAGATTTATTAACTAGTCATGCCGTTTACCATTGACTGTTGCTTCTGTAGCAAGAAGTGTCGGACTGGTACTTCACTGAGGAAGCACTTCAATTTAAAACACCACCAAAGTACCCTTGGAAGAGCAAGGTTCCAAGACGATTCTGGCATCCATGTCGAGGAAGTGAAAGCAGTTGCGCTAAGGAATGAAGGGAAAAAAGAGTACTTGGAATGGCTGTGCATTTTAGTAGAGCGCATAAAAGTGTCGTTGGTACCAGATCATCCAGGCAAATACTCTCCTTGGTAGCTTTCGTCAGAGGGCTTTGAACGGTGAGGGAGAAGGGGGTTATTGGATGTCAGTATTTCGGAAATGGACGCAGAAGAGGCGCTAGTACTTGCTAAATAGAGAGCAAGAAACTGCACAGCAGTGAAACAGACAAGTCGAGCAGTTATTGAAATTGGCATTGGGGAAGGGCGATGCACAAGAGAAGTGGAGCTCATTTGGTAGCCTGGTTTATACTCTTTCTCTCAGTACGGCAAACTTACTGTCAGGTTTTTTGTAAAGAAGACTTCAATATAAGAAGTCAAGGAATTGAAGCTTACGTTCGGACTATCCTATGAGCTGAACTGTTAATTCTAGTTCTTACATGAACTTTCACAGATTTTTTGATTTTGCTTGATTTGCTAACAGTTGAATGAAAGAAGGTTTGTTTGATTGCCAGTTGTGTTTCACAAGAGAACAATAGTATGTGATTTTGTTAGCCCCAGTTCATTTAGATTTTTTAAAGGTTGCTATGGTCCAAAGATGAAAGTAACAAATAACCGGAATGTAGTGCCAGATAGGACAGGGTTTTTTTTTATGTTAACAATTTTTGTGAAGGATATGTATGTTAAGAAACGGAGCAGTATATTTTTGATGGGCTGGGGGTGAGGTTTGGGAATACAGCTCAATCTTTCTGTGGGAATTGTCTTTATTAGTTTGCTGGATATTACATTGTTTCGTTTTGCAACATGCTCCCTCTCACTTCCCCCTCATCTAAAATTACTGACAGTTTCAGCGCGCCATAATTTTTGTTATGTTTATAATACCAATGGTTAATGTTGTGTACAGTTAACCCGGGAATTAAGGATAACTTAATGGCCAAATAAAACGTAAAATAAGTTTGAATTGTGAATTTTTTTCCCAGTTGGGGGAAGGGAAAGAGCTGTGAGCAAATGATGAGACTTTCAGTACTATTCACAAACAAAGATTTTTATATTTACATGATATTTCTACAATTCCTGGTGACCCATTTCAAATAATTATTGTGTCATCCTTGTACACAGTGTAAATATCTAACTTTTAAATCTTGAACACCTTTTTGCCAACAGTATTCATAGTAGGAAATAGAAAATGTCTGAAGAGCTGTAAACTTTTACTTGATTGAAACAATTCCCATATCAAACCAAGCCTACACATTCCTAACACATACACTT
>OX419338.1:24952212-24979712 GCA_948470475.1 Galaxea fascicularis
AGAGTTTTCTGTGGTTAGTAGTATAAGAGTTGGGGGTTTCAACACATGGATTTTTTGTGCTCAATACCAACCCAACCTTATATTACTTTTCCGTTTGATGGCTAACAAAATTTTGGCAATCTATATATTTTTTTAAAATGCGTTTGACCCCTATGTGTGACTTTCTCGGAAAAATCGCCAAGCGTGACATTCTCGGAAAAATAGGGAAACCCCCTGTAAAATGAGTCATTGCGTATAGCTATTGTTTGAGATCATGAGACAGTCGTATGATTTTTATTAACCAATCAAAAGCTTCAAATTTTCACTTCACAATTGTGAAACTATTCAGTGAAATTCATTTCATTGATCATGAAATATGTCGAAATCATATTATAGTGAACCAAAAGGTCGAGACAGCAGAAAGCAAATCGTGATTTTTAAGAAGATAAGGACATTTTTAATTTTAAAAGACATGTTTCGATGTTGCCAACATCATTGTCAGTTACATAATATTTGAAAAACCGTTGGACTTTATGACAACTAGGTAAAACATACATAATTAATTAAGATTAAGTGACAAAAATATTTGAGTAAGTTGCAAAGTGTGAAAGAACATAAAGCCTAAAGCGTAAGTGTCAGATTGATGTGATGAACTTGTTGGTTTAAACCAACAAGTTCATGTTATGTATGTTTTACCTAGTTGTCATAAAGTCCAACGGTTTTTCAAATATTATGTAACTGACGATGATGTTGGCAACATCGAAACATGTCTTTTAAAATTAAAAATGTCCTTATCTTCTTAAAAATCAATATTATAGTGACATGAAAATAATATCTCATATAATAATATAGAATGAGTTGTAATTCAGTAATTCACAATGAATTAAAGAATATGGAAGAGACTATATGTCCTTTTTGTTATCAACAATTAGTAGACGTTGAAAATTTTGTGAGAGATGTTGAGTCATGCTGTGGTGAACAAGAGATTATAAACAACAATGGTATGAATGTTTGTAAAAATTGTGGAATCATACAATATACCGGTAATTTTCATAAAGAGTACATTAATTTCAATGAAAATAAATACAAAATAAGAAAAAAATCTATATATATTAGAAAATATCATCTGAATAATATTCTGATTGATATTTGTAGTCAAAATAATATACAGCTTCAACATCCAGACGGATTGAAAATATTTGAAATATTTGATAAAATTAATAAAGTCATTCAAAAATTAGGTTACAATAGGAAAAGAACAATTTCAATCAAATACATATTGAAACAGATATTTGATTACAAAAATAAGAAATCACAAAAAGTGTAATTACATTGAAATTTTATGATAATTATTGGAATAAAAAGTTAATCAATCAATGAATATTTGATCATAATTTTATTTGAAATAATATTTGTCAACAATTGGATTATTATCACAGACATAATTATCAATATTATTCATTGTGACAAATACTGTATTAGGATTATACTCACCACTTCTTATCATGTCTTTTATTAGTATCAGAAGATGTTGATAACTTTGATGTGCATAAGTACATAGATGTATTTTAAGATTTAAGTCTTTTTGCTTCATCCAACCTTGTATTAATAGTGCACCAGTACTTACTGCTACTAATGCGATACCACCAGTAGCCACAGATGATACAATACCACCTGATGCTAATGCAATAGACATGGAATTACCAAATAATTTCCATTTCTTGAGTTTTGTTGTGGCTTGTTTATATGCCCAACATTTTTTGTGATATGATTTGTAATATGTTTTGAGTTCTGTTACTTGTTCTTTTGTTAATTTTTCTGAAATATGATTCCAGTCGAAGATGTGAGTTTTTATTTTATTCACTTATAAGGCGCACTCGGTTATAAGATGCACCCTAAACTTTCAAAGACGATTGTGACAAGTAAGCAAAATGAAAATTTCACCTAAATACCTTGTTATAAGGCGCACCAAGAATTACGGGAAATTTTGCTGACCATGTTCGCTGTACTTACAACAATGTGCTTGCAAATGTTATTACCATTAATTACGGTACTTTCAGTCTAAAAACAAAAGCATTACAAACAATAGCAAAAAAGTCACACTTTTTAATTCACTTGAGTCATCCTTCGCAGGAAACAGTGTTTTTAAGTTATGAATACCAATTGACCCGTTTTCACGTTTATAAACAATACTCATCTGACAGATCTTTCATCCATCAGTTGCAAAACTCATCTTAATTTTCAAGCATTCGTTCAGCACACCATAAATTTACCATAATTATGCCAAGCACTTGTCATCATTCCTATGATCTAAACTTCAAGTTGAAGATCGTAGCAGAAGCAGAAGCCGTCAAAATTGCTCACGATTACTTCATATCGGAATCGATGGTCCGTAAATGGAGAAACCAACAGCATGTCTTGTTCTCCGGCGAGTTACAGATGACTGCAACACATGCCTTGATGGGTCACTACCGGCTAAAAGATTTCGAAGTTGATCAGCAGTTAGCTGACTGGTT
Organism: Galaxea fascicularis; assembly: GCA_948470475.1. Lineage (NCBI taxonomy): Eukaryota > Metazoa > Cnidaria > Anthozoa > Scleractinia > Euphylliidae > Galaxea > Galaxea fascicularis. The sequence continues at coordinate 24,954,708 of OX419338.1, forward strand.
TCTGTACACAAGAAGGCCTGGATGGACGTTTTTTCTTTTTCCTTTATCATTTTAGGAGTACGGTCTTTACGTGTTTGTGGCGGCTTTAGAAACCACGTGCTTCTTCCTTGTGAGAGAGATTAATTTCAAGATAAACATTGCTTGAGACGTTATTCGCTGCCGGTTCTTCGTTTCACCATGCGCTCCGTTTAGCTTGTGTTTTTGCAGAAAATTTTGGATTGTAATCTGCCAATAATAAAATTTCATAGTGTTCCGAGAGGTCGGCATCTTCCGAAAATTTTTTGAAATTTACCGCTCATTACAATGCAAACACAAGTTGAAAACAATTGTTTTCCAACCGTCCAATTAAACCTTAAGATTTTCGATCTTCAGGCACTATTAAAGGACTTGAAGAAGCAAACAATTTTCACAGTGATCTTGTTAGTTGCTAGTTGTGATCATTTCAAGTGATCTTTTCACAGATTGTGTCAATACGTGTTCTAGAATTGAAGTTAGGACTTTTTGTTGCTGTGTCAAAATTATGCAAATCAACACGGCCGACAAATTGGCCCGCGCTTGTTTGTTTACTTTTGATTTCGTTCGCACTGAAGTATCCAAGAGGAAAGATAAGATAGAGAGAAGCGTCGCGCACTCAATGACAACATTCTGACGAGCGAAATGTATAAAATCATTGCTTTAACTCATCCTCGAAATGTTTGCGTGATATGTTTTATTAAGCAAATGAACGCGGCAGACGCTTGATCAGGGATGTTATTCTCAGAAAAGAAATTCGCTTTACTCTCAATGCAGTACTAGTTTATTTGAGGTTTCGATGTTTATTTTCTCATTACAAATGAACCATTGAATTATTTGGTACAAAAGTTTATTCAGTCGTTTGATCAATAATAATATAAATGTTGCCAGCCGTATGAACTCATCGGTTAATTTTCTCCAGCTCTGCAGCCATTGTTGGCGTTCATTGTTGGCAAACCCATCCGTTCAAAGAATTTCCACAGGCGGTTAGCCGTTCCACCTCTGCCGTTCAAAAAATAAATTTTCATTAGCAGTTTATCCGTTCAACCTCATCCATTCGAAAATTTTCATAGGCCGTTTATCTGCTCGACCTCATCCGTGCGAAAATTTTCATTAGCCGTTTATCCGTTCAACCTCATCCATTCGAAAATTTTAATTAGCCATTCATCCGTTCACGGTATCTGTTTCGAACGGCTTACCTAGCTGTTTGTCACCCGTTTGCTTGCTGTTCTGTTCGGAACGTTTTCGCGTGAGAGGTCACACTTCATTCAGGCTGTCAGCCATGCTTTCTACACACATCACACACACACTCGCATGCGCAACACTGCTGACCAATTACAGCAGGCCTACCAAGATCCCCGTTTTTTTCAAAAGAAACTATTAACGCCTTAATATGTTTCTGAACAAAACAAAAATAGCAATAACTTAGTAACAGGAACAAGCAACGTTAGTCAACAATCCGAGCTGTGTCTCGCTTAGTATTTTCGAGCATTAACTGTTCACTGTTAAAGGTCTAGCCTCTGCGGTGGGCAGATCGGTTGACCATAACGCGACTTTTGCACTGGACTTTCAACTGGTGAAGGTGTGGCTCCAACTGAACGATCAGTGGTAGGCACTGCTTCGTCTGGTGTAGGAGGGGGAACAACAGGGCTGTCTTAAGTGGGCATGTCTTGCTGTCCGACAGTGGGCACAGCCTGTTGTGTGAGAGGTTGACAATTACATGAATGCGCAGCCTCAGCAGGTCTTAGGTGGGTTCTATTCCGTCGAACCAATCCGTCTGGCGTTTTAATGAGGTATGAGCGTGGTGTCACCTCATTTAAGACCTCTCCAAAGTTCCATCTTTCACCTCGGTGATGATCATTGGGTTTGCTATAAACGTATTGCCCAGGAATCAGCGGCGCTAGCTCCTTACTCACAGTTTTGTCATAGTGAGCTTTTGCTTTAGCTCTTCTGTCAAGATGCTCATCGTGCACCACTGTCACTGGTGGTACAGACTGGCGTAACAATGATTCAGACACTGGCAGACTTGACTTTGTTCAACGACAAAGAAACCTCTGTGCTGGGGAGAAGGTCATCCCCTGAGGCGGTGTATTTCTATGTTCTAAGAGACCAGTAAGCAGGTCAGACTTTTTCAGCATCTTTTTAGCTTCCTTTACAGCGGCTTCTGCTTTACCGGTGGCTCTCGCGTAATACGGCGATTGGGTGATCAACTGAAAATCATATGCCTTGGCAAAATTCCCAAACTCTTGAGAGACATATTGGGGCCCATTGTCAGAAACTTATCCGGAACACCGTAGCGGGCAAAATGTGCTTTTGTAACTGAAATAACGTGTGCCGCAGTAATGTCCTCGTTTAGCAGGTCAACCTCAAACCAGTCACTGTAATGGTCTAAAGTAACAGCGTACCACCATCCTCCTTGCTTGAACAGGTCTTGTGAGATGAACTTCCATGGGCCATGTGGAATTTCATGAGACAACATCGGTTCTTTAGGTAGTGATGAACTGTAGCTAGCACACACAGAGCAGTTGGCACTTTCTTGGAGAATTGCTGCTCACATTCCAGGCCAATACATCACTTCTCGGGCGCAGCGCACCATGCTTTCACCACCCTGGTGGCCTTGGTGAAGTTTTCTCCTCATAGTAGCCTGTAATTGCAGGGGAATGATGACCTTATGGGACTTGTACACAACACCATTATATACGGCCAACTCATCCCGGCATGGGTAATAATGATGGAGCACTGTTGGAACATGGGACTTGTCCTGCGGCCAACCATGAGCTACAAGCTGACAAAGGGCAGACAGCGTATGCAAAGAATTGTAAAGTATTGAAACTTGTTAAATACTTATTAAATTATTATTATTATTATTATTATGATCACCTTGTGTTGCCACTCTGATTTCCTCTAAGGTGCTTGGTTGTATTTCGGGGGAATCTAGTTCTAGGGACTCGAGCTCTGCTCTGAACAACTCTTGAGCATCCCCTGAGTAACACTGAAACACTTCCTCTTGGGTGCCCGAGGGTGCAGGCTGCTTCAAAGCCGCTCTTGACAAAGTATCGGCCAAGTACATGTACTTGCCCCTCTTATACACCACCGTGAAGTTGAACGGCTGAAGCTGAAGCATCATGCGCTGCAAGCGCTTGGGGGCACTTTTCAATGGTTTCTTGAAGATGGTTTCAAGCGGTTGGTGGTCTGAATGAACTACAACATCTTGCTTGCCATACAGGTACTGGTAGAACTTAGTGCATGCTACTTTGATGGCCAAACACTCTTTTTCAATAGGAGCATAGTTAATTTCAGTGGCTGACAATGTGGAGCTGGTAAAAGCCAGATGCTTTGTTCACATCAAAGTACCTCAACGTCATGGCATTTGCGATTATACGTTTGGCTTCCTTGAAGGCTTGGTCATGCTGCGAGGACCACGACCAGACTGCATTGACGTGCATTAGCTCTGTAAGTGGCTTCACAATTTCAGCAAGATCTGGTGTGAACCGTGACAAATAGTTGCACATACCCAGGAAACGCTGAACCCCCTTAACATTTTGAGGTGGGTTCATGTCGACAATGGCTTGGACACGATCAGGATGTGGAACAAGCCCATTGCCACTGAGGAGATGTCACATCCAGGTAACTTCCTTGACTTTGAATTGAAATTTCTTAGGGTTTAACTTAAGGTTTACTTCTTCGCAGCGCAACATTAAGTTCCATAAGTTCATGTCGTGATCCTTTTCTGCCTCCTCGACAGTTTCTCCACTTCCAAAGACTAAGATGTCATCTGCCTTGGTAACAACACCTTTCAAGCCCTCCAGCACTTCGTGTTGCCTTCGCTGATACTCTTCTGGCCCCAGACTTACACCAAACGGCATACGCAACCAACAGTATCTCCCTATTGGGGTATGCATGGTAGTTAAAAATGATGAACTCTCATCAAGGACAATGTTAGAGAATCCTTTGTACACATCCACACAGGAAAAAATTTTGGCATTGCTCAGCTTTGGCAGTAACTCATCAACAGTTGGAATAGGGTACTTTGGGACCTCAATGGCTTTATTTATGGTTTGACTGGGGTCGATACACACCTGCAGGCTACCATCTGGTTTTTCTCTGTACACACTATTAGAGATCCACGCCGTGGGCTCCGTGACTTTCTTCAAGATACCCTGTTTTTCCATGTCTTGTATTGCCTCTGCTACTCTGGGCTCTTTAGCTACAGGGCACCAATGAGGGTGAGCTTGAACTGGAGTCACATTAGGGTTCATGGAGATGTGCAAAGGCGGGCCCAAAGTTCCTAATCCTGTATAGACATCCTTGAAAACCTCCAAGACAATGCCTTTGGTTAACTTTCCCCAAGGAACAGGCACATGAGGAACACTAAACTGGTTGCCACTACTGACGATAGGTTTCTTTTCGGCACCAACTGCAGCAATGCTTTCTTCCCCACCGTTAGGGGCCACTGGGTCAATACTACTGGGTGGGTCTGACACACCAGATGTAAGCTCTTGTGCAGAGGTGTGTTGGAGGGTGGAGGCTGTGATGTCCCTGTCAACACTGTCACTGTCCCCCTGGGCACTTGACTGAAGTTGATGCACCATCATATCCTTGCTGTTCTGGGCACTCTGAACTGACAGCGAAGTACTTCCTTTATCTCAATCATCCCAAGCTTGACACAGTCGGATCCACTTAAGAGGGGTGGTTGTGATCCCATGATCTTTTTACTGAACAGCTGAAATTCAAGAGGGTAACACTTTCCTTGAGTTTTGCAAACTAACTCAACCTGCCCCACAGGTGTGATGACACCTCCTCCATAGGTGTGCAAAGTAGCGCGAGATGGCTGGATCAGGGAATTGACAACAAATCCTACTGGGCACATACTCCAGAGATCCTCTACTGCCAGGGTATTGGTTGTCGAAGCCGTATCCAACTGGAGTGTTTTCCAAACAAAATGATTTTTAGCAGCAGATAATTTGATCACGGCAAAGAACTTTTTCCCTTTCTTCACCGAAACAGCTCTTACAGAGTGAATGTCCAAAGTAAACAAGTGATTCACGTTTTGTTCACAAGGAGACCCAGATTCATCCACTGCATTCACATTCTGGGGTTTTCTCATGCACTTCCTGGCAACATGCCCTTCCTTGCCACAGTTCCGACACATGTACTTCAATATAACTGCACGACACTTTTCTCTAGGGTGACTAGCCCTGGCTCCACAATAATTGCACTCATTTTGGTACAATCCTTTGCGTTGATTATCAGCTGAGAGCTGAGGATTCTTTCCTTTCCAACGAGAGGTTTTATCTGCCCAGTTGACTTGCTCCTGGTCTTCCTGCACTTGTCTTATCAGTCTTTTCGCATCCGTGGAAGATTCATAGTTCTTAGCTATTTCAACGACCGTACGAAATGCCACAATGACTCCTTCCTTGTTCCGATGGCCATTAGTATTCAACTTTCCCTGTAGAGTTTCATCCACTAAACCAGCAATGAACCTGTCAGGACAAGCCTGATCCTCAAAGTCCCCATATTCACAATACTTAGCTCACTCTACTACTCGACATTCCCAGGCACTTATTGATTCTCCTTCAGTTTGAAACATGCGACCCATTTTTGTTCGCTCAGCTTGAACACTCACACTGCCACCAAATCTCTTAATGAGAGCCTGAAGAACTTTAACTGGGTTACTATTATCCGTGACAGATAAACCAAGGGTCTTGTTGCTTGGGTTTATTAGTCTCTTCATCCTCGGCGGAAGCATAGCGCGAAGTGTAGACATACACAAATCCGAATTTTTCCACTGAGCTACTCCTGCTTCGCTGCCAGAGTCATATTTGCAGCCATCTTTCGGAACGAACCATCCCATCACCGTACAATAATCAATGTAATCTAAAATAAAACAGTCTAGAGCTTCTCGATCATCTAAACCTTCTTGCATTTGAGGGACCGGAAAACCGACCGGTGTGCCAGCCATTATAACAGCAAACATGACGAAAGTGGAAAGAACCCACTTGACAACAAAATGGCGGGAACTTATCGAGCGATTGCAATCACAGTTCTATGTTATGCAGTCTAAACAGGGCAACTAAAACGCACAGTAAACTTCAGGGGAAGATTCGTCTTCTTCTGACACCATGTTGACCAGCAGGAACAGACACGAACAGGAACAACTGGGCTAACACAACGAGCATACTTTATTGAGGCTGTTGGCCATGCTTTCTACACACATCACACACACACACTCGCATGCGCAACACTGCTGACCAATTACAGCAGGCCTACCAACAAAGTTGGAATTATAAATATTGATAATCATATTGGGCCTGGTACTCATTGGATATGTTACAGAAATGTTGAAAAACATATATGTGAATATTTCGATTCATTTGGTTTAATAATGCCAACTGAAATACACACATATTTACAAACAATTAATGATAAAATAATATATTCAACAGATGAAATACAAGAAAGAAATTCTGTGTTATGCGGTTATTGGTGTTTGTATTATCTATTAGAAAGACAAAAAGGTAAATCGATACTTAACATATTACATCAGTCAGTCAAACAGACAAATCAGTAAACCATAAATTTATCATTGATTATTTCAAAAATATATAATTCGTATATATATAATGGGCAAATCATATTGTGTAAAACAAAGAAACAGACTGAATGTGTTGAGCCTTCAGGTTATAAAAAAGCAAAAAACGGTCGACTAATGTTCTTCTGCACATGTGCTGAATGTGGTATTACTAAAACCAAATTTGTGAAACAGAATAAAGGAAACTAGATGAGCCCATGCAAGCCATGGGCGGATCATTGTTTGATGTTTATGACTCTCATTCTCTTGGTGAGATTGCTTTTAAAGGTTTAGATAATTCAGGAGCATATCTAGCACGAAAAGGATTATAAGAAGCAGTAAAATCAGACTATGCTAGAAAGAAAATAAAAAATGTTGCTAATACATACTTTGATAAAGCTCTTGATAGTTTTACATCTGACTTATCCAAGAAGATAGCACCAACAGGTGGTGCAATTGATATCCACAAAGCAATTGGCAAACTTCCGAAACCAAAAAAAGGTTGGACACTTCCTGGTCATAACTATACCGGTCCATATAATCTGCTTGAAGAACAGGTCAGTTATGATCCAAAGACCGGAGAAATATTGGAGATATATCAACAACCGACTGGAATGACTGATGCAATAGCGATGCAACACGATGTTGATTATTCTATTTGCAAAGATGATAAAAAGTGTAAAAATAAAGCAGACAGGAAAATGATGCAAGCGCTACAGTGCAGGTCATAACTCTTGGGACACTTAGCACTTTTCTGAATAATTCCCCCCTCCCCCCTTCACAATTTTGAGTTTAGATGAGCTGATAAATCAAGTTAAGTGTAGTGGCCCGCTGAGCTGTCTCAACATTGTTTGGGGGAGAGGGGGCCAAGTTAAGAAATGAATTAAACTGGTTATTTAACGGAGTTACAATACGGTGATTGATTGAAATGATTGCTTTCTTGGATTTCGTAGTTTTTTGAGAAGTGTCCCAAGTACTTATGACCTGCATTGTAGATAAAGGTCCTTATAATGAGAGACAATGGGGTCATTGGCTGGCTCGAAATGCAATAAATACGAAGCAGAAACTTGGTCTTGGTGTTCCAAAAAACGGAAACAGCCGTTGAGTAAAGAAAACTGTCAAGAAAAATTAGCAGATGAATTACATACACCCATAAAGCGTAACTTTACTCGACGGCGTGTGATTATTAACCATGTTGATAAAATATGGGCTGCTGATCTTGTTGATATGCAAAAATTCAGCAAATGGAATAGAGGTTACAAATATCTTCTGATGGTTATTGATGTTTTCAGTAAATATGGTTGGAGTGTTCCTTGAAAAGACAAAAAAGGTGAATCCGTTACGAATGCCTTTAAAACAATGTTCAATGAAGGCAGAAAACCACAATATCTATGGGTTGATAAAGGTAAAGAGTTCTATAACAAACATTTGAAGGACTTCTTGGAGAAATATAATATACAGATATACTCCACAGAGAATGAGGAAAAGTCCTCAGTGGTTGAAAGGTGGAATAGAACAATCAAGTCCAAAATGTGGAAGCAGTTCACTGTTAAAGGTAATACACAGTACATAGACATAATTATTACCTAAAACAAAACATTCAAGCATAAAGATGACATCTATAAAAGCAAGCAAAAAGAGTAATAAAGGAATTGTTTACTTCAGTTTATATGGTGATATGGAGCAGGTAACATCTAAACCGAAATTCAAGGTTGGTGACAAGGTCCGAATATCTAAGTATAAACGGAATGTATTCGACAAGGGTTATACACCAAATTGGACAGAAGAATTATTCATAGTAGATGAGATCCAATACACTAATCCAATCACATACAAACCAAAAGATTTGAATAATGAAGAAATAAAAGGATCATGAACCTCAATTACTGAAAGCAAAACAAGATGTATTCAGAATTGATAAAGTCATTCGAAGAGGTTATAAAAAGAAACAAGTTTTGGTTAAATGGAAGGGGTATAGTAATGATTTCAGTAGTTGGATACTGAATAGGTGCCCAAGGCGAGGCCTATTCCCAACCGATCGATGTGAATGTGTCGAAGACACAAGCGAAGAAAACCAGGGAGGCTCGATGTATCTTCCTCATAACTCCGTTTTATTCTGAAATAATTGAAATCACTAAAATTACATGAGCCACTCGATTCGCGGTAGAAGTGAAGACAACATAACTAAATAAAGACACAGATCACTAGTAAACTTAACAAGATTGCTTACCGAGCATCGAGGGCTTATAGAGTGTTCAAGGCGGACAAAACAGAATGAAGGAGCTAACAAACGCTAAAGTAAAACACTAGCAAAAGCACACGATCAGGATCGTGAGAGCAGTATGTCTGCCAGTCCTTAGGGATTTCCCGGATGTTACATTAGGGAAACCGTTGACCTTAACTAGGTGTTGAGTGCGAGCCTCAAGAGATACCATTCAGGGATTTAAAGGACATGTAAGATGATTCAACCATAATTATCTAACATATATATAATAAAACGTTTCAGTATATACTGTTTGCTATTTTGTAGCCAAAAATATCATCGTTTCTGGCTATATCATTCACATTTTTTGTTGTGATATTGTTTATTACTGTTTTTCATTACTTCGTCACATCTTGGACATTTATATTCCTTGTTTTGCGATTTTTTCACAGCTTGCATTTGGTGTTTCTTTTTTTCTTTGTTCAATACTCTTTTTCGACGTTTATTAGCTGGTTTCATATAATTATCAGGCATGTCCTCTTTTTTAACATACTCAGATTTATATGAACATCCATCCTTTTTCGATATACCTGATGTACGATATTTAACTCCATCAGAAACTTTTTTATAGTACCATTATTTATACCAAGATGTCGTGCACAGCAAAATATACTATTGAAATAAATTACATCATTTGTTCCACAATTAGTAGCTTTTACACATTTTGGACTTTCTCAAGTATATTTATTGTATGAATACTCATTATCCTGAACAGATTTTTCAGCGTTTTCACTCTGTGTTACTAGTCGGAGATTACATAATCTATCATCATCTTTTACATTATTGATATGGTCGATAACTTTATTGTCTGTTATTAAACCATTAAAACACTCCCAAATAAACCTATGTGTTAAACATGTTTTATATACTTTTTGAGCATGTTTTCTAACACTACACAATAAATAACCTCTATTGTTTTTAGTTGTTTTCATAGGTACTCGTCTAATTATATTTATAATATAACCATTTTCATTAGCAGCATACAAGTCATAAACCGGGTGAATATGATAAACGTATTCATTGATTTCCATCTTACTCATATATATAGTTTCATATAATTTCATCTTTATACAATACTTTTTGTGCAATCATTAAAAAAACATACATAATATATGAAATGAGAAATATTATCTCAATAAAATAATAAAATGAATAAACGAGATCTCAACAAATTGAGCAAATCTCAACTGATCAACATGTTGAAGCCAGCAAAAAAGAAACCTGAAATCATTGTAGCAGATGATATCGAACCAAATGAGAGACCAATTCCTAAGCCAAGGACTTACAAACCAATGCCAGCACCTCTGAAGAGCATCAAACAGATGGTAAAAGAGTACGTAGACAACATAATTCTTCCACCACTAGAGTTCAGGGATGAATACAAACCAATTCCAATGCCAAGAACTAAAAAACCAGTACCACTACCAAGGACTAAAATAGAGCAAACAGATAAAGCTCTGAAAGGCTGAACTAAGTATTACAAAATAACAAAGACCCATCAATGCAACTACAAAACACAATAAAGGCCGTTGCATACCATATCATAAACATAATAAAATCAATGAAAGGACTGAAATTCATTGAAACAGTTAAGGTCACATTCACAAAAATATCAGACAAGGAAATAATATATAAGACTGCCTATTTCAACAGCTCAACTAAAACAATCATAAATGATTCGGATATTGCTGAATCATTGGAATCATCAGGACAAGAATTATTAAACAAGATTGCAGTTTGGATTTCTGAGGGATCAGGTTGGACAATTCAATCGGTTGATAATCACTATCTGAATATGGTAAAATACAAACCCGTTAACGGATCATCATACATAAAACTACCTTCCAAATTGAGAAATAGTAAAAAGCGACTCATAAACATAAAAAATGATGATAATGAATGTTTCAGATGGTGTCACATCAGATACTTGAATCCACAAAACAAGAATCCGCAAAGAATAAATAAAACAGACAAAAATATAATTGATAATTTAAGTTATTCAGGAATTGAATTTCCAGTCACCACAAAGCAGTATAACAAAATATAAAAGCAAAATGAGATTAATATTAATGCTTTCGGTTGTGAAGACAAACAACCATACCCCATTTATATTTCAAAAGAAAAGAATAAAAACTATTTGAATCTATTGTTAATTGCAGAAAATGAAAACAAACATTACGTATTAATAAAAGACTTCAATAGATTCATGTACAATCAGACGAAACATAAAGAAAGAAAACACTTCTGTATGCATTGTTTGCAATCCTTGAGGTCTGAAAAAGTATTAGCCAAACATAAAGAAAACTGCATCCAAGTAAATGGCATACAAGCGATAAGAATGCCAACTAAAGACGACAATATGTGACCCTCCACGGGAAAACAGTGAATAAGGTGATCGCACGCGCACGACATGGACCTAACACGTTCGCACGCTACTTGCTTGACACGCTTAGTGTGCGCATTATGCAAAGAAAAACAAAAGAGTCGGAGTAGCGTGTTTGTGCGCTTTGTTAACAGTCAGTTAACACGGTAGAGCTTTATACTTTAACACGCTAGTTTAACACGGTTTATTTCTTTGTCCTTGACACCGGATAGATCTTTATTCTTAGATTCTTACCAAATGTAAATAGTTTCGTGGTAACATTCGTTTGTTTACCTCAAAAAGCTCTAAATATAGGCTACGCATGTTATCAGACTTTTCGATCGATTCATCTGTAGCACGTGTTTCGGGTCCCGACGTGAGTCAACATGCGATACTTTCAACTTCTCTTATTAATCTTTTTACACGGTTAAACTTTAATAGTTTAAAATCTGACAACTTCACAGAATTACAAGAATTACAAACTTCTGTTTCAGGTTTTTGTCAGCGGGTATGTCGCGTAAATGTTTTGGGTCAGCTCCAGTTAAGAGGAAGGTTTCAAATTACATGTGTTGCAGTTATGCAAATTTCTCAAATTTGTTGTCTGATGATAAAATCTAGTAAACGGTCGCCGTCGGTTGTTTGTGGCGTGTTTTTTATGCCCGCAACGAATTGAAAAAATTAGAGTATTTAACGTATCGATGATAGACTCGATAAACTAAGGCCCCACATGTTGTTAGTGTTACGGTGACAGGGCATGTTGACAAGACAGTGCGGAGGTAACGCAATAAACAGATCAGAATAATTAATTTTATGTCTTGAGTTTGTTTTGCCATTTAGACGAAGAGTAACGAAAGAAATCGTTCGGCTGTGAATGGAACTACCATCCAACAGACTTTTTCAAGAGGGTTTCGAAGCTGAGACAGAGTTTATTTATGTGTGTTTCGTATACCAATTGATTTAGGAACGGATCACAGCAGACTTTTATGAACCGGCAAGTAAATGGCTTTGGCCGTTGAAAGGGATAACCATGGAACGAACGAATGTTCAGCATGTTAGAAGTTGACACGGTAAACGTGTTTGAGCCAAAGCACACGCAAAGCTTTTTGCACGCTCTTTTGTCTTTAGCGTGCGTAAAAAACAAAGGCCTCAACTTTAATGAGGTAGGATGGTAACACGCAACTAACGTGTTGAGTCACGCTCCTTTTGTTTCAACGTGCAAACGTGCCGTGTGCGTGCGTTCACCTTATTCACTGTTTTCCCGTGGAGGGTCACATATATTAAAATTCAATAATTTCCACAAACAACTACCAGTGCCATTTGTAATATATGCAGATTTTGAAGCTATAACAGAAAAAATACATGGTTGTCAACCCAATGATGATAAATCATATACAGAAGCATATCAGAAGCATATAGACTGTGGTTATGGATATAAGGTCGTTTGTTATGATGGTAAATACAGTAAACCAGAACAAATTCACAGAGGTAAAAAAGCTGTTTACAAATTTATGGAAGCTATGTTAGATGAAGTTAAATATTGTAAGAATTCAACAAATCACTGAAAATGACAAAAGATGATGAAGAGAAATTCCAAAAAGCTGATGAATGTCATATCTGTAATAAAAAAATATAATAAAACCGATGCAAAAGTTAGAGACCATTGTCATATCACTGGTATGATTGTATCACGGTTCAGCTCACCAAGATTGCAATCTCAACTTTCAACAAAGTGAAATTCCTGTAATATTTCATCATCTCCGTGGGTATGACAGTCATTTTATAATGCAAGAGATTGGTGAAATAGTCAAGAAGCATACATCTACAAATAAAAAAGGTGAAAAGTTTCAAATGAATATCAATGCAATTCCAAATAACATGGAGACATACAGTATATGGCTTTCATGCTTGGTAATTATCTGACGTTCATTGATAGTTTCCAATTCATGTGCTCAAGTCTGGAAAAACTAGTGAGTAATCTACCAAAAAATTCATTAAAATATACATCTAAAAAATTCAAAGATAAAAAGGTTGATTTGATGTCTCAAATAGGAGTTTATCCATATGACTTCATGGATAGCTTTGATCGACTCAATGAAAAGCTACCACCAAAAGAGAGATTTTATGGCGTCCTGAATGATGAATATATATCGGAAAAAGATTATGAACATGCTCAAAATGTATGGAACACTTTCCATCTGAAAAATATGGGTGAGTACCACGACTTGTATCTGAAATCGGATATCCTTCTTCTGGCTGATGTATTTGAAAACTTTCGAAAGACTTGTTTAGAATACTACAAACCTGACCCATGTCATTACTTCACAAGTCCGGGTCTTAGTTGGGATGCAATGTTAAAAATGACTGATATGAAACTAGAACTTATGATAGATGTAGATATGTTTCAACTTATTGAGAAGGGTATGCGTGGAGGTATCAGTTACATAGCCAACCGAAATAGAGAGGCAAATAATAAGTACATGAAAAAATATGATGAGAAGGCGCCCTCAAAGTATATTATGTATTTAGATGCTAACAATCTATACGGCTGGGCTATGAGTCAGTATCTGCCAACAGGTGTTTTCAAATGGTTGACTGAAAAACAAATCAATAATCTAAACCTTGCTAAATACGAAGAAGACAGTAATAAGGGTTTGATACTTGAAGTCGATCTGGAATATCCTGAAGAGTTGCATAATCTCCATAATGACTATCCACTTGCAGCAGAAAAAGTCAAAGTTAATCCAAATATGTTATCAGCCTGTTGTGAAAAAATAGCCACCAAATATCAGACATCAACTGGTTTAGTACACAAACTCATTCTGACATTGAGTAAAAAGGAAAAGTACGTGCTCCATTATAGAAACCTGCAATTGTACACTGATCTTGGTTTAAAAATAACCAAAACACATCGAGTATTAGAGTTTAATCAGTCTGCATGGTTAAAGCAATACATTGACTTCGATACTGAGAAAAGAACAAATGCTTAAAATGCTTTCGAGAAATACTTCTTCAAGCTTATGAATAACAGCGTATTTGGAAAAACGATGGAAAATATCAGAAAGTGAGCAGATGTCAGATTAGTAACTGATGAAAAGAAACTATTTAAAATGGCTGCTAAACCAACATATGTTAGCAGTAAGATATTCAATGAAAATTTAGTGGCAGTGCATAAGATCAAAGAAACACTTACCCTTAACAGGCCGGCATATGTGGATATGTGCATCTTGGATTTAAGCAAGACGTTAATGTATGATTTTCATTATGATTACAGCAAAATTGTTATTCACAGACACAGACAGTTTGACTTATGAGATTGAAGCTAAAGATGTCTACTCAGACTTCGGGAAAGATAAAGAGAAATTCGATAACAGTGATTATGCTCAAGATTCACAATATTTTGATAAGACAAATTAAAAAAGTAATTGGTAAATTCAAAGATGAGGCGGCAGGTGTGCCAATAACTGAATTCGTTGGATTGAGATCGAAAATGTATAGTTATATGAAAGACAATGACAAATGCGGAAAGACCGCTAAGGGTATCAAGAATAATATTATCAAAAACAACATCACTCATGAAAATTATAGAGGAGTACTATTTAATATCAAACAAATGCATCATACGAAGCAATAACCATTAACTCGGAAGTTATGAAATCAATAAAGTGTCACTCAGCTGTTTCGATGATAAAAGATATACTAGAAGATGGGGTAACAAGCTGTGCATACGGACATTATAAAATTAAACATTAGTCATCTTTTTAAAATTCGCCATTCTTCACCTTCAAATATATTGATATAAAAGTTCCATTTCAATGTCCAATCCAATTTTGTCCTCACAACGTATATGATGTTGCTTTGTTCAAAGCTGAAAACCTCCTCCTCGACTTAAATGTATGTCTCTGAATAGTTTTTCCAGTATTGACATCAGTCTTCTTCTGAATCTCTTCTTGTAGCTCTCTTTTCATTTCTAACAGGAACACGACATTGCTGGCTGGTTTCTTCAATAGTATCGAACTCTTGTTTGCATTCCTCCAGCTTTTTACTGCCAAGACTGTCAAAAAAACACCTGAAGATCCATCTGAATGGTAGTCTTTAAATGTTGCAATGTGTACTGCTTGGTTTCATCAATATTATTGTAAACGTTTTGATAACGCTGGTCCAACTGTTTCAGAGAGCAAGTCATCTTCTTCAGACTTCACAGATGAAATGAATTTCACTGAATAGTTGCACAATTGTGAAGTGAAAA
Organism: Galaxea fascicularis; assembly: GCA_948470475.1. Taxonomy (NCBI): domain Eukaryota; kingdom Metazoa; phylum Cnidaria; class Anthozoa; order Scleractinia; family Euphylliidae; genus Galaxea; species Galaxea fascicularis. Next base: position 24,970,162 of record OX419338.1, read on the forward strand.
TGTGAAGCTTTTGACTGGTTAATAAAAATCATATGACTGTCCCATGATCTCAAACAATAGCTTTAGGCAATGACTCATTTTACAGGGGGTTTCCCTATTTTTCCGAGAAAGTCATGCATAGGGGTCAAACGCATTTTAAAAAATATATAGATTGCCAAAATTTTGTTAGCCATCAAATGGAAAAGTAATATAAGGTTGGGTTGGTATCGAGCACAAAAATCCATGTGTTGAAACCCCCAGCTCTTATACTACTGTGGTTCTAGACAATGTTGACTGGGAAATAAAAGTGCATGACATGCATCAGGAAGGTCACAACATCAGTGAACATGCTGCGGCAAGCACTTTAGTTCTTGACAGGGTGAAGTCAAGTCAATTTACCATCAAGTCATTTAACAGTGGCCCTAAGAATGATGCCAGCGCAACAGGAGCTGACATTTTCTTATTGGATGATGAGGAGCTAAAGGAAGTTGAAGGTCGTTATGACATTTATGCAGCATGTATATTTGTTGAGTTCTTTGCGACTCTAAATTTCTTAACTGATTTGTTGCCAAAGCGTATTCCACATGAATACGGTGAACTGATGAAAGAAAGGTCGTCTATCATTACAATGCCCATGGTTATGAGAGACAAAACAAAATATTCTGACTGCATAGATGTCATGGATACATAACAGCAAAGACAGGTTGGACCATCTCTACCCCTTTTGCATTGCTGGTTGGCATACAAAGATGAGTTTTCTAAAGGTACTACACTTCAATGGTCCGATGCTTTGGTGAAACATAATGACTAGTTCTTGTAACAATGACTAAAAAAAATGACAATTAACAGGATAATTTTCATTGTCCTGGTGATTGTGGTTGTGAGAAGGACTGTTGTTGGTGACTGACATTTTGACTCTGAAGATGTCCAAATGTAAGTAAACACCAACAGTATTTCTCAGGAGAACAATCACACAAACAACCAAACTTCATCACCTTTACAATTTATTTATTTATTTATTTAACTTCGCCAAGCTGGCAGGGACACCGCAACAGCGAGCGCCAATTACTGCGGGCCCAAGACACTTTTGAATGTAACATGAAAAATCTCGGAGCATGATTAGTTATCGAGTGACTGAATACAAACGTTTTATCGAGGGGACTCAAAGCATTAAATCAATGCACATGTTAATCCTGCTTTAAAGTCTGGTAAATATCAAGGGCATGACACAAGTGATCTTAACTTTTACCTCCAGAGAGCTTAGAAATGCATTAAGACACTGTCATGGCTGAAATTGTAAGTGCCATTGTATCTTTCTTGAGGCAGAACAAGGCTGTAATGGCCACTAAAACAAGAACCAAACGTACAGTTTGAATGCTCTTTATTACCAAACGCTTGTGATTCAACTGAAATAAAAAATTTAACAATGTTATGGACTATACAGAACGAAGCTACGGAACAACAAACAAACCGAAACCAACATGATAAAGGACGAAACGGATACTTACAAAACTGTGGCAAGTAAAAAGTTGAAAAACACGTCGAGCTCAAGAGGCCACAGCTCGCAGAAATGACGCTATGATTACCATTTCAAGCTTCTACCGCGGCACGTGAATAAACATAGATACATTCTCAGTAGCTCATGAATAAACATGCAATTTTCCCTTTCACTTTGTAAGTTTTAATCGTTGTAAATTATTTGTTATGCGTCAAATCCACTGCTCGCCTCGAATAGCTGTTGCTAACTGCGAGCAGTGTGTATCTTCTTTGTATGTTTTTAAGTCTTTAATAAACTTGAACTTGAACTTGCAATTAACACCTGGGGTAAAAGACATGTTGGTCCCATTGTCGCTACATTTCTGTTTTGATGAATTAGTTGTGATTTTCAGTTTTCTTAATATTCCTTTGCATATACAGTTGGCTTGCAAGGTTACATCTACCAGAGATGTGGGGGGGGGGGACACTGAAGTACTTCTGAGAAATACTGAAAAGGAAGAATGTATCATTGGATGTTAAACAGTACGAAGAATGCAAACAGTTTTTTCTGAGTGTTGGCAGGTATATACAATAATTAAAACTTATCACATTGCCTCAGAACACTCCCCATAGTCAGTATACTATCAAGTGTAAAACCTTCAGTAAAATGTTATTTCTTTATTTCCTAGTTGCATTTGAAAGTGCTACACTGTAGAGGGAGGCATGGAGTTCTTTTGAACGTGTGAAGTGAAAGATACACCCACAAAGAACAGACCAAACTATGCCTTTGTTTCACTACAAGAGTACAAGTAGAAGTATTATGGGGAAACACTGGACAAATTCATCGAAGAATTTGTTACTGGAGATGACAACACCAAGCAAGTACAAGCTTCTATGACTGAAACTGAAAATGGGCTCATTGCCAATGACCTGTCCCCCCAACCAGACGGGTTCAGAATGCATAGCAGGAACATTCTCCAGTTCTTCTTTACGCTGGAGGATTATCAAGATGCAGTGAAGCAAGGGGATAGGAAAAGAATGTCTCAAATCCACAAAGACGTTATTCTTTACTTCAAGACAGACTCATCCTTCAGTTCATATGCACTTGAAATGATGGTTAATGTGGCATAGAATGAAATTCTTCTGTCTGAAAGAGAGGCATCGTGCCATTTGGAAAACTGGAAAGGTGGAGAAGGAAAGAAGGTCAAAGCAGATTTGATGGAAGAAAATAGATATAATGACCATAAGGCAATGATAAAAGCAATGAGTGCAAATAAAACTGAAAAGGCAGTGTACCGAGTATCAAAGGCAGCTGGTGGACAGGGATCAATTGTGGAGAACTTTGATAAGCAAACAGGAGTTGATCCACAATCTTCTTCACACACTCATAGGAGCACCGAAAGACATGAGGAAATAATCCAACAGGGCCTGAGAAGATTACAACCATTTTACACTGTTCCTGGTATAATGCACCACTCATTTCCAGCAGTTTTCACCTATGCTGTTGAAAAGGTGGATTTTGTCGAACTGCATGCATGGTTAAGGGCTCACTTACAAGGAATGAGTAATTCAATGTTAATATTGGTGGAATTAGACACAAAACAATTTAAGGTGGCTCAAACCAGACTAAAATGTTCAAAAACCTAGCACTAAACCGATTATGGCTATGCACTGTGTAATGATATTTTGTTTTTAAGTCACATCTCCCATAAATGTCTTTGTTGTTCTATACAACAAATCACTGAATGACTGGTCTTTTGGGAAAGTAGTTAATTTTGTTTCCCTCAAATTTCAACAGCAATGGCAAAAATTAACTGTTTCCTCCCGGCGTCATTAAGAGTTCATTAAATGCTAAAGATGCTGTCATTATATATAGTTCACCTTAAGGTACAGCAAAGTTGCTCATGAGCCACTAAGGTCCACATAGCAATCACACTCCATATACAAAAATTCTAACAGATCAGATCTACTCACCTAAGTGGTGACTGCTTGATAATTTCAAAGATATCCTCGGCATGAGCTCTAGAAAAAATTTGAAAAGGGCCTAAGAGGTATCGAACTCATGGGATTTCTTCTCTTTTTGATGCAGCCTCCTCAATAACTTCTTTACTTAGACACCGGGCATGAGAAGCTCTTGAATCCCCTTTAGTTTATTCTTCAACTTGTTAGCGAAGACCTCAATTCACTCAGTCACGTCTTTACATGCAGCATCCACAGGTGTAACGTTGGTAGCAGCTAGGCTAGCTGTCACCTCTTCAGTCTCAGGATCAAGACTGGTGATCCCAGAACAATCCACACACCTGTACCTGGAACTACATACACCACAACACGAATGCAAGGTATTGCAAGGAAAAGCAGGAGGGGCATAAAGGTAGTCCAATAACTGTTCTCTTAAACACTGTCCATTGCTTGTACAAAATGACCTCGTGTCATCTGTCATGCCAGGCTTATTGGAAGCAATACCATGATTGTTATAATATGAGCTTGCTTTGGATTGTTGACCATCTCTTCCTGCTCAACCCGATTCTTGAAAATACTGATGAACTGAGATTGGTGGACCAATATGGATTACATGTCTTACAGATGGAATATCCACTCCTATTCCAAGTGTGTCATTGCAAAAACAACTCTTCGTTTACTTTTTTGCTGCAAAGCTGACTTAATGTTGCCTCTTTCATTTCACAAGTTTGAGGAGAGTGAAACTGGCAAACAATCTGTTTTCTGGATTGTGAGGACTTTCGGGTGGATGGTACTGTTTTTCATTTAAGGTGGCATCAAAACGTTTGTAAGCCTTACGACACCATGGAAGGTTCAGATAAATAATGTCAAAGGATAGTCACCTTCCCTTTTGCAGGAGTGCTTCTGCAATAGGCCTGTGGATACCTTCATATGCTACAGTGCCCTGTCCTTCTCTCAACACTTTTTCATAGAAGATGTTAGTTCGGTCAAGATTACCAATGACCTGCTTAGGACTCAATGTGTACAGTGTTTTTATAATTTCTGTCCTGTCAGCCAGGGTTGCTGTCGCTGTCAAAGCCGCTGTAGGGACATTTGGGAAAAGTGCGGCAAGGACACCTTGTCTCCCATAATCAGGCCTGAAATCTGGTTCTCTGTAAGACAATCGGAAACATACATTTTTGTAGATGCTACTCCCCTTTGGAACCAAGCTCTGAACTTTGTTGCAGGAGGTTGTGGCCTCAAATCTCAGCTGGACTAACACTCAGGGTCTTAAAACAGATATTTTAACAAGAAAGTGTTGAAAAAATGGTTAGACTTTCTAGTTTTCTCAGATAAGTATGATAAATTGTAGGCCTTGTCTAACAATGCTGTGGGGTCACGTTAAAGAAGCTACACCTTGTTTGCAAGGAGAAGGGAATGCAATTCCCAGTTTGTAGTCTATTGGTGGCAGCACTATGTGGTTGGCCTGGCTGGATTACCTTGAAAAGCATGTGTGCGAATGAGATCCCAGCTGTGTAAAACAGTCACGAGATTGTGGAGGATGTGTACATGAAGTATAATCATAAATTAAGGAAGATCTGATAATCAAAAACATTTTGAGAATATGTACTGATAATTTGAAGCAGTACCGATGTTTATATGAAGATTGCACTGAACATTCCTGATCTAATTAAGGGTTGAAGGGAAATCATGTGTACTTAAAGACTTCTATTATTTATTATTTATTATTATCATTATTATTAATATGGAAAAATAGATCACCAGCACTAACACAATCTGTTTATTCTTCGCAAATTCGATGTTTCCGCAACAACAGTTAAAAAAGTTAAGCTTAAGCATGGCAGTGACATTAATTAAAAATGTTTTAAAGTCACATCAATCAGGTCTGATATACATATCAGTTAAGTTATAGTCTGCTCACTATTCAAGGATCCAGTGTGCTTCATCCACAACTGCTTTTACAGCTTTTACAGCGAAGAAAAGAAAAAAAAGAAACAAACGAGTCCAATTGCCTAACTGCTAGCATTCTGTCCTTAACTGTAATGTGAATGTAGAACCTATAAGCATCGGATTGCCAGTCTCCTAATCGTTTAATAAGTTCAGCAGGAATTTGGGCCTGAAAGCCCAGGATGGCCCCACCCGATCGAAAGCTGTACACTGACTTGAGATGGGTCCAAATTGATCACTGCTGCCAATGATTAATATTCATCTCGACGTTTGTTATATTCCCTCTCCTCTTAATCCTGCGGACCCCCCTTCCCGAGTTTTGTCTCTGCAGGATGCCAAGTTATCCCCATCTGCCTGGTCGCAGGTTCAGGTGAAGTTTGGGGGCCGGCTTGGTCACTCCGCAGATTTGATGGCTTTGCCGTCAAATGTACAATGCTCTTTGGATGGCTCCCCACTTCCTTTCTTTTCTCCATACCCAACTCCTGGTTGTTCTGGGGTCAATGTTTTCGCTCAGCTTCCAGCTAATCATGGTCACCTGTTTTCTAACCCTTACATTTTCCCTCCCATTATACTCATTCCTTAAGTTTTGCACTCTTGTTGTTCCTGTTGTTCGGCCTCGTAAATTTTGGTGGCCTCTACTTCAATCATTTCCCTCTTTCCTATTGGCACCTCAGGGAACACCGGATATAGTTTCTTCTCCCTCCCCCCATGGTTTTTATTCTTCCTGGCCCCTTCCCTGGGACTTATGGGTTTTTCGCATAGTTTTGCCATGAAATAGTTTTGTGAACTTCTTTTGCAACGTTCTTACAACATTGTTAACCCATCTCTTGTGATTAGTTACAACAACAACAACAACAATAAAAATAGAATTATGTATTGAGCGAAGTAGACTTCTATTTTGTTATCTAATAAAATGAGTTCTCGCTTATTCAACTGTTTATAATTCTTACTTTCTCCTTTTTTTCCATTACCGTTGTTTTCTTCTCTTTAGGGCCTTCCCCCTGTCCCTCGCTTATTTGTTCCTGCCATGTCATGCCCAACTTGCCATTATGCCAACGATCATACCTTCCGTTTTGGCCAGAATTGTGGTTATTCCAGGCGACGTGTGCACAATCTGGTCCCGACGCCCGTTACCTTTAACCTCTCTGCTATTGATGGCCATATTAACTTCCTACAATCAAATCACTTGTCAACAGCCTATTCCAAGCAGAAGCAGTCCTTAAAGATTGAACTAGAAAGCTTCCTTTTTGCTTTGCCAGGCCAAAAAAGCCTTTTCAATGCTACCCCCTTGGATGTTTGTCGGTTCCTGGTGTTTAAGGATCTCAAGGGTAAGACACAAGTTCATAAGTCCGGATGTCCTTTTCTTGGTCAACGGGGCACATCCCTTTGTCAATGTCCTTTGCATCTTGCGTATTCCATGGTGGATTCCTATATTGGGAAACTACATTCTATCTTTTCCGAGGTGGGACGCCAAGGAGACTGGAACCGAACTCTTTTGCTCGGTAATCCAGCTACTGATCTTCTGGTCAAGCAGTATCTAAAGGAAGTTACCGCTGAGCAACTTCAGGCTCGGGTAACTCCCAAGCTACTCTTACTCTCACGTCATCTTGAAAAGTGTCTTCTCCTCACTTCTCTCACGCCGACCAACATTTCTATTACAGCTAGAGATCAAGCATTCTTCAAGACCCTGTTCTTCTCCGCAGATAGAGGAGGTGACCTAGGGCAAGTCAAAACACCTGAAATCGCTCGCTTCCCAGATGATAATGGATTTTTGTTCAATCACACATGGGGAAAGACTCTTAGGGATGGCGCCTCCAATATTTTTGGAATGCGCCGTCATCCTAATCCCACTTTATGCCCTATTAAGGGTATTGAGACTTATGTAACAATCGCTCAAGAATTGGGAATTAGTCTCTCCAGTGGCCATTTATTTCGTGCCACTAATCAACAGGGCCACTTTTAAGCTCTACGGCTGAATCCCACCTTAAAAAGTATCTGCGGGATACCCATATTGACAATGGCGAAACCCTTCATAGTTTTCGTTCAGGCTGCGCTGTTACCTTAGCCCTGTCACGCTCTCCACTGGCAGATGTTATGTCATATGTTGGTTGGACGAACTCAAAAACTGCATTGTATTACCTTAAGTTAGCCGATGTCCTCCGGGCTGGGGGCCCCTGTGACCTGCTTGCTTCAGATTCCTGCTTGCCTCAGTCTCGAGAAGCCTCACGAGTTTATCTTGATTTTAATGACTTAAAGAATTTCGTCCCCGCGTTTCCTGCTATGTCCTTCCCTAAACGTCTACTTCCCTTTTAAGGTTTCCCCTTTAGCTTTTGCTTTTCCGTTTCACGTTTTTCCTCTTTCGGGTTTCAGTTTTGGGGATTTTCTTTTGAGACTGGGTATGCTTACTGGACTGGCTATTCGTGGTACCTTGTGTTCTAGTATTATTTCTGTGTGGCCGCCAGACCTCCATACCTCAATAGGAGTGCGGGTGAGACTGCTGTAAATAGTAAACTATTTACAGCGGTCTTACCCAAGCGAATATAAGAGGTATTCCCCAAATGCATTCATTATCATTTCGATAGAAGACTCAAGCATTTTCTGTAAGGCGTCTCCTACATGTATCTCCTTTTATACACTGTAACCTGTACTCCTTCCCAATAGCCACCTTCGGATCTCCCTTACCCTCCCTCTCCTCCTAATTTGTCAGTTGTGCTTACTGTTCTGTATATCTTCATCTGAAGGTGGCCGCTAGACCTCCATACCTCAATAGGAGTGCGGGTAAGATTGCTGTAAATAGTTTACTATCTGGATGACTTCCTTATCATTGAACCAACTCAGCTTTGCTGCCTGGCTGTCTTTGATATGCTAGTAAGCTTACTGGAGTCCCTTGGTTTTACCATCAACTGGACAAAAGTTGTTTACCCTGCCCAATGTCAATCTTTCTTGGGGTTGAAATCGACACTCTTAAGTGCGAGCTCCACCTTCCAGATGATCATGTGGCTGAGTTGTTCTCTCTTTGCAAGGAGACAACCCTGCAACGTAAATATTCCAAACTGCACCTTCGACGACTTCTTTGGGCAGCACATGTTGTCCGAGGGGGCTGCATCTTTCTTAGGCATCTTTTTTTTTTTTGTATTTTATTTTTCTTAGGCATCTTATCACCTTGGCAAACTCTGTTAAACCGCCCCATCATCGTGTCTATTTAAACCTGAATGCAAGAGCTGATCTTCTCTGGTGGACCTCCCTCATAACTGAACACAACTGTAAAACCTTGTTCCCCTCAGCAATCCCAAAGCTCCCTACATCTGTGCTTACTAACGCCTCGACATCTGGTGGGGGGTGTGTGTGGGACACTGACTGGATGTATGTTAACTGGGCCTTGGACAGCCCTGCTTTCTACCCTCTCCACATCAATTATAAGAAGACATTTACAGTTCTTTTAGCAGCATACCATTGGGCACCTTTCTGATCAGGTTACCACATAGTTGTCAAGTCAGACAGCCAGGTGGCCGCTGCTATTCTAAACAAAGGTCCATCTCGCTGTCCAATCATCATGGCCTAGATTCGTCACCTGTTTTTGGCTTAAGGAATATTTCAGCTTTAACTTATTTGCCGAGTACATCCCAGGATCAATTAATACCTTAGCAGATAGTGTCTTGCGCCTTGATCATGTGCGTCACTGGTCAGAGTTCCAAGCATGGTTCTCCAAGTCCCCTACATCACGGGACCTAAAACCTCACATGTCGGCATTATCTCTTGCACTCCTTAGATCCAAAGGATGAGCAGCAACTGCACCGTGAAGTTGTCAAACTCTGTCGTCAAGCATATGTTCCCACTACTAAGTCTACCTATATGAGTCAAACGTGTTCATACCACTCCTTTTGTGTATATTACGGCTACCAACCCCGCCCAGCAGCAGGGTCAACTCTTAATTGTTATGCAGCTTTCCTGGCGAGATCACTCTCAGCGTCCTATATCCCAGCTTATTTAAATCCAGTCCGCATCCTACATCTTGAACATGGCTTTGCTGATCCAACCAACAACAACTTTCACCTGGCAACTACACTTTGCGGAATTAAGCATGCTGGGGGTTTGACAGTATCCCAAAAGAAACCAATTACTCCATAAATCCAATTGACCCTCAGGAACCAGGAAACCTGGGATGATCATTGGCACGCAACATTCTGGGC
>OX419338.1:24992212-24997212 GCA_948470475.1 Galaxea fascicularis
CTCCCAGTAAGTTGTCCATCTCATAATCCGTAAGTTTAGTCAGAAGCTTAGTTGTGCTGCTGCTCTTTCTCGTGCCCATTGTGAAAACATGAAAAACATACTATATCAACAAAGCTAGGTTGTGTACAAGCACATGGCAGACAAGCTGTGTACAGTGCATGTTGGCTAACTCACCCCAGATCTCACTGAGTTAAATGCAAATAATGTTATTATTAAAACCGAAAGTGAAAATGAAGAAGTAAACGATCAGTTAGAGGTTTTTGTTGCTGAGAACATCCAAAGGCAGAAAACAAAATCGAAGGGAGAATGTTACAGTGCGATGCACATTACTGTGGCCACCCAACAAACATTTTTACAAGTTTGCTAATCAGGTTATGTGAATTTGAGTGACAGACATGTCTCCATTTTGTTCTTATGTGTTTAAACTTTCTACGGAGGCATGTCTGTCAATCAAATTCGCATACCTTAATCAGTGGCTTAATCAGTGAAAATGTTTGTTGGTTGGCCACAGTAAGGTGCATCGCACTGTAAGCTTATACTGCATTGGTCGCAGTAAATGGAAAACAATTTTCTTTGTAAATTGCTTTAGAAATTAAAAGGCGGTTTAATAAAGCTGTAAGCAGTTATTTTTTACCTCAAATGTTTGTATTTTCATTTTAGTTCGTGGCAGTGACACAAAGGGATTTCTTGTATCAGTGCAAACAAAGAATTTTCGATGATTTGTTTATACCAAGTGGTGCTAGGAACCGTGAAAAGGCTTCCACTATTACAACCGGTCACCTTTACCTTAAGCTTAACCAATGCAGAATTGGTAAGAGTTTGTTATGGCTATAAAATGACTCTAAACAATAATTGATTTAGTAATTTACAAACTGACTGGTACAGTCTTGATCATTTTAAAGTGTTATTGTGTAAATCCGGATTTCCGAATTGAACACGAAATCCGAAAACGGATTTCACCTCCGAGAAATCCGTCTTCAGGGTGGATGTCAATTAAGAAATCCAAATCCGGATTCTTTGGATTTCCCTTTTTGTCATTCGATTGGGAAATCTGGAAAAGGATTTGCTAAACTGTTCTCATAAACAGCGGCCTATCTTGCACTAATTATGTGTACACATTGGCGCAGCACGAGAAAACTGTCTCAGAACACACAACGTGGAAAATCAGGTGAATTCTATCTTTTAAACCCATGAAACAAGTGCCGTTTACTTCAAAATTTATCTATTAATCATTTCACTTGTTAGGCCACCAGTATCTTTGTAGGGTGTAAGAATCCATGGCTTAAGAGGCATTGTCTGAGAAAGTGTTCCAGATCATAAAAGTGGGGGTTAACCGATTTTCTTCAAACTTGTGCCAAAAGTTATACTTGGTGAAATATTACAAAATACAATTTGACATTTTGTTATGAAGTTACAGGGGGGATACCATTTACGGTCCTCAGACCTGGAATTTCCCTTGTTTTAAAGGGATATGTTGTCATGATTATCAAACTAAACACAAGCAAAGCCTGGACTTATAAAATGTATGATCACTATTTACTATAAATACCCTTTCACACGAACCATGTGTTGTTTCTATAACTTTGCCTGGATGAGCAGGGGCTGGCACTAGTTCTTGGCAATTTTTGTGAAAGAAGAAACCATTGAAAATCACAACATTCCAGAAATTAATATTTTTTAACTGCAGCAGCACCTGAAAGTGGTATCACTACTAGAAGTGATCTTGGCCCCAGTACTCTCAAAATCAGTTGAGAAAAAATTGGGATTTAGCTATAAAACGTTTTTCTGGGTCATTTATAATGCATGGTGACACACAATCTTTAGGGCTGAGAGATATATTTCCCATTACTAAATCTACAGGTCTTGCATGAGCAATAGCACAAGACATTTATATTTGTACTCCAGGTGTATCTAATAATAAAAACAACATCTTATTTGTTAAAAATTACAGTATAGAGGTCTTCAAATGGCCTTTTGAAGACATGTTGTCAGGCCTGAAAGGCCATGTTTTCAAGTATTTTGAATCATTTATTATTCCGAATTACTGAAGCAGCTCAAAAAAGGTTTCTAGCATGTTTTATATTCTAGATTATTTAAGTAAGATTTTGATTACCTACATACAGTTCCATGAGCCCTGACACTGGCTTTTAGGCTACAAATGGTCTGCCAAAAACTAGCAACCTTGAAAGACCAAGGCTATTGTTTCAGAAGATCGTTCATGGCCAGGGAGCCAAACTGAGAACAAGATTTCCTCACAAATAACCTCCTAAAGTCATGAATCTGCATAGCTGTATAGTCCCACATAGTGTTTTCACTGCTAGGATTAATAGATAAGCTTAAGTTTATGTTGCATGCAGCTGACTCGAGTATGCAGTGTAAATGTCACAGGAAATAATGGCCCTATTCGATCATACAAACCCAACCAGATTGAGTAAGATATAGGCTTTGCAGAAAGTAGCGGTATTTGAGACGCCCACCATTACGAACTAGTAATGAAGGAGTGCGGCCAAGTAAAGAAAGTCAATCGACTTCTACGTGGCAGCCATCTCTGACAGGAGCAGGAGCCTGGGATAAGTTTTATCTCATGGAGTAACACGACATAAGAGTGCGCGTTTATGTTGTCAGATAAGTAAATATATAAACAAATGAATGAATGAATAAAATAACATAAATAATCTGTAGGTCTCTAATTATGCTAAGCACTGTTCCTTCTCTAATGACAGCAGCTGCAGGATTTTACCAAGTTCACAAGTGGTTCTATATAGGTAGCCTTCCACGATGATGGTCCATTGATGTCTAGGTTTAGGCCCTCTTGCATTTCCCTCAAATCAGAGAGTTTTAACTTTTTCAAGGCGTCTGAAAGCCTTTTGTTACTTAGTAGTAAGCACGAGTTGAAGTTCTTAAATGTGATAGGGTGCTGTAAGTCAATTTCTTGTTGAGTTTCATCAACTAACTCTTGAAGTAGGGCTTCTCGTTCAAGTGCTCTGGACTCCTGAGCGTCTTTACCAAAGAACTGTTCTCCAACCTCTTGACCCTTCTGTTCTGCTGCCAATAGAGAGAAAAAGCCCTTTATGGGCTGGGTTTCTAACTACTCCACTCTCGAGAACCTTCGTTTGATTTCTTCAGCAATCACTGCCGGCTTCGCTTTATCTTGCCTGATTCCTTCATTGAATACGCATGTGAGGTAGCTTTTCACTTCTGGTGATATCCTTACAGCAGCTTTCTGTTTTTTCAGTGCCCAGCCTTTTGTTGCGCCTGATCCTTGTCCCTCTCCGTATGCCACCTCCCCTATCTTCTCATTCTTTCCCTTTACTGTTCTCGACACTGCTGCCCACTGCCTCTTCACCGTATCATATATCTTCTCATTCTCCGGAGTAAACACATGTTCACTTGTATCTATATGGTCCTCTGCATCTTGAATTGAATGAAATGTCATGATACATGCAGGCTCCAAGCATGAGTAGGTACTACCATTTGACTTGGGTTTTGCCTGTTTTCTCTGCTTTTCGACTGCAGCCGACCACTCCCCATCCTGCTCGAGCCCGGACATTTCCTGTTTAGCTTCAAATTCATTGAAATACACTCCTTCACCGATTCCGTACGCTTGCCAGACCCTTACCCCACCCTCGTCATAGGAAAAGTTGTTAAACTTCAAGATACCAGTAATCTTATTGTTTGCAATGCCAGGGCATACTTTGCTCGGGTCGATTTTGCAAACAGCTACTCTAGTACAATCCATATCAGGTGGTGATTCCAGCCCTTCCTTGATGTCACAGGCATTTTCTATGTTTGGTTCTCAGACACTGTTTACAGGGCGCAATCTTCCTATCGCACAGATCTTCTCTGGCTTGAGGCTCCGAAAAGTTGTATCTCTTTACTTCAATTCCACTTCTCTTGCTGCTAATGTTGATAGTGGTCAGAAGGGTCGTACTGTGATAACAGCCTGCATTGTCACTGGTGACTTACCTTCACTATTGACAGTACTTCCTCTAGTATGCATGACACTGCAAACCAGTCCTGCTTGCACGAGTCTAAAACCGCAATGTACGTGTGGATCTTAAAACCACCCATACTGGTAGTTGTATATTGGCAGTCAAGATGGTTGGCCAGATGGATAACTGCAGAAAAATGCCAGCTGATGCCACGCTTCCCAAACCATTGAGATTGTGCTTCTCTAAATCTCACTGGCAAAAACTTCATCGCCCAATCATTTATCACAATGACTGTTTCCTCATCTAAACTACTGAGGGCGTCCTGTCTCACCTGGTCTTGATGAAATGCTTTTAGAAGGTGCGCTTTCCATGCCTCTATTTCAACTACTGCGTGCTCATATTCCCACATAGCTCTCTCACGCTGGTCGTGTGTGAGGTCTAACTTCTCATCTTCAATATTCTCCTTGATACCTTCTAATACCATCTTTATGTTCTGATAGTCCGCACACAACAATGAATGCTCGTGATTACAAGCAGCAGAAAATTCACTTACATGTGGATTGGATAGTGCAAAAACAGTACAGTGATCTGCACACTGTTCATGTGGACCAAGGTGGCTCTTGTATTCATCTTTAAGATACACCTTTCCTGATCTCAGTGCCTGCACCGTCTGCCTTCCCCATTCCGCACCTGCTCCATTACTAGACAGTTGCCCTACTAGTGACTCTAACAGTTCAAAAGCTTCCCTTCCTGCAGTGGCGGTATTATCTAACCTTGCAGTGATTTTTGCTTTGATGCAGAGCATACTTCGATAATCCGATAACAGGTTCTTTCTCTTAAGAGCCAATGACGGATTATATCGAGAATCTCAAATCAGTTCCAAAAAATCGGATTTTTGCTAATATCACCCAAACAACCCTTTGAGTGAATTATTTCAAGAAATGGTATTAAGGAATCCCCAAGCGCTTTACATTTTAAGAAATTTAGAAAAGTTCGAAAATTCCACTGCATTCCTGGTGTGCTACTCTTTTGCAGTGCAAGAAAGGGTATTCCAAGCTAGATTGAGTT
>OX419338.1:25002212-25017212 GCA_948470475.1 Galaxea fascicularis
AAATTTTAATTAGAGATGACAGGAAATTGTCAACGCACCGTCAGCGGTTAATGAGATTCAAAAATAGTTTTTCTCTTTATCTTAAAAAGTAAAAAAGCTTTTTTTCCCATTCTTTTTGCAAAATATTTATCTTAGTCTTCTCAATTTGAACAGCAAAAAAATTTTTTTTTCTATTTTTCATCAAAATCCACCTACCATGATACCTTAATTGCAAGGAATTCCAACTCATTAATGTGTTGTGACTGTTCTGTAGTAATCCTATTGCAAACTGCTCCCCAGCCTTTTTTGGAAGCATCACAGGTGATCTCAATATGGATTCTACCATGAGAAATTGGATTTTTGGATTATCTAACCACCAAGCCAGATTCTCTTTGTTAGTTGGGGATAAGCACATTGTGTCAAGGTAATTTCCCTTAGCCAATTTAAGGGCAATGTTCTTGTCTATTTCAAGATGTCTGTAGTGTAGCCACCAGGAGACCTATCACTTGTGACAGCTCTAAAATTGAGTGTTCTGAGTTAGCTAACATCTTTTTACATGCCATATAGACTTTAAGAGCCTTTTCAGGGGTAAGGGTTATTATCATGGTAACAGAGTTAATAACAAAACCAAGAAAAGTGTTTATCAGGATGAGGCCAAAAAACCAATTTTCCAAAAGGATTCACAGTGTCTGAACATTGTGTTTACATTCCTCATAAGTATCTCCTTGGAGAAATGAGTCATCTATGTAGCCAACATTAACATGGCCTTTACTGTGAAGAGAGCTGTAGACTGGTTTAAATATCTTTGTGAAAGACCGAGGGGCAGATGGGAAACCATTTGGCAAGCAAGTGTATTAGTAAAGCTTCCCTGGCCATTCAAACCTTACACTTATTGGGATTGTATAGATGGCATCTCATAAATCCACAGATGCCATGTAACAGTTTTGCTTGACTAGGTTCACTGCAGATAAGAAAGTGTCCATCTTGAAGTGTTTCTTTTCAATGCTGTAATTTAAATCTTTAAGATTTCAAATCATTCTGTAAGTAGTCTTTCTTTTTCCTAACAACAATGTTGGAAATGAATTCTCCCTCTAGATGGGTGGTCTCTTCAATAACCCCTTTGCTTAGAAGCTTGTCAACTTCTGTGCTTATAATTTCTCTTTCAATAGGATTAAGTGAAAAAGGATGAGTACTGCTAAGTTGTTTTGGCATACCTTTGAATTCAATAGGACAGCCCTGTACCATCTCGAGTATTTGCTTATCTGCAGTAATCTCTTGCCAAGCAGGTATAAAGTATTTTGTTCTGCCAGCGAAGGAAGTAGCATGAGATGTAGCTAAACTCACCGCATCGTTTTCAGATTGTGATATAGATAAGGGTTTCTTCATTGGTTTTTCTCCTGTTGCTGCTGCTGCCTCTTCTTGACCCCCTCTCTCCTGTTTGGGAAAGGGGGATGCTGGTAGTTTTTTGACCCCGATGCGTGGTAGAAATGTGATTTGTAAGGAGTGCGGCTGGTGGAGCCTGCAAACTGCCTTGACCTTTTCCTCTTGTCCCTTCTGCTGATCTCCCTTCTTCTGCTGATCTCCTCCCACGATGTATCTTGGAGCTGATCTTATTAGCTTCAGGGATGTCCTTGACAGCTTTTGGAAGATCGTCCCCAAATAACTGGGAAGTTATGGTGTTATAGGGATTGCAGAAATGGTGGTAACGTGGGTGTAATTCAGGCTTGAGCCTTTCTCTCCGACGCAAATTTGCTTCTCTATTATGTTATCCTATTGGCACGAGTTTGACTCATCTTTAACGAGTGCATCAATGACTGTAACAACAGCAGTCATACCTTTGACAAGATATTTTTGGACCTTTTGAAGTTTCAGATCATGTGATCGTGCTGTTACCCAAATTGTTCCAAGTACTAGTGTTCACTGTTGTCTCTGACAGCCCCTTACAATTATTTGGACGAATGTACTTTTTCTTAAGATCGTTTAGTTTTGTTTCATTTTTTTATTATTATTTATTTATTTATCCAGGGGCATCCAATTTAGCAAAGCTAGTTTAAATGGAGCGCTGACAAAACACAAAAACAAAGACATTGAAACATTAAAATTAGACAATTAATTAAGTTAAGACAACATGTAATCCAGGTGTTACTATTTAAAATGGCGCTTTAGCTTGATTTTGAATTCACTGAGGGTATCTACTTGTTTAATGATTCTTGATAGGGTGTTGTAGGTCCGAGCACCATTTATTCTAAAGCTACCGTGGTATTTGGTAGTTTTTGTGAAGGGAGGGCGCAGTAAATCATGACTTCTGGTGTTACATGTATAGCCATGAAAAAGGTGCGTGTGCCTAATCTCTGAAAGTAAGTATGAAGGCGCTATTCCGTGAAGACACTTATGGACTAGGACGCATTTAAGATAATTTCTGCGTACTTGTAGGCTAGGCCAGCCAAGCGTTGATTTTAACTCCACAGCCCCGATAGATCGACCTTCAATAATACATGCAGGCGCGTCTATTCAACTTATCTAGATAGGCTTTGCTCCCAATCCCACAACTGTCCCAAACAGGCGAACAGTAATCGAACAATGGCAGGACTAAAGTATTGTAGAGCATTTGCAAAGTTGGTTTGGGAAGAACCTTATGCGCTCGACGCAGAATACCTAATCTAGACGAGATCTTGTTACCGATATATTCTACGTGGTCCTTCCAAGATAGGGTGTTGTCTAGGAGGATCTCAAGATATTTAAACTTGTTAACTCTCTCTAAGCGCGTGTTACTGATTTCTATAACTAGATCGTGGGCCTCTGCGGTCCTCTGATGGGTACCGACAAGCATAATCGTCTTTTTGTCAAGATTAAGTATTAGAAAATTAGTATGGAGCCAGAATGACCAAAACAGACAAAGACTTAACTATGTAATCCTGGTTTCTAGGGTGCTAGTAAATTATTTTGACTGTTTCGGTCCTTTTAAGGATGTCTGCATAGATCACATGCCTCATAAGTACAGCAAGGAACAATCACAAAAATCTGTTAAGGTATTGAAAATGCATTTCCTATGTTTAAGGGGAATAATTTCCTTAACTTTCCTGGATTTAAGTAGGTTCAACTCAACACTGATTTCCTCACCTTCACTCTCTCAAATTCCCAGTGTCACTCAATCTATCTGCAAATTTCATACAGTGAACAAAGTATTAAATGCAACAAATTAAATTTTTGGTGTTTATTTCAATCTCTCAACCTGTATTAACATGCCTACAACAACTGGAAACTTAAATAGTCAGTATATTGAAGCTTAAATTCTTAATATGTGTTCAAAGGTACTCTATTTAGAGGCACAGAAATTTCATATTCATCCCTGCTTCCACCCTCCAAAATTATGAACATTCCAATATTATTAATGTGGAAGATCAAGTGTGACTATGGTTTAACAATTCAACTCAGTAACGCAATGAGTAATGGACTTGTATTTTCACTCTGCTGGCAGATTCCTCTGTATTAGTAACACTAGTTATTTTAGTTGTAACATTATAATCATGTAGGTAATTTAATAATTTACTGTATTAATATCAATTTGTTTTAATAAAGAATTATATCAAAAAAAAAAATTTTCAAAGATGAAAACATCAATGAAGATATGCTGGAAATCTTACATAGATTTCATGGATACCTCCCACAGCAATCTGGTGGTCAGATTGATGGGCAGATTTTCACTGGTGACCAGTTGACTGTAGAGAGGGCTGTGAATGTAATTGCCTCTGTGGCTAATGGGTTTACTCCTGAAGCTCGACTTGAAGGCATCAACCTCCAGATTGGAGACTGGCATGCTGCTGTGAAACTTCTCACGGTAATAACCTTATAGGGCAGTTGTCTTTTCTACAATTCAAGACTTCTCAGGTGTCAATAATGAACGATTATTACTGAGGGATCTTAAATGGATTTTTTTCTCTGTAAATCCTGGAAAAAAAGCATATCTTAATCTCAGAAGCTACTGAACCATTTTCTGTTTTGAGCTTTGAGTTTTGGTTTTGCTACCAGCAGCTATAAATAGCATTTCACAGATAGTAACCTGAAATGGAATGAGAAGGGGAGGGAAATCGGAAAATCATGGAAACATAGTAAAGGCCAAATGATGTACAGTGTCCCAAGTATTGTTGCAACTCGTTGTAGGTTTAACCAACCGGTTTGAATTTCAGGTACACAGAATGATGTATTAATTTTATGGTTGGCATTTGAGTTCCCAGTAATTAAAATGTCTGTCATGCTATATTTACATTATTTAGTGATGCAACAGCAACAGGGGATACATCTGAACACTCTAATGATTGGTTTGTTGAATCCGGAATGGTGCTTTCCATTCCAGAAAAAGACAAATTCTCTGTCATCAAGTTTATAAGTTCCTCGTCTTCAGTGAGTGCAACCCACTCTCCAAGCAACACGTCATCATCAATTTCACAGTCACTTGTATTCCCAGTGTCACAAACCATGTCTATACCACTACTTGTAACATCATCAAACACTTGACCAAGCACATCCAGAATTTTCTTTGCATGACACATTTCCCAGATCTCAACTTTCTGTATTACATCGTCCAAGCAAAAAAGAGTTTCACAGTTGTTGAGAACTTGATCAATTTGTGTCAGAAAAGCCCAGTAAAGCATTCAAATTTGTTAAACTTTGTACATGTCCTTTTGCAGACTTTCTGATCAATTGAATGACAAGTGACTTGTGATACTTAATAAGAGCTGCTTTCAGCTCTGTTTTCTGTGTATTGCTGACACTCCTTTTCAGTTGACATGAGAATTCCAGATCTTTAGTATCAGTTACTCTCAACAAGGTGTAAGAGGAATACTCTACGGTGCCGCACTTACACCTTTGGGCACAGTTGTCACAACAGGTGTGGAGAGGCCCAGAAAGTGTGAAATTTTCACTGCCAAAATACTTAAACAATGCTTTTCTCCTGCATTCTTTTGACTTCAGATATTCCTTAATGTCCCTCTCAACATGATTGAGCATCAATCCTTTGTAAAGCAAGTAAGAAAAACTTGGCCTGCCATCACGGCCTGCTTGCCCTGTCTCCTGCATAAAAGCCTCCACATTTTTTGAAGGGCCAAAATGAATTGTTCTGTGTACACCTTTACAGTCTACACCCATCCCAAAAGCTATGGTAGCAATGAGCACCAGAATGTGTCCACTTTCTGTCCGAAAAGATTCCAGCACTGCTTCTTTATTCTCAGCTGGTGTACACGAGTGCAACATCTCCAAAACATGAAATTCAGAACCATCGTTATACATGTACATGCTCTGACCCAACATTGATTTCAGTGTACCGTAAATGATGGAACATTGTTTTATAGTTTGACAGTAAGCAATAGTTTTTTCAGTACTTCCTTGTTTGATTTCATCGACAATCCAGCCAAAGTAATCCTGAACGTCACTATCATTGGGCATGTAACTGACAACATAGGTTATGTTGGCCTTGTTTGGACTTTCAGCAACATCATATATATTTGTTAACTTTAACACTTCGATGATGGTCTTCTTTGTCTCTTCTGTGGCTGTGGCAGTCAGGGCTATCATTCTTACTGATGGAGCTAGAGTTCTCAGTTCATGCAAGTCTGAATAAACTTCCCGGAAAGCTGTCATCTTGCTTGCTGAAGATGTCCCCCTGACAAGAAAGTCGTTATAGAAAAATGTTGCAAACAGTTGGCTATTCTTGTAGCTTCTATGAAACTTTCTTTTAAGTACGTTTTTGAAAATGCTTAGAAGAGTGTTTATCACACAGGAAATGATTTTCTCCAAACCAGTGAAAAGAGTAAATTCTTTGTAAAATAAGTTAAGCTTACTAAAGCTAAACACTTAAACACTTACAACCGTTATGAAAATATAAGCATAAAATTTTCTAGAAGAGAACACATCTCGGTAAAATAGAAACGATAATTATTCTCTACACGTTAGGTTAAAACATAGCTATTTTGGTCTGTCTTTGGGAAACTTACCACTGCTTTATGACGTGCGCTTCGTCAACGGCAATGCAGCATAGCTTTTCCGAATATACAGGACTTGACAACAACGCTCTCCAACGTTCATTTTTTAACCACGACTCAGGGGTTCCAAATACGACTGAAAAGGCCGCCTTTTCCGTGTTTCCATCCTGTAAATCGCTTAAACTAACAGAAGATACTCCGATGCCACGTAGATATCGCACTTGGTCCTTCATTAAATTCACGAGAGGTGATACAATGACCATGACATGTCCCAAGTTAGTGGTGAGGCAATCAAGGACCGATGGCAAAGCTTGGTAAATCAATGAATTTCCATACCCACTGGGCAAATTGACAAATATCTCGCTCTTTCCTTTTACGAATTCCTCGATTGCAGACAACTGGAAACGATTTAAGCGCGAGATTTTAAACACAGAGCAGACCGTGCTAACAGCTCGCTCGAAGTCCGTGATCGCCGCCATGTTGATCACTCTGTATATTCCCGCTAAAGTTATTTTGGGGTTGACGTCACCTTCCAGAATTCAGTAGGTACATTGTGATTGGCTAAGCTGCTGGAAAGGAATGTTGCTCTCGGGTAAGCAGGCGTTTGTGGGGTGGAGGTGAAATACGACTCCCCTAAAAACGACTGTGTTGGAGGCTAATTGGGAATCTGAAATGTCTTGGAAATCGATTTAAGGGTCTTTTCCTTGAGCGACACGTTCGTCCTTTCCCAATGTCAAGAGCGTTTGTTTAGGTCGGGCTATTTTTGCTGTCCGAAGTAAAAAGTACAAAGCACTTGAAAATCAGAAATTGATCGTTACAGCAATTATATCTATATTCATTATCAGTACTGTATTCAACATTGATTCGGTTTTTGTGGTCTCATATATTGTAGTATGTTGCATAGTTCATCTGTTTGGAAATATTTCTTCACATGGTCCTGGAACTGTATCAGCACATGTACGTATATTTTGGGAATTTGAGAGACTGGACGAAAATAGTGTTTGCAAAAGTGCAGAGAAAGAAAATGAACAAATAATAGAAAATATATTACATATCGGTTTTTGCAGAATTAATGAAACTCTTGTTTCAAAAAATGTAGGATGAATGACTATTTAATTGGTACAAATCAAAATCAGTCTTAGAAATACGAAAACTAAACAAAAATCAAATGAAAAACAGTTTGCCCGTACTTCTCCGATACCATAGCAAAAACCAAAAGCGTCACAGATAAATGACTCACCATATATTATCAACATTTTACCACTCTTCACAAAATAGCTCAAGCACGGATTGCGTGCCTATGTTTTAAAAAGCGGATATTACAACTGGTCATGAATGCACTGGTGGAACGAAAGGATTCCCAGTATAGGATTCCGTCACTTAAAACAAGATTCCCTGTTGCTATCCCCTTTGTAAATGGTTGAGAAAATAAATTTTCTGTGTGACCCCCCTCACATGAGCTTGTGACACAGATAAGACTTCCTCTTTGCTTCAGGGATGAAAATTTGACATGAGCACCGCAGCTTTGGCACCTGTCAAACAATTTCTTTAGCTGACCATCAGACACAATGGACTTGCCCTCTTCATGCAGTTCCTCAGTCTCCTTGAACCAGTATATCTCAGACTTTGGTGGTTAACAGGGTTTTCGTCATCTTATTTTACTTTATCTTTGTCGGGTACCCAGTCCTCATCGGAAGTGTCTTAATCATAGTCATTCAGTTAAAACATGATGTGATGTATGTAATATAGAAACGTAAGTATACTTGTATTATGTCTTAACTGTATACTGTAAGTTATAATTTTTGTAATTTATTTTTTTGGAGTGTACTGTGCATTTGACATATTCTACATGGTTGTAATAAAGTCAAAGATAAGAATAACAAAAAGAAGAGCCTCCCTAAAATAAAAACACACAATGGACTTACCATCTCTATGCAGTTCCTCGGTCTCATTGAACCAGTATATCTCAGACTTCGGGTAGTTGACAGGCTTTTCGTCATCTTATTTTACTTCATCTTCGTTAGGTACCCAGTCCTCATCGGAAGTGTCTGAATCATAGTCAGTACCAGCATCCTCAAAATCAGTATCCAATTCATCATCAGAGCTGTTGGATTCTCAAATAGTGTCATCCTTAGTGTTTATTTTTGGCATGAAGCTGGGTTCAGGCTGCAAAGGTTGCAATTCTAATTATTTCTTGCAATAGGCGTGGTCTTTTTCAACAAGCTTACACTTTCTACGAGGAGCCAAAACTCAACAACAGGCGAACGCACAAAAGGATCTGTCTGTGTGTCTGCATTGACGTATGTTTTTAACTATTGCAAGATGGCAGGACGGCTATCAACAGGATTAACTGGAGGAGTCCCCATCCACTGTTCCGAGATCATAGCAAGGGATGGTCTCACTTCTTGATCAGGATTGTGCGTACAGGAGTCTTTACAAGCTATTTCGTCTATCACGCTTTCAAGGATATGGACAGGACTGGTTTTTCCCTGGCCTAATTCAACAACTTCCGCCACCTCGTCCATCTTTTGAGACGTGATCAATTCAGCTGGACTTTGGGTAGGCATCAAGCCTAATCGGTCATTTTTAGCCGACAACAAGTTCATAACAACCTGCAAATTGTAATTGATGTATGGGCTTTTAATTGACATTTTAAAATCGAGCCTAAATTAAAGTCTCAGACATTGGTGTGATGCTTTGGGGAACAAACCCCACAAGCTCTATAGTTGGTTCTGCCATATTTTTTAAATTGCCCATAGATGCTCATTAACTTATAATCATGCGGGTAATCAAGCGTTAATAGATTTTGTTTAAAAAATTCAATCAGTTAGCAAATGGGAAATTTGTACGATCTGTCCACAAATTCAGTTTTAATAAATTGAAATGTCGCAAAAGAAGGAGAATTTTTTACAAAAGTTGTGTACTCCTGTACGAATAGGACATTCGAAATTGACTGCTTCTTTTTCGTGTTTTTTTTCTTTCTTTTATTTTTTCTTTGCCTTTAAAGTGCTACTACGACCAAAAAAACAATTCTTCTTTTTCTTTGGATTTTAAAACTATGTTAACTAAACACTAAGTGACCCAAGTTTTAAGTTCTGATTTTAAAAAAAACGCCTGTTTATTTTAACTGGAATTTTGTTATTTATTGGTCCGCCATTACTAACTTTAAGATCTTGAGAGAGCTGGGTCAAGGAGAAAATGACGTCAAAGACTCACTGGTTTAACAATGCAATGCGTGTGTATGCAGCTGAATTAATATGCAGCACGGAAGTTTTGGGCTTTCAGATTTTTAAACTCGTGTTTTGCATATATAATAAGTTGCGTTTACACGCTGAAATTTTAAGCTGGTGAGTAAATGACGTCACTTTCCCTAGATCCAAGCCTCTGAGGTCCAATCGGACTTCGTAACAATCCTCTGTGAAGTGTTCATCACCAACGTAGACATTCTCAAGTTTTGGTCATAAAATGTGCATCCTGACGAAGCTGGTCCAGCCACTTTTTTGCCAACGTTTTTGCTAAACGACAAATTATGAAAACTTAAACTTTTTTCCGGATATTTATCCAATCCATTTGAACAACCAGGGGCAGAACACAACGGTATTTTCACACAAGAAGCCAGACAAGAAAAGCCTGAAAGAATATTACTGAGCCAGCTGCACTTCAAGCTTCCCGCCAAATTCAAGTTGGGCTAATGACATCACACTTAGTGGCCCTGCCTCGGAGCACCTGTTTTAAAATGGCAGCTGCCGATGCTGAATTTTGGGCTTCTTTGGAGACAAATTTCTCGGGGTAGCATGCACCTTAAAAGCGGAAACTTCGGTGAGTAACTTAACTCAATATAAACTTTTTCCTAGTGATGACAAAAAAGTACGCCTTTTGGAGTGACCTTCTCCTTTAAAGCAAGAAGGATGCCCACTATATATGAAGGAATTGATTTGAAGGCAAATCTTACTTGATATCCCTTTTCAGTGGTTAACAGTTTATTTTCCATTTCTTCCATTCCTTTTGAAAGTTGTTGTGTGTAGGCTTTTGTGAGAGGGTAGTCCTTTTCACAGTTTTCCCCCAGCAGGAAATGGTTTTCATTGCAACTTTGGATGCGATTTAACAGGTTTAGGAGAACGATTATAAGAGCATCAGATCAAGATCAGCACAGTTGAGGTGGTATATAACTATGTCTTGGAGTCCCCAAGTGTGTATTTTTAAATATGAGTGTTAGTAATATTATTAAATTTGGGCCCTTATTCACACAATTAATTCAATCCAATTCAATTTTTATTCTCCCTTTTCTCCATATACAGATACACAAATGATTAAAAAAAAAACTTTCAAAACTATTTTGTCCATCAGGATGCTTTAGACATTTTTTGTAATGTGACTCAGTCATTTAGATTTGTACCTTGTACACTACACTACACTACACTAACTTACCAGTGGCACCCAGAATAGTCCCTCATTAAGCCAATGAAGCATGGGGGTTTGTTTGTGAAGATCCAGATACAGATAAGTAAGTTTAAGGAAATAAAGTTTAAGTGGTCTGTAAACACCAGGAACACATTCTATGGATAGCTCTGTGGCTAGTATTTGTAACTCTCTCCGTTCTCCAATGTCGATAGTTTTTAAAACAGGCCATCAGATTTTTATGAGAGAAAATTTTTGGAACTTCAACCCTTGCAAGAATTTCTCCTTTTTTCGATTTCTTATGCTGGTGTACTTTCTCTTGCCAAGCAGCCCACCCTCATATAGCACACGCATGCTTGTAATTTTGGTTGCTTGGCTCGTTTCATATTCTTTGACCTTGCTGTTCACAATGCTTGGAACAACTGAATTCCTTAGCATAGTATCAGTACTTATACATGTATACATTTTGGACTTGCACATTATAATAGCGACCTTAAGCACCGGCGCCTGGGATGAAAATGAAGACGACCGGAAGTGAAATTGTGCGTAGATTCATTACTGTGCATGCTTCACTGCTCATCTTCGTCCTGAAGATTTCGTGCACAACAATAGAACGGCTTTTTTTCGTTCTCGCTAGAACGCAAGTTTCAAACTCTGCTTTCATTCTCGTGTGATACATGTTCTTGTCTGAATTGTCACGCTCCCATTAATAGTTAAGGCTTTTCTGTAAGTTTCACGTCAACTTTTTAGCGTTTTCAAGGAAAAAGCTCGAATTGAAAGCAGATCCATCTCAATAGAGGGCGAAGGGATCGTAGAAAAACCTCAGTAAGTAAATTTAATCTTCTAAAACTGTCTGTAGAGTGCAAATTGACCAGGGTCAACTGTATACTTGGACATTGAGTTACTGTAAAACAATAAATCATGTTTATTAACATTAATGAATTGTGTAAAAATGAACTGACTGTGTTAAACTAAAAATTCAACTCAGCACATCGAATCATGCAGATGTTGGAAGAAGGGATTATAATTATTGTTAAGTGCCCGTATCAGAATCTTGAGAATCAGGACCAACTGCATGCAACATCACTCTAAAGGAAACTACAAGAGATGAGCATTGTAGCCAAGAATTCAATTTTATTTACTTTTTCCTTAACTTCTTTGGGTTCCCTTGTTCTTTTCATGGGTTATGATTCAAAGGAATGCACCCTACCATATTTTAAAGTAGCAAATAAATATCTCTGAAAAGAATTAACCTCAAGCACTTCTGGCCACAGGAAACAAAATTTGGGACTTGAAATGACACTTTCCACTGTCGAATAACGTTCTAATTACTGGAACTGTGATACATCGATGTTTTACTAGGACCTTCCATCAAAACCTTGGTTTGACGATTCGTCACCTTCAGCATTCTTACCTCATGGAAACATGTTGTAATATGGGGTAATCATAACCAGTTATTTCAGTCCCAATGTACTGCAGGTTCGAGGTTCAAGACAAGACAATATTAAATACTGCCCATCATCCATGAGCTGGCTTATAGGAGCCTTTGATTTCTCAGTGACGGTAGGGCACTAGGTCCCACCACACGTTCCCGCTTGTAAATACTAGGATTTTGACAATTATAACTTTTCATTCATTCTTGTCTCTGTTCTTTGTGTGCATGCACTCCCCTACTAGACACGGGGAGTTAGCTCAGCGGTAGAGCTTGGACTTTGCGAGTCCCAGGTCGTTGGTTCGATCCCAGTGCAGTCCAATTTTCTACCCGATGATGTCACTTCCGGTCAAGCAACCCCTGCAGCCAACTCCCCCATTGCTAGGGCTATCCGATGACGTCACTTCCGGTTATGCCCCTAGCAACCATCCATCAGACTACCGTTGCTAGGGCTCAGCCAATAAGAATCACCTGTCAAGAAAACCCCAGGTTAGCCCACCTGCTACTCGGGATTAAGTGTAGTGTACTGTTTTTTAGTTGCTTGTACAGGAAAGAAAGGTAGTGTATATACCATATGATTTTTCAAATAGAGCATTTTCACATGACGTCACGGCGGCCATGTTGGTGTTCCAAAACAAAGGAGTGGTGGCCATATTGGTGTACCATGCTAGCCCTCTGGGAATTGAACTCTATTTTAATACAATTACTTTCTTTTGTCTCATTAAACCACTATAGCCGCTGGTCATGTGAGTAAAAACTCTCTATAGAATGGACAAAGATTGCCATAAAGTGAAAAGGCCTCGAAAAGATAAATTTAGAAATTGGACGTGGAGTGAAGTTTCCACTTGTACGTGCCCTGACCTGAGTTACAGACATTCTCATTGTCCATGTGAAAGATGCAATGGCAAAGCAGTATCCTCTCCAACTGAGTTTCATCATTGGGAAAGAAACAACTTTTTAGCCAAGTGAGTTGCTCGGAATTTGTAAGCAAGAATGAATCATACTTATCTGGTCCTATCTTAAATAACTTGCACTATTTTCGTAGTCAAGCTTAAGATTTAAGACTTATATGTACTTTTAATATTAGTACATAAAAGTACATATTTAATAAATAATAAATAAATTTAGTACATAAAAGCTTATTAATGCTATAATAATGTCCGCAAATATAAGATTTTAATAAGCTTACCTGGCCTTTATCAACAACTACAAAATAAGCTTGGGTTTTGTTAAAGTCATTCCCAGTTGAGCTTTATTAGGCTAAAACAATAAGATTAATGATTCCCTAGTTCTTCTTGTTGTTGCTGCACAGGTTGGGATGGCATTAATAATCAGTTAACTGAAAAGCTTGATGATTTTCTGTCCATAAATAAAGTAAAAAAAAAAAAACAATTACGTAATTACATTTAAACAAGGTACACTTCATTTTAAAGGTGATCCTGTAAAATTGGAGAGAAAACTTCATTCAAATCTAAATCTGTAGTATGTGGAGGCCCTTAGTTTATTATTATGTATTCTTTACTTTTTTAACCAGGAACAATGATAACAGCTGGACTAATGAAAGTCCCGATGAGAGTTCTTCAGACACTATTGATGAGGAGAGCAGACTTCAAAGTTCAACTGAAGGCAGTGGTGATGAGGAAAGCATACTTGAGGAAAATGTTTGTGATGTTATTGATGAAGTTGGTGGTGCAACCAATGTAGCAGGTTTAGATTCCAGTGGATCACCTCAACCAGCTGATGACCAAAATGGTGGTTTAGGTACCAGTGAAAACATCAAGGAGAAATAGTGGCTTGCATTCCCAGGGGTCTTATTTTAGCAGAGGAAGTGACATCATCTATGACTGATATAGAAACGTTGCTGCAATATACCACGGACCGTTTTGTAAAGGGGACTGCAACCTAGAAAAGTATTGGCCGTCTAATTGGAGGGAAACTGAGATGCTACTCAAAGATGTGGGCTATGAAAACCCACAGGAATTTTTCATATGCCTTGATGATAGCCACTGTGCTAATTATGATATCATGGACAATAGGGGTTCTCGTTGTAGATTCTATAGGAAGGCAGGGGCTATAAAGTACTACTATATAGGTCTCCCTCAGAAAGTCAAATTGTGGTGTTCTGATGCTACTTTTTGTCAAAAGATGGCCAAATTCTGAGAGGAGAGAGAACACTGGCTACAGTACATCATGAAGGCCCTTGGTATCTTCTCAAAAAGGTTTGGGATGGTGCAAGGTTTAGCGAAGTGTCCTGGTTTTGGGACCCTGATTGTGAGTGGTTTCTGCCCACCAGATGTCATTTTTGTTCATCTGTTTTTAGTGCAGAAGAAATCGAGGGGTCGCCTTATGATGGCCATAGTTACACTGTAACTTGCGGTGATTGTGGTTCAGTGAATACTTGTAAAGGTGAAAAAGCGAAAGGTGATCCCCGAAACATAGCACTAATGGGACATTGGGATGGGTGGTACCCATTTCACAGTAAATCCAGTCATAGCTGTGGTGCTATAGATGTTTCAGTGGTAAATATGTGCAAAACAGACCGCTGCTCCACCAGTGAAGTCTATGTCGTAGGTTTTGTTCCATGCTACAAAGTCCCAAACAAACGGCCCTGTGCTTTAGATCCTCTTTGGAGCCCCTTATTCGAGATCTTGAGGACAATTTTATCAAGGGAACAAAGGTATATTATGCAGGAGACATTGGGGGCTGTATCTCTGGAGAGGCTATTGTGCTTTGCATACTTTTGCTATGGACTGGGGACCTTCCAGCACAATGTGAAGTGGGAAAATTCATAAACTGTGCAATATTTCCTTGCCAGCGACATCATTTGAGAGGCACAAACATTAGTGGTGGTAGCACCTATTATATTGGAGGGAACAGATATCGTGGTAGATTTCCTGTTCCACCTCGTAATTTGGAAGAGGATGTATCTAAAATGTCAGAAATTGAAAGTGAAGATTGAGCCACTGTACGTGGAGCTTTAGCAAGGCAAAGTGGAGATAACAGCTTATCTATACTCCACCGATTACATAAGCTGTATGGGTTCAATGTACTGACAGATATTGTATTTGACATGATGCATAATATTCCCCTCAATATACTGAGGAAGCATCTCAACCGTTACCTCTGGGAAGAGCTGGTTGACAAGTCAGTCTTGGATGAAAGATTACGAGCTGTACCATTGACAGATGGACTTAAGGATGGGCGGATACCAAA
>OX419338.1:25039712-25059712 GCA_948470475.1 Galaxea fascicularis
TGAGTTAGTAACTTGTTATCATGAGGATAGTCTCAAAGCTGGTCGTATATAATTTTTTCGAAAATTTTGGCAACGGTCGGAATAATGGATATTGGTCGATAGTTGTTCGGGTCGTCCCTTTTGCCCTTTTTGAAAATGGGAGTTACTCTAGCGAGTTTCCACTCAGTTGGAAAAATACCAGTGTTAATCGACTTTATAAATATTTGAGTGAGCGATGGTACAATTATGTCGCCAGCCATTTTAAGAAGTCTAGATGGAATGTTATCTAAGCCTGCAGCTTTCCTTTCATTTAGTTTGGCCAACAGTTTGCGGACTACGCTCACCGGTGGATCTTTCAGAGAAAAGGTTGCTTTAGTTGCTTCAAAGTATGACTCTGGCTCAACATTAGATGACAGTATTTCTGAGGCTAGTTTCTCACCAACGGTTGAGAAATGCAGATTTAGCTCTTCGGCTATCTCAGAAGATTCAGTTATAGTTTGGTCCCTAACCTTAATTTCCGCAATATTCCTTACTTTATTTGGATGTCGTGAAGACAAATCATTAATTAACTGCCAGGTTTTTTTAGGATTTGATTTGCTGGCCTCCAAATTATCAGTAAAATACTTGCGCTTAGCTTTCTTAATTTCGTTGTTTGTGTGGTTCCAGGCACGTTTATATTGATCCCAGGCCAAAGGGGAACCGTCCAAAACTGCTTTCTTTTTTAAGAAATCTCTTCTATGCATTTCATGGTGCAGATGATCAGTAATCCATGGAGACTTTTTGTTGCCAGCCCGTTTAGTTTTTAGAGGTGCATGTTTGTGTATGGTTTGCATCAGCATATCTTTCCACATTGACCACATATCATTTGGATCGTTTAGTATTTCAACATCTGACCATGCCTTTTCTTGAAGGTCCCTAGCTTTATGGAAATTTTTCATTTGACAGGTTTTAATTGTTACTGTGCCTGCACGCTCATGCTGGACCTTATAGGTCATATAAATTAGTGCATGATCGCTAATTGCAGGATGGACAACACCAGACTTTGAAACTTTAGTTGGTGTGTTCGTAATACAAAGATCAATTAAAGAGCGAGAACCTAGGGTAATTCTCGTCGGCTCTGTGATTAGCTGATCCAATCCATAAATATCAAACATTTGTTTAAGTTTACCGGCATTAGCTGAAGTCGTGTCCACCATTAGATCCACGTTTATATCCCCTAAAAGGAAAAATTCCCAGTTTCCCGCGTCAACCTTGTCAACTAGTTCCTCAAATTCGTTAAAAATGCTCACAGGGGAATTGGGAGGCCTATACCAGGTCGCTACTAAAAATGGTCTTAGCCATTCAAGATTTTCTGTACTCAAGTCTTCACGAGTTTTATAGTTTAGATTAGATCGCACATAGAAGCAAACTCCACCTCCATTACGCCCATTTATCTTACGATCTTTCCTTATTATTTCAAAGCCCGGTAAATATAGTTCACTGTCATCGATAGTGTAATCTAATTTAGTTTCATTAATGGAAAGTATAATTATCAATTTTGGAGGTTGACATGAAAACTCGAAGTTCGTCAATGTGGGCTTATAAACTATTTATGTTAAGAGAAGCAATCACCAAACCTCGGCTCATTAACAAAGGACTTACCCTGAGCCGTGGCATTACACTTCTCGTCCTGCAGGACATGTACAGCAGGCTCCCAGACGGCAATATCCTAATCCTTATTTTTAAGAAAATCTAAGTAGTTATGAGCCACTACGGTTAAGATGATGTTCAGCAGTGATGTTGGAGTGAACAATCATCTTCCATTTGTTTTGGCGGCAAAATTTCTTTAGATTTGAGTTTACTTCCTCTACTTGGGTTGCTAGTTGGTCATCATCGGAACGGGCTGTCAAGCTTGACAAGACTACTTCAGTCCCTGGTGCTGCACTTTTGGCCCAGCTTATGAGGTTGATAATTTCCTCAGAAGAGGCAGTTGGGACTCTCACTATCCCGAACGCTGTTTGTGCCGACATGAATGATGAGCTGATCAGGTTTTTTCCTTATAATGGGCTTGATATGATCACGCATATCTTTAGTGGTGCAACCAGGAAAGGTGGACACTCTGACTTTGTTGTTATCTTTGGACAATTTGTGAGCCTTTAAGTGTTTTAGTACTGAGTCACCAGCAATTATAGTTAAACAAGTGGGATTGTCGTCACGATCGCCATCTTCGCTGTTGTTCTTATCCGTTGTCGCCCCCATTGTGTTCTCAAGGACTTGAAATCTGTTTTAGTGTGCGATGGTTCCTCTTTTTAAGTTTTCTTTTCCCTTTCGATCTGATTTTGTTTTATGGCATTGACGTTCGGCTGCACTCTTTGAGATTCCTTCCTCGTTTGAAATTGTCTGTTGGTTGCATCTAATTTTCACACGGTTCACGGCATCAGTGTTTTCCACAAGGGACCGACGATCATCTGTCTTTTGTGGACGGCTGTCACATTCATTCTTCTCTTGGACAATGATCTTTAACGCCAGTCTTAGTGAGTCATTCTCTTGTTCCAAGGACAATGCTCGATTTTCAAAGGACAGGCATTTTTCCTCAAGTTCTTCAATCAACCTTTTGTTTTTTGCGTAAAGTCGACAACAAATGTTCATACCTCGTTTTATAATCAATGCCCTCAGTGACTACAATAAGGTCTTGTTTTTGAATATTTACTGACAAGAGATTTGCATTTTCTTCTACCTTTTTCTGTAAGATGAGTAAATCAAGTTTAAGTCCCTCTGTATCAGCACTCACCATAGAATTTGATCGCTCATCAGTTGAACTTTCTTGCCCTTCTCTGTCAGCCGATGTTTGTCGAATAAAGTCTTAAGACAGCGTGGAAGGCAACACTGTTTGGCTCTCAGTTTGCACGGCAATTGTAGATGTATTCGAGTCCGATGTGTTAGTTGTCATTTCGGGCATGTCCTGAACTAATTGAGCTAACCTATCCTTTAATGTGGGACCATCTCGACCCTGGAAACACAGAGTCTGTTGCTGCTTACTGTACCAGTTGATGATAAGGTTTTTGTCAGTGCTTTTAAACTGTTTCATGTTCCCGCCAGGCGACGTCCACTTTCCCTGTTTCTGCAAATCACACATCACGAAATTCTTCAACGAATCCAAACTACTCTTCCAGGCCAACCAATCTCCGTTTAGCTGAAGATGTTGTAAATCACAACTCTCAAGGTTAGGCAATAACAATTCGATTTCAGGGTCCACAAATTGACTGACGTCCGCGGAGCTTGAAAGCGTGCAACCGTCCTCCATAGCTAACTACTACACTCACGACTACTACGCGCACGCTAGTTTCATTTGTTCGTTGGCTGTCAGTCGTGGTCTCTACCAGTTTGCGTTTAGAATAGAAAATGAAAGAGCTAATGTTCAATCATAACTACTTATTGTATCGCTACTTTAGACTGACGGTGATACTGCCAAACCATGTGAAAAGTTACGGCTATGCATTTAAAACGTGTGCAGCATTTAAAGTGACTATAACCCCAAATATTTTTTTTGCTAAAATAAGTCTTTGCACTTGTTAGAAACACATTGTGGCATTTTTTTTCCTTTTTTCAACAAATCTTCACTTTTTATAGGCTTCTAAACAGAGCATCGTTTGTTTCAGACTGAGTCAGAAGGGGCATGGGTCTATTCCCGATTTGACGTCACAAACTGATTTGCATCGCATTAACTCTTTGTAAATATGTATGCAAAGTAGATTTTGACGTCAAATCGGGAATAGACCCATTCCCCTTCTGACTCGGTCGTGAAACAAACGATCCTTGGTTTTTCGTAAGTTTTGAAGCCTGTAAAAAGGCGGGAGTTATTAAAAATAGGAAAAAAAAGGCCACTATGCGTTCTGAACAGGTGCAAAGATTCGTTTTGGTGAAAAAATAATTTGGTGTGATAGGCATTTTAAAAAGAAATTCATTTAACAAATGGCGGGAAAACATTTTCTCGTGCAAAGTAGTGATGCTGTCCGGTGCTTTTTAGTCTCTGCGTAATTACATTGTTACTACGAGTCTTAAATTCTTATCAGAATTACAAGGTTACGTTTATAAGCTCCCCGTGATTAGATAAAATTTATTGGCAAAGGTAATTACACTCATTTAAAGCTTACCGGCATGTTGTTGTTCGGGTGTCTAGAAAACTAAGACCAAAGACGGCAAGAACGTCATGGTAAGCCAAATATGTAAATCCGTATTCCTCTATTGTCCTGATCTATTGTCCTGTAAATGTACTTTATTGTCTTCTTTTATATGTGCTCTAAATGTGGGCTAGCATGAAGTTTTTGCCCCAAAGACCTAAGACCTAGAAAACTATGACCCAGAAAACTGTGGTCACCATGAAATCGGTGCAATTGTCGGCTCATCCCTACTGTAATAGGGAGCTTAAGCACGAGGCCTTTCCAAGACGCCGCCGCCGTCAATGAGCGGTTGAGACTGGGACTAGGTCCATTGCGCATGACATATCCCTGACAAACGACGTCCTCCTGCCGGCGACGACGTGAGTTCTACGAATTTGACGGCGTAGTGAAATGTGAGTGATTTATGACATTTCATTGCTTTGTAAGGTATTTTTGACTTTTCTGTTTTGTTCCTACCATTTCAGTCGATGTTCAATTATATTTTTTCTTGAGCTTATGAACTGTTTCCTTCTTTTTGAAACAGT
The DNA here is from genome assembly GCA_948470475.1 of Galaxea fascicularis. Classification (NCBI taxonomy): domain Eukaryota; kingdom Metazoa; phylum Cnidaria; class Anthozoa; order Scleractinia; family Euphylliidae; genus Galaxea; species Galaxea fascicularis. Next base: position 25,044,376 of record OX419338.1, read on the forward strand.
TTTTAGAAGATAGAAATGACCACAGAGCAAGATGCCCATGCAACGAGCAAAGCTCCCCTGAAATCGTAAGTACAATAAATATTTTAAGATTACCTACGAATGACAAAAACAGACATATTGCACCGACCGCCCGGTTTAACATTTTAAAAGAAGGGTAACAAATGGAAGCTTATGTCGCTATTTTATTATTTGCCTGTCTGTACGAAATAGGTGGTTTTAAGCTTGTGTTCAAAGGTTATTTTGTTTTGCAATCTGGTGTTCACTGGTGCAGACAACTTGGTTAAGTTTGGTTATCCTTATTTAACCTCCGTTAAAGCCGTTTTTAAGTACATTTTAGAAAGTATGTTTTAGTTCATTCATAGGGCAAGCAAACGTTAACAATCAAATAAATATGGTAGTTGACATTTTTCTGTTGATTTATTTTTAGAATAATGTAGTGGAAACCGGAGCATGATGCCATATTTTTAAGAGAGGTCCTTGCCTCAGATCTCTATTCCACTCGCAAAGGTAGCCCAGAATGGGGGAAAATGTGGTCACAGATTGCGGAAAACTTGAAGTATCCAGCTGTAAATTTATTGTTGCACAAAAATCCCTGAGAGATCGTTTAAAGCTATTGATGTAGAAGAACAAGCAAAAAATGAGGTCAGAGGAGAGAGCTAGTGGAATAGATCCAGAAATGACTGAAATAGATATAATGCTTGAGGAAATTTGTGAGAAAGAAGAAGTGGCAGAAGAGGAGGATGAGACCAAAGAGAAAAAAGCCAAGGCAGAAAAAGAGAGTGCAGAGAAAATGAGGTTAAAAGCCATGGAGAAATTGAGTGAGAGCCAGAAAAGAAAGGATAACAACGAGGAACCTCGGCCCAAAAAGAGCAGAAAGAGTGTAGGTGATGCAGTGAGCTACCTACAAGAGAAGTCAAAGCAAGAAATTGCTTTAAGGAAAGAGGAAATAGAACTGAAAAAGCAAGAGGAGGGAAGAATTGCCCATTTGCCTGAACAGCAACTTAAAATGCAGCAAGACATGCTGCAGATGATCCAGCAGCAACACCAGAATCAACAAAAACAACAGCAAGAACAGCAGAGGCAGCAGGAGAGGCTTCAGCAGCACCAACTTCAAACCATGCAGTCGATTGTAACCCAACAGCAACAACAGTCACAAGCAATTCTTGCTTTGTTTGAAAAATTTACCAGCAAGAAAGATCCCTGAACAAACAGGATATTGGATTGTGAGAACGTATTGTGCTGTGCGTGGTTCACCTTTTGGAAAAAATAGTTCAGTAATGCTGTATGGCTGCAATGTTGTGTATTTTTTGAAGTTGATACTATTGAAAATCAAATCAGGGTGTTGTTTTCTATGCCTGACTTTAGGCATCTATTTAACCATGATTTTCGTAGTGCTTGACATTTTTGTTATTTCACTTACATAAAGATGTTTTTTTTATTGATACACATAGTGAGATGTGTTTCCTACAAGGAAACAATTTTTCACTTTTAAGTTTCATAACCACTGTTACAGTTGAGTTCTCGATACAGCTTTTAAATTTACAAATAATAATAATAGAGTCAATATATTTAACAAAATAGTAACTCAACTTAAGTAGGTTGGAGATTTTACAGACTCATTGTTTGAAATAAAAGATCTTTCTAAGGTTCATACATTGTATCAAAAAATTCTTAGTCAAACAAAATAATCTTGCAGGCTTGGGGAATCTAGCTCAAAATACTGTGAGGTTTCATTTCCATATAAACATGTAAGGGCATTTTGTAGTAAGGCAGATACATGTACTACATACATTTTGCCCACACTACTGAGCCCCACTTTCAGATTTTTCTTAAAATCTATAAATTTAAAATAGTTTTGAACATCTGCAAATAGCCACTCGACTGATGTTCGTACAGAGCTCATTGACTGGTTGTAAAGCTGCTTCTGCGGGTTGAGGTAAGCATCTCTAAAAGGGCCTTGCAGATGAACCCGTAGGGGGTAGGCAGGGTCCCCATATATGCACATCGGCTGCCCTCTTGTGGAAAATGCATATTGTTCAAGATCTTGTAGTAGTCCTGAATCTTTCAGCATACTGGCATCATGCCTCTTTCCCTCTAGAATTAAAAGGGAATATCTTATTGAAAACCTCCAGAAAGATAGTTATTGTTTAGATGGAGTTTGAGTCAAGTGACCTTCTTTCTAATAATATATAGGCTTTGGTTAGAATGTTTTTGGTTTTGGCATTTAAAACGGATTGGTCAATTATCCATGTGAAAGCATAACCTTTAGATGACAGTACATTCCATTTCCCTTGTGGGCATTTCATTATTACTACAACTATTTCAACCTCCTTGTTGCATCAAAATTATTTAGATCTGCTTATTATTATTATTTTTTATTCAGTCTACAAAATGAGAGGCTGGTCTTAAGAGTATTTTTAAGTAAAATGGAGCAGGAACTGTTCACAAGATTACACTGTAGGCAGCTGTAGGCTGGCTTCTTAAGACCTGGAGGGAAGTCAGTGCGTTTAGTTCGATTATAATATAGACTTCAATTTATAAAGAGGGGCAGGTAACCCGCATGCTGGAATCCAACAAAAGAACCACATAATTTTCACTTACCTACTGGTCCATATAGGTTGCCAATCAGTCCATTTGGTAGGGCAAGTGACTGAAATTTTAAAGCGTGCACTCGCTTATGTCCGTTATACATGACACGCTGGTGTTCATCTGGTCGAGCTATAGGTCGGACAGTTCCGTCCACAAATCCAAAACAGTTCTCCAACGCAGCCCCTTTTCCGTGGATAGTTTCTGCGTATACTTCTAGAGCACGAGGGCTCAGCAGTGTGTGATTCCATTGTGTTATGAGATGATTGTGAGTATTGTAAATGTAATCGAGGACATGATTTGTAGCCATACTAAAAACGGGAACTGGACGTCCAAAACGGTAAATGAGGTCTCCATATCTAGAGGGATATGCAAGACGCTTCAAGAGCATACAGAGGCCTTCCATACCATCTACAACGCTCCTCTGAGAAAGTTGAAATGAATGTGGGATCCTAAGAGCTTGAGCCAGTGTTGGAAGATCCCTTTTCCTTACTCTAAATTCGGCCTTGCATTCGTCGTCGTTCATGTTATCCAAGTCAAAGCGATCGTACGAATCATAATCAAAATCTGGATTTCGTGAAGAAAACAACTCATACAAAATTATAAAATCCTCATCAGTAATAAGATCAACATCGTAGTAGAGAACAAGGGTGTGACGAAACTCTTTAAAACTGGCCATAGGGAGACTTCAGATACAAAAGTGTGTCAGAAACTGAGAATGGACACGTCCTGTCAAAACCGCATCCGTGCTTAACAATTAAAATTTGGTGGAAGAGCGAGGATGTCAGTCCCAGGCCTTCGTGGATCTGGTGGTGGCGTCGTCTTGAAAAGTCCTTGTGCTTAAGCTCCCTAGTATCTCACAGCTGACGTCTTAGCAAAACAAATTATTCGCCTTAATCACACGGTGGCCATATTGGTTAAAACTAGATAGATAGATAGATAGATAGATAGATAGATAGATAGATTTTGCATCCCTTGGGTCCCCTTGCCCTCGCTTTGAAGCATTTCAGAATGTTGCAAACAAAGGCTTTTACTCTCATGGGAATAAACATGGCGGGGGTGTGATTAAGGCCCATACTGAGTATGGAATCTAAACTCTAAATTAGAATTGAAAAAAGAAAAAAGACTGGCTAAATGTCTGCAGCTGACTTTTCGACAATGACAACCCCAGTAATATTCGGACTGCCCAGGGGACCAATCGAGTAAGTTATTTCAACCAATCAGTAGCTTTAACAGCTTTAACACACTTTATTTAAAGAGGGTGGCACGGAATAGTTGAAGCAACTAATAAGTAGCACTATCTAAAATTTGTAGTGCTACATTATCAATAGTGGCACGTGTATATGTTGTAGTTCAATTTTCACTTTGGTAGAGTTTGTCTTTGTACCAGTACAGAATATATTGAACTGGTACGAAATATTTTGTGCCAGTCCAACTTTAATTTCACAGAACAGTTTGTTGTTTAGTTTGTTCTTTAGTTCTACTGTGGTTAGTTTTAATTTACAATCATCCCTAGTGACTCTTTATAAACCTGAGTACTGGGTTAGGGTTATGGTTAGGTTAGGGTTAGGGTTAGGTTGAGGTTAGGGTTAGCATTAGGTTATGGTTAGGTTAGGGTTAGGTTAGGGCTAGTGTAAGGTTAGGGTTACAGTTGAGGTTAGGGTTTGGGTTTGGGAAGTGTTTGGGTGAGAGCTGATTGCCAGCAAGCTTCAATTTAAAACACATTGGCACTTTTCCCCTTTATTTTTGTTTGTTTTTGTTAAAGGCTGCTCATGCAGGACTTCTGTGTAAATAAAATTGCTTTATTCTCTTGTACTGTTTCTCCATTGGCATTAGTTGATGATTTGGTATAAATATTACTGAAGAAATCAGTTTGAAATAAAGTTACAATTCTTTACAATGTTGTCATATTTGTTGTCTTGTTGTTCATAATCATGATCTGTTTGTTTTGGGCAAAGAATAAACATTCAAATTATCTATTTCTATGAAAACCCACTTGCTTTTTTACAGGCTGCTGTGAAAGATATTTCAGTTGAATAGTTTAACTGGACATTAGTAGCTGTACAGGAATATAACCGTGAAGGAGAAATCAGAGTGTTTATTTTCCCATACTGGGTGACTATTTGCACAAAACCACTTTCTTCAATTGATGTTATTTTTCCCAGTAACATGTTTGGGTGCAGCGGACTTGTTTTGTCGACTTTGTCAATTTTCACTGCCACCATATCACCTACTTTGAACTTGGGCTGTTTTTTCTCTTGCTTTCTCTTTGTTTGATTCACCATGGCTGCATTGTATTTTCTTTGGTTTTCTATTATTTTTTGTCGTTTTGTTGGTGGCTCTTCATCATCTTGTGGTTGTGAACTTTTTTCATTGCTCTCTTGAAAACTGTTTTCTTCTTGTTGTTCTGATTGGCTTTCTTGGATTTGTTCATTTAGCTTTTCCCTGTGAGGTTTTATTCCGTAGACGGCTTCATAAGGGGAGACTTTGATGGCTCTGTGGTATGAGATGTTTCTCGTGTATGAGGCCTCCCTCGTGTACTGACACCATTTGTTGATATTTTTCTGTGCTGTGCTCACTATCAGTGACCTCATGTCTTGTTTCCAAGATAGGTTGCTTCTCTCTGTTAGCCCCTGGGTTGTCGGTGTCCGAGGTGCGCCATGTGATAACTTGATGCCATTATCCTTGCAAAACATCTTTAACTTCCTGTTTTGGAACTCTCCACCATTGTCTGTGATAATTTTCTTTGGAAATCCGTAGGTGTAACAGTACTCTCTCAGGTTCTTTAATACTTCATCAGCTGTTTTTTGTTGTAGGGGGACGACCGTCACGAACTTCGTATGGTGATCAATTATGTTCATTGCCCAAGTATGTGTGTTCTTGCAGTCACAGGGGGTATTTTGAAAGTCCATCAGATCGATTTCAATCAGCGACAGGAATTCTGGAGATTGGAGTGGCTTGGTGACCATCTTAACATGGCTTGTAATGGTCTTCTGCTCTTGATGAATTTGACACAAACTTACAAATAGGTTCACAACTCGAACATTCAGTTCAGAATAATTCTCATTAATCCACGTTGACGTTATTTGTCTGCCTCTATGTGCTGTCCTTTGATGCGCCAAAGTCAGAACATCGTATAGTTGACTCTTGGGTACAACTACCTTTTGCTGGGTGGTTAAGATTTTCCCCTGATGGTATGACCATTTCTTCCTTTTGAGTGTTGTTGCTTGCCACTTTGTCAATTTCGACATATCGTGATTTGTATTGGAGTCACTGACAGCGTTCTCAGCTTCGCTTTTTAGGAACTCTTTGGCCGAGTCGTAAAATTCGTCTTCAATGAAGAGAGTTATTTGTGAAGTACTGCGTTTCTGATTCTGTTTATAAGTCTCTAATTCTTTGTAGAATGCTTCTTTTGAAACACACTCCATGATTGTATTTTAACTAAGTCTGAATTTGTAAGTCCTGCGCATGTGCGCATAATTATGTCCAACGATCAGAGCCTAGGAACTACAACAAGAATTTTAATGTAGTTTATATGCCACTTTCCAACGAAATCAGCGGTGGCTCAGTGGATAAGATGACGGATTGGTAAGTCAATGAAGTAGAGTGGTAAGTGGTTCGAGTCCTAGTAGGTACCGAGAAAAAAAAGAAGTGAAGTATGTTAATGTAGGGCCGTTGACAGTAATGTGAACTGAGATAACTGAGATACTGGTAGAACAGAAAGACGGGATGGGTTATGAGATGATTGCAAGAGAAAAGTAATGCGAGCAAGGACGAGAATAAGAAGTCGTTTTTATTTGTTTTTTTTATAATGATTATCCCCCCAAAAAATGCCATGCCCCTTTTTTTTTACCACACCCCAAATAAATTAAATCCCTTTTTAGAATGTTAGATAAATGGGACTGGTTTAAAAAATTTTGTTCCAGTTCAATATATTCTGTACCAGTTCAGAAAAAAATGTACCAAGGGAAAAAATTGAACTACAACATAATACGCCACTGATGTAATATTTGTTACATACCTAATTTGAGCAGTCGCTGAATACAGACGAAGAATAATTCCGTAATGTACAGTAGTTGTCGCTTAAAATGATAACCTGTGGATTTTATCTAGACGCACACCTAATCACAATCAGTCGTAATCACAATCAGTCAAAAGAGAGAATTACCTTGTTCTCTTGAAAGAAAACAATAATGAAACCTGCTACCATAATCCAACGAAATTATATCATTTAATATACTACATCGTGCATGGTCATGGAAAGTGTCACTTTCAAAGAAATAGGCATAGTAACAGTAACCGTTTGCTTTAACTGAACCACTCATTCATCATCTCTAAATCAACAACATCAACAATTACGAATTTCTATATTAAATTCGAACAATTGTGGAACAAAAAACCGTAGCTGTAACGTGTATTTATAACTTAACCTTTAACAGTAGCTTTTTACCCTCAATTGAGACTCCCTTGACAATCATGGAAAGAAACATCCAATTTTCCTCTGACAATTCAAAAACAATCAGGCATTCTTTTTTTTTTTTGAGGAAAAGTCACGACAATTCAAGCGTTGTAGTTTGAACAAAGCTTGTGTCTCAAGAACTGTAACGGAAATCATATCACGAGGTCCACCCATTAGTTATTCATTATGATGTTTATCAAAGTAATATATGTCATAATGTTTGAAGTACCCCGTGTTACAAACAAAAACCTTAAGACGTTTGTACAATTTCGCCTGAAACCTTATCTTGTGACGTATTTCTTGGATAGCTTACAGTGCTTTGACTAGTGGATGCAGGGACGGCGGAGCCGGGTGGGGGGCTTGGGGGCTTTAGCCCCCCCCCCCTAATTTCAAGGATAAAGATAAAAATTGAAAAAAAATATTGCATCTCTGGCACTCTCTTTCAAGCCCCCCAATTGACAATGTGCTCCGCTGTCCTTGGAAATGAAATGTTTAGCGGTTTTCAATCTACTGCTGTAAAATCAAAACTGCAGATTGAACTCGTCTCCAATCAGTCAAAGGAAACGAAACACGTGTAAGTGGATCAAAACACACGATCTGAAAGTGGGCAAGGTCAGGTCAAGATTGATTTTAATTGGTTTTATGTCTTTTCATGAAATCACAGTTTTCAAATTATTCATTAATCATTCGGTTTTCCCAAGGAGCCTATTACCTCTTATTGGCTATGAAACCAATCAGAAATCATAGTAAAGGAAAACCAAAGCAATTAAAGTCCCTCCCTAATATCGAATTTTCGGCTTTCCTAATTTCATGTTATATTGCCAAATACTACCGGATATGGAATTGAGTTCAGATTAAAAAAATAATAAGTAAGTAGTTCGCCAATGAAGTCAAGTACGGGATTACAAAGATGGCGGTGGAATACAGCTCATCGAATTTGATTTAATGACAGGCAGTTTAAAAATCAAACTTGCCAATCTGGTGAAATTTGGATTTTTTTTAGGCTTTATTTCCTCTTTAGATTTCTTTAAATGTCTCACATTTTTGGTTTTTTTCTTTAGATTTCTTTAGATTAACTTTCTTTGCTTTTGCCACTTTTTTCTTCCTATTTCAAGAAACTAAATCACGCGTAAAGCAATAAAAACATGATATACTGTATCAGCCGGAACAGTGTCCCTTTCATGAATTTTGACACTCAATTGAAAACTGCTCCAATTCAAATACTTTATGCATCACGGCAGCCTGGCTCCATTTGTATTAAATTTCTGTGCGCATCCTTCAGTCTCGATTTTACGTCTGCTGAAATTTCCAGGTACGAGGAGGCGAAGTATGGGAATCGATTCAAAATACAGGAACGTTTGACACAACAAAACTTTGTTGTATGCTTCGCCGATGGAAGCTTTTTTCCTTGAATTTTGGGGTCAGGGTACATCCATTTCTCATGGGCAAGAATAATGTCAAATGGTATCATCATTTTCCTTCTAGGGAACTCGGTACCACACTGCCTACATTCAATCGCTTTAGGCTCTTGAGAAAGGAAACGCACAACGAGAAGCCTGCTGTTGTGATGGATGGCACTGTATGGCATGGGTGTGTGGGGGTGACCTCAGGCCTGCTGTTACTCCCCTTGTTGTTCGCACGGCTTGGTCACCAAGGATTACTGTGACTGTTGCCTTTCTTTCCAGCGGCATCCTTTTGGGGCTTGACTAGACTACCTTTGGTGGGCTTATGGAAACGAGGAGACCTTTTTAGAAATTTGATGTGTTCCTTTAAAAGGTTGACCGTTTCCGCAATGCAGAGGCTGTGTTTGCCCAATCCGTTGTACTTGAAGCAGGGGCATGTGCACACCACATGATCTCGATGTACTTTACATTTGTACATTTGCGGTCTGCAATCCTTTGCAGCCACAAGGTACCTTGTCTGTGGAGCTCAACGAGGGCATTTTTGGAATAGAGTCAGCACAGTTGAGCAGTTTCTCCACTTCCTTCACAACTGTTTCAACAAGAGGCTTGGAAAGGCTCTCGAGAGAAAAGAGTGTCTGAATTTCTTTAGAAAATTCCCTCCACTCTTTCGTTGTGGCTTCCTCTGTGAACTGTTTTTTGAGTACGATAGGCTTCTTTTTGATTACGTCTTCTATTGAAAGCTCATTAACCTTTTGGGAATGTTCCGTTCTTTTCTCTTCCGGCTAGTCAAACCATTTTTCTGCATTAACTTCCAAATGAGCTGCTATCTGTGCAAAAGTTATTGACGGGTAGAATAACGCCTCATCATCGTTATAGATCCTTTGGGACGGTGTAAAGTAATCCTGTTATGTGAAAGAACAGTAGGTAAATCACCTCGTTAAGGTGGATACCTGGATTGTTGACAGGCACACCATCATAACATTAGAGAGATTAAGGGCGCTTACCATTTGTCAGAACTGACCGGCCCGGGAGAACTGGTTCTCATTGGTCCAAATGGAAAGCAACGGGCCAATTTTCGTGATTTCGTGCGCGAGCCTTGCGTGGGATATGTGCAATAGCTTATGTAAACAACATGGCAGACTTGATGGCGAAAATTCGCAACATTCCGCCAAACTTTTTCGCTCACTTTCTTTCAGCAGCAGAAGAAGAAGAAGAAGCTCTTTTAGGGGAAAGTAGAGAGGAAGATGATTTTATTTTTTTTTTTCAACAAAAAGCATTTTTTCTCGTCGGACTTTGGCGAGAATCTCAGAATTTTTTGAAGAAACAGTTCCGCTGTATCATGGCGATGTTTTCAGGAGCCATTTCCGTATGACAGTCTCCACATTTGAAACACTGTCAGTTGCTAGGTCCAAGTGAGCATATCACAAAGGGAAATGCATTTGGTCGACGACCTACTGACCCACATAAACAAATTGCTGTTTCTGTATGGGCCCTGGCAAATCAAGAAAGCTGTCGACAGATTTCAGATCGTTTTAACATAACGATGTCAAGTGTGTCCCGCTGTATTCGCAGAGTTGCGAATGCTCTTGTGGATCTTCGAGGAGACCTTATTCAGTGGTCAAGAGGTAACCCTTCTTAATATCCATGGCTTATAAAACACAGGTCTACCAATCAAAATATATTGAACGGTACAGTTTATTTGTAATTGTAAATTAAAATTGTTACATTACCCTTACCAAATCTACATATATGTGACATATAACTGTTACATATGTTGCATGTATGTTAGATATATGTTGCATGGCTGTGACATATATGCAACATATAGGTATTTGGGACTTGTGGGCAGCTATGTTACATGTATGCAACATATATGTGTATATGTTACATATATGTAACATATATATATGTAAGTTTTGCAAAATATATGTTACATGTATCATATATTTCTGCTTACATGCATGTACTGCATATCTGATACATACACATGCATGCATGCAGCTATATATTTTGCACAATGATAACTGCATGCAAATAGCAATTAATTGAAATCATATCAACTGACAGGTTCAAATTAACTCACCTTTTGCTACTGGAATTGCAACTTTGACAACTTAAACGATTAATTGCACACAATGTTTTTGCCTCAAACAAGTAAATGGTTTTTATTTAATTGAGATAACATACCAAAATGACTTACTGTTACAATTTTCAATAAAAACTGACATCAACACATTGTCATCTAAATTATTTTATTTTATTTATTTACCTATTTTGCCATACAACAAATATAATGAAAAATAATAAAAAACAGAAAGAATAGATTTAACAATGGCGAGGAGACCTAAAGGAAACTATGAAGCTTATATTAATTAGGTCTCCTCAGTTATTGTTTTACAAGATGAAATCGAAAAGAAGATAAGAATATGACGACGGATACAATTAGAATTACATACAATTACAATGTCAAACGGAAGGATACGATACGAAAAAAAAAACGAAAACCTGCAAAAAAGTTAATACTCAAACACATTTACAAGATAACTACCAGTAGTTATTACAGAAAAACGCCTTAAGTGCTTTTTTAAAGGAGACAGAAGAGGACAAGTTGACGATTTTGGTACTCAAGGAGTTGTAAAATTTAGGTCCTTGGTAAAGAACGGAAAATTGTTTGATGTTAGTTCGACAAAAAGGCAAGCGATATAAATGAGAGTTTCTTGTGTGATACGAATGAATTTCTTTCTGTAAGGTGAATTTACAGTCAAATTTAAAGGAAGGGCACGGTTCTGGTAAGAGTACATGAATAAACCTAATTGTAGTAGGTGTATGTCATGGAATTTTAAAATACCAAGGTTTCTAAAGATTGGATCAGTATGTACATAGAAATGGGTTTTAGCTATAGTTCTCACCACTCGCTTCTGAAGAATTTCAAGACGAACAAGGTTTGATTTGTAAGTGGAGGCCCAAACTAAGTTGCAGTAAAAAAAAGTATGGGTAGACAAGTGAAAAATATAAAGTTCGTAGAGATTTTGCCGACAAGTAGAAATTAGATTTGCGAATTATTCCAATAGACTTTGAGACTTTGTTACCCACATGCGAGATTTCGGACTTCCAACTTAAGTTTTCATCTAGGATTACTCCCAAGAAAACTGTTTCTTTTACCTGATCAAGTTTATAATCATTTATTAAAAGTTGAATATCATAACTTACACGTTTTTGACTTGGTTTAAATACCATAAATTTAGTTTTTTTCAGGTTCAATGAGAATTTGACAACTTATTAAGCTCAGTGTTCAATATGTTAGCCAGGCAATCTGCATCCTTATGGGACAGAAAAACGTTGGTATCATCAGCAAATAAGATCAACTGTAATATTTTAGATGCGTTGTTTATATCATTGATGTAAAGCAGAAAAAATAAAGGTCCTAAAATGGAGCCCTGTGGGACACCACATGAAATGTTGGCACGTGAAGAAACATGACCGTTGTATTCAACAAATTGAAGTCTGTTTGAAAAATAGCTCTTTATCAATTTCAAGGCCAAGCCACGTATGCCATAGTGTTCAAGTTTATCAAATAAGATAGAATGATCAACTGTGTCAAAAGCTTTCGAGAGGTCTAAGAAGACGCCAACCGCTATTTCACCGTTATCCAACGCAGATGAAATTTTATCGTGCAAATCAATCAAAGCAAGCATGGTAGAATGATTTTTCCTAAAACCGAACTGGTTATCACAGAGAATATGTAAATTAGTCAGATAGTCAAGTATGCGATTGTAGATGATTCTCTCTAGGAATTTAGAAAAGCTAGTTAAGATCAAGATAGGCCTATAGTTGGTGAACAATGATGGGTCATCAGCTTTAAACAGAGGTATTACTCGAGCTATTTTCATTTGATCTGGTACAATACCATAAGCAATTGACAAATTCATAATGTGAGCCAGGGGTTCTGAAATAATTTGGATGAATTCTTTAATTATAGACATTGGGATACTATCATAGCCAGCCGCCTTTCCGGAGGCAAAAGATTGGGCAATGGTAATAATTTCATCTGTTGTTGTTGGGTTAAAGAAGATTGATTCCTGGAAGGTTCCGGATAAAAAGTCTTTATGTGAACACGAAGGAGACTGAATTTCTCTTGCAAGGTTAGAACCAATATTGGAGAAGTAACTGGAAAACCTATTTGCGACTTCTATTGGATCGGAGATTTCCAGATTATCGGATCCAAACACTGTATTTACTTGAGGTTTTGACTTTTTTCTATTTAAGACTTCATTTAGAATTTTCCAAGTGGCATGGGTATTTGATTTAACATCTTGCAATTTCTTCTCGTAATACAAACGCTTAGCCAAACGCAAGGTGTGATTCAGTTTGTTTTTATATGCTTTATAGAGCGAAGCATTGACCATTGATGGAACACGGAGATATTTTTTATAAGGATTATCATAATAATATCATAATAATAATTACACTTTGAAAATGATATGGCAAATGTACAAAGGCATGCCTAAATTATATAATGCAAACATCCTTCTTCAAATAACTGTCAGATTATTCATAAGTTCTGCATTCATCTTAGTGGCCTAAGACACAACTCAATTCATCAACACTGATAAAGTTTTAAAACTTGCAATTAATTCTAAACATTATAAAAGGACAGTAACAATCAATAGGCTAATTCCAAATTACCTTTAGCCTCTTTCTCAACCAAGCAAGTCTTATTGCCCATGCATGCATCTTCTTGCATGAAATTAGATTTCATTCATGTGCAAGTTAAACGCATTTTAATATGAATGGTTGTGCACCAGGCCTCTCTTTCACAGAGAGGCTTAAGACAACTCAGAAATAGGCTTTTCATAAGCATACACAATGAGTCATTTAAAAAGATTTTGCTAGATCAGGGTCCTTAACTCTCCTGTACTTTTCTTTTTGACACTCCTCATCTTGATGCTGTACGTTTGTCTTGTATTACTTTGCTCACTATGGACACTTTGAGTCTGCAAACTGGGACTGTACAAATGCTGTTAAGTGAAGAGCAAGATGTCAATAATAAAGTCAACTGATCTCTGCATTACCAATAATTGGCAGAATTAATTTTTTAAAATTAATTTTTTTAAAATTAATTCCTAATTAAGGCTTAAAAGCCTTAAAATCTGCTTTCCAGATAGCTGGTGCAGTTTAACTTCTTTGTGTGCTTGAACTAACTTGTTGATTGTCAAACCCTAATTATTTTGGAAACAAAACCCTATGCTTTGCAGAACAATTTAGATAATTCATGACTGGTGACAGGTCCAATTACAAAAAGCCAGTGTGGGTTATAACTATACATTTTTGCGTTCGACGAAGTGGAACGCAAGCCTAATTTTGGCCTGTGGCTTTCAGGAGTTGGTATGCTTGTGTAAGGTTATATTCTGGAAAATCCACATTCCTGTGAGGACACCAAAATGGCCGTCCCGCTTGATTTTTGCAGGGGTATGTCACGGCCAGTAAACTGGTAACGCAATTAAGATATGTGAGACATGTGATGTGACAAACATGTGCTCATGAGACATGTGATGTGAGATGTGACAAACATGTGAACATGTGAGCAGGCTATGTGAACTTCGGACTTTCTTTCTATGTGCTCTCGATACCTCTGCAGCGTTGGATTTAGTCAAGGATTTACTGTATGCTTTGCCGGGTAAGTATTATATTGACTAGTCCTGTCGAGTATGATGTTATTTAAACATTCGTTCGACTTTTCTTTATTCCTACAGACGTTGTAGCTGAGCGCGTTTGACATCTAGCCCTGGACTGACAACAAAGAACACGCTGGAGTGTTAAACAATTCCGTCAGATTTCGATAAATGTTAACCTCAAAGTAGCCTGCAAACAAGCTGCTGGTGAACCCGAATGAACGTTTAAATAACATCATACTCGAAAGGACTATTCAATATAATACTTACCCAGCCTCAAAGTTCCATGGCAAAGCATACAGTAAGTCCCTCTAACATTGAATGCACTCTATAATCTGTGATTACTGCTAGTTTATATTTCTAATCAATGATGCTTTATACACTGATCAACTTAAATTGAACTACAGTATTACACAAATTTAGTTACTGCAGTCCTTGTTGTACATGTACATGTATGTGAGTCAAGTACATGCATGTGGGTATTGTTTTGAAGGTTTTGATAAATGGTTATAGAGTACAGTTAAAAAATGTTATGTAGTCCTGCATTTGGTAAGATTTCCGCAGAGGTCCCTACATTATTTATGCATACAGTCTTTTGTTTTTCGGAAACAATAGAAGTAACAATAGACGCCCTTTGGGATTACTGTGCTTTGTTCTTTCATTTTTAGTGTTTTTTTACTAAGTCTACGTGGAGTTTGAAAAATTGAACAATTTCGCGGCCAAAATACGGAAATGCGAACAAATTTTAGGAAATTTACACGGATTTCCAAGGGTTTAACGGTCTGATCATTCGAAAAAAGGTCAAACTAAGGCGCGTTTTATGTTTAGAAATGTAACTACAGTGTATTTTTATGAGATTAATAAACAAAAAATTTGGGCAAAGAGCACTCACCTTCTTTCCCCGGTTTTTTTCGTTGATCTCGTTTTCTTTCTGAGGCCAAGTCCGGTAAATGCTAAGAAGAGTATCCCTTCAGTTCCTTCCTCTTTAAACATGGGTGTTCACGGATAAACGAACAGCGCATACAGAGGCCACAAATCTTAGTGTACATTGTACAGATCGGCGATATGCTCGATAATGTTTCCAAAAGGATCATTTTTGTAAAGATGACGCCACAACCACTCCTGTAGGTAGCTTTCAAACAGATCCTTGGATGTTCCTGTCCGAGGCATGTTTCGCTTTACACCCCACCATGTATTTCCAATGCCCTGTGTATGGG
>OX419338.1:25067212-25069712 GCA_948470475.1 Galaxea fascicularis
CACTACTAAGCTGCTTGCTGTTAAGAAAGCGAAATAGTGAGCTTAAAGTTCATACTTATAAAGCTTTATTAATTACCGTGAACCCGCCGGTATGCACTTCGCCCGGTATTCGGTCATTTCGTTCCAAGTCAGATCGTTCCAATCAATAGTCAGGTCATTCCACAAAATAGTCAGATCGTTCCACATATGAAAAGCCAAATTTGTTGAGACTTTCTCCTAAGTCGTTTAAAAACAAACAAGAAACGAATAATTTTGTACCAACGAGGAATCTGTCAATGTTTTGGAAAGATATAGCACAACAAAGTGAAAGCTATGCCGTTCTGGAAGTACAGGGAATAATTTCCGTACAGGTCCCTACATTATTTATGCATGCAAAGTAAATTAATTATGTATGTACGCTATTGTTTTTTTAGACAATGCGTTCTCGCAAGCGTATTGAATATATGCATCTGTAATTTGTACTTCGCGAATAAAAAAGGATCTTATTTTGCCTCCCTTTCCTTTTTTTTCTTCTTTTCCTCCCTTCGCTTTCATCTTGCATCCGTTTTCTCCTTTCCATGCGTCTTTCTTCCCAGCTCCTGCGCACCTTATGTTCGCTCCCAGACCTTTATCGTTCTTCCTCTTTTCTTTTTTTCTTCGTTTTTTTATCTCCAGCTGGCTTCGAACTCTGTCTCTCTGCAGAACTCTGGATTACCTGTCTGTGTCTCTCATCAGTGTGCTAGCGTGATCAGTTGTTTGGTTCACACCTCCCAAATTATATTTCAATAGGGCTTAACAATTTATTTACATAACAATGGGGTCGTGTAGCAGCCGTCGTAAGATCCTAAGGCAATTGGTTCGTTACCTAAACCCCTCGACAATGCTAAATCTATTGATAGAGTATCCAATGAGAAGATACCTTACAAGCAACTGTTACATTAGTCAAGGGAAGATAATTATTGGGACATGTGCCCCACGCACCTAGTAAGAGCACTGCACGGACCAATGCACCAAGTCCTAACATGATTGGAAAGGCAAAAGTTTTAAAATGCATGAATTCTCGTCACCAAGTTTTACATCACAGTATAAAAGCTTATTTTCCTCTACTAATAATCTTTAGTTGATCAGGAGGACGCGTATGATGGCTTTAGAAAGTATAAATTTGTGGAAACTTTCCCGTCTCTTGGCGGATCACGAACAGTGCATACAGTGGTGTAAAGATCACAATCTGCTCTCGTCGTCGATAAAATGCCCCAAACCTGAGTGTGGAAATACACTCAGATGGCAAAGACGAAGTGCATCGGGAGATGGATTTGTATGGCGATGCTCGAAGAGAAACTGCAATGGACAAACGACAATCCGCCAGAACTCGTGGTTTTCTGGCAGTAAGCTTTCCATTGAAAAAATATTAGCCCTAACTTACGCTTGGGCACACAAATTTACTGTAACTCAGGCAGTGCACGAAACTTCGTTAGACGATGAAACAACATCTACTGAAACGGTGATGGATTGGTATAACTATTGCCGAGAGGTTTGTGCAGACAGAATCATGAAGCTTCATACGGGGCCAATAGGTGGATCTGGTACAACTGTCGAGATAGACGAGTCCAAGTTTGGCAGGATGAAGTACCACAAAGGTCGCTTTATCGAAGGACAGTGGGTGTTTGGTGGCATTTGCCGTGAAACCAAGGCCTGCTTCCTTGTTCCGGTAGAGCGCAGGGATAAAGATACGCTCTTGCCCATAATCTGCGCTCAAATATTGCCAGGGACGCGCGTAATAAGTGACATGTGGAAAGCTTACGACTGCCTTTCAACATCTGACAGTAAACCACAGCCTAAACTTCGTTGACCCAGACACAGGTGCCCACACACAGGGCATTGGAAATACATGGTGGGGTGTAAAGCGAAACATGCCTCGGACAGGAACATCCAAGGATCTGTTTGAAAGCTACCTACAGGAGTGGTTGTGGCGTCATCTTTACAAAAATGATCCTTTTGGAAACATTATCGAGCATATCGCCGATCTGTACAATGTACACTAAGATTTGTGGCCTCTGTATGCGCTGTTCGTTTATCCGTGAACACCCATGTTTAAAGAGGAAGGAACTGAAGGGATACTCTTCTTAGCATTTACCGGACTTGGCCTCAGAAAGAAAACGAGATCAACGAAAAAAACCGGGGAAAGAAGGTGAGTGCTCTTTGCCCAAATTTTTTGTTTATTAATCTCATAAAAATACACTGTAGTTACATTTCTAAACATAAAACGCGCCTTAGTTTGACCTTTTTTTCGAATGATCAGACTGTTAAACCCTTGGAAATCCGTGTAAATTTCCTAAAATTTGTTCGCATTTCCGTATTTTGGCCGCGAAATTGTTAATTTTTTCTAACTCCACGTAGACTTAGTAAAAAAAACACTAAAAATGAAAGAACAAAGCACAGTAATCCCAAAGGGCGTCTATTGTTACTTCTATTGTTTCCGAAAAACAAAAGACTGTATGCATAAATAATGTAGGGCCTCTGC
>OX419338.1:25074712-25105716 GCA_948470475.1 Galaxea fascicularis
CCCAAGTGAAGTTTTTGAAACATTTTGAAACCTGGAAAGTCATGGAATTTGATTGTGGCATTATTCAGGACTGGAGCTAGGGATATGCAATCTTAGTAAATTAGTAATTGACAGATATTTCATTAAGGTTGGCACACACGATGGGACTAGTCCCTGTGACTTATCCCTGCAACTAGTCTCCTCAGTGAAGAGTTTACATGAAGGGACTGGTCGCAGGGACTTGTCCCACAAACAGTTCATACAAACTGTTTTAAGGAACAAGTCGCTTTGCTTCGTCTCGATCCGTAACGAGTTTTGGGCTTGTCCCAAAAATTCAAACCAGTTTGAATTTGTGGGTCCTAGATTTTGCCAAGTTCACTCAATGGGACTTGTCCCCCGACTTGTTGTAGGAACTAGTCAATTGCCATTTCTGTCACATTGTCAATGGTAAATTTGCCAACCACTGGAACAAAAGAACCTTTGTTTTGACGGCCAATCACCTCTGGTTGGGCACATTAATGGCAATAGATGACGTAATGATAAACATAGCTATACTATGATTATGGTATAATTGAAATTTATCTTATCTTCTTTTTAATTCAGGGATGAAGACATTCATGTTGCTCCAATCAGGAGCATCATATACAAATGTGTATTTATGGACTTCATGTATGCTGACTATGTCTATGTGAGCCACTTCCCCAACTTCACAGAAAGTGATTGAAGTTGAAAAGGTTTATACATGTAGACCATAACATGGACTAAACTAAAGCCAAACTAATCTACATCCAATAACCAGTTCTGTCACACATTTGTGACTGTAGTTACAGACTCAAATATTGGTAGTTACTACTCTTCTAAGTAGACCGTGACACCCACAATTTTTTTGCCGCCTTGAAAGTAACATTTTCGACGCAAGAGTTTGTTTCAAACTAGTCACGTGGTACATTGTAATGCACCACACGAGGACATTTTTTCTGTGTGTAAAATTTCAGAGCAGTTCTATGGCAGACAAAAAGAGTGGTAAACTTTCCTCTTGAAGATAAATACATTGTGAATGAACATCATGTAATAAAATTTAATTCAATTTCAACTGAATTTCAATAATACAAAACAACTCAATACTACGAAACAATTCAATTCCAATAATACAGAAAAAATGTCCTCACATGGTGCATTTGAATGTACCGCACATGATTGGTTTGAAACAAACTCATGGCATCAAAAACGTTGCTCTGAAGGGGGCACAAAAATTTGTTGGTGTTGCGGACAACTGGGAAGAGTAGTAATATATATATAAACAATAGCCTCCATTTGGCGCAAAAATATGGTCGGATATTTGTCCACGGACATTATCTGTTCCAAGAAGCAAACAGTTTTCCGAGAGCTTCGAGGAACAGATAATTCCCTTTTGTTGTTTAATACTATATGTAATTCAGAAGAGTTTCTTTCTCAGC
The DNA here is from genome assembly GCA_948470475.1 of Galaxea fascicularis. Lineage (NCBI taxonomy): Eukaryota > Metazoa > Cnidaria > Anthozoa > Scleractinia > Euphylliidae > Galaxea > Galaxea fascicularis. Next base: position 25,076,149 of record OX419338.1, read on the forward strand.
ATGTGCAAAACTTGTCTTCATTTCTAAGCATGGGTATACCAATGTAACAGTAAATTGCACCTATTATTGTATATATGTTAATTCTGCGAATTGCATGGAGATATCCTATAGATTTTTGTTAAAATTTGCTTCCATTAAATAATATTTGCAACAAAAAACATGTGTCATATATATGAAAGAGTAAAATATAAATTATATGTATTACATGCAGTTCTTGATTATCAGTACAGTTTTACATTTTTGTTATTGTATAGAAATTGTATGGCTGCAACTTCTTACATATATGTTACATATATATAGAAACAGCACCTGCTTACACTTATGTTACATGTATGTGGAAACAGCAGCCACTTAATTCTTTATACATTAATTAATTGTTACATTATATAGTACATTGTTACTTTGTTGCATATGCAGTTCTCAGCAGCTGTGCAGCTCTACATATATGAAACATATATGTAGAAACAGCTGCCACTTCTTACATATATGTTACATACATGTACAGTTGTGTGACATATATGTAAGGTGGTGTAGTATATGTCAGGTATATGTGGCATATATGTAGATTTGGTAAGGGAATTATCACCAATTGTTTATGACATGTTTTTCTTTAGTTTCATGAGCTACGTTATGTTTACATAGAAGTATGTTTTGCGACCAAACAAAACCTTTAAAAAAAATGGAAAACTAAAAAAGATGGAAAAAGTTATGATCTAACATCTTTTTAATCAGGTGTACGAGCCGTAGAGGTTGCAGACGGTTTCGAAAGTTTCACTGGCTTTCCACGAGTTATTGGGGCTGTCGATGGTTGTCACATAGTAACCAGAACACCTTCTCAATATTCACAGTCATATCTCAATCGTCTGAGGAATCATTCAATTATTCTTCAGGTAATACATGTACAACATTTCTCATGATACTTATCTCTGGTGTAACACATCACTCTGAAATTTGTTTTACTCGAGGTGAAGGATGAGATGGATGACACAAAACACATCAAAAAATGGAAAAAGAATTATTAGCAATTATAGGTTTTCAATTCTGTTAACAAAAGAAATATTATAATATGCATGGTTACAAAAACTCCTGAATATATAAAGCTCCTTTCTTCTCCTAATTTGATGGATGTTGCAGTACATGGATAAGGTCACAGGTAGCCCATCAACTGATCTACCTCACAGTATGCTCTATTGTTGGATCCATTACCTCATTAAAATAAAAATGAAATAGCTTGTTGTGCCTGAGGTTTGCATTATTTTTGTGTCTGTTACCCTGAGTACCGGTAGATTTAATCTTTCTAGGGGCACAGACTAATTTTTAATGGAAGCCCTTAGAACATAATAGGCATGGTGATCAGGTCAGGTAAGGCAAATGTTGCCTTACACAGTAAAAACCTGCATGAAAAAATCCTAGTGGTTTAATCCTGCTGACAGAAATTTGCCATTTTAATTATATAGCCAAAAAAAGAACCTGGTGTTTATGGGTTACAGTTAAATATTGTTTTACATTTTAACCAAGAAATTGGACTACACAACTCTTTTTATTATTGAGAGATATTTACACTACATATACTTTCTGTTATTAGATTTGTGAGGCTAATCATAGTACAGTTGTGAGTAAATTTACAAAAAACCCAACTTTAAATTTTTTTTGAATCCAACAACTATATTTCCTTCAAAGAAATTAAGAACCAATTAAGAACCTATTGAGGCCTAAATTGCCAATAATTAACTGACTTTAAAGTACAGATACCTATTTTGTTAGACCTCAACAAATATAGGTTCTTACAGATGGGTCTATTACTGTATTTTGTATAGTGTATTGAGACTCTATATGGTATATGTGTAGGGAACATGTGATCACACCCTCCGTTTCACAGACATTTATGTGGGATGGCCTGGGTCTGTTCATGATGCTAGAGTCCTGAGAAATTCCCCCTTGTACCATGCAGCTGACAACCTTTTTCCAGGTGACACCCATCTTCTCGGGGATTCAGCATATCCACTCCAAAGGTGCGTAATACATTAGCCTGAATAATTCTGCAAGAGTTTTGTGTGTATTCTGTTTGCTGATAAAAGTATGCATAGTCCTTTTGCCATCCTGTTTCCTCTGTAAACACAGAGATGTAATAATAATGATTTATAAAAGTCTGTAGTTTTATAAGATTTTATAAGATTATAACACTTTTAAGCCTGACAAATACCTGGTATGCATCTTTGTACTCCTTTGTATGATAGATTTATAGAATTCTGACATTCAGTCAGCAGTCACTAACCATTACCTCTTAGTGAAATGTGATACAACATTTTCCCTAGGTGGTTGTTGTTGCCATTCAGAGACAATGGTTACTTAACGGGGCCACAAGTTTCCTACAACAATAAGCATGCCCGAACACGTCAACCCATTGAAAGAGCCTTTGGTTTGTTAAAGCGAAGATGGAGGTGCTTGAAGTATGGAGAAATGGAGAATGTTGAGGATGTTCCATCAGTGGTTTCCGTAGCATGTGTTCTGCACAATTTTTGTCACATCATCGATGATGGGACAATTGAAGATTTCTTTGATGATGATGATGACCAAATTACTTTTCCAGTTCCAAGGCCACATGGTCATTGGAAATTCTGGGGGTAGTGGGCTCTTAACAGCCAAAATTTCTAAGGGAAAGTACGAAGCTAAACTGGAAATTCCAGGGGGGTATTGAAGAGGGTTCAAATGAAAAACCTTCCATGGGGGAGGTATTGATATTTTCTGGAACCATGCTATTTTACAATCACATCATAATATTACATGTAATTAATAGAGTAAGTAATAGTGACTGAGCAAGTTAAAACTGTTGGGGGCTGTGAGGGCAGTGGTCAGGGTTTTCTAAACTCAATTTCAACATGCAGTTATTATGTGGAAATGTAAGCGCAATTATACTTCCCTTCGAACAGCACAGTATTTTTATTCAGTCAGACTTAACAACAACGAACAAAAAAACAATTCTTTTGATTGGATCCATTCTGGAGTTGCGTGAACCTATAAGAAAATATTTTTTCAATAATTATTCATTGTTGCTGCTTGTCTGCTGTGGTATTCAATGGCATAATTTTTCATGAATTAACCCTAAAATATTTTCTCGATAATAATAGGCACAACCAGGTTTATCCCTATAGCTGCTTTCCAATACCAAGCATAAGGTTGCTGCTAGTTTCTAGCCAGTGAGATCTAGAAAACATTTTTTGTCATGTTTAATTTCTTGAAGTTTATGACTACTGAAAATTATTCGTCTTTTGTGCTTAATAGATAAGTAATCTAGCAAGATGGAAATATGCCACAATAGTATTCAATATACAAAGAAGATAACTTTTTGTTTTGAATGCTTTACTCAGAAATTCTTAACTGTTAATACATCACATTAACATGGATTATAATCCTTTATATTTCCTTGTGTTTGGAATGGACAGTGGAGGCTAGAATGAAAGAACTACAGGACTATTTGAATTAGAATTATCAACAAAGCAATTTGGACTGAGAGGTAGTTGTGAACAACCCTCAGAACACAGTCATCAGTATAAAATTAAAAACACAACGAGTTTATTTAAGTCTGTCATCACAAAGTTTATTCACAACAACCTGTACCTACGTTTACAAAGGGAAAATTCAAAATGCCCAGTTGCATTCGGTGTGTGTTCAAACCTGACAAACTGTCAAGGAAAATTCGGTCCCCTTAACTAAAACAGGAGGATGACAAGGTAACAGAAAATATAAACTTGTCAGTATTTCGTTGGGCAATACATTACAATGCTTCCTACAGATTGTGAGGGGAGGCAAACTAGCAAATGAGTCGAAAATCCTAGAAATATTCACACACACACGGTAAGCACAACAAATAAAATAGCATATTAACAATAAAATTTAGATTATTATAAATCTGGTAAGCTGAAGTTAATTGAAAATAAAAGCTTAACTTCAAAGCTAGGGTATTAAACATAAGGTTAAGCATACCTTACGCTCAGCAAATTTTACTCGACACATTTTGGGCTCAGTCTTTGGTTACCTGGTGGTGCATTGATCTTGCCACTTTCGACCAGAAAATGATTGCTGAAATGCTGACCAGATGATTACGAGTATTAACGATGCATGAAGGATGTGGAACCTTTCCAAAAGTGGTAAATAATTCGCGAGGTGGATATTTTCACGGAACTTAATAAAAAACAGGCAAATCGTATGAAGCGAAAATTACTTTACATGGGTCAGGTTAATTTTGACAGAGTTAATTGAGACGAAACTTGTTCCGGTAAGAGTTGCTGGGCTACAAATATAAACTGGACCGTTCAAGTTTTTAAAGTTCTCAATTTGCTTTCTTCTAACATTATTCTTAGATGATAGGAAACTTGAGCAAACTCAAGAGGAACGTCTTTTAGGCCTGGATATTGACCCCACCCTCTCTTGGTCAAACCATGTAACAAATCTGAGAAAGAAACTTTTAAAACGCGTTGCTGTTTTGGCCCGCATTAAAAAATTCTTGCCAACTAAATATCGTATTATTCTATTCAATGCTACATGTAGTATCAAACCTATTCTTGAGTATTGTGTATCAGTTTGGGCAAGCTGTAATGTTGGACTGTTGGATGAAATTTTTAAAGTTCAAAAACGATGTGTGCGTCTTATCCTCGATGCTCCCTTCCAGGCTAGAACGTTACCGTTATTTTATAAACTTCGATGGCTGCCTATTAACCATATTTGTATTAAAAGACGTTTGATTTTGTTTAAAAAAATCTTGGAAGGACGTGCTCCTGACTACCTCTCTGACAAACTAATATCATTGAAATACTGCAAGTCTTATGATACAAGATCTCAGATGCCTTATCGCCTTCCTATTCCACGTACCAACAGCAGGAAGCGAATGTTTTTTTATAATGCTCTTCAATTGTGGAAGAATATTAGTGATAATGACTTTGTTTATTCTACCGATCTAAAGAAGTTTAGTAAAAACTACTTTGACCATATCATGCGTGAATTTACACCTGATAGTTTTAAAATTGACAGAATATTTTAGTTTTCTATTAAGTGATCTTAAGTTTTATGTGATCTCAAGTTTTTATAGTTATTTTAGAATTTTAAATGTTTGTGACTAGTAATGTGTTGTAACTTGGTTTCATAGGGCCATGAGGGAGACTACAGTCTTGACTGTAATTGTGCACCCTATTGAAATAAAGAGTTCATTCATTCATTCAGTCAAGGAATCTCTCCATCATGCCCATTTTTTCATTATGCATTTTCTGCGCAGGACAATTTTTGCTTCTTCCTCTTTCCGCTTTTCTTCCTTGTACTCGATCAGAAATTCAGTGGCGGACGACTTTGAGCGTCGTTTCTTCTTCTTCTTTGGTGGCTCTCGGCAGCTTGCCAGAGGTAATTCCTCCTCATCATCCGTTGACGTATTACCTGTGGCCGGCTTTGCTGTCAAAGAAGAAACGGTTGCCGTTGGAATTATCTTCGGATCACTTCCGAAAAACTCTTCCAGCTCTTGTTGGAAGTCGCACTTATTCCGGTCATTACCCGTTTTGTTGTTGTGCTCCTTGACTTTTTTGTATTTCTCTTCCAGTTTCTTCCATTTGTTGGAGCATTGTTCTCCCGTAACTTTTACTGATGAAGTTAAATTAAACTTTTCGGCAGTTCTTTGCCAAGCCACGTTTTTGCGGACTTTGCCTTTTGCTAACAGATCGTCATTTTCACGTCGTAGTGAAGTTAATAATTTCGTACTTTTTGTCGACCAAGTGAGTAATTTCGTTTCTTCACCGTCGTGTTCTGCAATAAAAAAATTATATAAGCTTAAGAGCTTAATGTTTTATGCACCACCAGTATGACTAAAGAAAGCAATAATAATATCCTCATCAATCAAGATAAGGTGAAAAAATAATTAGCTTCCATATACTTACCAGAAGTCCGTGAAGCAGCCTCTGCCATTTTCAAAAAATTTCACGTCCTTTCACTATATAAAAACAAGCACTCTAAATTCCCGCGCATTTCACGCGTGTAGTCCTGCAGGAGTGAGAGAACTGGCTGGCCCTACTCCAAGAGCAGGGCCAGAACCGACGCATTCCATTTAGGCACAGTCCGAACCGACCGGTCAGTTCTGACAAATGGTAAGCGCCCTAAGTGACACGTTCTATGGCTAACGTCAAATGCGAACTTGCAGTTTGCCGTCTGTCATGAAATACGTACAAATATTTTTGCTGTACAAGCTTCATGTAAACTCGCTAAAAATAGTATTAGCTAATGTTTATGTTACGTGTTGGAGACTTTGTTTCGTGAAAATGTGACAGCCTTTCCCTTGCTTCTTTCTCACTCAAACTCTTAAATTGTGACGCAATCAGAGACCTGCCAGTTCCAAAAAGACCTAAACGATGATATCAGATCAATTAGAAATGACAACCGTTTATTTGTAAAAGCCGACAAATGGACCAACTTTTACAAATTAGAGCCCGCGGATTACAATAAGCTTCTAAACAACAACAACACCAAAACTTACAAGAAAGCTGATCTGAACGAATTGAAATCGGCAAAATAAGTAAGCATATCCTCAAAAAAATCAATCAAAAATTGGTAGCCAAAACAAGGGTCAACCAGTGGAAGAACACGTCGTCAGTGCTACAGTGGTACAAGAACTTGCCAAATAAACATGATTCCACATTCATCAGCTTTGATGTTGTAGAATTTTACCCTTCCATAACGGAAGAACTGCTGAGGCATGCCCTTGACTTCGCGTCTAACTTCGTGACTATTTCCGCCGACGACCATCATACAATCATACACGTAAAGCAGTCACTGCTTTTCAACAATGAATGCCCATGGCGAAAGAGAAATTCTAGCACACTCTTCAACGTTACCATGGGGAGCTATGACGGAGCGGAGACGTGTGAATTGGTTGGTTGCTACCTCCTGTCGCAGCTAAAACAAATACCAGAAATTGATATCGGCCTTTATCGCGATGATGGTTTGGCAGTATTAAATCAGCTCCCGCAAAAAATTGAAAACGTGAAAAAAGAAAATGTAAAATATTCTCCAAAAATGGTCTTCGTATCACTATTGAAGCAAACTAAAAAATTGTCAACTTTCTTGATGTAATGCTCGACCTTAACACCGGAAAATTCAAACCGTATTCAAAGCCAGCAACTACTCCCCTTTACGTGCACAGCAAATCAAACCACCCGCCCAACATCATTAGAAATATCCCGGAAGCAATCAACAAACGGCTGTCGGAAATTTGCTCTGATGAAGAGGCATTCAATGAAGCAGCACTCCCATACCAGGAGGCCTTGCGAAAGAGCGGGTACCCCACAAAGCTGAAGTTCAAGCAAACACCATACAGTCCATCAAATCAAAGGAGAAGACAGAGGAACATTTTTTGGTTCAACCCTCCATTTAACAAAAATGTGCAAACAAACATCGGAAGGGCGTTCATCAACCTAATCAATAAATGCTTCCCCGCTGGTGGCAAATTGATTAAAATATTTAATAGAAACACTGTGAAATTAAGCTACAGTTGCACACCCAACATAAAGCAGGTTATTGACAGCCATAACAAAGTCATCCTGAAGAAATCCAACACACTCGAACAAGGTCAAAGCTCAAGGATGTGCAACTGTCGTAAGAAAGATGAATGCCCACTAAGAGGCGAATGTTTGCAGAAGGAGGTCATTTACCAAGCCCTGTTGTCACTGCGGAAAAATCTGGGAGTTATGTAGGTCTTACAGCCACAGAGTTTAAGACAAGATGACGTAACCACCAAATGTCATTTAAACACGAAAATAAGCGTAATGACACCAAGCTCAGCAAGTACCTCTGGAAACTACAAGAAAAGAAAGTAGCATTCACCATTTCATGGCAAATTCTCGCAAGGGCAAGGGCGTACACTAATCTCACAAAACACTGCAATTTATGTATTACCAAGAAATTTTTCATAATATGTTATCCGCAAATGGCGTCTTTAAACAAGCGCAGTGAACTTGTATCTTCTAGCAGACATCAAAGAAAGTACATTCTTAGATATGATTAATTTACATTAAACAGCCACTCATAAGCGCGCACGTGCATTTCAAATTTTCAAATTAGCATCTGTTGGCAGTGTTGCGCGATCATGTTGCGATGTAAACTTAACAATAGCCCAGTGTGTATGGGGATTAACTGATGAGTGGACTAACTGTTGGTCTACGAAACAAATTTGTATTAAACTCCGTATGTACTCATATTGAGTACTCCATCTACTATTACATAATACAATATATATAATATACGTGTTATATATATGTACGTGTATGTGCCATTATATCATGTATAAGCTTTATTGTACCTGGTCTTCACAATTGAGTGATTCCAAACTACTGGATTCCAAGACAGGGTCATCCTATTGTATAACAAAAACCTTCAGTAAAATATATGTATTTGCGGCAAGAAATCAGATACAAGACGTTGTCAATTGTAGCATTGTAGTGCAATTTCCTAAATGAAAAAAAATGCTATACTGACCTTGTCAGCCATGTTGTGCTTTGTTCGCTTTCTGCAAACCAGTGGAGATCCAAAGATCTGAAAGGAAATAACAAATAACAAATAAGAAGTGAACCGATTGTTTGAAAGCCGTTTGAAATAACTTTTGCCTTTTAATTGAGAGTTGTCAAAGTAAGATGATATGCTTGGTGCATTGGAAAGGCGCATTTAATGTAAAAACTTGGCCCTGTACATGTATTTACCTTTTGGTTGTAGCTGCCAGTCTCATGCAAAATGCATACTTATATATATCATGCGTACCTACTCGCACTGCTCCCTTAACCATATGAGTTCTACTTCAAAGACACACACATAGTAGTGGGGGGTGCAAGCGCAGCTCTCTCGCCGAAGCGCAAGCTCGGTGATAACACAGAGGCAAGCATTTGCCTCTTTCCCCCACCCCAGCAACAGTTTGTAAACCTTATTTTTTATCTTTTTTAGATACCAAAACCCATCCGGGGGGGGAACATAAAGAAATACAATAGCAATCGCTTGCAAATCGAGCCAAAGTCTTTTTTTTACGTTTAACAAATTTTGAAAAAAAAATGGTTTCGGCTTGGTGCGGGGGTGGTGGAAAGGGACAAATGCTTGCCTCTGCGTTATCGCCGAGCTTGCGCTTCGGCTCGTTCGCTTCACTTCGTTCGCTTTGCCTGTACCCCCCATTACTATGTGTGTCCTATTAGATAAGGGGGACGTTGGTGTACCATGGCCAACGCTTATCTATCTGCACTTGCAGAAGCTGCCGGTTTTGAGCCAAGAGCTGTGACAGAACGTTTTCAGCTTGACCGTTGCCAGGTCACTGGAAATCATTTTCAGGGCTCTCTCAACACTTGGCACAATTTTGCAAACCAAAATAACCCCGAAAACCGAGATTTTGATAAACATAAAAATGGATGAGAAAAAGGCAGGTGATTTGGTTATAAAAGAAATCAATAGGTACTGCAGTCTCAACGTTAGTTTTGACAAAGAAATCAACTTTGAAAAAGAAAAAGAAGAAAAAGGCCCCAATGGTGAAAAGCAGTTTGAAAAAATGACTTATTCCTTTAAAGGCAAAGCTTTTATCGTAACAAAAGCAACGACGAGGTCAGAAATTGTGGAAAACTACAGAAAAACGATGGACACCATAAAAAGTGAAATTGAAGCATGGGACGCGGAGGGCTCAGGTTGGACATTTGACAGGGTGGAATCAAGCTACGTTAACACGGCCTGTTGCACCCCTGTGGAAGGCAGTTCATTCATTCCATTGCCAAAGGAGTTGGCCGCCAAACAAGCAATAATCAATGTGCAATACAGGGACAAAGAGTGCCTCAAGTGGGCGCTGAAATAGGCGCTTTTCCCCGCCAGCAAATACCCCACAAACGACGGCCTGAACTGGGGGGTATTGAGTTTCCTGTCAAAGTTTCGCAAATCAGTAAACTGGAAAATCAAAACAAAAATTTGGCAATCAATGTTTGGGGCTGGGAAAACGAGGACTTGATAATTCTGCACATTAGCAAAAAGCCCAAAGAGGTCAAGCGAATAGAGCTCATGCTGCTCATGGTCGGCGAAAAATCGCATTATTGCTCGATAAAACAATTCAGCCGGGTGTTATACAGCAAAACTGGCCATAAAGGTAAACATTTTTACTGCGAAAGATGTTTGTTGCGTTTCAGACTGGAAAGTGCGCTTAAAAATAACCAGGATTACTGCAATGGCGTGAACGGCCGCCCAACCCACATCAACATGCCGGAAAGGGGCAAAAACATTCTAAAATTCAAAAATTACCAAAACCAGCAATAAGCTCCTTACGTGATTTATGCAGATTTTGAGTCAATAATTGAAAACTTTCCACTGATCCAAAAAATCGAACGAAAAAGATGGAAAAAACTTCATCTTTTGGCTGCCAAAATTTGGGGGACTACCATGATGTTTACATGGAAACGGACATGGCGTTGTTGGCCGACGTTTTTGAAAATTTCAGGCAGCTTTGTATACGAAACTACAAACTGGACCCTGCAAATTATTACACAGCTCCAGGGCTTTCGTGGGACGCTCTGTTCAAGCATACCGGGGGTGAGCTGGAAGTGTTGACGGACTACAAAATGCATCTTTTCATTGAGCGGGGAATCAGGTTGGGGAAAATGAAAGATGAAACAAAGGGTGTGGCCATTGCTGAAGTGGTCTGTTTAAGGCCCAAAATGTACTCCATCCTCCGGGCAGATGTTGCCATCAAAAAGGGGTGAAAACATGCATAATTGAGAAGAACATCCAGCACGCGACTTACAAAAAAACTCTTCTCAGCGAAAAACAAAAATCGCACAGCATGATCTTTCTCCGAAGCAAAAAACATGAAATTTACAGAGTAACTGTCAGCAAAACGTCACTGTCACCAATTGACACAAAAAGGTAGATTGCAGATGATGGGGTGAACACAAGAGCTTACGGCTATAGGGCGCAAGCCCCCTCCCCCCCAGCTGTCACAGATAACCCTCCCTCAGCATTAATGGACGAAGGTCTGGAAAAAATATTAGAATTATTTTAGGCCTGCCGGAAAACGGATTTGTGGATGAAAGGAAAGCCCCCAAACCCCTCAACCACAAACCTGTTTGCCGTAGATGGAATCAATCCTTGTCATTGCTTTCATAGCGCTCATCTTCAAAATAATCAGGGTTGGTATTAACTTTAAGGCCTGTAAAATGTTGACTTAAAATTATTTTTACGGACTCAAGAATTCCCTGGAACATCATTTTCATGTGGTGCGCGATGTAGAAACCTGGGTGCGCCATTTTGCTAACGAACCTTTTTCTTCAATGGGGTGCCAACTGGCGAGGGGGCAGCTGAGTGTCTGGCGGGATAACCAGCAGTTCTTCATGCACGAAACTCAGTTTGGGGCCGTCGTGCAAATAGTACATGACCGGCATGCCAGGTTTTTGGACCATCCTTTCAATGTTGAAAACTTTCAAAGACCAGCCGGGATTGGTTGCTCTTTTTGTGCCGCCCTCCAGCTAGCCGGGCTGGTAAAGATAGCGAACATGGACAGTGAAGGGGAGTTTTTTGCTTTCATCCCCACAGACCTGCGGTAGGTCGACAAAGGTTTTGCAAAAACAGACTTTTCTTTCATAGCCTCGGTGGGTTTTTTGCCAGTGAGGCCTGTTTTTTCGTTGTTGATCGTCGCAATGACCTCAGGCAGCTGTTTCACCCAAGCGATGGACCATTTTCCTTCATGCATCAGCATTTCGATGGCATACTGGTGGCTGAACAGGCGCTCGGCCAGGGTGCGGTTGAATCGTTCAACCATGGCCTGGTTGTGGTGAAGCTCTGGTTGCCCTGGTGGATGAAAGTTTTGTGTTTTTCCAGCTCTTTGGAAACAGCGCCCATGGACTCACGCCCAGGGTCGACCTGGAGCATTTCAGGCCATGACAGAGGGCTGCGCCTGTAAATTTTCTGAAAAGCCTGGGCAACCTCCTCAGAGTTTTTCGAGGTCAAGGGTTCAGCCTCTTTGTAGTGGCTGGCGACGTCGGCGACGGTCAGAGCATATTTGAAAACTTTTCGGCCACGCAGTAGCTGGTCATGCAGCAAAAAAAGAAGGTCAGGTTGGTACACCTTATTGGGCGTGGGCACATCAAATTTCGGCTGAGGAACGTCCTGTGGTGGGGCAAGGTAAATCTGCCAAAGCGCCTGCTTCACCAGCCAGCCATTTTTTTGCAGCGTCTTCAGGGGCCTTGGCGGTCTCTGCCAACTTTTTTATCACGGCGAGGCCTTTCCAGTAGCCACCAGGGCTGTAGTAGGTCTTGGCGAGTCTGTCGTCCATATACTTGGGGAAGCAGCTGTTCAGTGCAGAGGGTTTTGCCCTCACATTTTGGCCGTTGAAGAATTTTTGTCAGTCAATTTTTTCAAACCTCCATCTAAAACCCCCATTAAAAACGCATAGTGATTCGCTTTCTCACATGGATCTTCCTCACGTCTTGCCACATTTTTGAATTTTTCCACCACTTCAGTGAAATGCCTGATTTTTTCCATTTCTTCGGGGAGGCATGTGCATTCTGCCACACTAGGTTCCACCACACTAGGTTCCATCGGAACATACTTACAGCACATAACTCTAAATGTTCATCCGACACTGCCCACTCAAAGGAAACGAAACGTGGCATAGCCAATTGCCAGGGTTCCAGCGCCCAAAAAAAGCAGCTTGCCGTTTTCCTGCTGCGGGCTCGGCTGGTAAAAATCGGAAAACTTTTCGCTCTTTCAGCGGCGCGATGGTTTTGTCGGGGTGAGCCTGGTTGTAGAGCTTGAAAGCGTAGTCGATGTTGGTGAAGTTCTGCTTGGCCTGCGCGTGAATCTCAGCATTAGTCTCGATCCAGTCGAGGAGCTTTGTGCGTTCGCGCAAGTACTTGTTGTAGGCCGCCTGGTAGGCCTTGAGAGCTTTGTCGTGGCGTTTTTTTTCGTCCAGCGCGGCTTGGCTGCTGTCCCCGCCGAGTGCTCTCACAAGATAATTGCTGCCAATGAAGATCACGGCGTTAAGCACGGCCCCGCCAACCATGATCGCGATGCTCGCCATATCCTTACTGAAGATTAACAGTTTCAATTGCTCACAGGCTTATCGTTTATCGTTTCCCTTGGTTTTCAGCTTCTTCAACCTCTTGAATTGTGCACTCGGACAAACCGAAGTTGGTGAGATCAAACATCGCAGGTGTTCAAAGGCCGCAAACTTTAATTGAGTTTTGCAGGGAGGGGCAAGCCCCCAACCGTCGGGAAACAACAGGCTTAGCCTTTTCACCCAGGCCGCCACAGACAGAGCCAGGGCTTAGATGTTGTCAGGAAGGATCCCTTGATCCGTGAGGTACTGTTTGAGCGCAATGCTGCCGGCCATAACGGCTGTGAACTTGAAGAAGTTTGATCTGCTGTTGGTGGGGTCCGACAGGAAATTTTCTTTCATAACCTTTTTTGCGACCCATCCAAAAAGGGTTTTGACAAAAAAGGGTTTTGACAAGCTTGTTGTCTGACATGGTGTGATATAAAAAATTGACAAAGTTTTTAAACTTTGTCAACTTTTTATATTTAAAAATAGGAAATTTTTTTGCGGCGTAGTTCTGTCTGCGACAGCTGGGGGCAAGGGGGCTTGCTCCCTATTCCATCTGATGACAGCCTCTGTACTGAGCAGTCCCTTGACCGGATGAAGGGTCTCCCGATGAGGGTGGAAGGGGGCAAAGCCCCCTAGCAGTTTCCGGATTGGGCTGTTCAACCATCTGTTGATTTTGTCGCCTGATGGTGGAGGGGGCAATGCCCCCACTTTTGAATGCAGCTTTCAATTCTTTGTTCTTGTAGTAAATGCCGATCAGCCCGACGGCGATGCTGCCGAGAGTTAGCCATTGGGTCTTGTTCAAGCCCCCTGAATCGGATTTCAGTTTTTCTTCTGTGGCAGGTCTCCTGACAGGGTTTGGGGCCACAGCTGGTTCTTTTTCAGCTGCCCTGGCAGCTTTTCCTTCGGCCTTTTTCACCCGTTCTTCAGCATCGGCCAAAGCTTTTTTCTGAACTTCGCAAGCCTCTTCTGTTTTTTGTGCAGTGGCTTTTCCGGCGGCAGCTTTTCTGGCGGCAACCCTCTTGGGGTCTTTGGCTGGCTTGGTGGTGGGGGCTGGAGCAGTTGCTTGCCCGGTTGGCGGGGCGTTTCCCTCTTTGGCAGACATGGAACTGTGTATATATTTCTTCGTTCAAATTGCTGCAGAATGTTCAGGAACTGCTGGGATTTATTGAGGAATTGCTGGGGATTGCTGAGGAACTTTTGGAAATTGCCTTGCAATGCGGTATTGGCCAGCGCCAGAAAACTGCCAAACTTTAAAGCCAAACTTCCGGCAATTACTGTCAACTCCTTGCTGATTGTAAAATCTTTTTTAAGGTCCTCTCTCAAGCGCCCGACGTCTTTAATGTTTAGCATGGCTGAAGCACCGTAAGCATGGAGGTCAATCATGCTGTCGATCAAGCTTTCGGTGGTTTTCGAGCCTATGAAGGTCTGGTACCTTTTGCTGTACTTCTCAACGTCTTTGCCGGTGAGGCGCTTCACGTCCTCATGAGTCAAATTCACCCCGATGGCCTCTTTGGCCTAGCACGTTGAAACTAGAATGGCCAGCTGTTCGCGCATGGTGGGGATATCGGGGCCCTGGGTCACGCTTTCGACAACTCCTCGGTTGCTGGCATTTGGCTCAGCTTCCAGAAGGTTCATTACGTCTGCGAGCACCTGTGCATCGTCAGCCATTGCTATATTTGGTTGAAGATTTTTAATTGGTGGGCAACAGGGAGAAGACAAGATACGAGTCCTTTTGCTTTTTCAGCCAAGCGATAAGGGCTTTGTACTCCTCCGGGGTTAGTTTGCCCACAAAGTCCTCAAAGATGCTTTTCATTGTTTTTGGAGCGGGGATGTAAAAAAGCACGACAGCCACCACATTTTCCTGGAACGAGGCCATGATGCTTGTGTACTTCTGGGTCAATGCCCAGACGCTAATGCCCATGTGGCGAGTCAAAAAAGTGAGACTCACCAGCTCGCCAGTGCGACCTTTCACGTCCTTCGAGGCAGCGCAGTCATCCAGAAACCTTGTGATTTTTAGCCACAATTCCACTTTGCTGGTCTTTTTCACCAAGCCGCCAAAAGGTCTTGTTGTGGGCGAACATCGGGCATATCAGAATGATGTAATTGAACTTGCCATGGAAAGGGCCGTAAAGCTGGTCCATGACGAATTGCGATTTTCCCGAGTTCGTGGGGCCAACCACCAGCACGTTGAACGGAATGTTGGCTGGGTTCATTTGTCCCTATCTGGAGACACTAATATTGAATTGATTCAAGCTGCCTCCCCTGGATGTTCATTTGGGAATCACTAATCAGGAAAATGTGGCAATTTACGTTTTTCAGAGCCGCTGGCTGTTCGCTCGATCTCCAGCTGCACCCCGTCTTGGGTGTTGACGAGGTGTGTCCCACTGCCGTGCAGGTCTTGGTCAATCATCGAGCACAGGTCAATGAAAACCCCGAACTTGTTGTCGGAGTAAAACTTGGCAACATCGATGTTCTGTGTCACTTCTTTCTTTTTCTCCCACTTTTTCACGAAGAAGCGGCTAGTTTCTTTCCAGAAATCTTCTGCTTTCAGCCCATTGTTGTACAACTGGTTGGGCGAGTCGTTGATCGTGATGGCGATTTTGGTGATGTCAGGGTTAAAGTATTTTTCTGAATCATGGGCGCCGAGCACATACAGCTCGATGAACAGGAGAAGGATGCCTTTCAATGAGCGCCTCTCTGAGTGGATGCGGAGGTTGATCTGCGTATCAGTGCCCTGCACAATTTTGATCACTCTGTCCCGCTGCACGTGGTCGTACAAGAACTCTTTTCCTGAGTAGTAGATGCTGTTTGGTTCGTCCACCAGCATTTTGCTTCAGATCATTTCGTACTCGAGCTGGATGTTTTTGAGCTTGTAGACCAGCTTCATTGCGTCCGAGCCACGAATCACGTGCACCGGCTGAGCCAAGGTGAGATCGAACGTCAGGTCGTTGTACAGGGCCTGTGGGTAAAAAATGTCGTGGTCGGTGAGGATCTGGTTGTCCAGCCGGATCTTGTACTTTTTCTTGTAGACCCCCTCGAGCTTGTTTTCCATGTCCACGCCTGTGGTCAGTTTGTTGCCGGCGCAGGAGCGGACTGGTTCACGCTCTGGATACCCTCCAGCAGCATGTTGTCCCACTCTTCTTTCGGAAGGAAAAGGTCCTTGAAGATTTTGGAAATGTCGTAGCTGACGGTTTCCTGCAGAACATGGCCCAAACATTTTACCACCATTTTGTCGATCAAAGCCCGTGAAACGTTTTGCACAAGGTAGTTGTTGGCGTGCCCGCCCGCCAGGTCGATTTCGAAAATCAGGGCTAGCGAGCCCAGCACGAGCACCTCATTTTGATTCAGTTTCGGCACTGAAACGTACAGAGTCTAGCCGGGGTTGGCCTCAGTCAGGTTGAAAGTGATGCGCTTTACTGCCTGCTGGGCTTTCATGGCGCCCAACGTTTTTTCACTGTACATTGGGAGAAGGTTCAGCTGAACAGCCATTGCAATATATTTTCACAAACTTTTTAGTACAATTTAAAAAATATTGCGGGGGTATCATACCCCATCGGAGACGTGCAATGGCTGAGGGTGGAGATGACTTTGGCATTGATCAACCCGCTCTTGATCATGATCTTGACAACGACGGGTTTGTTTGCCACGACGATGAACAAGAAATAGACACAACACGCCCATTTCATCCTGGCGGTTCATCCATGCCGTACCACGGCGCTGAAAAATTTTAAATGCAAACACATTTGCATGAAACTACCGGGATGCCAGAGATACCCGAAATGTCGGTCGACGAAAATACTCCTCTTTTGGACCCCACTTCCAAGCTTTTGA
Source organism: Galaxea fascicularis (assembly GCA_948470475.1). NCBI lineage: Eukaryota > Metazoa > Cnidaria > Anthozoa > Scleractinia > Euphylliidae > Galaxea > Galaxea fascicularis. The sequence goes on from OX419338.1 coordinate 25,093,067, forward strand.
AAACCCTTAGTGAACGGTTGTTTGGGGTCTAGAAGAAAAACCTAAAACCATCATGGGGGTAAGGCGGTTCTTACAAGACAAGTACCCCAACGCCGATTTCAGCCAGTTGGAGGGGGGTGGCTGGAAAATCAGCTTTGAAAACCAGGGCACGGAAACGGGGGACATTGTCTTGCGTGGCCCAAAAGGTGTGGCACAATAAATAATTGTTCGAAAAGGACGTTCGTGGGGGCTTTTAGATACTTTCGGTAAAAATAACTTTATGTCTCTAGGGAAAAGTTCCGAAACACTCTTAAAGGAAAGTAATGCAGAGATTCAGGAAGAAAGACAGAGTTTGCACGAAGCAGAAAAACAGCTCTCAGAGGCGCAAAGAACAAACAAGCAAAAAGAAAAAAATCGTTAAAGAAATGAAAGATTTGAAAACACGACTCGAGAAAACCCAAGCCAAAATGGATCAACTTGAGTCAAACGTGGAAAATGAATCAGAATTGCGCGAGCTGGAGCAACAAGCCAAAAATTATCGAGCCGATCTTGAAAACACGAAAAAAGAAGGGGCTGCCCTTGAAAAAAAAGCGAAGCAGAAGGAAAGTGCAATGCGCAAAGAAAAAGCAAAAATTGCCCAAACCCAAGCAAGCCTTGCAAACAAAGAAAGTGAAAGAAATGCTCTCGAGGCGAGGCTTAACAACACAAAAACATTGGATGAGATGAAGGAGCAAGAGGCCGAGCTGCAGTGCCAAAATAAGGAAGATGAGGCTGTCATCGAAAATGCTGACACTTTGCCCTCTGAAAAACAAGCAGCAAGCTTAAGAGTGATGGCACGGACGGAAGAACTTGCGCGCTTGCAAACGCAAATTGCGGAAAGAGAAAACGCTCTCCCCCTTCGCGAACGGGTGAAAGAGATTTTCAAAAAATACGGTGTTACCATCACCGTGATTTTTCTTGCTGCGGGTGCGACTATTGGGGCAGTTGTTGGCGTGATTACCAGTGCTCTGGAAACCTTGGGCAATGGGCTGGTGAACGGGCTAAAAACGATCGGCCAAAAAGCAGCTTCAATTCTGCCCGGCATGCTTGGCTCGATAGTTTTTTTCCTTTTCAAAACCATCGGCCAGGTTGTCGGTTGTTTGGCTAAGCACACCTAGCTGATAATTCTGGCCATTGCCGCTTTTCTGATGGAACAGTACATAAAGAAAAACCACTAGCGCATTGACAGAATAAACACCCTGGTGAGCGCAACAGCCCCAATTGCAATGAGGGTTTTGTTGACATTGTGTTCCCCTGCACAGTGTCCAAAGGTGCAGTCTGTGATGGCTCGCCTTTTTTCGGTTGGCGGTGGTTCCTTTTTGCTTGTCTCCCAACCGGGGTGGGGGGACAGAGCCCCCTCAGCTTATGCCGCTTTGTGAACAGGGTTAGACAGGTGGCCGTTCGGCAGATTAATTTTTGACAGACCGCTGCCCATCAAATGGAGGGCTGATTTTTTTGTGCTCTGATTCACGTCGTTGTTGACCCCGAGCTTCATTCCCCGGCCGGCCTGCCTGCCGGAGCTTGTTGTTGTAGCCGACCACGCTACCTGTGTTCAGGACCATGCGCGAGGGTATCAGCCATGCTCCAGGCGCCACCACCAAGTCCAATCGCACCTTGGCCTCGTCCACCACCAAGGTGATAACGCTGAACGCTTTTGGAAATGTCCGGCATTCGGATTGCATCCTCCAAAAGGATGAGGACAGCTCTCTGTGCTTCCCTTGCTCACCCGCCGTTTCCGAGAATGCTGGTACGAACATTGACCTGCGTGCCCAGAATGCAGTAAACGTAGGCCTCAATGGACTGATTCAACTGCGTGAGGCCTGCTACGGTCAGCCCATTTACTTTGTCCGGAATGAAACTCGAACTGCCTGTCTGTGCCTGGGTCGTTTCGGATGTAGTCCAGCTTGTTTCTGGCTGAATCTGTCCCACCCTCGTCAGCGAACCTCTGGTTCGATGGGTTGGAGAGCGGTGTCGCGTACTGCCATTGCTTTTGCGCATAGTCTCCGTTGCTGTAGTTGATAAAAACATATCCGAGGCCGTGGTTTTGACCGAACAGGTAATGGAAATCTGCACTCGGGTCAACCCCGAACTCGGCGCAGATTCTTTGGTATGAGGCCTTGTTGTATTTATTGTCCATTTGCGAAAAGTTCGGGTCGTCGGGCAGCGAGCTGATTCTTTGGATGCCACTCATTTCGAACAAAATACGCCGCGTTGTCAAATACACATGAAAAAGATAGAAAGGTTGAAGCTGCGGGAAATTTTTAAGAACAGACCCGACCAAAATTTCATGCGAGATGCCGCACACCACAAAGCAAAGTTCAGCTGCTGTGCCCAAAAACCCATCTGCGGGCGCCCAGCCATTTTCTTGCGTTTTTGGATGTTCTGAATGTGATCTGTGTGTCTTTGAAAATTGTTCTGTACTGGATGGTGAAAACGTCCTTTGGCGTTGCATAAATGTTTTGCAATTTGTTCAAAGTTTCTCCGACCCTTTTTTCTATGTTTTCAGAAAATGGGACTGCAGGGATGTTTTCTGCTGGTTCCCTGGAAGGTGTAAGCTGTTTTGGAAAACCCCCCACCAGCTCATGGGCCTCGCCCGCTAAATCCCTTTTTAACTGGGGAGACTGGTCTTTCGGGGCAATCTTTTCCTTATCTCCAGAAAATACTGTCATGGGGGTTAGTGACCCCGTTTTTTCCAGAATCGGCGTCGTGGGCTGATGGGTTGAGAAGTTGAACGAGGTCTCTGCAAAGAAAAAATATTTGTTGGCGTAGGGGTATTTGGCGGCAAAAAGGGCCCACGCCTTTTTTTCCAATTCCTGCTGCAGCTTTGCTACCTCTGAACTTCTCAGCCATTGGTTTGAGCCAGACATATCTGCGATGGCTTGTGTATATCTTCATGCCTTTTAAATTTAATTTTGGAGAATGGATATGGCAATGCTTAGCGTCGTCGCTTCCGACAACCCCTGCACCGTCTATTTTGACGAACCCATCCCCCAGCCCCAAATGGTCAGGCTCGTTTCTTTTGCAATGAACAAAAAAATCAACACAAAAATCGAAGTGCTTGATTCTCGGGACCAAGTGCTCGGTCAAAAAACGCTTTCCCCGTTTTTCTACACCCCCACGGACCTTTCCAAATACCTCAAAGCCGAAAAAAAAAATCAGAAAATCGCCGACCTTCAACGTCACCTTCGATTATGACGCAAACATGGGGATGGTCACACCCAAAAACCCCAATTCTTTGAAACTAAGGTTTCCTCAAAGTTTTGTTGATTTTCTGGGCACGCCGCCGATTCTTGAGAAAAATTTTACAATAACCACCCTCAAAGCAAGATCAGCACAATTCACTGAACGGGGGAAAAACCAATCTTCTTGTTTTGCTTCACGGGTTTGCCCCATGTTTTTCCTCTATAGCGTACCATTCATCAAACTAAAATGATTTCCGGAATGCTTCATCGAGCAAAACGGTCAACAGTGTTTCACTTTGGATCAAAGACGAGGATGGGGCGCTTGTTGATTTTCACAATCAGCCATACTCTTTCGAACTTGCATTTAAAAATTGCTAAAACTTTATATATGGGCCTCATTGATTCTTTCACCAAAACATCTGGTGCCGGTCAGGTTGGGCCACCAGGGCCTGAAGGTGACCCCGGACCGAAGGGACCTGCCGGGCTGCGTGGCGAACAAGGACCTCCTGGCCCACAAGGACCTCAAGGGCCTCAAGGCGACCTTGCTCCCAATTCCGACGAAATCATGAAAATCGACGACTCGAATTTCATGATTGCCAACCTCAACAGGGACGAAAACCGCGTCAAGAACATGACCGACCCCGTCAACTAACAAGACGCCATCAACAAACGCTTTCTCGAATGTAGCATTTTCAATTACCTGAAAAAAGACCAACCATCACATTCGCATTTTTCCATTTCCATTTCACAAAATACACACATCAAAGGTGGACCGCCACATCTGCATTTTTTAGTTTTCTTTCCATATTTTCCCGTTTTCTTTCCACAAAATTCACACTCCAGAGGCGGTAAAATGGATCTCAAATCGTCACCGGACATGCCCAAATCTTCCCAATTGCTCTTGATCGCCGGCCGCAAAAATCTGATAATTGGAAAAATTTCGCCCCAACCCATGGCCAAATGCTCCCGGTAATTTTTGGCAATGACTTGCCAAAGGATCATTTCTTTCAGCTCTTCGGGCATCAACTCGGGGATTTGCTCGATGGTTTCAGCCATGGTACCCCGGAGCGCCCCTTATGTAATAGGGGTGCGTGCGGGCACAGGCCTTGCGGCTCGAGACACACGTAGTAGTGGGGTGTATGAGCAAAGCGAACGAGCCGAAGTGCGAGCTCGGTGATAAGGCAGAGGCAAGCATTTGTCCCTTTCCACCACCCCCGCATCAAGCCGAAACCATTTTTTTTTCAGAATTTGTTAAACGTAAAAATGATTTTGGCTCGATTTACAAGCGATTTGTATTGTATTTCTTTATGTTCCCCGGATGGGTTTTAGGTTTCTAATTAAAACTCGACACGCACGACAGTGACATACCTCATCATCGGAAGTGCTTGCCCCCCGCATTCTTCACTTCTGTGATGGAGTCATCCTAATGCGCGACAGAAAAGAGTGGTGGTGTGAGCATATATAATAAAGCTCTATCCATCAATCTTGACAAGAATAATCGCCATTGTTAACTAACAAACTTCAAGAAATTGCAAAACATCACATTACTGAGGTGGTCACTTATCATGTGCTTTTTTCCTTGGTTAGAAACAGGTGGGGAACTCAACGTCTGCAAGTCGTCCTAACAAAATAAGAATTTGTTTCCCATTAGGGATATTTGTTATCTTCAACATTGTCAGTGCAAGTTGGAAACACTTGGGCTAAATGATTTTAAACTGGACATACGCAGGCGTATAGAAAGCATCTCATCATTTGAATTACTTGAACACAAACTGATTATCACTTTGTTGTTGACGTCCTCCTATATTGCAATAAAAAATGACAGAAGTTGTAATGGAATTTTTTTAAACGTTGCACAGTTATTAATTACATCTCGTACATCAAAAAATAAAATAAAAAGAGGGGGTCACCATGCTTGTTTTCACGTTGTAGAATATAACTACTTTGGTGGCTTGTGAAAAATCTAGCCTTGAGCGAGAGGCACCCATTATTTCCAGAAATGTATTACTGGCAATGAAGTATTAGTATATTCTTGTGATAACACAACAACGCTAAAGTAAAACGACTTAAAGTTACCCAAAAAGTGACACTAATGACAGATTGTAATATTGATTCTATAAGAACATTTCCAAAACTGAATAACTAAAAATTCTTCAAATTTGCATAAGTCATGAAATCATGAAGAGTCGTATTTTCTTCAAATACGTGGAATAAAAAAGATAGGTCACCATTTATTCAGCGAACGTATCCTCAAAGGAAACCCTCTCAGTTCTGATGATGCAATAAATTATGTGCAGTAAGTGATGCGCAATGCAATTCGAAGGAATCACGTTAAGATCTGTAATTCGTCCCGCAAATTAGCAACGAAATTATGTTGCTTTCAGGGATGTTTTTGATTTTCCTTTTTTCATTGAAATGTGTACACATCACCACCACATAAAAAATTGCATCGTTGGTCTTGATCTATATTTTATTTGGATTCAATTTACAGTAGGGTACGAGTTTGCTGGCGTTCACATTTTGCCCTGGTTTGTATTCTTAACTTGTCTTTGAAGAAGGAGAGATCCAATAGCCAAATGGCACTGAGTTAGGAGACAAATGGAACTGTGATTGAAGCATTTTAACAACCTAATTACAATTCAACACACATGACAGTGCCATACCAGATCGTCGGAAGTGATTGCCCCCTCATTCCTCACTTCCATGGCAGAATTATCCTACTTTTCGACAAAACGTTGTTGGTTTTAGCATATTCAATTATTTCCTTAAATAATCATAGCCATCCCTTGATTAATCTCAGCCCTCAAATGATCGCCCCCTTTGGTGGAGATATTTGAAATAATCGACTCCCTTGAATAATCATCCCTCACACCTCCCTTGGATAATCACCCCCCACCCCCCATCCCCCACACTACTCACACCCATTGAACAAACATCCCCCTCTCTTTCTACCTCTCTCTTCTTTCACCCCTCCCTATCAAGTAGAAAATTTACACCTCGGTGTTTTAGTTGACTTGAAAATTTGGTTTATCAACTGAGTTGATAAAATAAATTGTCTACGGTAAAGAGATTCAAAATGCTGACGTTTCAAGCGTTTGCCCTTCGTCAGAACGAATGATATATCGAACAGTGGAGTTACGCTATTGGTGAAACTTGGTAACACGAAGAAAGTAAAATTACTTGATGTAATTATTTCATGTCTAAATGGAATAAGTGAACAAAATATATAGGGCATGACTTCCGAAGAGCAACATTTGAAATAATCGCCACATCGATTAATCGCCCTCCCTTTGATGCGAAAAAAAAAATCAAACCTGCAATACAAGACATAATTAGTTGGAACACTTGGCCTCACGACAGAAGATGGCTTCTTATGTGAGTCGTTCTCTCTCCTCCTAAATGTTGAATACACAAAGTTAGCTGTTGCGAGTCTTGTTTATCAACATTGAAGGAGGGACAAGGACAAGTGTTCCAACAAATGCGTCCGATATTGTGGCTATTACTCGAGGAATTACAGTACCTGGTCTTCCTTAGTGCATGTCTCCTGATACCTTGCTTCATTTCCGTCCGCTCTAGTAAGACCGCTACCAACACATGGGTTATCTACAGCAGACAGAATCGCAAAGCTATGTGAAAATAATACTGGAAAATAATAATCAGAAATTTTCTAAACTAAACATGACACGCAAAAATCGCTGGTTGATTTTCCTGCCGCACGCGTAAAAAGTGGAAATATAAAACTGTACGTAAAAACATCTAGATTTAAAAATATACAAAGAGAGCATGTCTCCACAAGAGGTACACTCTTTTTTTTTTGGATTAAGAACGTCTAATGTTTGAGCTGAGACTGAGCCAGGACTGAACGTTATTAGTATTTTTTTGGCAATTTCAGCCTGAAAACGTTCTTTACCTGTTTCTAGAATAAATGTAATAACTGTATTTCAGTAAATCATAGTTATGAATGAAAAAGGTTTTCATAAATGTTCTACATGTAATTGTGATACATCATCAGTTTGCTATTTTAAAATTTGAACGACTTGTATGCATTATATCTATTCCAGCATTTTGCACTCTATTAAACGGTACATCTTGAGTTGACTGAGGCATTTCTTGCATTTTATTTTACTTTTATTTAGCCCACTGAAAAAAGTGGACGAAAAAGACGCCCTTAACTTAATCTCAGCCTGGGTATGTTCTTAGCACGTTCTTAAAATTGAGTTCAATTTCAGCGTCGTTGTTCTTATAAAAAAGGTTCTAATATGAAAAAAGAGTGTAGCCATTATCTTCTATATACATGGCTGCTTGGGCTGAAATTTATATTTTCATGTTGAACTCAATATTTCAGAATATAAAGTTCGTATCTCTGGTCACCCATGAGGGCAAATACAATGGTAACTTACTCAACTACTGCTAATGATTGACTCCCAGATTAACACGCTCCATTCTTTGTCAATCTGTTCCATAGCCACTAATGCAGTGAACGGCAGCATGCAGGAGAGGCAGATTCGTACAGCATAAATTGCCCGTTTCCATTTCTGCCGAACACTTCAGGGACTGGGTGGGTGTCGAGAATGAACAGCCTTTTATCAATGCATCCGACAAGAAGTGAAAGTGGCTCACATGTGTAAATGGAAAGAAAGTTTTCATGTGTGTGTGTCAGCTCATTTATTTTCTGTTGTAGTGTATCACGACTGATTTGTGAAAAAACGCCTTCCCCATATGGCAACTCTTCTGTAAACGATTAATTGTTCCGCAAATGCTTATTGTCCCTCATTAATTTCTTAGCATCCACAACTGTATACGATATATCGCGAATTTCTTTAAGCTCTTGAGGATAACTGGCAGTGACACTTGTGGCTACGCGTGGAATCTCTTTCAGCTTGTTTTCCGCAGAGATGCTTATGAGGGCATCACATACTTTAAGAGTCAGGAAAACACAGGCGTTGGTGGCATCGTTAAGGACTGTCATACCCGCAGGAAGAGGACTGATAGAAACTCCGTCAGATAACATCTTTGCAACTTTGTAGTCTCCAGCCTCTAATGCAGTGCTTTGGCTAACGGACAGATTGATATTTTTACAAAGCGATAGTAAACTGCCTTCAAGAGTAGTGATGGCATCTCTCATGGAACAAGTTCTTTTCTTAATGTGAAATTCTGTGAATGCTTCTTGTAAATTAAGAACATTATTCCATACAGTCGCCTGCTGCACTTCGTACTTTTCAGTGTACAATGGACGCCGAGAACGTCGTATAATTTCCCGCAGACAATCCATAATGTCTTTGAATGGATTCAATGATCTTTCTTTCAAAAGTTCTTCCTGGTACGGGTAATGTAGGGCAGGGTTTGTAAGCACGAAAAGCACCATACCATATGCCCAGGTGTCTATGGCTTTAAGCTGCTCTAATGTAGCTTGTTGTGGTCGAAGTTCCGGCAGCAAAACTTCAGGTGCAGATCTTCCTTCCCCGAAGTCTGCAATTTTGCAAACAATGGGCTGATTGTTCCACGTGAACTCCAATTCATCTCTGTGCATGTGGGTGTAATGTTGGTTGCTTACCAGGATGTTTGCCGGTTTTAAATCTCTATGCACAATTCGCCGCCGCATGTAAGGTAATCCAAGAGAGTCTTGGATTCCGGATTCCGGATTTCACATCCATGGATTCGGATTCCACAGACCAAAATTACCTGGATTCTGGATTCCGGATTACCTTACATGGGGCGACACAATGTCATTATTGTGAAGATATTTCAATCCAACTGTGATATTCTTTGCGATGACAGGGACAACTTGCTCAAACCCATTGAAATCATACTGTGAGTGAACGTGGGAAAGAAAATCTGCAAGCGAGGTGACACTCTTTGGGTCGTCGAACGGCTTAAAGGAAAACTTCAAGTATTCTGTCATTATGGCAAAAGGACTTACAGATACTGCTTCGAAAGAAACAATATTCGGGTGCCCCTTGATGCTGTTCAAGAGCTTAGCTTCCTTAGCAAACTCCTTTTTGTAGCCAGTGATACCTCGTGGGATTTTAATAATGACATCTCGACTTTGCTTTCCGTCCGTAGAATGTTGCCCAAACTTGACCAGACCATAACTTCCTTCACCTATACCTATCTGGTCGGTCACTTCATCCAATAGAAAACGCCGCAAACCACTAAAAATATCGCGGTCAGGAGGTTTTGCTCTCAACCGTGGAATTTTAAAAGACATAGTTGTGCTGTAAGCTTATGAATGATTTTCCTCCATGTCTCACGACACTTACATTTATAGCATGTGAGTAGATTTTTTGTGAATAATACATGTCATTCACACGTCAGGAAGTCACTACTTTTCACACTTAGCAGTCGCGGCAACAAAATACAGATCTGGTATTGTAAAACACAAGGTTGTTACTATGAGGTTGATATCAACCATGCTCATACTGAATCGTTTCACAGATAGTTAAGGTTCGACCCATGGTTAGACAAGAAAAAACTATCACCGCCGAAACATGTCTGGAATGTTTATTGTGTTGTGCCCAATCGCAGTTTCAATTCTGTAAGGGCAAATTTATTTCTGTGCGGGAATGACCAAATGAATCAGGTGCATACAAAAATTAATATCAGAGGTATAGAGTGCGAGAGTTTGCGAGTGTGAGACCCTTGTTTAAAAATTCGAGACCGAGGCTTTTTTCGTTTCTATCAAATTCGAGCCCAAGTCTTTACCTCTAAAAATCCGAGCTCAAGACTCCAATAGCTAGAAAATGTCACGCCGATAGTACTAAAACAGCATAAAACGTGACAGAAATCTCCAATGGAAGATGAGATTTACGAGATGCATCATTTCCGATAGACCATTCCCCTAATAAATATTGCTTCACAACACAGAAACTATGGCATAGGATCATTTTGCAAATTACTGAACCGCAATTAAAGGACGCGTGCATTTCAACTTGGAGGCTCCCAAAATAAAACATGCTTTACGACTTGTAACCAAAAGTAAAAACTAAACTGTTAACGGAAACATCTGTTTATTAAACATTAGCCTGCGAGCAGGCCCTTCTATTCTTCACAATGTGAAGCGCTCGTGCAATACTAAGCCTACGGTGAAACCCAAATAGGGCCCGCTCACAAGCTAATTAAACATTTCAGTTCATTTCAGTTCAGTTTATTTGCCATTTCATAAGAGTTAAAATATAAGATACAAATTATGAAATTTGAAATAAAATGACAAGGAAGCTCATAAAGAAACCACTGGGCTTATGAGCTATGAGCTTCCTCAAAATGAAACAGGATAAAGCGAAACAGGTAGCAGCTCAACGTTAACCTAATTTGCAAGAAGAAATTCTTTAAGCAGTTTACTAAACAAACCAACGTTCTCATACTTCTGAATTTCTTGATTAAGTGAATTGTAAAACTGAGGTCGTCGAAAATGAATAGAAAATCTACGAATGTTTGTTCGACATGGAAAAATATAAAAGCAATTAGAATTCCTAGTGTTATAAGAGTGTATTTGGTTTGTAAGAGTAAACATATTATTTAAGGTATTGGGAAGCAGCCTTTGGTATACAGAAACATAAACTCGGCAGTTTGAAATAAATAAATATCATTAAATTTCAAAATTTGATGATCTCTGAAAAGATTGTCAGTATGGGCATCAAAAGGAACATTTGAAATAATTTTTAACTTTTTTCTGAAGCGTAATTATGCGCTTAAGATAATGGTTTGATAAGTCGATCCCCACACTGTAATACAGTAAACTAGGTAAGGGTAAACTGAACTAAAGTACAGAGTATGTAGGCTCACAGCAGAAAGGCAAAAGCTTGATTTATATATGATACCAATAGACTTCGAAATTTTTCTAGAAACATTTAAAATATGCGGTTTCCAAAAAAGATTCTCATCGAGAATCGCACCCAAAAACACTACCTCTTTAGCCTTTATGATATCATGATTGTTTAAAACAACAGATATATCAAGTGTTCGCCTTTTCTGCCTAGGTTTGAAGATCATAAAATTACATTTTTTTAGATTGATGGAAAGATAAAGATAGTAACTCAGAATTTAGCGTTTGTGAAAGAAAAAGCTCATCCTTGTGAGAAAAAAATATGTTGGTCTCGTCAGCAAAAAGAATGAAGTCTAAAACCTTTGATACGTTACATATATTATTAATAATATATATATATATATATATAGCATTTAATTTGCACGTCTGCTGATAGAGTGCTCAATAGTAGAACTAGAGCGTTAATATAATCCAGGTGATGTGATCAACAGAAGGTATGACTTGGCATTTTTATTACTAACTAGTTTCGTACCGCACGGGAAGTGCAGCACTCATCAGATAAAATAGCCAAATGCCATTTGGCTATTTTGGCATTTGGCTATTTTATCTGATGAGTGCTGCACTTCCCGTGCGGTACGAAACTAGTTAGTAATAAAAATGCCAAGTCATACCTTCTGTTGATCACATCACCTGGATTATATATATATATATATATATATATATATATTACTTCATAGAAGTTCAGGTTTCACGAGTAATCATCGTTTTATTGCTACAGAACTGTTTCGTATGGTACAAGGACCACACTCATCAGGCAATTTTAACGATTGAACTGTTGGAATTGGGAAGCTGGCAGTTAAATACGAAAATTTGAATGGTTGCTATAGTAAATGCGTAACATACAAAGAGTTTCTAGGTAACAAAAATATGATATAAGAAGGATTATATGTCGTTATTTTAAAATTACGTTACTCTAAAGTTCCGGAGTACATATCGGTTTCTGTGGGGGCATGAACTTGCTAATTCGTTTCTTCTGTTAAGGCTACACAGTTCTTTTTTACATATGATTATGAACTTTTCATTCAGACAAAGACCACATTTCTTGCTAATGCTGCTGTATGGTTTACATTTCTTAAGAATTTTCCATTTAATCTGAAACGGTTTCTTAGCGTCTTGTAAGTTCCAAACATGTTTGGAAAGCTCTGTCTCATTCCTTCTTTTCGAATGTCGGAAGGATGTTTTGTGATTCCCGTAGCGTTCCTTAAAGTTTGTAGCTAGTCCAACGTAGGTTTCAGTTGTTGTCTCGGTGGTGACTGTGGCTTGATAGATTACGTTAGTTTGGAGACATTTTCCTTCGAGTGGGCAATCAGGCTTTTTTCTACAATTGCAGGTGTCAGGTTGCGGTGTTTGTGCATTTGCATTTGAAAGAACGTGGTTGTTGTGTGACGATATGATGGATTTCATGTTTGGCATACATGAGTAGCTTAGCTTGAGTGTGTGTCTGTTGAAAATCTTGTAGAGTGGATGGCTTTTCTGGAAGCATTTTTCGACGATATGTAGGAACTTTCTACCAAGGTTGGTTTTAACGTTTGAATCGAAAGGAGGATTGTACCATGTAATGTCCCTTTTTCTGTTTCTTTTGTTGATAGTATCCTTAATTCAACGTATGCGCTGGAAAGCGTTCTTCT
>OX419338.1:25105916-25115916 GCA_948470475.1 Galaxea fascicularis
AATCTGAAACGGTTTCTTAGCGTCTTGTAAGTTCCAAACATGTTTGGAAAGCTCTGTCTCATTCCTTCTTTTCGAATGTCGGAAGGATGTTTTGTGATTCCCGTAGCGTTCCTTAAAGTTTGTAGCTAGTCCAACGTAGGTTTCAGTTGTTGTCTCGGTGGTGACTGTGGCTTGATAGATTACGTTAGTTTGGAGACATTTTCCTTCGAGTGGGCAATCAGGCTTTTTTCTACAATTGCAGGTGTCAGGTTGCGGTGTTTGTGCATTTGCATTTGAAAGAACGTGGTTGTTGTGTGACGATATGATGGATTTCATGTTTGGCATACATGAGTAGCTTAGCTTGAGTGTGTGTCTGTTGAAAATCTTGTAGAGTGGATGGCTTTTCTGGAAGCATTTTTCGACGATATGTAGGAACTTTCTACCAAGGTTGGTTTTAACGTTTGAATCGAAAGGAGGATTGTACCATGTAATGTCCCTTTTTCTGTTTCTTTTGTTGATAGTATCCTTAATTCAACGTATGCGCTGGAAAGCGTTCTTCTTTCTCAACAAGAATACCAACGACACAGCTAAAGAATCTTACGGATTTAAATCGAAACGGTCACCACCTCATATAAACGAGCTGGATGAGTTTGAGGACTGTATGCTTGCCATGATACAGCGAGTCGAATTCAAGACCAATACTTACTCTAATGATCTTCAGAAAAAGCTCAGTAAAGACGTAAAGGAAATACGAGAAGAAAACAACATCTTTGTAAAAGCAGACAAAACGACCAATTATTACAAGACTGCACCCGATGACTACGTGACACTTGTAAACAAAAACGTTACGAAGACCTACAAGAAGACAAACCCAAATGTGCCGGACATTATAACTCTAGCAGACAAGAAAATTGCCGAAGAAATCAAACTCGACGACCGAATTGAAGTCTCAGCATCAAGAGACTCCTTCATTACACTAAAAGACCACAAACCCGACTTCATCAACCACCCAACCTGCAGACTCATCAACCCAAGCAAATCGGAAATTGGCATCATCAGCAAAAACATCCTTGACCGCATAAACAATGAAGTAATTCAAGCTACTAAAGTGAACCTCTGGAAAAGCACCAACAACACCATAGAATGGTTCAAGGCAATCCCAGAAAAGGAAAAGCACGCATTCATCACCTTTATTTGACGTGTGCGATTTCTATCCATCCATATCTGAAGACCTATTACTGAAAGCATTAGATTATGCCTCCAAATTCACCACAATCACTCCACAAGACCGCCACATCATCATCCACGCGAAAAATTCACTCCTTTACCACCAAAACTCTACATGGACCAAGAAAAACACAAACGACATGTTTGATATTACAATGGGCTCGTACGACGGAGCAGAAACGTGCGAATTGATAGGAACTTACATGCTCTCCTTAATTGCATCCAAATTCAAAGATGAAGTTGGACTGTACCGTGATGATGGCCTCGCAGTTTGCAAAGCCACCCCTAAAGAAATTGAAAAAACCACGAAAGAAGTCAGCAATGTATTTAAGTCAAATGGTCTAAAGATCACAATCGATGCTAACAAAAAAAATCGTCCACTTTCTTGACGTAACCTTCGACCTCACAAACGGAAGCTACAAGCCATACATGAAGCCTAACAACAAACTATCGTATGTCCACCGGCAAAGCAACCACCCCCCAGCATTACTGAAAAACATACCACTCAACATCAACAAAAGACTAACTAACATTTCATCCAGCAAAGAAGTCTTCGACGAATCAATTGCCCCTTACCAACAAGCACTCAAAGAAAGTGGATATGATCACAAACTAACATACAATCCAGATTCCGCTCCGAGAAACAAAAGAAACAGAAAAAGGGACATTACATGGTACAATCCTCCTTTCGATTCAAACGTTAAAACCAACCTTGGTAGAAAGTTCCTACATATCGTCGAAAAATGCTTCCAGAAAAGCCATCCACTCTACAAGATTTTCAACAGACACACACTCAAGCTAAGCTACTCATGTATGCCAAACATGAAATCCATCATATCGTCACACAACAACCACGTTCTTTCAAATGCAAATGCACAAACACCGCAACCTGACACCTGCAATTGTAGAAAAAAGCCTGAATGCCCACTCGAAGGAAAATGTCTCCAAACTAACGTAATCTATCAAGCCACAGTCACCACCGAGACAACAACTGAAACCTACGTTGGACTAGCTACAAACTTTAAGGAACGCTACGGGAATCACAAAACATCCTTCCGACATTCGAAAAGAAGGAATGAGACAGAGCTTTCCAAACATGTTTGGAACTTACAAGACGCTAAGAAACCGTTTCAGATTAAATGGAAAATTCTTAAGAAATGTAAACCATACAGCAGCATTAGCAAGAAATGTGGTCTTTGTCTGAATGAAAAGTTCATAATCATATGTAAAAAAGAACTGTGTAGCCTTAACAGAAGAAACGAATTAGCAAGTTCATGCCCCCACAGAAACCGATATGTACTCCGGAACTTTAGAGTAACGTAATTTTAAAATAACGACATATAATCCTTCTTATATCATATTTTTGTTACCTAGAAACTCTTTGTATGTTACGCATTTACTATAGCAACCATTCAAATTTTCGTATTTAACTGCCAGCTTCCCAATTCCAACAGTTCAATCGTTAAAATTGCCTGATGAGTGTGGTCCTTGTACCATACGAAACAGTTCTGTAGCAATAAAACGATGATTACTCGTGAAACCTGAACTTCTATGAAGTAATAGTTAATGCTCCTCAATCGATTGAGTTGAGCGCTCTACGAAACACGTTCTACTCAACAAGAATTTATATATATATATATATATATATATATATATATATATTTAGGCAAACCTAAAAGCGGAGCTCCACAGTTATTTCCTTAATATTAGCATTTGAAACAGATAAACTAATATGGCAATGGCACAGGACTCAAGCCATGACTCCAGTAAACACTTCTCTATGTTGTGATTATATATATATTTATATATTTTATTCTAAAGTTGTAATAACTGAAGAAGGTCTTTGACCGAAACGTTTTATTATAGTTTTTATCTTTTTTAACATCAGAAGTTGTCCATCCTCGCTTCCTTTTTAACGTTTTACATTCATTCATGCTGTGAGGTTTGGACTGAGAATCCTACTGATCCTCCTGACGCAGTGACACCTTTGTTGGCTTGAGAGACCTACTAACAGTTGTTTATATTTTATACTCTGCTCTCACCCGCCTGCGAATCATCCATCCTGGTTGATCCAAAGATGTTACGTCTCAATTCTATAGTTAGAAAAGCTGCCTTTGTTTGGAACAAGCTCTCCAGGTATCAACACCACTGTTCATTCCTTAAACTTTGTTTGCTCCGCAACGTTATTCCGGTCGGCTTTAATCTTCGTTTTCATTTGGCTTTAAATATTGACAATGTTTATCTCAACACGTTTTGCAAGTACTCTCTTCAACGCACATCAAGGAACATTTGCAACGCGGTATTACAAGCTTCTCAAGAGAAAGTTAACCTTCTCCAACGGGAGCTCAGACTTCACAGGGAACAGTTGTTTTCGAGAATTAGCTATGATTCGGCTCTTTTCCTATGGAACGGTTTTAAGAGTGAAAACGTAAAACAACTCCATACCCTGAGAGAACGGGAAAAGCACAAGTGGCTTAAGACTATCCCTCTCGATCCCGGATTGCATTGATCCGGCGTCATGGATAATCCACCCGCAACCAGACGCAGCCGACATTACAACAAGTTTGTCAGGCTCCTTAGGAAACGTCAGCATTTTCGCAAAAAACGCAGAGTGCCCAACCCCATCAACATAGACCAACTGCACCAGTTAGACCCTGTCAACCTCTCAAGTGTGCCCATGGATGCGAATCAGGTCAACTTGCTTCGCAAAGGACCATCGTTTTGCCCTATGCCTAAGGACATCAATTGGCAGAGTGTGTATGACGACTTGGAAATCTTTGAGGCCAGACTACGAACCGCAGTTTTCTTTATCGACAGCAACCTTGATGACAACCTTACAGTTCCAAGCCACTTACCTCGGGTTCCGAAAGATAGGAAGTGGAAACCGCCAACGTCAAGGTACCCAGAACTTGAATTATTCTTAGCTAATGTACGGCGTGATCTTATTAATCCTGAGAACATTAGGCAAGCTAGGGATAACCTCTCTAAAAAAGAACGGGTTGCGCTTAAAAAACTTGATTCTGATGTAGTGATTCGTATACAGGACAAAGGCTCTCGTTTTGTATTAATTGACGTTAAAGAATATGAGGAAAAAATGTTTGGTCAACTCAACAACCAGTTGCATTACAAATCTTTGCAGTCAGACCCGACCTTCAAGCATTTAGCATTAGTAGACAGCTGGTGCTCTAAATGGCTCGGAAAGGGTGAGATCTCTCCCGAAGTAGCTAAGTGGATATTAAATAAAGAAGCGAAAACCAGGAGTTGCGTTTGGAAACATCAAAACGCACAAAACGGGTAACCCGCTTAGACTTATTACCTGTCGGCTTTTACTGAATTCTATCTGCAACCACTTGCTAGAAAATTACCATCATTTATTAAGGACACCACCGATCTGCTTAACAAAATAGAAGATGAGGTATGTTCAAGTTCACACTGCAACCAGGTGGACAATCAGACATGGTTTGATGCTACTCTGGTTTGAAAATTGATGAATGTAACTTAAAAAGTTACAATTCACGACTGTGAAAGTGACTTGTAACTTTTTAAGTTACATTCATCAATTTTCAAACCAGAGTAGCATCAAACCATGTCTGATTGTCCACCTGGTTGCAGTGTGAACTTGAACATACCTTATTTGCGAGAAAAATATGGTCAAACTGTTGTTAAAAGGGTCCACCGACTTGCTAACATCAGAGTCCGTATTGCCAAGTATTGCAGTCATTTGTTCAACCACCGGTGCAAGGAAAATAAAGTGCTTCCACCGAGTTTGAGATTCCGGCCTCTTATACAGAGTGTCAAGGGATACAAGCTCATGGAAAACACTGGTTTTTCTTTCCTGAGGTTGCGGATTGACCAATGTCACCAGTTTATACAGAGTTTAAGTTCCTTGTTTTCTCGTTCACTCAGTGAACTCTCTGCTTTGATTGACCACTCCGAAATCGCTTGGGTCGAGGAGTTTTGTTGTTCGAAAGAGCAACAGACGTCTATCAAACAGAGAGAGAGACATGACAAAAAAACTCCGCCTTCTGTTCAGTAAGGTTCGACTCTGAAAGATAAATGGGTCTTGAACATTTCTTCTAAGGAGTTGTCTGGGTTGGAACGGAGTGGTTTGGAAAAAGGCCTTAAGTTTGCTGTTGCTCCCAGCAAAATACCAACTGCCGAGATCGTCGCTGCAGTCGAGGAAGGTATTTCTCGACTCAACGTCGATCAAAAGCATTTGATAAGAGCTGAAGTTAGCAGCATTCTTAGGCGCGCCAAGCCGCCTCCCAAAAACATCAGCAATGATGTTTTCAAGGCGCTCCTAGCTCTTAAGAAAGATCCGGAAAGGCTTCTTCTATCTGCTGACAAGGGCAATTGTGTCGTGGTTATGGATAAACAACAATACGATGAAAAGGCCTCCTCTCTGCTGAGTGACAGGAATACGTATTCTATCTTAAAATATGATCCTACCAGCAAGACTCAGAGAAAGCTCAACAAAATGTTTCTTGATTTGAAAAAAGCTGGAAAGATTAGTGAGTCTACGTACAAAATGTTATACAGTAGTGACGGTCTGTGTCCTCGTTTTTATGGCTTGCCTAAAATCCATAAGACGGGAATTCCTTTGAGACCCATTGTCTCTTTTGTTGATTCTCCGACTTATACGGTTTCGAGTTATCTCGCAAAAATCTTGTCACCTGTTGTTGGGAATACTGATTACACTGTCAAAAATTCCTGTGACTTTGCGGATTTTATAAGAGGTAAAACTCTTGACGCAGGAAACGAGTTGGTTTTTTTCGACGTTGTTTCCCTCTTCACCAAAATTCCGGTTGATCTTGCCATTAATGTTGCTGAAAAAAGACTCAAACAAGACGCTTCATTGGGACAAAGAACTTCTTTGCCCGTGG
Organism: Galaxea fascicularis; assembly: GCA_948470475.1. Classification (NCBI taxonomy): domain Eukaryota; kingdom Metazoa; phylum Cnidaria; class Anthozoa; order Scleractinia; family Euphylliidae; genus Galaxea; species Galaxea fascicularis. The sequence continues at coordinate 25,112,006 of OX419338.1, forward strand.
AGGATCTCATAGATTTGCTGTCTTTTTGTCTCAACACCACTCAGTTCCCATACAATGGCACCTACCACCAACAGGTTTTTGGTACGGCTATGGGTTCTCCCGTTTCTGCTGTCATTGCCAACATGGTAATGGAAGATGTGGAACAAAGGGCTGTGGCTTCCTCACCGGTCCAGCCTTTGTTTTGGAAACGATATGTCGACGATGTCATCTCTGCGGTATCCGGAAATGAAGCGGAGCGCCTTCTTTCACATTTAAATTCAGTTGAGCCATCTATCCAGTTCACCATTGAGCGTGAGAATGATAGACGTTTGTCTTTTCTCGATTTGAATGTCTATAGGGCGCACCGGGGAAATTTAGAGATAAGTGTTTATCGCAAACCCACGCATACCGACAAATATCTCGCATTTGACTCCCACCACCCCATCTGCCACAAAAAATCCGTAAGCAGAACTTTGCTCACGAGAGCTGATTGTTTGCCATCTTCATGTGATTCTAGGGCCAAAGAGCGAAAATATGTTTTTGACGTCCTAAAGGTCAATGGCTACCCAAACACTTTCCTTCGTAACTGCTTAAAACCAGTTACTCCTGCTCTTAACACCTCCGGGGACGAGGTTTCGGCTACAGGTTTTGTCGTCATCCCGTACATCCGCGGTGTTACAGAACCCATTAAGAGAGTTTTGTCTGGCCACAATGTTAAAGTTGTACAAAAACCTTTTCAGACGTTGAGTCATATTTTTGCCAAACCTAAGGATCCTGTGTTGAAAGAACAACGAACTGACGCTGTTTATTCTATTCCATGCAATGACTGTGATCATGAGTACATCGAACAGACCAAGCGTCAGCTTGGCACGCATTTAAAAGAGCATCAAAAAGCAGTTTTTCTTTGCAAAAAGGAAAGTTCCGCTTTGTCGGAACATGCTTGCCAAACCAACCATACAATAGCGTGGGATAATTCCAAAATTATCACCACCAACCGGCGATACCATCAACGGCTTTGTTTGGAAGCTTGGCACATCAACTCCGCCCACGCTCCTTTAAACCGTGACGATGGCGGCCTTTTACCTGACACCTATTTACACCTCATCAAAACAAAAGGTCGTTAATTAGTAAGCGTATAAAAGGGTCCTTTTTGCAACACTAGATCACCCCTGATGAAGACACTAGACAGGAGTGTCGAAACGTTGGATCGTGAATTGTAACTTTTTAAGTCACATTCATCAATTTTCAAACCAGAGTAGCATCAAACCATGTCAAAATAGAAGATCTTAACACAAGCGGTCCTTTTCCAACTGGCACCCTACTGGTTTCGTGGGATGTAGTTTCGATGTTCCCTAACATTGACAACAAACTTGGTCTCACTGCAGTCAGGAAGGCTTTGAATGCTAGAGAAAACAAATTTCCATCTACGACTTGTATTTTAGAAGCTGTGAAAATCTGTTTGAAAAGTAACCATTCTGTTTTTAAGGAGAATTTCTTTCTTCAAATATATGGCACAGCTATGGGTCCTAAGAATGCGTGTAGTTACGCCGATCTCGCCATGGGCGAGATAGATCTCAAAGCTAAGTTTTCTGGTCCGATAAAGCCGTCCTTATGGTGGCGATACCGTGACGATGTTTTTGATCTCTGGCAGCAAGGCCTTCCCGCTTTACATCAATTTACTGATTATATTAACTCTCTGTATCCTACTATCAAATTTGAATTAGTTTTTTTCTGAGCGTGAGCTCCATGTACTCGATCTTACTTTATATCTTATTGATGGGTTTATTAAGACAGATGTCTATTCTAAACCTACAGACAGCCATTTGTATCTTCCACCTATTCCTTTTGGAGTAGCCACAAGACTCAAAAGAAATTGCTCTGATGAAACTTTCCTTGCCGAGAGAACAGCTGAGTACAAAGGGTACCTTCTAAACCAAGGATATCCTTCCAAATTAGTTCATGACCAATTCTCCAAAGCCTCTGCTATTTCTAGGAATGATTTACTTAGGACCCGCGGAAAAGAAAAGAAGAATTTATTTCCTTTTGTTACTACTTTTAATCCTAATTTACCCGATGTGGGTAACATAATTAGAAAGCATTTGTTTATTTTACAATCTAACCCTAAATTAAAAGAACTTTTCCCTCGAGGCTCTGTCATACTCGCCTTTCGTCAGACAAAAAATCTTAAAGAGCTGCTGGCACCATCCCGTTTCAAAACCGCCGAAGAGGGACAGTCAACTCACCACAAAAATGGTTGTTTCAAATGTGATAGGAATAGATGCGACCTCTGCCGTAATTTCTTTGTGGAATCTAAATCATTTCCTAGTTTCCAGATGGGCAAAGAATACACTATCCATTCCAGACTTTCCTGTGATTCTAAAAACGTTATCTATTTGGCTTCTTGCAAGAAATGTTGCTTGCAATATGTGGGATCTACCACCACTGATTTCAGAATTAGGTTTCGTAACCATAAGTCTGCTATGCTCACAAACAAAACAACTTGTGAGGTAGCAGTGCATTTCAACAAAATCCCACACACTCTAGGTGATTTTTCTTTTCAGTGCATCGATCAGGTGCGGGCTTTAAACAACCTTGAAGAGGTCGATAGGCTTTTAATCACAAAAGAGGCTTATTGGAGTGCCCAGCTGTTCTCTCTGGCACCTCACGGCTTAAATAAAAGGAGGGAATTTTATTCTAAAAACAGAATCTGTTATAATTAATTTTCCCCCTTTCAGCTTACGTTCTTGCGTGATCAATCGTTCAAAGGCCCTTTTCTTGGATTTTGTCAGCCTTTTGGGTGTTGATTGGACTCAAAGGCCCTGTTGGGGAACTTATTACGATATTGTTTAAGGCCCCCCCCCCCCCAGGGATTTTGTTGTTTGTCGGCCCTTTCAGGCTCCAAAGGCCTCGTTTTGGGATTTTGTTACGCTGTTACGCTTGATTTCTACATCGGGGTGGGCTACCTTTCTGATCTCTAGACATTCGCCTCTAATACTTACATTGCTTCTTCAGTTGCTGTGTTAGTTTTAGCCAGATTTTTATTACTTAATTTTTACCCCTCTTTTGTTAGTTGTTCATAATGGCGTCTATTCAGTATTTTTCGCTCCGCTGATTCTGCTTTTTTGTCGTCTATTAATTACCACTACTTGTTTAACTGTTTTTCTCCAGAGCCAAAGCCACCATTCAATCAATCGGCCTTTGAGGCTTCTGATGAGCAAAAACGATTAACAAACTTTTCTTCATCACAGCTTAATTACATCTGATTACATTTCAATACAAGTGGTAAAAATCACTGTTAAACTAGGTTAACACTTATAGTGTCCCACTATTAAATCCAACTTCTCAACCGGTTATGTCCTTTGGCTGAGTCACAAATTCTAACATGTATCGGTGACATTTTAATCTATCAAAACAAAACATTTTACAACAAAAGTGCGATAACACCAAAAAGTGAGCACCCTTCGACACCGCCCATAAAAAACAAAAGTAGTTTGCTCGCCTTGTTTTGAACATTTTATGGTGTCATTCTTGTGATCTATAACAGTAGAGACGATAGAAAGTGCCGTCGATGTCCTTTTTTAATAACATCGAAAAACGTCGAGCGAAATCGACTTTACTTTTCCTTGAGAAAAGTGACTGCGACAGACTGATTGAGCATATTATTTTTGCCGTGAATCAACTCAGGTGATCAGCTGCAATTATCTAATGATGTTGATAATGGTTTTATTCTTGACTTCAATCAATTACAAATATTGCAAACAACAATCCTTGACTACAAGTCGTGGTTGGTATTATTTTTTATATCACTGTGAATGATAACATCTGATTCAGGATTTCTGAAAAACATTTTTCAGCTGTAAACATTGAACAAAGGACGGAGTTTTTACTGCAATAGCCTTGAAAGTCTGCAATCTTTTAACTAACAACGAGAA